>CP053151.1:3684766-4298894 GCA_014607495.2 Carposina sasakii | reverse complement strand
GACCTCTGCATTCCGTGCAGCGCCCTTACCACTGAGCCACCGGGTCAATTACACGGATGACCGAAATTTTACCATCTCTTTTTGAAATTACATTATTGGAAACGTTATTTTTCATCCGATAGCTATACACTAAGCCAATCTCGGCAAACAAAGCTGAATCCCAGCACAATGTTTTAATGATGAATTTTAATTAAACCAAAAAGATCAGATTACATAATCATTCATACAAATATAACAAATACATAGTCAATATCAAAATCAGGCACACATGGTTGTACTTATCAACTAACGGCGGTACAGTCAGGAAGATTTCCTGGTTTTATCCTTATGCGTCTTACATAAAGGTGATTTTCGTTCGCAACCTGATCACTTGCCACACGTTCAAGTTTTCATACTCCTCGATGCAGGCGTCCACCTACATAGAGATAAAGTTAAGTATCAGATAATGTCATAAAATAAATATTTACCGTAAATACTTCCTTCACGCGTGGGTTTCACTAGAATACAATCAGCTGCATCTCCTTCCGTGCATGTTGTCAGAGTCGACTAAGGAATTCTGTCAGGCGATAAGCTAGCAGCAACTTCTCATTGATCATTTGTCCCTTCTGTGCCAAAGGTGACTGTGCTCCATTTCGGAGTCCATATTTATAGCCACGTCCTATTTACTACTTACTACTACATACTTCCCACAAAACTATTAACAATGGTGACAAAGGACACAAAACACAACGCCCGAATGCGAATGAGATCTTATTTATTACGCATTTGTCAAAATATACATAAAGTTGGCAATTTGACACACAGCGTAGAAAGTCCTTGTCTAAATTATACTTGATAGTGTGCGTCATGTAAGCGTGCATCTATCGAATAACGCTACTGCGACGTAGGTCCCTAAGTTCGCATGGTTCAAAGTTGAGTAAATAGATTGCGTTTTTTTTTTTTATTAATACACATAGACGCGTGTAACAAGATTTTTTCACGGAAAATAATTGAAATCTGCCTATAAAACAATTAACACAAACATTACAAATTTCGCCCGATCAAGTAAGCATTTTTTGGCTGATGAACTTACTTATTTGATGTATAAAGTACGTCCCTTCGATAATAAGGTGACAACGAAAAAACTCCTGTATATCTTTGCTTAGTGCGCACGACACAAGACCGTAGGGAAGGGACCATAAAGGCCATGTTACCTGATCTGGTTTGAAGCCCTTGTCGACACAGCGTTCGATGACGTCCGCCATCTTAACGGTGTTATTTGAGCCGGCCAGCTCTCGTACCACCGCGAATATACGGTCCGTGGCACTGATGCCCCTGCGAACATACATATTACCCGTTTTAATTCAACCCCATTCCTGTGTTGATGCGGGGCTTCGCTAGCGTTTATATCACTCGCGTTTATATCACTCGAATTTATATCACTAGTGTTTATATTACTTGCAGCTCTTTCCGTGTGCATGTCGTATGACTCAAATAAGAAATTCAGGTACGTCCTTTCAGGCGATCACCTAGCAATTTGTCACTGGCCACAAACATAATATTATTAAATATTAATAATTATTAAATTAATAACCATCTATGTATTTATATACCGTTGCTTAGTACCCACGACACAAGACCTTAGGGATCTTAATGTGGGACTAGGTTTTTAATGTGTTGTGAAGTGTGTGAATATTTATTTATTTATAATAATATGGCCTTAAATAATGACTTTTCACTGCTGCCGACAACGTATTTGCGTCATTTTGGTTTTCTAGTATTTATCGGTTTCGACATGCTTAGAAAATTTGCCAATAGGATCTCCATCATGATCGTGCAGTTCTTTCAGTGAGTAAAGTTTAAATCAGTATAAAAATCCGTCCAGGAAGATATAAGCACAAACAAATAGATACCTCTGTACATTTTCCTCGACATGCTGCAGAGATTGTTTCGACATCTCCACCAGACGTATCGCCTCCGATACGTCTTCCTTCTCCACTACATCGGATAACCTAGTACAAATATAGACATATAGTTTTCTTCTATGATGCAGTGCTCTGGGAGTGAAAAAAAAAAGTATAATACTACAGCTGCTTCTCTTCCCGGGCATACTGTACAAGTCAGTAGAGGGACAAGAGGATCTTGGTGTTGTGTAGGTGATGGGCTGACCACCTGTCACTACTAACCGAACTTGTACATCTCAACTATACCCTCAAAATTGGTCAGAAGTGTGGTTCTATCGGCCCTTGGTGCTCTGCCTACCCCGTAAGGGATAAAGGCGTGATTATACAGGATGATTTTTGGTCGTCAACGTTCCCGAAAACTACGGAATCTCATCATCACGATGATTTTCTCCATGGAAGCATATCTGGGAAGTGTCTGGTTTCCAAAATATTAAGGGTCCAAAGTTGAGTAAATAGACTGCGTCTTTCTGCATAAATGCACATAGACGCGCGTAGCAAGATTTTTTCTCGAGAAATAATTAATATCTGTCTATAAAAAAACTAACATAAACACTTGACACTTATTAATTTAAGAAATATTTTTAAAAAAATCCCAGCATTTTTTTGGGCATAAACTTACTTTATTTGATGTATTAGTACGTTACCCTTCGTAATGGTGGCCACGAAAAAACATCCTGTATGTATGTATGTAACTTAATGGTTTCCTTGGTGATAGCTTCAAGAATTATGATTATATATAGTCCTTCATTTATATGGGTATAACAAAAGGGGTATGTTCAGCTAAAGCTGGTTAACAGCTACACTATAAATAACCTATCCATAGGTATATTTCCATAGGATTTTGAATCCTGCAAACCTCATACCACAAACTAAAAATAACTTTACACTTAGTTGTTTATATATTTACGAAATGGCACTCTTTGTAAGAAATAATTCCCATTTATATAATAGACTAAATAGTTATAGATATCGCCACAGAATCTGTGCCCACCTGCAAGACAGCCTTATTTCGTAAAAGCTTTCTTTGGTATTGCCCTTGATCTCTAATAAACTGCCTGTATCTATTATAAAAATTGATGACGATAGGAATTAGACATTCGCTCACAAGTTTCTGGTGCATAAAGCATATTACCTATTAGTGAGTATTTAAACGATAAACAGGGATGTGACATAGTTTTTTTGTAATTTTGTAATTTGTTTGTGTCCGTGATATCTGAATTTGTTTTGGCAATTTTAATAAGTGTAGCGGAGCTATATACCTAATTTAAGTTATATTTATTTATTACTTTTAGTAAACTTCACTTTCATTAAATATATTAATTAATTCTTCTCATATGTTATTATTAGTTTTATATAAATCAAGCTTTACATTAATAACATATTTTAAACATTAATGGTAACCATAGTACAATAAATAATAAAGTGCAATTGGAAACGCGTACTCACTGGACAGGCCCTTTGTTCTAGGCTGCGTATGTGTGTGTGCGCCCGGCCGGACCGATCCTCGCTTTCCTCTCACTGACCTTCATCTAGTAACTACTACGACGCGGAGCGCACGCTTTTGCTAGCTAAATATTTTGTACTCGCCTGGTTGTATCGTAATCTTACGCTTTCTTATTCCTTCACTCCTCTGTGCTGTGCTTTGCAAACTTTCTTCCTTGTGCTTGTTTTTGCATTGTGAACTATATGTAGAGAATTTGTGTTGTGAAGTGCACGTAGATAAACGTTAGGTTTTCTAAACGTACGTATTGACTTTTATTATACCTTTTAGCCAATTTACAAAGAAAGTAGGTACTCAATGTGATATGACAATGTAATGGTGGTGGTATTTAAAATAATCTGACATTTTAATTTAATTGATTTAGCATAATGTTGATTATTATATTACTATTTTTAATTAGCTAAGTTTAATGCAAATTCTTTTATAAATTATTTTTAAGAACTTGTAAATTTTTGCATGTCATTGTCGGCAAAATAAGAGACTCTAAAGCAAACTAACACCAACTTCACCTTATTTTGTGCAAATAAAGTATTTTGAATTTGAATTTTGAATATAAGGAAGATAGCCCTTCTGTTACACCCTGCGCAGGTTTCAAATAAGGTTAATAAGGATCATAAGGAAAATGATAATGGTCAAGGGATGATGATGATTATGATGATGAAAGGAAAATGTTGATAAATAAAAATAGATGATGGTGATGAAGGAATTATGATGATGAAGGAATGGTGATGATAATGATGATAGGAATAGAAATAATGATGACTAGAAATTAGATCATCATCTTCCTACCCAGATCCCATTCAATGAATTAGTAGGATAATCTATCTATACTACATATTATAAAATTGTAACAGATCGATGTATGTGCAATTGATGATGTATTCAGTATTCATGAATATATCGTGACAGGCTACTTTTATCCAGGGAAAATATTTTTATCCCGGATAATTTCGACTTTTTGTTATTCTGCAGTCCATGCGGACGGAGTCGCTGGCGTACACTAGTAAATAATAAATTCCTCACCTCAGCCTAGCCAATGCAGTAGCCAATCGCAGCACAGCCAGCAAGTTGCGTGCGGAAGTGAACGTGACGTCACGCGCGTTACGGGCCTCCCGTCTGAGCTCCACGTATGATGCTGGAACATACAGTTACTTCAAATTAGATGTCTGGTTCATAATTTACCTCACAACAGGTGCTTTAACTTATTATGATAGGCAAAATACAAGAGGGAAAAAACTAAATAAATCTTGGCTGCAAAACAAGCGCGCGCGGCACGGCAGGTTGCTTGCGCCGGCTGTGTGTAGTGTCTGCGTGTACTCACACACGAGGTAGGCAGCGAGCGCGCGCGGCACGGCAGGTTGCTTGCGCCGGCTGTGTGTAGTGTCTGCGTGTACTCACACACGAGGTAGGCAGCGAGCGCGCGCGGCACGGCAGGTTGCTTGCGCCGGCTGTGTGTAGTGTCTG
Source organism: Carposina sasakii (assembly GCA_014607495.2). NCBI lineage: Eukaryota > Metazoa > Arthropoda > Insecta > Lepidoptera > Carposinidae > Carposina > Carposina sasakii. The sequence goes on along the minus strand of CP053151.1, from coordinate 4,293,986 downwards.
CATGTACTCACACACGAGGTAGGCAGCGAGCGCCCGCGGCACGGCAGGTTGCTTGCGCCGGCTGTGTGTAGTGTCTGCGTGTACTCACACACGAGGTAGGCAGCGAGCGCGCGCGGCACGGCAGGTTGCTTGCGCCGCGCTAGCGTCACGTAGCGCCGCACGAGACGCATGGGCAGTGCTGACACCTGCGCCGCCGGCTGTGCACAGTGCTGGTGCACGTACGTTATGTGCTTGGCCAGCTCCAGGTCCTTGTGCCTGACAAGGAAGTACACATTAATAGCAATCCCACACTAGCGACATTCATAATACATAATAGTTACTACATAGCAGATACCGCAGTCTCGTAGCAAATACCAACTCTTGTAGTAGCCCAAAAAGCGTGTATTACGTTGTGGATTGTACAAAAAACGCCGCGGTGACAATTTTTCTGAATAGTAACATGTGCATTTTAATTCAATTACATTCGAAGTGTTGCTTGCTGCCGTCTACTTGGACAGAAAAGTCCTGTCCTTAAATTGCAAAACTAATTTTCAGCACAGGGATTCGGTAAGTACAACTTCAACTTTTGTATGTTCTGCATGCAACTATGTATGACTTTGTATTTTGTGCTCACCGATCAGGCTTGTCCTGAATAAGCCACAGGAGGTCAAACCGCGACAGTAGTGCGGCCGGCAGTTGTATGTTCTGTTCTAGAGTCCGCTTCGGGTTGTATCGACCGTAGGCCGGGTTGGCGGCCGCTAGGATCGACACGCGGGCATTCAAACACGTCATTATACCCGCCTGGAAACAATTAGGGTATTATACAGACGTTGTAATATGGACGAAGCGAGGGAAGTATGTTTGGACAGTAAATGGAGATCTGTAGCGTCTGGGATATAGGCTTGAGATAATGCATGTTTAATATCATCATACATTTTTCAGTTTTTCGACCAAAACGTACTAGGTACTCATATTACTTCAGTTACTAAACATTGATAAAATATGTTTTTTCGTTACCAACATATAATTCTAAAGCAGTGATAGCCCAGTGGTTAAGACATGCACCTTCCAAGCGGCAGGCGTAAGTTCGATCCCAGTCTCGGGCCTGTACCAATGAATTTATTTCATGTACAGATTCTAATGTTGCAAAATTGTCACTTAGCTCGTGCCTCGGAAAGCACGTAAAACCGTTGGTCCTGCGCTTGATCTCTCTCCGGTCGTGTCGGCTTTCCGTCCCATCGGAATATGAGAGTAACGGGAATAGAGAGTGCATCTGTGTTTGCGCACACACTTGTGCACTATAATATCTCCTGAGTACCTGACCGTAGAGACCTCCGTAGAGATTGGTCGCCTTGGCCGAAATACGGTGTCGGAGATCATCATCATCATAATTATCATCATACAAAAGTAGACGTTTTTGTAATTTTATGAAAAGTTAATTGTTAACCTCATACCACTAGATACATTAAAAAGGTCTACAAAAAAGTCCGAGATGTATATGTCTAGGGAGAGATAACCCACAATAATCATTTTTATTCTTGACTAGTGGACGCCCGCGACTCCGTCCGCGTGGACTGCAGAAAAGCAAAATGTCGAAATTATCCAGGATAAAAACATTTTCCCGGAATAAAAAGTAGCTTATATGTTAAGTGGGACCTGTCACAATATATTCCTGAATACTGCATCGAAATTGGTCCAGCCGTTTCTGAGATTAGCGTGCACAAACATCGATCCATTACAATTTTATTATATGAATAGAAGATAGATTTTTACTTGATTGCACGAGAGGCGGGGCGGATTCCTAGTATTACATTGGCGGTATACCTTGGCGATGCTGATGGTCTGCTGCTCCATGACCTCGTGGATGGCGGTGCGATCTGCGTCGGCCATCTTGTCGAACTCGTCGATGCAGCACACACCCTGGTCCGCCAGCACCAGCGCGCCGCCCTCCAGCATCATCTCGCCCGTGAACGGGTCCTCAAGGAAACAATACACATCAATAGTCAGACAAGCGTCCATCCTACCCTACCCCAACTCCTCTCTTCCTTTCCTGGTCTATATTATTAGTGGATTTAAATATTATTCTTATTTATATCAATTATTTCCAATTTATTCCAATATCCATTGTTTAATAAGGAATGCCTAGTTCGTGATACATAATATATATTTTGTGAGATATGTTACCATGAAATTGTAAGTGTTGTTACCGTTATTGGCACTACACACATTATATGTAAATTATTGTTAATCATATGTTATTGCTGTGTTGTAACAACTAATAACAAATAAATAAATAAATAAAGCAAGTCATGTCACGAGCCACTTTTGCTAGTTTTGAAGACGGAAACTCTATGCAGGCCCCTGATTATATAACTTGCAGTAGCAGTGCCGAAGCAATGCGATAGCTAAAATGAAAGTACCCCCCATACATTCTCAATTTTACTGCAAATTAGGTAATAGCTGTGCCGATGGGACCGGCAGCGCTTCCCTTTTCACCACACTCACACCGCATATTACAAAACGGCTAGATATTTTTAATATTAAACACATTCACTACAAATTAGAATTTTCTTGGTTTTCTAGAGGTGCCGCCGCCGATTATTTTCGTCCTGGCTCTAGGCGTTGAACTAATGTCGGTATGCTTAGAAAATATGCGCTAGGAAACGTTGTAATATGAAAGATAAAAATCCTTCTATCACTTCACTAGTCACTTCGTTTTAATTACCCTAGAACCTCGTTCGTTGGTCAGTAATACGACTACATGTAACGGTGACTTGGGCTCTACATGTCGTACTTTATAACGGGAATATTGGCAGAAGTAAGGCACCAGTACTAACCTTCATAACAGCAGCAGTAAGGCCGACCCCCGACGACCCTCTGCCCGTAGTGTACTGACTGCGAGGCGCGAGGCGGTCGATGTAGTTGAGAAGTTGTGACTTGGCCACACCGGGGTCTCCCATCAGGCAGATGTTTATGTTGCCGCGGATCTTCATGCCGTTTGGACGTCTGCAAGCATTGTAGTGAAGTTAGATATGCCAAGCAAATACGCGAAATATGTAGGTGTTTTTTTAATTATGACACTTAATTTTAAACGATTCTAGGATAGAAATAAAAAATTAAAAGTTTTGGGGTGTCTTGTTGATTGTCTAAAACTATGGGATCAAAACTGAAATTGGAAAAAATTTAATTGGCTGTTCCATACATTTTAGTGCAGTAGGTACATATAAGTATAGAAAATTTGTATGGAATTGCTGTTATTTAGAGCTTTTTCACGATTTCGAAATTGGTAGTGTAAAAGTTGTTTGGTTTTTACCTAGCTAGAAATATAAAACACTTATATCTTCATAACCATAAATCCTTAACACATAGCCTTTGGTTGGTATGGAATCAGCCCAATAGCCTTTAAAAGGCCCTAAGAAAAATCATTGAAAATTAAACCTCTTTTAGCATAAGTTCTGTTCAAATTATATCCAAACAAGTTTACTCTACTTTAAAATAACAAAACCTTAAAATCACAGTTACCTATCAACTCCACCAACTAGCAGCAGCAACAGAGCTTTCTTAACATCCTCATGTCCGTATATCTCAGGAGCCAGGCTGCGTGCCATGCGGGAGTACAGTTCCTCCTCCGCTAGGATTGATAACTCTTCCTCTGTGAGGGCCTCCGCTAGCTCACTCTCGTCACTCTGGTTCAGGCAATTCACCACCTGTGCAGATCAAATGATGCTGACAACTAGAAACGTGAAGTGCAGGTAACTAGTATATTATATAAATATTCACTCACTCCACCACACATTTACCTACTCCCACACTAAGATCCCTAAGGTGTTATGTTGTGGGTACTAAGTAACAGTATACATATAAATACAATAGATAAGTATAGAAATATCCATGACTCGGAAACAAACATCAATTTCAAAACAATTCATCATATCAATGTTTATATTTCAGCAACAGATTAGGCACAAATTTTAATAAATCAACAAGTTTCTGAACATCTTTTAGCTTGATTCTACAGCAGTGACTTACATGAGCCTCCAGATAGGTATCAGACAGCAGCCCCTGCACCACCTGCCGGAAGCCGGCCTGCAGCAGCGGCAGGAACACACCGCTGACGGCCACGTGGTCACCCGGTGCCGCGCGACGCGTCGTCTCTCCGCGGCAGTACACCGACAACTGACGCGGGATGTGACCCACTGGGACTTGATCCGACTGGGGAAGCGGGGGGGGGATAGTTTAGTTATGGGGCATTTATAAATAAAATAAGTGAGGCATTTACAATAGGCCAATATGTACATAGACATTGCTGTGTTCCCACAATAGGGGTAGCCGGAACTGCAGAATCATAAGTGAAATTCTATTGCCACGTTAAGCATTGCGGGGATAGATAGTGTGCAGCTGATACTACTCTACTCGTGTATCTTGAGCTCCTGTAACTGTGAGCCACACATCTACAGATGCAGCTGATTCAAAAACTCACATGCATCTGAAACTTCTGGAAGCTAGAACTGCAACTCAGTAGCTGATTCTACAACTCACATGTTCCTGTATCTTAAGCTCCTGGAACTTCTGGAAGCGCGACCCTCTAGTCTGCAGATGCAGCTGTCCGGCCGCCTTGTTGGCGCGACACGCGTCGGCGGCGCACGCGGCGGGCGGCGTGAAGGACAGCCCTCGTACTGGCTGGTACGACTCCGCACCACAAGCACTGCATGAGTAGGTGGCTACTGTCAGTAGTGGCTTCACATCGGTGCTGCGGGTTACTATGCCTGAAGAGATGATAGTTATATGTTGTAGTCATAGGCAAGTCAAAAGCACCCTAAACCGACAAGTGCATGAACAATATCATGAAAGTTGATGAAGCAAAAGAAGTGTACTAATGCCATTATGTTACGGTTCAAAGTTCAACAACAATGTAAACATCTTGTCATGACTGTACATATGCAGTGGAGTAACTATCCAGGTGGTTGCATAATGTTGAGAGTTGGGATTCTCCTTTGACCGGTAGCCCCTTTCGGCTGGGGGCCCATGGCATTTTGCAGACTTGCCACCATGTGGTTACTGCACATATCTGGCATGGGGCCTGGGGCATGGGGCCAATGTGAGAATGTGTGAAAAATTATCTACTTTCACATAAACACTCTTCATTATCAGTAAGATAACAAGAATTAGTGAGATTACAAGCAATATAAGCAATTTTATTATATTACAATGCAATATCCCAAATTTTTATGTCAATTTTCAACTTTTTTATAAAATAAACCACCATGGATACCTCTATTTTTTCGGCTTATCTGATCAGATGAGACATGTTTCAGTCTGTGTACTAAATAAACCTTACCTCTAACAGTAACAAGTTTTCCAATTTGTTCAGCTTTTACTTCTCTGATAGGTACAGATTTGGAGCTGGATAAATCTTTGAAATACACTTCACTGAAATAGAAATAAGATTCAATTGTAATTTCCTTGCATCAACCAATGAATCCTTGAACTGATTATAAGTATGTTTATAATATTTAACAGAGAAAGAAATCATGTAACAGAAATCACTAAGTGTTTCAAAAGGTCTTGCTTCTATTAGGGTATAGCATGCTTTGATTTTATGTATCATAATTAATATTTGCTCCTACGAGGAGACCTATGAATGCAGCAGTAATGCCTTTTACATTATACAATCTGAAACTTCTTTCTTTACTAAAATTGCCAAAAAAACCTGCTGTTCTTTAACCTAATATCAGAAAGATACTTACAATCTCCTTATCAATTCTGGAGGGTATCTATTCCTGGGGTCCCTCATCTCCCCGGGAATCCTATGGTTTCTCGCCTCCAACATTATCCTATGTTCAATGTACACATCTAAAGTGTCTTTTACAACCACCTGTTGAAAATAAACTTTACTCAATAACAGTGAAGGTGAAAGGATTTGTTAAATTAAATTTAAACACAAAACTGGTTTATTTGATTTTGGTATATTTGGTTTTATTTGATGGCTGATTGGTGTAGTTGGTAGTGGCCCTGAATGCTACGCCATAGGTCCTGGGTTTGAATCCCGGTAGGTGCAAACATTACCAGCAAGCAAATAAAAACACTTCAAGTATGCCAAAACACCATGGCGAGAAGTATGCTAAATATTGAACTTAAGGACAAGATAAAACTGACAGACATAAGAGAGAAAACTAAATTAATAAATGTGACTTGGGCAGTAAACAAACTAAAGTGGAAATGGACTGGACACATGATAAGGAGTCAGAAAGACAAATGGTCTAAGGACATAACAATGTGGTATCCCCGGGATGGAAAACGGAACAAAGGGAGACAAAGAGAGACAAAGAGTAAGATGGGAGGATGAAATGAGAAAGGTAGCGGGAGGTACTTGGAGATGTGCCATGGACAGGAAGAAGTGGAGAATTCTGGGGGAGGCCTTTGCCAAAGGGCAAGCTGACAAAGAAGAGTAAATCATTAATTGTAAAATATATAAGTAAATTCATGTCAGAGGAAGGGCTAAAATAAATAAATAAATAAAAAGGTGCAAACATTGACATGATGAATTGTTTGTTTCTGAGTCATGGATGTTTCTATACTTATCTATGTATTGATATACTGTTGCTTAGTACCCACAACACAAGACCTTAGGGATCTTAATGTGGGGCTAGGTAATGTGTTGTGAAGTGTGTGAATATTTCTATTTATTTGATTGTTCTGTGCATGAACTGTCCAAACACTGACAAACTTATAAGGAAAGTCTTATGATATATGTTAGCCGAATTAAATTTTGAAACGTTTGATACAGGTATAGGATTTTTTATTAATGACTGGAATGGAACCGACAATAGTGCAATCTGCTTACCTCTCTTTGTTTGTAGTCTGGTAACATTTCATATACCAAGTCAGAAACCATACTGACATATCGTCGTGTGTTCTGCTTAACAGCATTTGCAAGGTCTTCATTGACTTCATTCAGGTCGTCTAATTCCACAAGAAAGCTGATCTGTAAATTACATTACAAGGTAAAATTATTCCAAACACAAAACCAGCATAACCTCAAATAACTAGAAGATTTATCACATTACCTGTTCTCTATGAGCTACTCGTGTAAGTTGATCAGAATATTTAAAAAATTTATGTCCTTCATCATCAGTGACGCAAAAATCTATAAAGAAGTTCTTGAAAGACTCTGAAAGCAGAAACAAGATTGTTTATTATTATGTTTAAAATGTATGTAAACAATGTACATCTGAATTAAGTTCAAACCTTTATCAGCTGCATAATCTCGCATAGCCATCGTTAGTAAGTTTATTTCAATAGAAAAACAATTATATATTTATAAATTTCACTGGAAAATAACAAATTACCGCTTTAAAGATTTTTTGATTGATCGACTGACATTAAAAAAGCCGCGAAATAAAAGATAAGTTCAATTTTCATTCATATCATTCGTTCTTCGGTCATATTTCTTTGTCTATGGAATTCATGATCCTTTTTAAGCAAACTAAGCACGATGATATTATTGAGATGTGTTTAGTTTTAGCTTTTTATACACCCTTTTTCACAGGTTCTACATTTTCTCATATATATGAAGATGTAATTTTGCTGTCGTGTATCAGTAAATGTCTCAATATTATAATAATTTGAATTCAATTTAGTCTTGGCTCTACAGCGAATACATCTACATGTTCGCATACGAAATTGTGAAATAGCCGGTATAAATTTAAAAAAAAACATTTCGCGCCAATTTACATGTCAATAAACATTGCTTCCTTGAATTTTATTTTTTGATTTGTAGAAAGATTTCTATGTTATAAATAAAATATTATTATTCTGGCTATTGCTAGAATATAATTAATTACGAAAATGGCTGAATCATTAGGTAAGAATTCATATTTAACGTAAGTTCAATACTTCTCGAGGAACAGTAATTTTTAACCTTTTTCTAATTTTAGCTAGTCAAAGAGCTAAAAGGCAAAAAACCGATAAACACGGAAGATTATCGGCTTTCGAAAAGTTAAAACAACTCAAAGGTAAAGGCGTCAAACATAAATACGACGTTGATGAACTAGAAAATGTGTACGATACAGTAGATGAAAGAGAGTACAGTGAGAGAGTGCTACAAAGGAGAGAAGATGACTGGATCGACGATGATGGTAAATATGCGACATTCCAAAGCTACATGCAGACTATAGTTTAAATTTCCGTACATGAAGAGATAAAGCATATCCTCACGTTCTTCTGGCTTAGCATGTTGGTATCAAATCAAAGAAATTAACTTAAAAGAACATTTCTGACGATCATGATCAAGTAAGTTAAATAATTCAACAAGTTGCTCATGATGTCAAAATAATACAGCTTTTCACAGAGCTTCCTGCCATATTGCCATTTACTTGTGGTCAGTACAATATGATTTTACTTCCCTTCATTCCTGTCAGCCATCATCTTGTTACTCATTCTCAGGTGATTAGGTACTGCACACTATCTTTATAATTACAGACGGTACTGGTTATGTTGAAGATGGCAGGGAAATATTTGATGATGAGATTGAAGATACCTATGTATCTAGCTCTGATAACAAAGAGTCTGGCAGAGGTCAGAAAAGGAAAGCCAGAGTTGCAGCACAGCCTTCAGTTAAAGGCAATATTAGAAATCTTATAGGTGCTATGCCTACTAAAAAGAAAGAGGTATGTTGTATCTTTATACTTGTTAACTGATGTCAACATACTACTTTTCACTAAAAGATGTTTATTTACATATAGGATGTAAAAATATCTGAGGATAATATTCTGTCAGATATTATGCTGGATCTAGATGGTTCAGCTTCTACTGCTGTAAAACCAAAGCCTCTAGTGCCAAATAAGACAAATATAGTAAGTTCCAGTAAGAGGGATGCCCAAAATTACTTCAAAAGTCTTTCTGCAGCTGTCAAGAGGCCCAGCAGCAGTTTCAATGGCACAAATAAACAAGAGACTCCAAAAGAAGAAAAGATTGTAAGTATTCGTAAAAAGTTTTAAAACCAATACATACCTATTCTTATTAAAAAAATATATTTTTATAAACAACTTTGTTTAGGAACCAAAGGAACTCCCTACCAACAAAGCAAACGAAAAAACTGTACCAAAAAAGCCTGAATGGAAAATAGATAAAGAAATAAAACTGGAATTAGAAGACTCAGCCACACAAAACATTGAAGAGTTTCAAACACAAGATATTGATTTTGATGATGACTTCAGCAATGATGCCTCTATGAAGGTTGAAGTAAAAAAGGAGGATCTACCAAGCACAGCAAATACCATTACTGATGTGGCAGAGGAGTTCCTCAATGATGACTTTGAGATATTCTCCACAGCTAAAAATGGTTCACCCAAAGATTTAAAGCCACTGTCAAGTACTTGGGGTGAACAGACAGGGGACAATCAAGTTGCCAGTGCTGTTCAATCAGACGGTCAACTCCCTCTACAGACTAATGAAAATGGAGATAAGATCCTGAGATTCTATTGGCTGGATGCTTGGGAAGACCGGTTTTTAAAGCCAGGAGTTGTATATTTGTTTGGCAAAGTTTATGCTAACCCATCCAATAAGAAGGCAGGATGTTTGTCTTGCTGTTTGGTTGTCAAAAATGTTAATAGGCAGATGTTTTTGTTACCCAGAGAATATGTAAGTTGTTTCTCCAATTTTTTCAAACATTACAGTCAGTTCAAATACTTCAATTTGTTCTGTTTTAACTATGAGGTACAAATAGAGCTAGATACAGCAGAAAACACCAGTATGAACACTTTTTTACAGCAACAATTAAAATTTTAAAAGATTTCTCACAAATTATACACAGTACCTACAGTTTGTAAAGTTTAGTGGACCTACAAAACACGATATGATAAACTGATTTATCGACAAAATGTCAAAATACGATAAATATAGCCGGCATGTTGAATTTTGTATAGAGACGATACAATATCCACGATGTGTGGTCATGCTAGGGGGACAGGTGTGTTATTAAGTACTTTTTTTTTCATTTAGAAATTGGATCCAGTGACCCTTGAGGCTACAGACCATGAAGTAACAATGATGGATATCTATGAAGAGTTTAACACCTCAGTGGCCAGTCAACTTGGCCTAAAAGAATTCAAATCTAGAAAAGTGACAAAGAACTACTGCTTCAATTTACCTGATATTCCAGCTCAGTCTGACTACTTGGAAGTTAAATATTCAGTAAGTAGACATATCCAAATAATTATGTTTGTTTAGTTAAACGTAGTAAGTAGTTGTTTCTATAATTCCTTTCTTGTTCTGTTATACAACACTGAATGAATAAATTGTTTGCTATTCCTTCTTTACGTTTATCTCTTTTGGTTTATCCAAAAAGATAAACTAGACTAATTTAAGCACTAATTAGCCATGAGCTTTTATATTTGGATGTTATTAAGCTATAAGATAACAAAGTATCATTATATAATTGGTAAAAGTCGGTCATTAATGCCATACATACACATTCACTGGCAGCAGATTTTCTAAGCATGCTGACATCAATTCAACGCCTAGTGCCAGGACGCAAATAAGCGTCGGAGGCCCCTCTAGAAAATAATTATAATAATAATAATTTAGTGACACAAACTTATCATACAAATACAAAGGTTGAAAATCATGTTTTATGGCATGTATAAGTATTTACATTGTATAAGTTCATTTACCAACTCCTAAACTAAGCTCTGGGCTTGTACTATAGGAGTTGCAGTTTGTCATTATATTAAGCCTTCACAATACAACCATTTTATATATATAACACAACACATTGCCATTTGCTGAAAATCACAATGATACAAACACTTGTTATTTACAGGCCACAGTACCCGCTCCACCAGCCGGCAAGAAATATTTGACATTCTCCCACATTTTCGGAACTAACACGAGCTCTTTGGAAACCTTTCTCTTGGAGAGGAAAATTAAGGGTCCTTGCTGGCTAGAGGTCAAAATGCCAGAGAACGTTCAGGCGAAGGTGTCGTGGTGTAAGCTCGAAGCTGCCTGCGATAAGATGGAGCAAATCAGCGTCATTCGGAGCGGTGACGATCTGGAGCCGCCGCCAATCATTATAGCTACGGTAGGTCATCTTAAGTATTTACAACCATAAAAAATCTGGAAAAAGAAATTCAAGGTCATACACGTTGGCGCGTACACTACAACTATACAGGATGTTTTTTCGTTGCCATCCTTAACAAGGGTACGTTCTCTATACATCAAATTAAAAAAATGCTGGGAAAGATGTAAATTTAAAAAAAATTGATCGTGCGAAATTTATAGTGTAGTATTTATGCTAGTTTTTTTCATAAAAAGATATTAATAAAATCATGCTACACGCGTCAATGTTTATTTATGCAAAAAACGCAGTCTATTTACTCAACTTTGGACCCTAATATTTTGGAAATCAGACACTTCCCAGGTATGCTTCCATGGAGAAAAATGATCGTGATGATGAGGAGATTCCGTAGTTTTCGGGAACGTTGACGACCAAAAATCACCTGTATGTATGACACTAGTTTGAGTATGTATGGGGATGGGAACTACATAGGTTACATTATGCACAATCCATTATACTATCTATCTGGGGGAAAATTCTTGAAAAGTCTCGAGTTGGAACGAAGCCGAAACGGAACCGTTGAAGACGCTCAGTACAAAGCAATAATTACTTTACGGTGACGTAATTAGACGCATTTCAGCACGAGACAAATATTTGTTTTTATTCTGTCATACTCGCGACCGATGCGTGCTAAAATATACCTTATTACTCAAGCAGTAGGTATATTTATTGCTTCGCAGCGCGTTCCGTTAACGGTTCATTTTTGGTTGCGTTACGGCTCCAAAAAAATTCAAGAATTACCCCCTGAGATACTTCTTTATTTCTAAATTTCTTACGTTACCTTACCTACTTTTGGTCAGTTAATTCGTTTTACAATTTGTATATATTTTTTTATTTAACAGATAAACATGAGAACGGCAATGGACTCCAAAACAAGAAAAACCAAGATTTTAATGCTCAGCTGCTTGTCTCATAACAACTTCCCTATTCACAAACCTCCTCCCAACCCTCCATTCCAACAACACTTCTGTGGTGAGTATAATTAATTAGTTTTTATGTACAATAATAAGATATTTCTGGTACATAATCTTGATAGCATTTGGTAGGCAAAGCTTATTTAAAATTTTCTTCTTATTTCTTTTTTCTAGTTATGACAAAATGCAACGAGTTGTGGCCGATGGATCTCAAGCAGGCTCTATCACAATACTCAGCCACTAAACTTACTAAATGTGATTCTGAAAGAGAACTCCTGAACTACTTCATGGTTCAATTCTGGAAAATGGACCCTGATTTGGTAGTAGGTCACGATTTACAAGGCTTTCAACAGGACCTGCTCATCGGGAACATACTGGACCTAAATATCCCTAACTGGTCCCGCTTAGGGCGTTTGAAACGGTCTGTAGCACCACAAAGAAAATTCGCCTCCAAAGACGCCTTTTTAGGTAGATTAGTGTGCGATATTAAATTGTCAGCAATGGAGCTTATTAGAGCTAGAAGTTTCGATTTAGATACGCTCTGTGTGAATGTATTGAAGATGAAGGAAGGAGAACGCGTGGACGTCGCCTTCGAAGACTTGCCACGATATTATGAAAGTAGCAGAGACCTATTACAACTAGTTTCGTTAAGTATGCAGGACGCGTCATATATTCTGAAAATAATGTGTGAGTTGAACGTTATTCCACTAGCTCTGCAGATCACGCAGATTGCAGGAAACATCATGTCGCGAACTTTGATGGGAGGAAGATCGGAGAGAAACGAATTCTTATTACTTCACGCCTTTTCTGAGAAGAACTATATTGTACCAGATAAAAGTTACGGCAAGAAAGCTGTAGTTAGTGGCGATAATGATGACGAAGAGGGAGATAGTAATGTTAATAAAAAGCAAGGGAAGAAAAAAGCAGCATATTCCGGTGGTCTCGTTCTCGATCCTAAAAAGGGATTTTACGACAAACTAATTCTTCTCATGGACTTCAATTCTCTGTACCCTAGTATAATACAAGAATATAACATCTGTTTCACGACTATTAAAAGAAAAATAGCAAGTGCTTCAGACGAAGATGTGGCGAATTTGGTATTGCCCAGTGCTAATGCTGAACTTGGTGTTCTTCCAACACAGATTAGGAAACTTGTTGAGAGTAGGCGAGAAGTTAAAAAGTTGATGAAGTCGCCAGATTTGCCAACGGATCAGTACATGCAATATAATATCAGACAAATGGCTCTGAAGCTCACAGCAAACTCGATGTATGGATGTCTCGGATTCACACATTCCAGATTTTATGCTAAGCCGCTGGCGGCTCTCGTTACTATGAAAGGAAGAGATATTCTTATGAACACAAAGGAAATTGTTCAGAAATCTAATTACGATGTCGTGTATGGAGATACAGACAGCTTGATGATCAACACTAACTGTTTGGACTACGACTTTGTGTTCAAAATTGGGAATGATCTTAAAAAGGAAATTAACAAAAAATATAGACAAATCGAGCTCGACATAGACGGGGTATTCAGATATCTACTGCTTCTAAAAAAGAAGAAATATGCTGCAGTGCTTATTAGTAAGAATAAAAATGGAGAATTCACGTTCACTCAGGAGCACAAGGGTCTTGATATAGTTCGGCGAGATTGGTCACAACTAGCCGCTGAAGCTGGAAAGTTCATCTTAAGCCAAATATTATCGGAACAAACCGCCGATGAAAGACTCGAAAGTATACAAGCACATCTGAACAAGTTAAAAGATGATCTAATGAATGGTAAAATGCCATTATCTATGTTGACTATTACAAAGCAACTTACGAAGAATCCAAATGAATATGCTGACAAAAACGCCCAACCACACGTGCAAGTCGCATTGAGGCTCAATATTAAAAATAGCAGAAGGTTCAAGAAAGGAGACATTGTACCCTACATTATCTGTGAGGATGGCACTGCACACTCTGCTACTCAAAGAGCGTACCACATTGAGGAGTTGAAAAATTCTGAACACCTAAAAGTTGACTTCAAATATTACCTGGCTCATCAACTCCACCCGGTGATATCGAGGATATGTGAACCGATCGAGGGCATGGACCCAGCGCGCGTCGCCGACTGCCTCGGCCTTGACCCATCGGGGTACAAGCAGATAATCAAAAAAGAGCAGCAGAGTACAGAGACCTACGAAACAGAAAACGAACAGGAAAAGTACAGATACTGTAAGGAGTTCGTGTTCGTTTGCGTCGGCTGCAAGACGGAGAATAAGATTAGAGAGACTTTCGTGAAAATGGATAAAGAAAGCGTGTCATTTCTTGAGCGCTGTCAGAACGAAAAGTGTTCGTTGCGGCCGGTGGACTACCTGGCTTGTGTGCAGAACCAGCTAACTTTACAGTTGCGTCAGTGTCACGAGCAGTACTATTCGGGCACTCTGTCGTGTGAGGACCCTGGCTGCGCGTTGCGGACCACTCGCCTGCCGCAAACCTTCGCGGGAGGGTACCCACTGTGCAGGCAGTGCGAAAAGGGAGTCATGTTCAGAGACTACACAGAGAAAGACCTCTATTTGCAGATCAACTTTTATTTGTTCCTGTTCGATCTCAGCAAGAGTGCTAATTCAAGTAAGTTATGTTCTTCCATCTCTAATAAAATTACGCTAATGAAGATATTATAGAATGACTCACCAAGCATTAAAAAGTGTATATCGTAAGAAACATTGAATGTAACAAATTGTAACAGCTTAGTGGTTAGAGCGGCTGGCACGGTTTGCAGTGGTCGTGGGTTCGATTCCCACTCGGGTGAAGAATTTTTCCATTTTCTTTATTAATGATTTTATAAAATGTTTTTATTTCAGAAATGCGGGTATCTCCACAAATTACGGCAGCATTCCAAGTATTGAAGGAAATGGTTGAAGATTGGCTCACACACTCTGCTTACTCCATTATAAACCTTTCGAAGTTATTCCGGTTCTTCGCCGTGGATCCCTCCAAAGCTGACTCAATGAAATCCGAGCCATCTGATATCGATATATTACCTGAGACTGAACACATAGATGCCTTAATGGAAATGGGTACTTATTAATGTGAAACACAGATAAATTATGTATTTCTAGATTTATAATCATGTTAACTTATAATATGTACATAAATTAGTTTTGAATAAAATTATTTTTAAATAACTGCTGTGTCTTAATACCCGCAATTTCGTTTTCTTTGCCAGTACAGTACTAGGAGGAGAAATAAATAAAACATGTAAGTATCGTAAAACACAATTTCATTTATTTCATTTAAAATGCATACTAGTTTTGTTTTCTTTATGTACTTGTATCAATTACATAAAACCAATGTGACCAAACCAGATAGATGAAAACTGAAAACTTGTTACAAAATTACGTCCTAACTGGCCGGCAGCTATGAGTAATAAAAACTAAGAATAATACAAGAGATAACTTAGTTTTGACTTTGGAAGTACGTTTCCTACAAAACCAAAGTTTTATTTTTTTTTCTTACTTTTCAGTCTTCTGATGTGCGTAAGAAAACTACATAAATTACATCTATTGTCTTTACAACATAATCGTAGTAAGACAAAAATCGACGAATTATAAGTAACTTAACGAGTCATGCATGTTTTGTAAACCACTATATTATTATGATTTATGAAAGAAATTCACGGAACATTCAACATTATAGGTTTTAGGAGTAAGAGTAAAATTTATTTTATTTCTAGCTTTATACTGATGTTGGTAGACCTCCAACCCATTATTAAAAGTTCGGCAGAAGTGTATATTATACACCTACAGTATTGAAAAAATCTACGTAAGTATTTAACTAAAATAATACCTGACTCGCCTTATGAAGCTATCTTATCATAATATCTTAAAATACATATTATACTCTAATACATTGCAAAATGATCTTGGTTGTATGAAAACACGTTGGAAATCAATTATTATAAAAGTTCCCTCGTCCTCGTCCCCTCATTCCTCCTTGGAAGCCTCTTCCTCCACCGCGGCCGCCACGGAAATTGTTTTGATTCTGCTCAAAACTGTTATTAAAGTTATTGCCAAATGGTGGCTTTCCATTCATGTAATTTCCGCGTGGACCTTGGTTGTACTGGTTTTGATTGAAGTGCCCACCTCTATTAGCCATATGACCACCTCTGTTATCCATATGACCACCTCTGTTATCCATATGACCACCTCTGTTATCTATATGACCACCTCTATTGGCTGGTGGTCCTCCTCTATTATCATTTTGACCACCCCAGTTATTAATTGGTCCACCTCGGTTATCTAAAAATCCACCTCTGTTATCCATAGGGCCACCATCTCTATTATCCATTGGACCTCCTCTATTATCAATCATACCACTGCCTCTGTTGTCCACCTGGCATCCTCTGTTATCCGTAAGACCACCACCTGTGATATCCATTGGACCTCTGTTATCCATAAATCCACCTCTATTGTCCATCATTCCACCCCTATTATCCATTTGGCCACCTCTGTTATCCATTGGACCTCTGGTATCCATCATTCCACCTCTGTTATCCATTGGACCTCTGTTATCCATTATGCCACCTCTGTTATCCATTGGACCTCTGTTATCTATCATTCCACCTCTGTTATCCATTGGAAAACCTCTATTATCCATCATACCGCCTCTGTTATCCATCGGACTTCCTCTATTATCCATAGGTGATGCTCGATTGTCCATAAACTGTCTGTTGTCGCCAGATGGCCCTCTATTAGTTTGATTTGAATCCCAACTAGATGGATGATCGTTTTGCGGGGGATAATTACCTGGTGGTGGATGAGAAAAGTCTTTTTGGAGCAACTGCATTAGAGGTCTTATTTCATTCTGCACGGCCGATGCTTTCTCGTTATCGCCGAAGGAGCGTGGATGTGTGTTCATGGTCACCGTTTCGGCTTGTTTTGACGCTGAACTAGACTGGATTGACGCCTGAACCAATGCGAATAGGTCACTGGCCGATGAAATGTTTTTAGACATATCCACGGTAGTTGCCGGTGATTCGGCTGGCGGTGTCGATTTCATCCCTTCCAGTGTCTTCTTCACTATTTCCATCTCTTGTTTCATCTGGTTCTCCTTTACTTTCTCCTTTGCCGTATTAAAAACCTGTAAGTTATTAGAAATAACATATTACAACAGTTTTCAAATCTCATTTCCAATATTACTATGCTTGTTTGTCTGGGCAGATAAAGGAAGACAATAATGTTAGTTCGATAAAGATGGGCATTAAACAAGTTACGCGGTTTAATGTTATATGTTACACGGCGAGCATTCATGCAAACAGTACATTTGTATTATTACATGGAAACCAGCGAGCAACGAGCTTCTTTCACAGATTATGGTACACGGATCACGGCCGTATCGTAACGTGCTCGTTGCAAATGTTACAATACATCGCGTAACGTCGATCAGTATCCACATTAAAAGCATAACTAAGATACCGTTCTGAACACATTCGCTGCCGGCAGGTTTTCTAAGCATGCCTTCGTGCCAACGGTATTAGTTCAACGCCTATTGCCAAAACGAAAATAAGCGTCGGCTGCACTTCTAGAAGACCAAGAAGGCACTGAATGTGTTAACCTAAAATACGCACCTCCTCAACAGCATAATCATCGTCGTCGCTCTCAATAGTGACGGGTTTGTTGTCTTCCACCTCGACCACGGGCTCCGGTTTGGCGGTGGCGGCGCTAGTAGCTGCGGCAGCGCTAACGTATTGCCTCAGTCTCTCCACTCTTTGCGGCTCTCTCGCCTCCAGCTTCTTCAAGTAGGCGATGAGACTGTGTTGTTCCTCAGCCGACAACTCGTTGAAGTTTTTGAGCAGCGTCTCTAGGTCCGAGTCGGATAGTCCGTCCATTGCGTCCGGAGTCTCTTCCTTTTCCACTCTATTGATTGTGTAGTTAAAGTAATTATGTTAGATTATTATACCCCGATTCCAAAGCCGACGGTCAAAATTTTTTCAACACACACATAACATCAGTTTATTGCAGTCCACTGCTGGACGTAGGCCTTCCCAGGGCACGCCACAGGAGGGTTTTGTCCAAAGTTACTAGTCACCACGCTGGGCAAGCGGTTTGGTGTCCGCAGTGTGATTTTCGGACTATTTTGTCAACACGGTAGGCGCGGCTGCCCACCTCCCGGTTCCCTAAATATTAACTTGTAGAAGCAAAGCGGTAGCAATAGCGCTCGTTCCCCGCACACACTCACTATTTTCGCTGTCGCATTGTTTCGGCTCTGCTACCGCAAATTAGATAAATGCTGAATCCCTTAATCTCTTATGACACCCACGGGCGGACATGGCAAAAGTAAGCAGGTAGGTGCACTAACTTCTTATCGTTCTCGTCGTAAGCGGACTGCAGCATCTGCAGCGCAGAAGCAGCTGCGCGAGGCGCGGGGCGAGTCTGCGCGGGGCGGGGCGGCGCGGCGGGCGGCATGGCGCGCGGCGCGGCTGGCGGCGCGGTGGCGGGTGCGGCACGCTCCTGCGCTTGGCGCTTCTTCGTTTCCGCCATGCCCATCTGGGTGGGTGTGGATTAACATTCAATAGAAGCTTGAAGCTTATTGTGCGCGATAAACAATTTTAAAATGATCTCAATTTTATTTGTCCATTAGAGTTAGTAAGTTAATAGGTCATAAATTCTCATTCAATTAAATAAATGCAAACAAGTATGACAGTGCCGTCATTAAATCAAGTCGAAAAGCGCGAGCATAGCGAGCAATATTTAGGTTTTGATTGCAAGAACCACTGACTGGTATAGTCGGTTAGATGACGTTGCAACCGTGTGTTACGTCATAAACTTTATGCTTGCTCTATTCTCCGGCCATTATACCTAAACAGAATGACACTCTCACATGTAACACTCACCACGGCGTCAACAAGTTGCTCTAGCTCCGCGGCAGACACGTCGGTCTTCCCCTCGGCCACCAGCGCGGCCGCCATCTGCGCCGCCACCGCCGCGCGCGTCACCTGCCCCACGCCCGCCACCGGCACGCCGGGGCCCGCGTCCGCCGCGCCGCTCTGCACACAACACATTAGAGTTATCATCACCGCCCCCCGCACGTCACCTGCCCCACGCCCGCCACCGGCACGCCGGGGCCCGCGTCCGCCGCGCCGCTCTGCACACAACACACTAGAGTTATCATCACCGCCCCCCGCACGTCACCTGCCCCACGCCCGCCACCGGCACGCCGGGGCCCGCGTCCGCCGCGCCGCTCTGCACACAACACACTAGAGTTATCATCACCGCCCCCCGCACGTCACCTGCCCCACGCCCGCCACCGGCACGCCGGGGCCCGCGTCCGCCGCGCCGCTCTGCACACAACACACTAGAGTTATCATCACCGCCCCCCGCATGTCACCTGCCCCACGCCCGCCACCGGCACGCCGGGGCCCGCGTCCGCCGCGCCGCTCTGCACACAACACACTAGAGTTATCATCACCGCCCCCCGCACGTCACCTGCCCCACGCCCGCCACCGGCACGCCGGGGCCCGCGTCCGCCGCGCCGCTCTGCACACAACACACTAGAGTTATCATCACCGCCCCCCGCACGTCACCTGCCCCACGCCCGCCACCGGCACGCCGGGGCCCGCGTCCGCCGCGCCGCTCTGCACACAACACACTAGAGTTATCATCACCGCCCCCCGCACGTCACCTGCCCCACGCCATCCGAAACTTCACCACGCCTCGTCTAAACAGAAACGAAATCACCATCCGCCCCGCCAATCATCGCCGCGAGTCAACAGAACCCTCCTTAGAATAATGAAACGTTACCTTGCACGTTACGTTAGGTTACGGCGGCGGGAGGCTTACCTTGCGGCGGCGCGCACGTCCGTCGGCCTCGTGCAGCGTGGCGGCGGCGCGCACGACGGCGGTGCGCACGGCGGCGGCGGCACCGGGCGGCACGAGCCCCGCCTGCGCCGCGCCCTTCAGCTTCTCCTTGGCGGTCTCGATCAGCACCACGGCCGAGTCGCGCACGAGCAGCTCCTCGGACGAGTTCGGGCTTTCCTGCAGAAACAAGATAAATTTCATAAGCACTTGAAAATCTTTCATGACTTAGTTAGGTTAAGTTCTTAGAAATCTTATTGGATCCCAAGGTTGTCACTCTTCAGCGTCCCTCAGTAGAACCTCCTCATCAAAGCCTTCATAAACATACCTTCTCCATCCTCAGAGCCTCCGTCAGCAGATCGACAATCTTCGGTCCCAGACTGCCGAGGTAGTCCTCCAAGGCCACCAGCAGGCGCAGCGTGGCCACCACGTTCTCGGGCGGGCCGAGATCCGCCACGTCGCGCGGCGGGGCGTAGCGCGCGCGGCGTGACGCGGCGCTGCTGGCGAGCGAGCGCGGCGGCGAGCGCGCGTCCGGCAGCGAGCCCAGCGAGTCCAGGTCGATGTCCGAGTTCCAGGGGGACAGACCGTCGTTCCTGCAAAATGTTACGCTGTAGGGTCTGTCTTTCCCATAGCGGGCGTTAACGGACGTTAAGGGTCCCATAAAGCACTCTAGGTCTCCAGGAAGTTAATGGCCAGAAAAAAAATATGTCATTAGGGTCTTACTGTAATAGGTGCTCAGAGATAGCTTGCTACAGGCGCAAATTTTAATGACATATAGAAGGCTACTTCCCAAAAACATGCAAGTTTTAAAACATTTTTTTTAAATTGACGAAATACTTTAAAAGTTATACTATACGCAACCGTCGTGGCACGCGCTTTCATATTACGTTTTATGACTGCGTGTGCCAGGAGGGTTGGCGTATAGTAAAAAGGTATTCATTTAAAAAATATGTTTCGTACCAACGTGAGTTGAACGGCCGAAAAGCAAATTAGGGTTAGGGTCAAATCACCCCGAGAAGTGACGCTACGCGCAGATTTTAATAGAGCGACCCAAAGTATACTTCATTTACTACTCGTTTCACAATGTGTAAACATTGCGGCACTCACTGCGGCAGCTCCTCGTCGGACACGACGACGGTGTCGGGTGGCGGCGGGTTGGCGGGCGCGGGGCTGCGATTGCGCGCCTGCGACTCGCGCTGCGACAGCGGGCTGCGCGACCCGTCCAGCGGCAGGTGCACGCGCGGCCGCTGCGATCTGCGACACACCCACATCATGTACTCAACTTCTAGACTATCTGACAACTTCAATTATAATTAGGAGGACACATCATAAAATGTATTTACTGTGACATTTATTGTAACTAACATCATAAAAATGTACGAGCACAATACTAGAAATTAATTACAAAAATTCTTCTATTCCGTAAAAAATTGTGAAATGATTTACAATACACTACATACCCTAGAGTTTTCTAAAATTAACTATTCCTATCTACGTAAAAATATAAGTACAGTTTCATATCAAGTCCAACAAATAGAAACTACAGAAAATTGTATTTAATGTACCTATACATATACTTGAATATTACCGGACGAATTTTTTAATAATATGTACCTACAAATTACCCCTAAAGATACCGCATTATTGCTGTTTTGCACTAGACAAAAGACACCAAATTAGGCGGTAGGAAGACCCCAGCTCTTACCTTACAACAGTGCCGTAATTGGTTCTTTCAAGGTCAGTAATATCCTATAGCAGTGGTTCCCAATTAGTGGTACACGTACCCCCAGGGGTACGCAAGGTTGCATCAAGGGGTACGCGGCGCGTTCCGAAAAAAACCAAAATTACTAAAATTACCAAAAAATATTTATGGCACCAGATTTTTCAGAGTTGTGCAAAGAAAAACGTGCCCATTTGTCACATTTCTCTGTCATCTTGTATTGTATATTGATAGTAATAAATTCTAAATACCTACTTACATCTGATTTCATCTCTTATTTATTTATTGTTCCTGCAATAAGGGGTACGCGAGTTTGAGGTCTTTCTTAGAGTGATACGTAGAAAAAACTAATTGGGAACCACTGTCCTATAGTGATGTAGTCGAGTCAATTTGCCGTGCCGATAAATATATCGATGAAATTATTGTTTGATGAAATAATATAATATTATACAAAAAACCATGCTTTTTTCTACTTACAATTTTTTTTGTGTTTTAATAAATACTGTTATTATAAAACTAAAGAGTTTGTTTGTTTAAACGCGATGATCTTAGGAATAGGTACTGATCAAACTGATTTTTTTTTATATGTCTATGTTAAATAGTCCGCTTATCATATAATATGTTACGGCTAAAGTCCGAAGTGTGTAAGTAGGTTAGGTCAGGTTAGAATTATGTTAAAGTTAAGATTGGCCGAAATAATTATACACTTATCATTTAGGTATACTTATCATATAATTTATATGTTACGGCTAAAGTCCGAAGTGTGTAACAACATTCTGCAAATTATAAATTACTAGCAGTTCCTCGCGACTTCATTCGCGTAAACTACCGAAAAAACAGAAAATTTATGTTTATCCCAAAAATCATACTGGGATTTTTCCTTAGAATAAAAAGAAGCCTATGTTACTCCCTATTACATCAACTATCTGTCAGTGAAAGTCCCGTCAAAATCGGTCCAGCCGATTCAGAGATTTGCGTGAACAAACAGACAGCCAATAGATGTCGATGGCGTCAAGAGTGAACGCGATATCGTTTGCAGTTCCTAATAACATTACTTCGGTTAGAACATTTTTCTTTTTGTATTGTGTTACAAACAGACACTTCAATTTTATTTATTTGTATAGACTAACTGTACCTATTCCGCGACTCCGTTAGCGTAAAGTACTAAAAAACCTAGCCTTCCTCGATTAATTAATAACTATCCTCGATAGATTAATGAACTATCCAACACAAAAATATTTTTTCAAATCGAACCAGTAGTTCCTGAGATTCGCGTGTTAAACTAAACAAACTGTCTATTTGTTTATAATCAATCAGTATAAATTAACAAACGTAACTAAATTTATGATTTTTGTTAAAATCATTACTTATATCGATACGTTCAATTTCTTGAATTCGTCACAACACTAGTTCTGTCAACGTCAAACACTTAAGAAACAAAAAGAGATAAACATACTAATTATTATAATGAGAGAAAGGGACTTTTCCAAAAGACATAAACGGGAGCTCTCATTTTTCGGAGCAACATTTTTTGCCCAATGTAACTTGAGCTCCGTAAGACATAAGAGTGTAAAATGATTTTAATTACTGATGAAAAGTTATCTTTCTTACAGCTATTTGTTCTGGAATTCTACCCGCACCATTTACAGAACACGTTGTCATTTTTTTTTTTACTTTTATGCGTAAAAACAATACAAAAAGTAAATTGGAAAATGCAACGAAATCACGCGCACGCAGATCAAATACTTGGTCAGTACTAGTGTGAAGATTTGAAGTTTGCGTTTACATGGTGCAATTACATATACTCTTGGTGCGCAGCCGCTGCCTTGTATGCGGAATCTTTTAGGGGGTAATCTGTGTATGTACCACAATTGAATAAGAAATGGAATTGTTCTGCTAATATATTACTCACATTTTCGGTTTGATTCTAAAACTGAAACCACAAAATAATAACAATATGATTAGATGTAATGTAATGTAAGAATAAAAGTTTAAAGAGATGGTCAAGTTCGTCATTCCGAGTTAATTGACCCGGTAGCTCAGTTGGTGAGAGCACAGCACGGAATGCGAGAGGTCGTGGGTTCGAGTCCCACTCTGGTGATTTTTTTTCATTTCTTAAAACATATTTAGAATATGATTAGATGTCTGGCAGGACGGTAATAAACAAGTCTAACGTTGTATAACGTATGGTTAGAACAAATAAAGTCCACCCACTATCTACTCCGGATATTACATGACCACAAAGGAAAGATGTTAAGTTAACCTATAATAAATACCACCATAATGTCGCAGGGGTAGGTAAAGATGCTTTATATGAGAACATAATATATTTTTATAACATACCTGCTAGGTATCGGACTGCGAGATCGAACCCGCGGTAAGACGGGCGGTGGAGAATTACGTTGGCCTCTGGATATTGGACAAAATAACATACATTTTAGTATAGTTCTCGTTCTTTAGAGGTATTGATAGACTTGGACATTCACTTGTACACTTCATTCACAGAGCCCAGCATAGAGCCAAACCACGTTACATACATTTTCATGGTCTAAAAACATTAGAGCAAATGTTAATCGATAAGACTTGACGTCGCAAGTGCTGCATTTATAAAATACATAGAGAGTGCAGGAGGGAAAGCGGCGTAAAAATTACAGAAGTCCACCTTAGCCAAGAACAAAATGTCAAAGATTTGACTTATTTGCTGTCCTTTCGCAAGAATCGCACGTTTGATATAATGCTCGCTAAAATGCTCAACTATTTCTGTACTGTAACATTTGCGGGAATGCTCACTACACGAAGTTTTCAAGGCTATCAACACCTCGTTTAGTAACACAACCATGCGTGTTGGCGTGCAATTTGATCTTACCTTCTATCAATATGATAAGTATCATTAATCGGCCTTCTATAATCAGGTGCGCGTTCCCGGGACCGATGCCTCAGATCCGGCGAGCGACGTCTCGGATCGGGTGACCGACGTCTGGGATCGGGTGACCGACGTCTGGGATCAGGTGACCGACGACGCGGGTCGGGTGACCGACGTCTGGGATCAGGTGACCGACGCCTTGGGTCAGGTGACCGACGCCTTGGGTCAGGTGACCGACGCCTTGGGTCAGGCGAGCGTGACCGGCGGTGGTCGGGCGTGCGGCGTCGGGGCGGAGACCAGCGCCTGTCCGGCGGGCGCCGGGCATCCGACGAGCGCGGTCGCTCGGGCGACGCGCGTCGCTTGGCGTCTTTCGCCGACTCGTCCATCAGTGGCGGCGTCAGTGACAGCTTGCGATAGATCTCATGTATGTTCACTCGCAACTCCTCGTCGTGGAGTTCTTTCATACGCTTCGTCCAGTATATTATCCATTCGGGCTTGTAATCGTGCTTTGCTGGGTCTTTGCCCTCTGTAAGCATTTATTTAGTTAGGTACTTACACGACTAGATTGTAACATCATTGCACAACGGAAAATATGATGCGATGAGTGTAATAATGTATTTCGATATACTCATAATATATTTATTCTTATTCTTTATTGTACACAGTAAAGTTTCACAAGTATATAACAGGGAAGATGTCAATGGCGTGCTTATCTTTTAAAGAGATATCTTCCATTTATATTTTAGTGCAGTCCGCTCGGCATAAGCTCAGCTTTGCTTTGTGTAAGTGTCACAAGTAAAACACGAGTCGCGCTATCAATGTACATCCACATAAGTGCAAAGCTCATCTAAGGCATCGCATATGTACAAAAACAAAGCTGAGCTTAGACCGTGCAAACTATACATTACACCAAACAGATTTGTGTGACTCCATTCTCCAACATCCTGTAATCAGTAAGCAGACGTTACTCACCGCCCTGGATCTCCTTGTACCGTCGGTTCCAGAACTTCTTCCACTCGTCAGGGTACAGAGGATGTT
This sequence comes from Carposina sasakii, assembly GCA_014607495.2. Classification (NCBI taxonomy): domain Eukaryota; kingdom Metazoa; phylum Arthropoda; class Insecta; order Lepidoptera; family Carposinidae; genus Carposina; species Carposina sasakii. Next base: position 4,268,521 of record CP053151.1, on the reverse strand, counting down.
TCTCCGGATTCTTCTCGTGATACGCTAATAGTTTCTGCGCCGTCTGCTCCGCCTCGTCCTGTTTGTCGCGCGCCAGCTTCACCTTGTACTCATAGTTTGGTGGCCTCTGGGATTGAATTATAAGAAGAAAGTTAATATGCTTGCTTTTATAGATACACTGTAATCTATACATATAATAAAAATGTAACGGGTCGCTGTCTGTACATGGAAGATATATAAGAAAAAATATTACAGAATACCGTTATGAACGCAATAGTACCCAAAACAAAGATTTTTTGATTTTTTGTCTGTTTGTCTTTGTGCACGCTAATCTCAGAAACGGCTGAACCGATTTCGATGCAGTTTTCAGGAATATATTGTGAGAGGTCCCACTTAACATATAGGCTTCTTTTTATCCCGGGAAAATGTTTTTATCCCGGATAATTACGATATTTTGTTTTTTTTCTGTAGTCCACGCGGACGGAGTCGCGGGCGTCCACTAGTTAAGAAATACAATTTGTATAATTGTAATTAGTTATGTAAATTCAAGTTATTTTTATAGAAGCATAGTGAAAGCTATTCAGACACTATGGTTGATTTATAAACTTAAAATTAGACAGGTCTGTCCCTTTCCATTCTAAATATAAATGGCTTGGACACAAATGGACAGCTAGGATTATTCTTAACTTTAGGTTTAAGTATGACGGTCAGAATCGATAATGTTACCTTGTCTTTGTCGCTGGCGCTGGCCTTGTTGGTATAGCGCAGGGTGCGCGGCGGCTCGGGCCGGGGCTTGCGCACGTACGGCTCGTAACGGGTGCTGCCTCTGCCAATATATTATGTGTTGCAGTAGCTGAGCTTCTTGTCTACACTGTGTTATGTCAAGGGTGACCAACCAGTAGATCGCGACTATTAGTCCAATCGATCATAGCGCGCGTATTTATCATCAGTGAACCAAGACAGCCATTTTACACGTTGAAGCGTATTGTGCGATATCTGGCGTGTTTTCTATACAAATTAGGCATTTGCATTAAATTATTTTTAAGAATTCCTTTCAATCCTTTCGCTTATACGAATATAGATATGTTGCGATACGATTTATATAATTTGATGACTAATTTTGAGCGCGACTGTAAGAGCATATTATCATGTAATGTAGATTTACCCGTCCACATTAGATACGAGTGCCGGTTCTACGGCGGCGGACGGCGCGGACGGCGGCACACGCTTATAGCGGCGCCGGTGCGTGCGCGGCTCGCGGCGTAGCCTTCAAACATTCACCCATTAAGGGCCGATTTTTGTAAACGTCAGATAGCCTATCAGAAGAATAAACTTGATGCTGTCTTTCTCTAAAACTTAATCATGATAGAGACAGCATCAACTTTATTCCTCTGATAGGCTATCTGACGTTTGGAAAAATCGGCCTTAAGTAGTAATAGTAACCCAGTGCAGTAACACTAGTTAACCAGCTACTGCCACTGTCCATCCATTTTAGGCAGGGAATCTCGGCACTCATATCTAATAGAGGAGGACGCCCGCAGCTTCATTCGCGTAAACTTTAGAAATGCCCTCACTTGCTGTAACAACCTTACTCTTAGCGCTATATTACACCAGCCCCCCTAGCATGACCACGCATATCGTGTTTCGCAGGTCATGCTACTTGTGCATGCGACCATGGATTCGAAATTATTCGCCGCTACCAATAAAAAGTATTACTCTACTGTGTTACCAGCTCTAGTAGCATGACCTGCGAAACACGATATGATAAACCGATTTATCGACATTTAGCCTGTCTAAAATACGATAAATATAGCCGCCATGTTGAATTTTGTATAGAGACGATACGATATCCACGATGCGTGGTCATGCTAGGGGGGCTGGTGTCTGTTCGGTCACGCGACCGAATTGGCAGCGCGGTCAACTCAGGCGTTGGTCGCGGAACCACTAATTACTATAGTGCTGTCTGTGCCCGTAGGATGAAATTGGTGAGAGCGAGATATCTCTTATCTCACATTTAAACGTCAAATACACAGAGCTATTCATAACTAGACAAACTAGGTGTATAAGTACTTTGCGTGTAAAAAAAAATAGAATTGGGAATTAGAATAAACACTCGTTCTCGAGCCAGAGCTGAATGAATTTGCGCTGATAGAAGTGGTTTGCAAAATTTACACGCCAAGTACAAACACTTGCTTTGTCTAGTTATCAGTTAGCTCTGTGGATTTGTCGCATGAATGTGAGATATCTCGCTCTCGCCAAATTCATGCTACGGGCGCTAGTATCCGTTTGTTCGCGCAACTAAATCAGTCAACTCAGTCGCTTGTCGCGCGACCATTAACTACTATATAGCGCTGTTTGGTGGCTGTAAGTATAGCGTGTAGATGATGTCTTGTGTTATAGCTTATGGACACCACAATCATACGACTGGTCGCGCTGCCATAGTAGACACTACTTCAAATGAAATCTTGGTAAGCATATGTAATTTTTTAGACCAAAGTATATACAGGTTGTAACAAAAAGGGTATGTTAAGCGAAAAGCTATATAAATAGCCCACTATAGAGAACTTATTTCCAAAATTCCAGACTCAAATTCACATTTTTATTTTTCCAGATAGTATGAAGAATTCTGAAACAACTCAGGAATGTCCATACAATCTTGAAAAATAAAAATGTGATTTCGAGTCTGAAATTTTGGAAATAGGAACTCTATAGTGGGCTATTTACATAGCTTTTCGCTTAATATACCCTTTCTGTTACATCCTGTGTATAAGCCATCAATGTGCGTGTTTATAAGCCATCAATGTGCGTTATAGGTACATACTTGACTCGTGACCGCTGATCGTCCTTGTTATATCGTTTGAGCTCATCATCACTGATGTCCGACAACTCGATGGATGTCGCGCGACGCTCCGGCCGTTGTTTCTGCATTTAATATACCATTAGTTACTAATAAACATTCACAAACTTAACGACACTTCACTACATATTATAAAACAAAGTCGCTTCCCGCTGTCTGTCCCTATGATGCTTAGATCTTTCAAACTACGCAACGAATTTTAATGCAACTTTTAATAAAATTGTAACGGGTCCATGTTTGTTCACGCTAATCTCAGAAACGGCTGAACCGATTTCGATACAGTTTTCAGGAATATATTGTGACAGGTCCCACTTAACATAATATAGGCTACTTTTTATCCCGGATAATTTCGACATTTTGTTTTTTTTTGCAGTCCACGCGGACGGAGTCTCGGGCGTCCACTATCTTTTAAAATATATTTGACCACCGATTGGGGTACTTGGTCCTGCCTGCGGCACAATGGGTCCCGGGTTCGAATCCCGGTAGGTACAAACATTGACGTGATGAATATCGTTGTTTGTTTCCGAGTCATGGATGTTTCTATACTTATCTATGTATTTATATACCATTGCTTAGTACCCACGACACAAGACCTTAATGTAGAACTAGGTTAAAGTGTTATGAAGTGTTTGTGAATAATTTAATAATTACAACGACCATTCCCGTTACTATTTATATGTATCACTTTCACATGAATATAATACCGTTATGAACATAACTGGCCGGCCTGATTGATACGGCAAAACATGTAATTAATCAACTTAGGTCATTGAACGGCAATTCTTCATTATCCACGTTCTTGAGCGGTTGGGTTTGGTACAATAAGTGAGCTCTCTTCTAGTATGTGGAAGGTATAATTTATTACTGGATTAAGGGTGAACACAATATGCATGAAAAACTATATATTAAAAAAAAACTTACATTATCAGGTTTAGATGGAGGCGCCACAATAGGAGGGGATGGCTCGTTCTTTCTAAAGAAAAATAAAGTGTCCATTAGTTTAAATTATAAAACAAAAAGTATATTTATTTTATTTCTAGTATTTTTTGTCATATCGGCAACAGAAATACATCATCTGTGGAAATCTCAACAGTCTCATGAGTGATGGTGACAGATGGACAGACAAATGGATGGACGATCAGCGTAGACAAAACAATAGGGTCACGACATAAAATTTAAAGTTACTTCTTTCCACTTTGTACTCTTCGACTTTACTTACCTAGATTTGTTATCAGCCACAGGATCTGCAAAGAAACATTTTTTTTTTTCAACTATATTTAATATTTTTTAAATAACATTATTAAAATCAAACTAACTTATTATACAAGATTTAGTACATATTGAATACGCAAGATTTTTTTTTTTTTTTTCAAATTAAAAACATCCGCGAAAGAATAAGAAAAATCGCCAATTTGTAGGCAACAATAAAAAAATCACATTTTCTTGTCTTAACATTCCCACGTTGGGGTGGGGACATGGGAATCCCACCATTAGCCGTTAGTCTTCATCACGAGACCTAACGTACGTGACATTATTGATCGAGGGCATCGGTCAACGTCGATCGACTGGTCTGGTAGCTTTAATTTTTTTTTTTAATTTTTATATAAGTGTAAGGAACAGGAACACCACTTAAACCATTGAGGTTTATACAGAGTGTTTGTGACAGCGAGGCAAATATTAATATGGTGACTTCAGACCATGAAAACGAAAACCGCTGAAAATATTTCGCAGGAAAGTCCGAAATTTTCCGATTTTTTTTTTATTTTTCCAGTAAAAAGTTATTTTAGACTAGTGGACGCCCGGAACAAAAATATTTTCCCAGGATAAAAGTAATCTATATGTTAAGTGGGACCTCTCACAATATATTCCTGAAAACTGCATCGAAATAGGTTCAGCCGTTTCTGAGATTAGCGTGCACAAACATCGAACCGTTACAATTTTATTATATGCATAGATCTTTTAATTAGACCTTAGATAATAACTTTTAAACAAAATTTTTGCCAATAGATATTTTAAAAAACTTGCTCTCAAAAAAGTTGGAATAACTAATTAACCCTAATGGAGAGATCCAAAAAACAGCAATGTATCACACAATAACCAATAAGCCCATTTAACTAGTCACTGGATCGCCTGATACAATTGGCGCGGAAAACAAACATTACTGATAATCAAAATAAAAATGCATTTCCTGAGATTAATAACACTGTTGTATAACTCAGCACAATGGTCCTTGTTCAGCATTTCAGTATTTGCCTGGCTGTCACCTATGTATGTGGTGCAGCCTGCTTATTAAAATTATAGATCCTAATATATTTGACCAGCATGACCACGCATCGTGGATATCGTATCGTACGATATCGTATCGTCTCCTTACAAAATTCAACATGGCGGCTATATTTATCGTAATTTGACAGGCTGGATGGACAATCGATGGATTGGTCTGGTAGAAACTATCGATCGACATCGATAGTTCCATCCATTCTACCATCGATCAATGCGTATACAATCGTTCGATTGGCCCGATAACACCCTAAGCACTTCGTCCTGTGACGTCACACTCACTCGGTTTCTGCAGAGAGGTAATGAGGTCTACGTCCACGACCTCTTCAAACGTGCTGCCCGACTTCTCTGAGAAGTGGTAACTCTTGAACAGCCACTGCAAGATGCGGTCCCTGAAAGGGTATTTACGTCTCAACATTTAGTATGTAACCCAACATGTTATTTATTAGCAGGGTTCGAAGTAATAATTATCACGATAATTACCTTGATAAATATACCTTGATAATTAACTTTCATAAATATAAAAATCAAACACTAATATAATCTAAGTTTATTTACATATCCAAAGGCATAAAACATGAAAAAAAAATGTGTTTAACTGACGAGAGAAGTGCAAATTTCTATTCTTTAACTACTTTCTTACTTTTGTTTAATGGAAAATCAGCTATCAAGATAATAATCCAAAAAAATATTTATCTTGATAATTTCGAACCCTGTCTATTAATTTGTAAGGGACCCTACACTGGAGTCTCATGAGCGTCTTTTGAACGTCGGGGTCCCTGAGGGTTAACTTTAATGTACATACGAGTAAAATTAAATAAATAAATAACCCACGATAGAAAACCTATCTACAAAACGTGACACTCGAAACCACATGTTTATTTTATCAGATAGTATGAAGAATGGGTGTGTGATTTGCACACTTCCGCCCAACCGCTTTGGGCCTTGTATGGACCGAATACAATATTCCAAAATAAATACGCGATAACGAAATTGTGTGTTACACAAGGTGTGTTATACTAACTGTGTGTGTACACGTTCGAACAACGTTATAATCTTCACAACAGCACGGACAAAGCGCGCCACGATCGTGTAGACGTGAGTGGTACTAACCAGAGGTGGTTAATATAGCAACTAGCGTCTTATATAACAAGTTATTTTTCAAGAGCAAAAATCGCGTGCTATGTAGGTACGCACTGTGGTGCTATAAATAACTAGCAGGGATAGATAAAGGGTATGATTTAAGCTGTCACCAATTGAAGTCGTTTTCTGTTTCCTTAATAATAGAGTTTGCCCCCAAAATAATAGATTTGTCACCAAAATCTTATAACCAAACAATATAAAATCAGTTCCACGAAAAATCACCTAAAATCATGGAGATATAAGGTCTAGTACCAAATTAATATTTTTGAATGTATTTTAATAGGTTTGTCCTAATAAGTATTGAAGCAAATTAATTAAAAGTCACCAATAAATCATATTTTTGTCGCTAGAAATCGTCTTGGACTTAAACATGTAACCTAACACCGAAGAAATCGGTGCCGGCCGTCGCCGCCGCCTCATTCTTCTAACCTATATTGCCAGATTCGGATCCGCCCAAACAGGTAACCATAAGCAATTAGCTAAATTTGCAAGTATTAGGTGACAGATCTATCATTTTGAGGACAAACCTATTATTTAAGTAACAAAACTATTATTGTAAGAACGACGTTTATATTCAATCAATGCACTACAATTTCATTGGTAATCCATCTTTTATTTTACACATATATTAACATTAATTTGGTGATTCATATCTGGGAACACATTTGTTTATCTGAGAACGAAAATATTTCGTGGCGATAGATCTAATTATTTGGTGATACAACTTAATGACAAATATAAATTTTGGTGACACCATAGTTACCATAGATAAATAACGTAGCACTTGGTCGTCGCGCTGTAACGCTGCAGCGAGATTTGGGCATGCGTGTGGGCGGAGCTACGGCGTTAGATTGCTATTTATTAATCTTGCGCTGCGGCTAGCGTGCTGCTAGATTTAACGCGACTGCCACCGATGCGCATGCTCAATTACTCTTTATAACATAACATAAAATAGAAAATAGCACGCTAGAAAATTCTAGTTTATAATCCCTAGCGTGTTATTTTTTTTTTGCCGTCTTGACACCACTAGTACTAACTTGTCCGCCTCGAACTCCGCCTTGTCGCAGTGCAGCGGCCGCAGCCGGCCGTAGTTGTCCTCGACGCGCTGTGCGAGGCGCGCCACGATCGTGTTGACGCCCTCACGCAGGTTCGCCTGACGGAAGAACGGCGTCAGGAGTGTTGACGCCTTCGGAAAGTGACGGTTCTGGAAACACAGGCTATGTTAGTGGGTGCCGCCGATTTTGTGATATACCTCATTTTATTTAGAAGTAGAAATAATCCAAAAGACGAAATTAGGTTTTTGATGTCACCTTTGTTGTCCCCCTAGGGTGACGGGTCGCAAAAAAATCTTAAAATAATGTTTGCTCTGTATGAAAAATGGGTCATTTTTTCACAATTTTTTTTCGGTCTGTCACCCTGGACAAAATAGGATCGGAACATTTCCGAACAAGTAGCTATACTCACAATGTAGTTGTAGCGGTGCCAGAAGCAGGTGAGGTGGTTGACGATGGTGCGCGGGTAGCCCTGCTTGGTGCACAGTGTGCACAGGTAGTGCGGCTCGTGGTGCGCCTCCTGCGGCGGGAACTCCACCAGGTACTCCACGCCGATCAGCGGCGCCCTGCCCGAGTACACATTATAGAGTGCGATTCCGAATAGTTCCTTTGGATGATGACGCTAGTTATACCATGTGCATGAGAACTATGTCACTGCATACATAAATGGTAGTTCCGAAATCAGGTAGATGGAAATTTTACTAGATTCAGTGACAGCGCTCAAAATATGGCACTACAAATGTATGGTTGGGCGTCTATTGACGTAAATATTACAAGCGAAGTTGAGCCTTATGGTAACTCCATAAGATTTAAGTTTAAAAAACTGGTCTAATAGTTATGACGTTTATATACAGGGTTAATTTTAAAACATCAATAACCTCGCAAGACTAGGTAGCTAAGCTACCATCATAAACAACATTTGTTCTACGAGTTTTGATAATTTGTCACATTTTACTTTCATACAAAAATAAATATCAATTTAATATTACCTCTGAATGTTCTTAAGTCTATACATAATACTGAGGCGCGCGCGATCGCGGGCGTCAACCTTTTCCTATACCTACGAATGGAACATAGACTTACAAATGTCACGATAGTACAATAAAAGCTTGGAAAATCATTTTTAAATAAAGTATGTATACTGCGTATAAAAAGACAACTTTGTTCTTTTAATACCTCGTATTCTTTGTAACATCACGATCATTTTTTTCTATGGAAGCACCCCTGGTAAATCTCGGGTTTCCAAGATATTGAGGTCCAAAGTTACATTAATATTTTTTTTTACATAAATCCATCTGAAATTGGTTCGCGCACATTTTTTTCAAAGATTCTATGTCATAATGTTAGTTTTGTAGGTACATTTGTACTTTGAGCATCAAACGAATACATTGCTTGCAATAAAATGACAGTATTTTTTCATGATTTTTTTGTCGTTTCCCAGGGTTGGTTCCATAGAAGAAAATGATCGTAACCTTACAAAGAATACTACTTACTACTTTACGTAATACTACTTTTTACACCCAGTATGTATACTGGGTGTAGAAAGACAACTTTGTTCTTTTAATACCTCGTATTCTTTGTAACATCACGATATTTTTTTTTCTATGGAAGCACCTCTGGTAAACCTCGGGTTTCCAATATATTGAGGTCCAAAGTTACATTAATATTATATATTTTTTTAAATAAATCCATCTGAAATTGGTTCGCAAACATTTTTGTCAAAGATTCTATGTCAAAATGTCATAATGTTAGTTTTGCAGGTACATTTGTACTTTGAGCATCAAACGAATACATTGCTTGCAATAAAATGACAGTATTTTTTCATAATTTTTTTGTCGTTTCCCAGGGTTGGTTCCATAGAACAAAATGATCATAACCTTACAAAGAATACTCCATGGAAGCATACCTGGGAAGTATCTGGCGATATTAGGGTCCAAAGTTGAATAAATAGACTGCGTTTTTCTGCAGAAATGCACATAGGCGCGCGTAGCAAGATTTTTTCAGGAGTAATATCTGTCTATGATAAAACTAGCATAAACACTGGACACTATAAACACAAGTGTTGATTTTTCGATATATGCTAAAATAGTGTCATTTAGCCTATTCGTCCCCTAGCGTATCTTTAGGACTTCCCGTAAAGTTCCGCTTTTGGGTACTTACTTGACATTTTCCAAGATTCCCTGAATATGGCACGTCAAGGACCTGTAATGCTCGAACTTGATGTCCAAGTCTGTGGTAGTGGAGTTGTGCAGCGTCACCGCCTCGGCCATCTTCCGCAAAACGTTCTTAGTGTCTGCAGAACACAGGAAATTTTGTCATAAACTCTAGTCTATGACCTACCATACATCACTAGTGTAAAACACTATTATAAAACAGTCACTTCCCACTGTCTCACTGTCCCTATGTATGCTTTGGTCTTTAAAACTACGCAACGGATTTTGTTTTGATGCAGTTTTTTTAATAGATATATTATATAACTTGTGACTACATTGATTAAGCACTGCTCCTCATAATATCTGCTTTATAACTTAACATTGCAGCCGAACACTTAAATACTTTAGCTTATATTCAAGACTAGCGGTCGCCCACGACTTCGTCCGCGAAAGGGGGCATTGCACCCGTGCGAAGCCGGGGCGGATTGCTATATACCCTATAGACTTCCTCGATAAACGGGCTATCTTACACTGAAAGAATTTTTCAAATCAGACCAGTAGTTCCTGAGATTAGCGCGTTCAAACAAACAAACTCTTCAGCTTTATAATATTATATATATACAGTGGTGCCTCGCATAACGAACGCCTCGCACAGCGAACGCTGCACACAACGAACTTCCTTTTCGTTCATTTCACGATTCATACAACGAACTTCGCTTCACACAACGAACTTCGCTTCACACAACGAAGTCGCCCGATCTTCTACGATCACTGCCGATTAATTGCATCCTTCCGCGCAGGCAGTCGTTAGTCACTGAGCAGTACGCTTAACTTACGCACGTGTCGCAGCAATCGTTCATCATTACAACGAAGTCGCCCGATCTTCTACGATCACTGCCGATTAATTGCATCCTCCCGCGCAGGCAGTCGTTAGACTCGTTAGTCACTGCGTAGTACGCTTAACTTACGCACGTATCGCAGCAATCGTTCTTCATTACGAATTAAATCGCACACGTATCACAGCAGTCGTCCTTTTAAGATAAACTCAACATTTTTTTTATATGATGGGTTCTAAAAAAAGCAGGAAGGTGATTTCTCTTGAAATGAAACAGGAAATAATTAGAAGGAGTGAATGTGGGGTAAAACAGTGTGACCTCGTCAAAGAGTTTGGCCTCAACAAGACCACCATTTTCACCATTTTGACAAACAAGGATGCAATAAAATCAGCCAAAGTAGCCAAAGGAGTATCAAAACTATTTAATGAAAAATAATAACAAAAAATTTATCTTTTTTTTATGTCATCTTACCATATTTTATGCTACAGAACGAATTATTTTTTTTAACATGTATTGTTATGGGAAAACGCGTTTCACATAACGAACTTTTCGCATAACGAACTTGCTCCTGGAACGAATTAAGTTCGTTGTGTGAGGCACCACTGTAGTATAGATAGTTTTTTTTTTCTGAAAGATCAAAAAGAAAACTAGTAAGTTAATATTACCTCCATCAGATTCTAAACTGGCTTTGGCCCCGGATTTATTCAGGATGTACGGGTGATTGGTGAAGATACTCTCTGGCCAGACATTCCTCGCCGACAGCGACGTCTTGTGCTTCTTGCCAGATATATGTGCCTGTACAATAACATATAATTATGTAGGGATGATTGCTATGTTATATTAACATTATGTTATCATCAATGATTTTGTATTTCCTATAATGGATAATAAGGAAAACCCGCTCGTATTCTCAATTGTATTATCTTGAAAGCACTCGGGGGACAGATAGTACTTTGCCTTTTTCCTTTTCTTATTTGACGATTGAAGTATGGGAAAGAATGTGAAACAGATAGTATAGGTATACCTGCAAAATGGACTCTCCACTGCAAACGGCAGCGCACGGGTAGCACAAGTAGATCCACTTGCCGCCGATGTCGCGTCCGCTGCGCTCGACCATGCATCGCGTCTGCCCATTGTCCAAACGGATCTTCAAACTGTTCAGATGCTCTTGGAACTCGCGTTCGGCCTGGCAAAGTGCGAAAATGTTAACCACACGGCATACATGATCGACAATAGTTTTCAAGGAAAATCTTCGCAATAAAACCTTACTTATCCTAACTTCGATGCTATCGGAATTGCGCGAAGGTACACGTTATTTATCCCGCTCTGATGGTTAGTCTCGAGCGCACCGGATTCGTATGCGTAAACGTAAGCGTAGAAGTTGTAATGTATGGAACTGAATAGGCTCAGGCAGACCGGTAGCGTATGCAGTTCCATATTTTACTCAGCTGGTCTGCTCGAGTATTAAATGTCATGACCAGCTCCTGCCGCGTGAACCTTCGCTGAAACCCGATATGATTAAACCGGCTCGTGTCAAAAATAAAACATTACAAAATCATTTCACTGATTTATTATATTATTCATGGCAATAGCGTTTTGTTACTTACTTACCAGTCTCACCAAAGTAAAAATTTGTAAATTTCCGAAAGGGAATATCCAGTGTGTTAAGTTATAGCACACATACGATACCGAAAATCACACCGAACAATTTACTTAACTATTTGTTCTCCTAACAGTCTTGTTTAAGCACACATACGCTGCATTCGCAAATAATAAACACCACTATACTGTATTGTTCAGCGGATAATAGTTATTAGTTTTTACGAGAATATGTTATGGTACCGTTCTACGTATAATTCTTATATTATAGTCTAGAACAGCCTAATACTCCTATATCTTCTGCTTAGAATACCTATACAGCCATTTTAAATCGGCCGGACTATTCATTCATCACCCTCACTTTGCCTGCCAAATTCAATAAACTGTAAAAAATCTAGAAACAACTTGTAAAAATCCAATTAACTTTTACAAGTTAGTTCTGCGATTGCAAGCGCAAGTTGTCTGGCAATGTAAGTTCGTTTCAGTTTTTGATTTCACCACTTCTGAAGACCTGTTCCCAGTCACTTGGGGGGCGCAATAAATAACCATAAATTGCTGATATTTTAAAAGGACTCAAGCAAAAAAGCGGCACGGCCGTAGGCACCATCCTTTTCTCGATCAGTTCAGACCAGTTTCGAACCCCTATAACTTCGTTGTGGATAAAACTAGAAGCCTGAATTTTCAGTAATTGTAAATCGCTTACATCTTGTCCAAAACTGTTCTGTGATGTAAGTACATAAGTGCATGTACTTTGAGTGTAAGGTAGTGCAAAACACCTCTTTCAGCCTAAAATTCATTCAGTCTTGATTTTAAAACTTTTAGCGCTGACTGAAGTAAATTACGCTGGAAGGAGTGCTTTGCACTCCCTTTTCCGCGCCCAGTACATATTCTTACTCAGTCTATTATTATAGCTCTGTGATAAAAAGTGTACAACTCAAAATGTTTATCTCAGTCTCATCCATCTCATGCTATCCATATAGGAGCCATAAACTTAACTCTTACACAATATAAGCAGTTATTTGAAAATACGTTATCTAAGACAGATCAGTACAGAAGGCATACCATAAAGAAAATTACAAATAAATACAGACTTTCTAATTACTGTGGTAAAGTGAAATTCAACGCGCATTCACTGTAGCCGCTACCCTTAAATATTAACTATACCATTTCAATCACATCCGCAGAGTATAATCGTTTGAGACGACTGTACCACAGATCTTAGCAAGTAAATGGTAAGGTGATGGTAACACATTTTTATACAATAAAACAAACTATATATAGTATAGTAACGAATAGCCTGGGCAATTAAGTAAATGGTTTTTTAACTACAATTATTGTTGAAAAAGATAGGGTTGTATTGTGTGTAAAGAAGCGGTGATAGCCCAATGATTAAGACGTGCGCCTCCAATCAAGGGCCCTACGAGGGGAGGTCAAAAAGTTCGCAGAATGGAGGTAGGCACTAGTTAATCACCTCATTAAGAGTATATATACCAAGTTTGACCCTAATCGGGTCATCAACTTTTGAGTTATCGACCTATAAACAACTGAATCGGGAAGAAATTTGCCAGTATGGAAAAAATTTAACACCGCGCCGTTATTGAGTTCCTTACCAAGCAAAGAAAATCCGCTCAGATTATTTTTAAGAGCTGTTGGCGGTTTATGCGGACTCAGTTTACAAGTGGCATGGACTTTTCAAACAAGGAAAAGAGTCCATTGATGACGACCCCCGCAATTGAGACCACCACACCGAAAATCGTCAAGAAGTAGAAAATCTTGTATTGGAAGACTAAGGTCCGTGCAAAATTGGTTCTCGACTGCTCACGCCACTTCATAAACGCGCGTTCCCACGTGCCATGTTCCGACGGCTGTCATTCACCGGTGCAACTTCGAATATTAGCAAAAATATTGGCCGCCATGACCGAAATACGGTCGGAGACATTATGTAAAACATTAACAACCTTATAGCACACCATAAACAAAAAATTCTTATACTGCGCAGAAAAATATGTAAAAAACACACTTTGAACAATTTGGTGTTTTAATCTCAAAGGTATATTATGATGAACTATACAGATTGGGGCAAACTTTATGAACATTGACCTTGAATGCGCAGAAACAAAATATGTATAAGGCCTATTTGATGGTACGGTGCGGGGGCGAAGGCGGGGAAGCGCATGATTAGTTGATCAGGCACTTTTTCCCCGCGCACTGCGCCTACGTCCCCGCTTACTCCTGAACACACTCGCGAGCAGTAAAAGTTGCTTATTATTTTGGTTGTTTTGTTAAAAATTATCGTTGACTTTTTGTTCAAATTCCTACTTGGAAGCTCGACAAGTAATTCAGAACCCATAGAAGAAATATCGTCTTTAACTAAAAATTTAAATAAAAATATTATTATAACCACACTTACCTAAATATTATTTTATAGTTATTATGCCTTACCTTTAGCGTTTTAAAACACAACTCATTCTTTTATTAATTAACGTAAAATATGGAAATTATATTGCAAAGGAAATTATTACAAAAAATATGAGTTACTGAAAAACTGATGTTTGCCCCAATCTGTACTCTTCATAGACTTTTTGTTCCAATTTGCTTTACATTTCAATTCTTGAGCATGTTAAACAAATTTTACCAATTTTAAAATGCAAATGTTTCTTTCTAGTTGTACTTTCAATTTAAAGGCAAGCTGTATTTCATTTGAGGTAGAGAATATACCCAGTAGATATAATTAGAATGTAAAGAAAATAAAATGTCTACACACAGATTATTCGTCTTATTTTTGTTTTAATACTTTTTATTATCCACTAGTGGACGCCCGCGACTCCGTCCGCGTGGACTAGAGAAAAACAAAATGTCGAAATCATCCAGGACAAAAACATTTTCCCAGGATAAAAGTAGCCTATATGTTAAGTGGGACTTGTCACAATATATTCCTGAAAACTGCATCGAAATTGGTTCAGCTGTTTCTGAGATTAAACGCACAGACAAACCGACAAAAATTCCAAAAATCATTCTTTTGGGTACTATTGCATTAATAAAGGTCTCCTATAATATTTTTTCTCATATATCTTCCATGTACAGTCAGCGACCCTTTACATTTTTATTATATGAATAGATAAAGAACAATAGTACCTCAGTAACGTACAGTTAAAATTATTCAGATGACTAGCAATCTAGTGACCTTATTAAACAAATTAATTCCACCAGATTGTAATTTGGAAAATTTCTTTTTTGTTGTGCTTTTGTAGGCCAGACCTACCTTATATTGGCTGCTTTTTTGGACAGTTCATAGTGATGATCACTCATAGAAACTTAAGAAATGGAAGTGGCATAATGATTTGTCAGAATAAAATTGTTGGCAACACACACATGCCATTTGGATTTCATTTGGTTTTGATGAGTCATCGGCACTATGAACTGTCAAATAAGATAGCCAATACTGGGACAGGAATAAAATAATATCAGTAATGGAAAGTCATGTCTGACATTTTCCTAATTAAAAAATTATGTCCCAAAAGAACAATAATCCTTTGATTTTGTTATCTTTAGGTAAATAAGGTGTAGGTAAATGAATGATGATGTGGGCTGTTTAGGATCATTCTTGCAATAATAGGGATTATTCTGTATGTTATTAAAACCCTATGAAGTTTTTTTAATATCATACACAAAGTTTTATGTAAATAACACATAATGCTGTTAGCATCAATATTTTTCTCTGACTTAATTCACTAATTTTTAATACTATACTAGGTAAATAAATATTCTGAATTTATTAGTAATAACTGGAATTTCATATTTACCTTTGTACATTCAACTTCAGATTTCTTAGCCACAACTGTGACGGAGTCTTCATATCCCTCCGTCCCAGGAGGACAGTCCGGGAGTTCCATCTTGACACACTACACTTTTTGTTTATGACCAAAACGGTCATAAACTTTTCAACACTTATAATATCTTCAATCTTCTGATGAGAAGTCTTCTCGTAACTGGAACATATATCAGATAGCATCAGAGCCAGTTCATATTATGTGGCCACTAAAGTATTAAATTTTAAGTAAAGGTATACTTACAGAATTGACATAAAGTAGGTATACTTGCCCATCAATCACATTTTTTGTTAAAATGCACAATAATAAATATTTATTATTTGAACCAGTAGACAACCTACTCCTCCTAAACACACTCTTATAATAATGTACCTATTCAAACCTTGACTAGATGTCCCTATTTCTAATGAAAAGCCCTAAGGATACTATCTAATGAGGATATTACATTATCAGTTCACTCTGCCAACAAAATAGATACATACTCTATGGACCTATCTCATTTTTGTTAGATTTGGAGTACCACAAAATTTTAATGGAGCTTTCTAGAAAAAAAAACAAATAATAATGTTATAGCTACAAAAATGTAAAAAATCTAACTCTGGTGTATTATCATAGAGCAAGACATTTTTATGTCATCAATATGCAATTTGATACTGTGATAATGCAACAACATAATCTGCCTGTGTATTTTGTTTGGTAGCAAGACACCAGTGTTTTAATGAGATGAGTGCCATACTTAAAGACACCTATTATACTTTCGTTAGGTACTTATTGTTTTACTTGGGAACAACCTAAGTTATTAGAATAGACTATATTGCCCGACAGCCTAGAGTGCTCAAATGTTTTATCCTTATGTATAATCGCAGCAGCGTGAGCATAAGCATGAATTCAACAACGGGTGGGTATCAAATGGTACTTATTGCAAGCTAGTAATACAATCAATATATTTCAATGGATCTTTCAGTAATGACTAGTTCAGCTATAACCTGTATCGAAACCAAATATCACAGTTCCACGTCATGAAAATCAGTGGCTAATTTATAAAAGGGTAATAATAACGATATTTATACTAAGTTACACAAAAAGAACCGACGAAAATAGGCAGAAAATATTAGAAATATAGGTATTTACCTGTCCAAAGAAAACTATCTTCAGTAAGATTTTACACAAACTAGGCAACGATATTTAGAATAGGAATTAAAGTATATACATAAATCATGGATTTTAGTCACTCATATATCTTATTCTTTGCGAATTTCAACCACAGACAGTCCAAGAAAAACCAATGAATGAATGAAAAGGAGAAGGGCAAGACCTGTGGGCAACCTGTGGGTAAGATACATAGTATCTCTATATAGTTTGTGGTTTGTTGTTGTTTGTTTAGTTTATCCCGAAGGAAAGGCAAGGGGAACTAAGCCCATACAGCCATTGTCTTTAGTAAATGATTTCTGAATTTATGATGGATGATAATGATGATGATGAATGGAAACGTCGGGAAAATCCTCAAGAACAAGTGTAAAGTTAGTCAGAATTAAAAATAATTGCAGAAACAACTTACATGGGCCCATGAAGAGATTGTATTCCGGCTAAAGTTTTACTCAGCTTACCTGCGTATAAAACCATGCACACGCACTAGATTCACATCACAAGTAATCAAAATATAACTTATCTACCAGAAAACATCACTTTATGGACACAAGCAAGCCATTTACAAATATTTTTTGATTTTCACAAGAAAATTACACCTGCACCCTTCCAGCTTTTCCCGCCGAATCCACCACAGACAGAACACTTTTTTTTTTAGTTTATCCCGAAGGAAAGGCAAGGGGAACTAAGCCCATACAGCCATTGTCTTTAGTAAATGATTTCTGAATTTATGATGGATGATAATGATGATGATGAATGGAAACGTCGGGAAAATCCTCAAGAACAAGTGTAAAGTTAGTCAAAATGAAAAATTATTGCAGAAACAACTTACATGCGCCCATGAAGAGATCGTAATCCGGCTAAAGTTTTACTCGGCTTACCTGCATATAAAACCATGCACACGCACTAGATTCACATCAAAAGTAATCAAAATATAACTTATCTACCAGAAAACATCACTTTACGGACACATGCAAGCCATTTACAAATAATTTTTGATTTTCACAAGAAAATTACACCTGCACCCTTCAAGCTTTTCCCGCCGAATCTCTATACAGGGTGTTTTTTGTGGCCACCTTTAACGAACGGTACGTATTCTATACATGAAATAAAGTAAGTTTATGCCAAAAAAAATGCTGGGAAAAATTTTTTTTTTTTTTTTGAAAAAAAATTTAAATTCCTTGATCGTGCGAAATTTATAGTGTCTAGTGTTTATGTTAGTTTTTTTATAGACAGGTATTAATTATTTTTCGTGAAAAAATCCTGCTACGCGCGTCTATGTGCATTTATGCAGAAAAACGCAGTCTATTTACTCAACTTTGGACCCTAATATTTTGGAAACCAGACACTTCCCAGGTATGCTTCCGTGGAGAAAAATGATCGTGATGATGAGGAGATTTCGTAGTTTTCGGGAACGTTGACGACCAAAAATCATCCTGTATACCTACTCTAGGAGAAGAATGTCAACTTAATAGACATCATATTACGGCAGATTTTAATCGCGCTATCTGTTTTTAGATATTACTAGTACTATGAAGTATTATGGCAGGAATTCTTATAAATATTTGTAATTAGGGTGGTCGCTCATGGTCATGGTGGTCCAGTAATTATGAAAAGTGCATCACTCTTCTACTCGTAGGTACTTCGTGTAATTTCGTCATAGCATGCTTTTAAACATTTATGTTATTTATTATAAACCACATATTTTAAATAAAAAAATCAAATATAAAACAGATTAAAATATGGCTAATACCAAATCTTTGCTTTTACATTTGAATTCTAAACTTTGCTTTAAAATTTATCATTTTCAATATCGTAGGAAAGCGTCAATCGTGTAGACCAAATTACACCAAGTAGAAGAGTGCACTTGCGTCATAATTACTGAAAACCAGCAAAACATTTAATTTCTCACCATGACTATGAGCGACCACCTGTAAAGTTAAGCATTTAACTATTATTCAAACAAAAAAGTTTGCTATACCTAGTATGGTTATTACGATAATTGGGTTTACTTAGAAAGAAAATAATATAAATTCTTGAATAGGTTCAAATTAATTTATTTGCTCAAGTACTTAACTACGAGGTACTTAACTACGAGTAAGTTCTAGTGTAAGTTGCATAACCTAACCTAATTAAAAAAGCCATCTCCTTCCAAAACCTTCAAATTAATTAAAGATGTATTACTAAACATATGTAGTTGTTTAAAATACTTTTATATCAGCCAATTAAGTGAGGTTATGAAGACTTTTACATAGATTTTTCCTCTAGACAAATCCGCTGAATCTCTGTTCAGAGTCGAAGAACTGATATTTTGTTTTGGATTGTCTCCGCAGTTACTATAGCTTTTGTAGTCAGTTGACCTGAAAATAATAAGTGTTCTATAACTTTTTGCGACTTTCTAACAATTTATCAATCTCTTATGTTGCGGCTAGATGCCCTTTCGCAGGTCTGGCCAGTCAGAGGATCATCCATTCCTTTCATAGAGCATATTTCTATCATCTGATATCCTGTGTTGATGCGGGGCTTAGCTAGAATAGCTAGAATTCGCTAGAATCAGCTGAATTACTTTTCATACATTTCGTATCTTAAAGAGTCGACCAAGGAATTTAGTTCCCTCAGGCGATGAGCTAGTGACTTGTCATTGATCTTTTACCTACTACTGGCTTCGCTATGCTGAACGTGACTGATTGTCATTGATCTTTTACCTACTACTAGCTTCGCTATGCTGAACATGACTGATTGTTTTCCTGATCCTGCTTTTTGGCTTTTCCTATCACATCCTATCCTATCCTATAACACCTAACAAGCGACCTGATGACCTTGAAGACATTTGATGACACTCTCGACTGATATACCTTTCAAACAAAAAAAAACCGCATTAAAATCGGATCATCCGTTTGAGTGCTACGATGCCACAGACAGACACATACACACAGAGACACGTCAAACTTAAAAGACCCCGTCATTTTTGCGTCGGGGGTTAAAAAAAGCAAAATATAACAAAGAAAAATGATCGGTTTCAGGGAATAGTATGGTACCTATGTTTTGAATTTGTATTGACATTATTCTGTACTTTTACGATTTGATACAGTCTGACGGAGCTACATGAAAAGGTTTTGTGAATTGTACCACCTAGCTAAATTAGACAAAGCACGATAAATTTTATAAGTAAACAAGACATCTGGCATGGCATGGGCAGAGTTTGATAGTAATTTTGGATAATATCGTAAGAACATTTAAGAACATCGTTTCCATCAAAATAACGATTCTTTTACAAAGTAACAAACGATCCAGGCAAATCTACCCACATGTATTTAGGTAAAGTTAGTAAACAAATCTTACGAACCTTATAAATGGTGATGAG
Source organism: Carposina sasakii (assembly GCA_014607495.2). Lineage (NCBI taxonomy): Eukaryota > Metazoa > Arthropoda > Insecta > Lepidoptera > Carposinidae > Carposina > Carposina sasakii. The sequence continues at coordinate 4,248,282 of CP053151.1, read as the reverse complement.
GTATCAGCACCGCAAACGAAGTCACTCGACAGTAATAGCACGGAAATCACGTGCTACTATCTCAGCTGCATGATGGATTTTTGTAGTATGTATTTATCTCCTTTGGACTCTTTCTTCATTATTTTATTTTGTTCAGTCTCTTTATCAGGTTGGTACACATTCTAGTTGCTTTTATTGAGGTACGAACATGAAAAAAAAAATCATCTATTGTGATACTCTTAACTCGTGGGCAGGGCGGTTTTATTCTCCTTCATCCCACTTCTGAAATATTACCACAGGAAATCCGATGAAGCAATGGTAAATCCAGGAAAACTGCAATTGGACAGAGTAACGTCTTACAAGCTAGAGGGCGTGAGCGAATCTCCTACCCGAAATTCTGTGTGGTCATTGGTTACGTACAGGGGGAGGTGTGTTATTTAGCAAATAACTAGTGGACGCCCGCGACTCCGTCCGCGTGGACTGCAGAAAAAGCAAAATGTCGAAATTATTCGGGATAAAAACATTTTTCCCGGGATAAAAAGTAGCCTATATGTTAAGTGGAACCTGTTATAATATATCCTTGAAAATTGCATCGAAATCGGTTCAGCCGTTTCTGAGATTAGCGTGCACAAACATCGATCCGTTACAATTTTATTATATGTATATAGAATAGATAATGTTAATTATTATATTTTATTATGTTTACTTTATTTATTCCCTTAATTGACACATAAAATCAAAGTTAGTGTGACGGCTCATTATTTTCTTCTCGTGTCTAAAAGGGTTCTTCAACAAGGTGAAGGGGGGAGGAGCTAGGTAGGAGGTCTATTTTTGACACTTTTTTAACTTGTCTGAAAATCCCTCACTAGCCTAGCATAAGAACATATTGAAAAACCTTGGGAATCAGAGATTTGTAGGAGCTAGATTTTTCTATAAAAAAATACATTGTAGTAATATGTATTTTTTCGAAGATGTTTATAAAGATAATTATTTTTTATGTATGATTTATGAGCATGTAAAAAATATATAGCTTCATAATCATTTTCAGGTTTTTTATTTTATCTAACCATTGGATTAGTAAAGAAACATCCATAGGACTCTGTCAAAATTAAATAACAGAACAAAATAATCACAAAGTACAAAAAACATGAAAAGCTGGTCAATACTCTTTACTGCATAAGCTGCAAAACTAAGGTTGTCTTGTCACCAATCTTTTTGTAACTTTTAATTTAGTATTTGTTTTACCTATTTGGTAGTTGGTACTATTAGTAATTAAGAATCTGGTCTGCAGATTACAAGAAATAATACAATTTATTTTATTTTATATTGAAATAAACTACTAAATATTTATTTAGTGACGCAGTTAGAATCCGTATCGCCTTATTAAATAGTTTCTCCAATTTGGCACTTGTTACATAGGTACCTTTGTGCTTTGTCGCTCATTTTGAACATTTTGTTTGAATTTGGCATTTTAAAAAAATGTGCTTTTATTAAAAAAAACCGTAGTTCCCTAATCTCTAAAGATCTAAGCATACCTACATAGGGACGGACAGACAGCGGCAAGAGACTTTGTTTTATAATAACAAGCCGCGCGCGGGCCGTGTGCGCGCTGCTGTACGCCGCCTGAGTAAGTATATTCTTTGATTATTATTACGTTATTACGTAGTAATGATAATGATTGTGACGATTGCCAATTTTGAACTATGTTGCCGTTTTGCCCTGTGGTCACAAACTAAGTAGAGGCCTGTGGTGTTGCCAATCACGCATCGTTTGAAAGCGTTTGAAAGGAAACTAGCAAATTAGTTATCTCCAGGGCTGAGAGGGCTGAGATTCAGGGATTTGGTATCTCCTTCTCAGATTATTTTTTAGTTCGCTTTATTTGCTCTAGTCTATGGTCTTGGGGATTCGGCGGGAAAAGCTGGAAGGTGGGCATCTGAGGGAGTGGGTGTAATTTTCGTAATTTTCTTGTAAAAATCTAAATTTATTTGTAGATGGCTTGCATGTGTCAGTAAAGTGATGTTTTCTGGTAGATAAGTTATATTTTGTTTACTTGTGATGTGAATCCAGTGCGTGTGCATAGTTTTATATGCAGGTAAGCTAAATAAAACTTTAGTCGGAATACGATCTCTTAATTGGCTCATGTGTGTTGTTTCTGCAATTATTTTTGATCTTTACTAATTTAACAGCCATTCTTGAGGATTTTCCCGACGTTTCCATTCATCATCACCATTATCATAAATTCATAAATCATTTACCAAACACAGTGGCTGTATGGGCTTATTTTCACTTGCCTTTCCTTCGGGATTAACTAAAAAAAAGTGTATGGTCTTGTTTTTTTTTTCGCATTACCATGAAGGAGATGCTTTACAAAAATTTTAGGCTATTTAACGCCATCTGTCGAAACAAGTAGCAATAAAAGGGTCAAAGTTAAGTTTTCTTAGTAATTGTATTGCCGGCAAATTACGACCAACCTTGAAAAATAACTCATATTTTTTTCAGTAGTTAATTTTAAGAGGATTATTATACCATTTTAGAATCACTATGAAATAGGCATGTTTTTAAAATAATGGGCAGATCTAATGTCATACATTTTTTTTACACCATAGTGCGTTAAAGTGGCTCTTCCCTGCAAACATCTGTAATTTTTTTATTATGTATGATTTTTTTTTAATAACAAACGTTTTAAAAACGTTTTAAAGTTTTTTCAAGGATATTTTTTTTTAATGGTAGCTTAAATTGTAGTTGTACTTGTACTAAAGCAACTTAAAAAAACAGAATGAAAAAATATTCATTTTTACAAAAGTGGCATACAAATTAGTGGCAAAAGGTGTATTTTTTAGGAAAAAAATTAAAATGGCGATGTTTTCCATACCTTTGCCAACTCTAATAAAAAATAGGCATATTCTGAGAGTATATCACTCACCTTATCCCCCCATGTCGGGATATCCATTCATTACGCCACACCCTGTATAAAAAAAAACCCCGACCCAAAAAAAGTACGCAATCATTATGACAAAAGGTTTAAAATGCTAAACCCTATAAAAAGCTTTTAACTTTTATAATTAACTTTTATAAATAAAAAAATAACTTTTAACACTACGTAAGTACCAACTAAAGCATGTCAAACTATCTACTCGGGACTTTGTGCCACCTTTATGTCGGAGGCATAACCGCTAATTTTGAACTGCAAATGGTCTGGCAAATCTTGGCCTGCTGTTGACCGTACGTATGAAATTTTTTATTAAATTTTGTCGCGTCGGGGGACCGCTCTAATTTATTAGCCTAACGTTAGAAGCACACATTAAGAAGTCCTCAATCCCATTGTTATACAAATATAATTGTAATAGCCTACTTCACTTTAATTCTGAATACCTACTTACTTTAAAACATTATATCAGTAATTATTAATATAATTTTGTTTAGATAGGTGATTTTTTTATACGAATGTTGTGATTAGGTAGGAATCATTTGATCTAGATAAATATTTTTGAAGGTAAAAAGCGGTAATAGCAGACCAGCTCAGTGGTTCCAGAAGACATCAGTGTTTCAATGTCAGATCCCACATATGCTTGCAAGCAAACTGAGCGTGTAACATTCCTTTCACACCTAACAAACGACCTGATGACCTTGAAGACCTGAACCGATTTCCACGAAACATAGCTAAGAACACTCTCGACTGATATACCTTTCAAACAAAAAAAACCGCATTAAAATCGGATCATCCGTTTGGGAGCTACGATGCCACAGACACATACACATTTACACACACTCACACACACACACAGAGACACGTCAAACTTATAACACCCCGTCGTTTTTGCGTCGGGGGTTAAAAACAAAGTCACTTGCCGCTGTCTGTTCGTCCCTATGTATGCTTAGATCTTTCAAACTAGGGAACGGATTTTGATGCGGTTTTTTTTCATAGATTCACGAGGAAGGTTTATAATGTATAACTACGGACCCGACCCGGCTTCGCACGGGAGTAATGCGGGTTCCTCTTACGTGACATTGGTGGCCACTAAACAAAATTGAATTGTAATGCGAGCGAAGCCGTGGGCGGCCGCTAGTAATAGATATTTTACAATTTACGATATGTATAGTATAGAATTAGCATCTTTATTTTACGTTAGCATTTCTACTAAGTTTGTGTACAGCATCCTATGAGTGATGGTCATGGCTCACATTAGGCTAGTTTTTCATACATGACGTACCATCAGGCTTAGAACACTGCAGAAATTACTATTCAAAACACATCTTGTGGTATGCAATGAAACAGAAAATGTGGTCATAGACATAATAACTAGCGCCATTATCCATCGGAACTAATACGGTGAAACGCACGATACCATGTAGGTATGTACTCTTAAAGTAATGGAAAGTTCCTGATTCCATTGTATAAGGTTTAGCAGTTTAGGGCTACCTACATCTTCTCTATTATTTCTGAATGTTCTTAAGTCTGTAGGTACATAACACAGGAGAGCCTACCTTCTACGAATGGAACATAGACTTATAAATGTCACGACATTACAATAAAAGCTTAGAAAATAATTTTTAATTATTGTACCTATCGAGTTATGAAACAAATGTTATTGTTTATGATCTTAGCTATCTAGTCCTGCGAGGTTATTGATGTTTTTAAATTAACCCTGTAATGTGAGCATTACACATGAGTGCTCTGTCTACAAGACTATATATAATTGCATGGAATTATTTAACGGCGTACCAAGTAAGTAGGTAGGTATACAAGCAGATATAGATAGCCCACCGTTGGTATAGGTACATACCAACCACATCGATCCTATGTTAAATTAGTAAGCGCAGAGGGCATTCACCGAAAGTTTTGGATCTTACCTACATGCTAATGAGACCCGAAGATTATCAAAATCGACCTCAGTCCATTATGGACCCGTTAGCCAGTAAGCCATGAAGCGTGGGTATTCAGAATCGCAAACACAATGCGCCGGGGCGGACGCTCACGACTCGATCTCGGGCTCCTCACAGTCGCGTATTTTCTCGTAAAAGTGCATCAAGTTACCTCCACCGACTATGGTATACCAATTGAAATTAAACTATGGGACACCGGGCGAACGCCCCTCGTACAAATGGTTGATGTAACTAATGGTTTCGGGTTAAAAGTCCTGGCCGAACATAATTTTTTAAATGAAAATAATATAGCTTTTTCGCCATACGGATTGATGGGGATTTTAGTGGCTCTATACGAGGGGGTGGATGGGGAATGTTCGTATCAAATACAACGAGGAATGCAGTTGCCCTGGAATAGAAACGTTATGAGAGTGGGATTCAGAGATATCCATAGAACTTTGAAGGTATGTTTCGTGTTATTTTCCTACTTAGCAGTATTCTCTAGTACTAGTACCTAGGTATAAAAGTCTGTGAGTAGGTAGGTAGGTATTCTGTATAACGTAGATAGGAGCAAAATCACTTTAGAGCTTCAGTTACCGATCGAGGTATTACATTTTTCCTGTTCCTAAAATCATTATCTTAGGCTAGGTAGGTAGGTGCCCAGTCAGTAGATATTATAGCTACTAGTCCATCCATATGTCAAAATTCCAAGTGGGCAAAGGCTTAATAAAGAGGTTTTTTACTACAACAGTGGGTGGGATATATAGATAGGTTGTAGGTGTAGGTACGCACCTACCTGTAAGTAGTGTATTCCCAAATAATAATAATAATAATAAGCCCGCAGGGCAGCTTGTGGCGAGCTGTTAGGAGGTAGCGTTCCCACGGACCTGAAGTGCTCCCGGGGGAAGACCTTGTTCCTCATCTCCGGCGCCGGAATGAGGTCTGACAAGGAACAGTTCCCCCGCCTCTGCCTTGCCTTCGCCGACCGGGCAGAGTGGAGTCGCGAGAGCTGTGACAGCTCGAGGGTGGACGTGCCCGTCCGTAAGTGGCGAGTTGGTCTCCCTAGCCGCTCACCAAATGTTGCCCCCTTTGTCGCTTCGTGCGTGCGGCCGTTTCAGGGGGCCCATGAAATGAGTCGGCGAGTCACCGCCTGCCACCAAACAATTATAAGACTTGGTTGTAATGGCAGGCGTCCGTTAGTCTCCTTCAATAGCCCGGTTATCCAACTCCACCCAAAATTCAGCCCCATAGCCCATGACCTTGTTTTCCATCGCATGACATAGCTCTACACTCCAATAGTCTTTGCACATGGCGGAAACCATCACCGGGTGTATTATATTGTGCGGTCGGCGATATTAAAGTTCCACACCATATTAAAGTTCTCTAAAAGGGCCTCTACATCTTGGCTACGGCCCGATGCACGCCTCTCAAAGGACCGGGACTCTGTAGTCCCGAAAATTTAAACAGAGCTACAAATAATAATAATAATAAAATTTTATTAAATATCAAACATTATACATAGGTACATAAATGGGGTAGCCAGGCAGGACTGCAGGAATATAAATGAGATCCTACAGGCACGTTTAGCATAGGGGATGAAAATGATCAGTGGATAGATGCTAGCTTATTGCCTTGTTGCGTTGACTGATTACTTATTTTAAACAAGCTACGAGAACTAGTTAAAGTTGAATACTATTGGATTTTGCAATTTTGTATTAAAACACAATCGCATAACTTCCGCCCATGATTTGGCAAATATCTGTGAATGCTTTTGGTTCGTTCATTGAGGTTCATTGTTACGTTGTAGGTACCTATCTACTTAACTTAATATCAACTAGCCCAGGCACATAAATCTAATAGGGAATATGCGTCTGGCACGAAAACAGATTTTTTATATTTTATTCGAAAGATATTACAAATAAGTAGGTAACCGCATAGTGCAAAAATAACATCAATCGGTTAGTAAAATACCAAAGTTACAGGAGTTTAAAAGTTTGAAAAATTTAACGAAAAAAATTTACTACTTACTCGTAAAAGGAGTAAAAACATACAATTATACGCATATTTTGAATTATCTCATGGATTTAATAAATACTTTATTAATATCTATACATACACAAATATAAAATATTACGTTTATAAAATAAGCTTAGAATAATGGTGCGCTCCGCTGCGCTCGCGCTAGAGCGGAGCGAAGACCAATCATTAATCTAAGAAAATAAGATTGCATTTGTCCCCATTTTGAGACGGTTGTCTACTATGACGTCAAAGTCTTTGCCATTTTAAAATAGTATGGAGCAAACGGAGTGTTTCGAAAACATTTTGACGGCTCGTATTTTTGAATTGCTGTAAATCCAAAACGGTTAAAGTTAGATATGCCATTCCAAGGGCAAACTGTGTTCATTTTTTACGTAGAATATTTAAAAAAATCATGCTTATACCCTATTGTAGGAATAGGTAGTAACGCTTAAGACCGTAATTTGACCTGTTGTCTTGTATAGATCTGAATGCTGGGCCGTAAAGAAGAAGGATGAAAATCAACTGCATGTAAGGGAGATGAGAATGTTGATGAGATGGATGTGTGGAGTTACAAGAATAGATAAAGTAGGATAGGATGTTTTAGGGTATTTTTCGTTGCCACCCTTAACGAATTAGGTACTCTATACATCAAATAAAGTAAGATTATGACAAAAAAATCTGGGAAACGATGTAAATTTTTATTTAAATTTTTAATTACCTGATCGGGCGAAATTTATAGTGTCCCAGTGTTTTTCATAGACAGTTATTAATTATTTCTCGTGAAAAAATCTCGCTACACGCGTCAATGTGCATTTATTCAGAAAAACGCAGTCTATTTTATTCAACTTTGGACCCTAATATTTTGGAAACCAGACACTTCCCAGGTATGCTTCCATGGAGAAAAATGATCGTGATGATGAGGAGATTCCGTAGTTTTCGGGAGCGATGACGACCAAAAATCATTCTGTATAAGAGGAAGTTTGAAAATTGCGCCGATCACAGACAAGTTACGAAGTAACCATCTGTCTTGGAACGGACATGTAAACAATGTAAAGCGACGTGATGAAAGGCATATTTTACAGAGAGCGTTGTGCATTAGTGTGGATGGATATAAAGGAAGAGGTAGACCAAAGAAGTGTTGGATGGACTGTATGAGGGAGGATATGCGTGTACTGGGAGTGAGCAATGAGATGACGGATAATAGGGATGAATTGAAGAAGGGTACATATTGCGCCGACCCCAAAATAAATGAGAACAGGGCGGAAAGATGATGAGGTAGTAACGTACGTTCCTACGTATTCTACGTAGGAATGGGCACCACCTATTTAGTACCTACTATACCCTCTATAACCTTTTCAGACATATTTTGTCCCAGAAGAGGGCTTTTTAGCAGGTTTGGCATTAAACAATGAAAATGTTACTTTTAATGAGAACTATAAGAAAATCCTCAGGTTCTATGGTTTTGACCTTGATAATGATCAGTTACCAACTCTTGCACCTCAAGGGAATGGTACAAATGAAACATCATCTTCAACTGTTCCCTTATCTGGAGACACTCCTTCGGCAAGTGTTACTACAACAACTGAATCTATGACTATAGAGGACACTACAACAAGAGCTGTAGAAACTACAACTAATGCGAATGCAGAAACGATCAATGAAGTAGATATAAGAGGACCCGTGACAACTGATAGTCCATCTTCTGCAGCAAATGCAGAAAGTACATCGATATTATCTATGAGCCCCACAGATACTCCAATACCAAGCACTACAGCAACATCTTCCGTAGCTATTACAGTGACGACTATAATGACGACAACACCTACAACCGTCGCTAATACAGAATCATTACCGCCGACAGTAGTCACTGAAACGGATGCAACATCACAAAGAAGTTCGAACCCCGTTACTGATGAACCTACGGTAAATAACGAAGTGGACATTTTAACTACTCAGGATATAACACCAAACACAAATTCAGCTCTTAATTCTGTGGAAACATCTACCACTGAACTGAAGATAGACGCCATCGTGACAACTGAAAGTATTTCCACAGAAAGTACCACAACGGTATCATCTGAGACAGATGCAACAACAAATGTGGAATCCACAACTACGATGTCTACCATAGATACGACACAAACCACAGAATCTACTAGAGAATTTGAGACTACCATGTCTAGCCAATCTACATTAGAAACTCTTCAGCGACGAAAGAAATCAATCGTGGATTTTATTTTTACAAATCCTCCGTATGTTGACGATTATTTGGTTTATCGATCCTACGATATAGGACCAGAAACACCAAGTAATAAATTTGACGATGAGCAAGTGTTTTTGGTAAATGGATTAAGAAATGTGCAGGTTAGTGTCCAGGATCTTTTCAGAACTACCTATAATTACTTTACTTTTCTATTAAGTATTTTTCATTCATATTTATAAATTTTTCAGGTAACATACATGCACTACGACACCATATTGGATCACGCGTACCTCCCACACTTAGAAGCGTCAGCTCTGCGTTTGCCCCTAGACAGTGACCGTTACTATTTGCTAGTGGTGCTGCCAACTAGAGGGGGTGCTCCAGAGCTCGGTCGTTTACTTGCTCGGATGGCGAGGGAGTCGGACTTATCTGACATCCACTCAGCACTTCGTCCTCGCCGGGTGCGGGCTATCGTGCCAAGTTTTACAGTCAAAGGACATATCACATTGACCACGGATTTGCAAAAGGTAGGTTCTTGCCGGTCCATTAGCCTATTCTTCTTCTACTCACCTAATCCTACTAGTTAGTAGGTACCTTTAGGAGTTATTACCTACCTAGGTATATTTACTAAGAATACGAAGATGTTTGTTACATTGCTATTCACGTAAAAAGACTGAACCGATTTTATTGGTTTAGAAGACATAGTAACATCAACATTGGATCTACTTTTCTCTGCTGCAGCTCGGCATCCGAGACGTATTTGAGCCGCGGCAGCATGACTTTTCGCCGATGACCCACCAGCCCGGGGTCTATGTGCGCAGTATTGAGCAGGCAGTTTCGGTCGCCATCCGTAAATATGCGCCAGACGACCACAAGAAAAACAGTAAGTACTTACTCGTACCTACCTGCATATACATATTAAATAGTCTTTCAAACAATGCGTCGCTAATGGTGGACTTGGTCCATAATATGAAGGGCCTACCTAGAGGAAATAAGCGCAGGGGCCTACTAATTTCTTAATAAATGAACCTAATCTAATCTTCCTTCTGATTGATGTAGCCTCCCCCAGAGTAGGTACGCCACATGGCTCAATCTCCAGTTTTTGCCATCTTAAAGAGGACGGCTGGTAGTGCCATCCAGCCACTATCAGCCGTCCTCTTTAAGTCATCGGTCCATCTGGCCTGAGGACGTCCAACGCTAGGCTTGCCGAATAGTAGGTACTATAAGTTTGAACAGCCTTGAACACCAGACCCTACAAAAGATATGCCGGGCTACTCCATGTGGGTGAAGTAAACAAAGTTCCGGTGTGATCCATATAATTAGCCATTAGCAATGTCGGTGCGTGTATAGATGAAAACCGCCTCTAAAGCCGGGGTCAACAAGACCGGCTCGGGTCGACCGTCACACTCCGTCGCCTTTGGCCGGAAAATCCTTGAGCGACATTGATGTCCACAATTAATTAATTTGGCAACCGTAGAGAACTTGATATACTAATCTAATACTCATGTATTATACCAGGGCACGTAACCAATTAGATTCCCACTAAATAACTGCTGCATGACGCCTTGACAAAGGATTAATTTAGTGATGTTACGCCTACGGTAATTAGGTCGTATTTTGTGCACAGCCAGACGTAATCTCGTTTTCCAGCGCAACAAGCTAGATAATTGTTGTTAAAAGAGTGTAAATCCGAGGTGTGAAGTGGTTTGTCAGCGAGGCGAAATGACGTCGGCCGCTATTGTCTCGTGGTGTGGGGTGGCGCAACACGGCGACACGCGCATTTGCGTCCATTGATGCGCTGCTCTCCGCCGCGCTATTTAAACCATCGGCAATTAGGGAAAACATCCGGTGCATCAACATTACCACGACCTGGATCCCTAATCGCGAGATGAAAATGATTCACTGCAGATAGTAGGCATATGACGCAATTATTATTGTTTTCAATTACGCAAATTTTTTAAAATCGCTGTACAGGTATGATCATTTCCTGTCTGTTGGTTTGTTTGATTTGAATTCCCATTAAGTCTAAATGATGACGGCGTAGATATTGCAATGCAAGGACGTCTATATACTGGAATTTATCGTATTTTTTGAGCTATGTTACCTTTTCATTGAGCCCCCTAGGGTCACCAATTGGACTCCGCGTGAGATTTACTTACAGGATTCATTTTTTGCTTACAGGATACGTGGCAAATCGGATCCCCGTACGATTCTCCGCGACATACCCCTTCCTTTATTTCGTTATGGACGCCAGCATCCACGTAGCTTTGATGGCCGGCAAAATGGTCGACCCACTAAACACAAGAATATTATAGTACACTTATATTTACTTTACCTTGTGTGTTATTTTGTAAAACATGACAAAAGTTGGTATAATTCTAACAGTTATCTGAATATTCACGAAGGCAGGCTAAGGAAATATAGACCTACCTAGGAGGGCAACGTTTTTATTCAGTCTCATTTGCCTAGCAGTGGAATAATACAACCTAATACAATAATAAATACAGGTTGTAACAGAAGGACTACAAGGGCAAGGTAATCGAAATATAGAATAGCATACCATTTCAGGGAACCTGTGGGTAAATAAAGACCCTAAGATCAAATTCGTAGATTACCTACCCTGTTTGGAATATCCACCTCTTTCCTTATAAGTAATTATAAATCTATAGAAATAGAACATACGCGCGATCCTGACCAGTACCTATACTTATAGCATTCTGTGATCCTGACAGTCAAAGAAATGGCGACTATAAGTACCTATAGTAATCATTTTTGTGAGTTTAGAAAGAATAAAGGAACATTTAGGAAAATCATTTAACTTATATTAATATTCATTATATTAATGTTTATATTTATATTAACTTATATTAATATTTATATTAAGTTATATTAATATTTCATATTCATTCAACTTAATAGGAAATAGTTTAGGTTCATTTCAAGTTCCCAAAATGTCTAGAGGGCACTATACATGCATATCTCAGAATGTCCAAATACATACCAGAAAATGTTTTTTTTTTATCAAACTAATGTGTTTTGAATTCGGTTGTCTTCAGGCTGTTCATTTGGTTTTTTATGATATGGATGCTATGCACTCTTTGGACATACATAATCTAAACCGTTTAGTCACATAATGCCCAATTCGCAAAATACCTACAGTTCGCGCAGTTACTAATTCTCAAAAGGACTAATTCGCAGAATGCCTAATTCTCAAAAATACTAATTTGCGAAAAGACTAATTTTCAAAAGGACTCACGATTAATTATCATAAATAATGCTGATGAACGTTAGATACACGAAAATTAATTTTAAAAAATCATGATTAAATAATTATGGTTTTGTGTAATTCTATAGTATATTATTGAATGAATAGGTACTATTGAAGAAAATAAAATATTTTCTAATAATGGAACATATACAGGATGATTTTTGGTCGTCAACGTTCTCGAATACTACGGAATCTCCTCATCATCACGATCATTTTTCTCCATGGAAGCATACCTGGGAAGTGAGGAATTTTTTCCATTTCTTTATTAATAATTTTATAATATATGTATAATATCTTAACTAAGATAAAAACACTTCTCCATAATATAATACGTTAGGATATGGTTGATCGTGCTGAGGGATTCAGCTTTGTTTGCCGAGATTTGGCTTATGTATAGCTATCGGGATGAAAAAATAACGTTTCCAATAATGTCATTTCAAAAAGAGATGGTAAAATTCGTCATCCGAGTAATTGACCCGGTGCTCAGTGGTAAGAGCGCTGGCACGGAATGTAGAGGTCGTGGGTTCGATTCCCACCCGGGTGAGGAATTTTTTCCATTTTTTTATTAATAATTTTATAATACCTGGGAAGTATGGCTTTCCAAAATCCGAAGGTCCGAAGTTGAGTAAATAGACTGCGTTTTTCCGCATAAATGCGCATTGACGCGTGTAGCAAGATTTTTTAATGAGAAATAATTTATATCTGTCTATGAAAAAACTAGCATAAAAACTGGACACTATTTTAGCCCGATCAAGTAATTTAAAAAAAATGTTACATTGTTTCCCAGTATTTTCTTTGGCATAAACTTACTTTATTTGATGTATAGAGTACGTACCATTCGTTAAGGTGGCAACGACAAAACATCCTGTATAACAACTGAACAGCCAGGATCCAAAGAAATATTAGATTGGTTGTCGGATAATGGATCCCGACCGACCATGGAGAAGAAATAAAAGAGGAGTAGCGGCTAAGTATATTTTCATACAAGAATAGTGTGCCGCGGAGCGGGGGTGAAGTATGGGACGAGGGGAGCATGGAACACTGTAGCCCTGCCCATTTACATAGAAACCACCTTGTAGTGACTAGTCAAACTACTTGCTCATTATCAATATGGTTCAAGATTATTTTACTAGTGCAACGTTTTACGTTTTAGTAAAAAAAATGATAAAAACGCTAGTGTCTTTGTAATTTTAATACGGTTACATTTCGGAGCACAAGCGTGTGGTTACAGCTACTGAGTTACACTGGCGCTGAAGCTCCGCCCGTATCATGACTTCATGGCCTCACGATTGCCACACGACTCAGTTCATAGTCCCACCTCCTCTTTTATCTTTGACTATGAATCTCTTTTATACCTTCTTCGTGATCCCGACTGTTGTTGTTATGTTCCATTCTTAGAAAATATTTTATTTTCTTCAATAGTTTTCATTCGATAATATATCGAGGGGTAATAGGCTAATTGGGCTAAGCGCCATTTATACAACTTTACAGGAGAGCGATTTAAAGTTTCAATATTTCGAAAAAAATTCATAACTTTTTTGTTTGTTGTCCTATCGAGATAAACCTGATATTTATGGATAAAGAAATAAAATACGCATCTTCTATATTAATAACCAAGTTAATAATGTCCTTATTTTAGAAAATAGATGTCGCTTATTGCAAAATGACACATAATCAGTTTTATTTAGGGTAGGGATAAAAGATTCAAGCGCCAACGTTGTCGTCTATTTGGGAGAGGCTAAATGATTCAAGCGACTTAGTATTGCTCAAATAGCAACAAGCTAAATGCATCAACCGCCTTATCCAAATAATATCAGATAGCGACTAAATGTACCAAGAGTCAGTTATCATTTCATGTGATGCTAGGTAAAATGGCCTAAGTGACCATCGGAACATATTTAGCTTTGGTCTAAGTCCACGTATTAGAGGAAGCTTTCATAAAACTGAAACTTTCATGTTATAGCTATAAGTAGGTACGTATAAGATGAACCGCTGGCTGCGTCCAGCGGCGGTCGTCAGTCGATTACAGGACTTGTCCACGCAAGCACGTTGGTTTCATTTCCGCCTCCTAACCTCCGAACTAACATTGGCGACGACGGGTAGCACCACGCGTGTGCTCAAAGATCATGGCAAAAGTATCCATTGGGTCTATTACTTCGTTCAACCATGAAGTGCAGGATTGGTCGATTTACAAGGACAGACTCGAACAATGGTTTTTAGCGAATAGTTTGGAGGATGCAGACGATAAATCCAAAGTGAAGCGTCGCGCGGTTTTACTAAGTAGTTTGTGCGAGAATACATATAAATTAGTGCGTGATTTGGCTTTGCCAGCTGATGTCACATCTCTAAACTACGATGCCGTTGTAAAGCTCCTGGATGATCACCTCAAATCAGTTAAGTGCGGTTTCGCGGAGAGGTTCAAGTTTCACTCCGCAACTCAACTCGTGAACGAAAGCCTAGCAGACTGGGCAGCTCGAGTTCGTGGTCTAGCTGCACATTGTGGATTCTCTGCGGCTATCTTAAATGAGACACTTCGTGACCGGTTCATCCTTGGCATGCAGGCCGGTCCGGAACGGGACAAGCTTTTCACCCAATCGCTAGAGGAGCTGACGCTGAGCAAAGCGCTAGAACTAGCGGAAGCCATTAGATGTGCTAGGCAAGGAGCTTCCCAAGTAGCAGCAAACTCAGGGATGAATCCGTATTCTTACTTAAAAAGTACTTAAAATGGCGGCGTCATCATCAGCACGAGCGTCAGGGCCGTCGCAGCGAGACACCGTGTGCCCGGCGTGCGGGTACAAAGGTCACGATGCAAGTACTTGCAAGTTCACTAAATACAGGTGCAAGTCATGTGGCGAGCGAGGACATCTACGTAGGATGTGCAAAAAAAAGGACGTTAAAAACAATTTCATCGAGTGTCGTTCACAGGATGATGACGGTAAGCGACCATTATTTTATATTAAATCACTTAACGGTGAGCCAATGCAGGAGATTGTACTTGTGAATGGAGTCAGCATACCATTTGAGATAGACACGGGTGCCTCGGTAACGGTTTTGTCACATCATACGTACAACACACATTTCCGTGACATACCGATACAGTCATGTAGTACCATTCTAAAAAGCTATAACGGCAGCACTATTGACACTGTCGGTGTTATATCATTGCTTTTTACTTACAGGGGTAGCAGTGCCAATATAAAAGTTCACATAGTCAAAGGTCAAGGACCTTCCCTCTTAGGTCGTGATTTTATTGCGTGTTTTAAACTCCAAATTTCGGCCATAAACTCATGTAACTCCTCAAACTCACATTTAGTATTAAGTGAATTAACTGCGAAATACCCACATCTGTTTTCTGAGAGTTTAGGTTGCTGTAAAGGAGTTACCGTAACTCTAAATCTGAAACCTGACTCAAAACCTAAATTCTATAAAGCTCGTCCAGTACCGTTTGCCCTGCGGGAGTTAATTGAAACCGAGTTAGACTGGTTAGTTAGTCTTGGCATATTAGTACCTGTGACCCACTCGGAATACGCTAGTCCCATAGTTCCCGTACTAAAGCGGGATGGAAAAATTAGAATATGCGCGGATTATTCTGTCACTCTAAATAAGCAGCTGGATATTGAGACATACCCTCTCCCAAGGATCGAGGAATTATTCTCAAAACTACACGGCGGTAAACAATTTTCTAAGCTAGACCTATCTCGCGCTTACAATCAGCTAGTACTTAGCGATGAGTCACAGATGCTGACATGCATAAATACCCATAAAGGATTGTATAAATATACAAGACTCATTTTTGGGTTGGCCAGCTCGGCTGCGATTTTTCAACGCACTATTGAGAATCTATTATCCGGGATTCCGGGAGTACTCCTATTCCAGGATGACATTTTAGTCACTGGAGAAAGTCATGTCCAGCATTTAGATAGGTTGCAGGAAGTATGCAAACGTTTGCAAAACGCAGGACTAGTTCTGCAGAAAAGTAAATGCTCGCTTTTTCGAGACTCCGTTAATTATTTAGGGTTCATTATTGATCGCAATGGATTACACAAATCACCCGAGAAAGTAAAATCGATCTTAGATGCTAAAACTCCATCTAACGTAACAGAGTTAAAGTCCTTTCTGGGACTCGTAAATTATTATCGATCGTTTATTAAAAATGCATCGTCCATTTTAGAGCCTTTGCACTCTCTTTTACAAAAAAAAACGGGTTGGCATTGGGATGCCAAACACGAGTCAGCCGTGGAAAATATTAAACGCGCATTGGCGTCAGATGAGGTATTAGCACACTTCAACCCCGACGCAGATTTATATTTGACTGTTGATGCGTCACCAACCGGTTTAGCGGCTATTTTATCTCAAAAAGAAAAAGGTTTAACAGAAAAACCAATTTCATATGCGTCTCGTTCGCTCACATCGGCTGAAAAGTCCTATAGCCAGATACAAAAGGAGGCTACGGCCATAATTTTCGGTGTGCGAAAGTACCACCAATACTTATACGGCCGGGCTACTCCTTTTGTGCTAAGAACAGACCACAAACCCCTGCTTTCGATATTTAACCCAAACAAAGCCATCCCGGAAGTAACTGCTAATAGATTGCAACGTTATGCAATATTTTTAGCGTCTTATAATTTTAAAATAGAATATGTGAGTAGTTCCCACAATACAGCTGATTTTTTGAGTCGTTCGACGAGTAGTTATAGCGATTTACCTTTTATTCACGAAGATGATTTTTTTGATAAAGCGACATATATAAATTTTGTTTATGACGGTGTCCGCTTTCTAAGTATAGACGACATTAAGCGCCACACGAACTCCGATCCATTGTTATCAGTCGTAGTAAACAAGGTAATTAATGGTTGGCCACAAAAAATACTGATAAACACTTAAGTCCCTACTTCGGGTGTAGACATGAACTGTCCCTAGAAAATTCCTGTTTAGTACGTGGCCATAAGGTTGTGATTCCCTCGGACTGTCGTAAACAAATCATTGTGGAATTACATAAGGGTCATTTAGGTACAACTAAAATGAAATCGGAGGCGCGTAATCGGTTCTGGTGGCCGGGGATGTCAGCTGACATTGAATGTTATGTTGCAAGTTGTGATATATGCATGGGACTCAGGCCGTCCCCTCCCCGTGCACCCCTCGCCTGCTGGGAGTACCCCCCCGAGCCCTGGTATCGTGTCCACATCGACATGCTCGGGCCCATAAATAATCGACTATACCTAATCATAGTAGATGCCTACTCCAAATGGGTAGAATGCTATGATATTTCTTCTGGATCAGGCACTCAAGTCGTTATTGAGAAGTTATGCGATGTTATGGCCAGGTTTGGATTGATTCACACTATCTGTTCAGATAACGGAACTTCTTTTGTTTCCTCACAGTTCCGAGAGTTTTGTACTTTAAACGGCATAATGCACTTAACTTCGCCTACCTATAACCCCATAAGTAACGGGCAAGCAGAATCATATGTAAAGATTGTTAAAAATGCGATAAAAGGATTACTCATGTCAGGATACGGTAAAAAAGATTTAATTTGCAAGATTAATGAATTTTTATTTCATTATCGAAACTCCGTTCACAGTACAACTGGTAAATCTCCTGCTGAGGTCTTGTTTGGCTCCAAGTTACGTAACAGATTAGATTTGCTAAAATCAAGACAACCGTCACCTCTAAACACAGCACTCGATGAAGTTGTTAAACAAAAACAGTGCTTACAGGCTAATAATTATGGTGGAAATCGCGCAACAGAATTTACAGATAACGAATTAGTGTTAGTGAAAATAGTCAAAGCAAAAAAATATTTTTGGAATAAAGGTGTTATAATTAAGAGACTCGGTGCAACCGTGTATTTGGTTCGCTTAATTAACTCAGAATCCATTTTAAAAAAACATACGAATCAACTTTTAAAATATAAAGGGGAGAACGTTCAAATAGAGGTGGAGAGGGAGAATGGTGACTTCAGCTACGATCCCTCCATGCAAGAGGCGATAGTGATGCCGGCTATCGTATTGTCACCGACTTTGTCAGACATCGTCGAGCAGACTGCGAGCGAACCTTCCACATCAGTGGACGCGCCGACTGCTTTTGACCAAATGATTGGCGATAACTGGGCTGACTGTGAAGAGTCGACGGCAACACCTCAGGACGACGCGGCATATCAGCGTGCACCCGACGAGATGCCGGCTGCGCGGCCACTGGCGGACAGCGCGGCCGCAGCGAGCCCGCCCGCGCCCGCGACTCACACGCACATTCCGGTGCCGGATGTGCATGACAGTAATGTGCCGACTTCGTCAGGTTCTTCGGACCAGCCCTTTTCGGCTCGACCAAAACGACCCCGTAACGTTGTTAATTACAAACAATATTTTTAGATTAAGGGTGGAGGGATGTTATAGCTATAAGTAGGTACGTATAAGATGAACCGCTGGCTGCGTCCAGCGGCGGTCGTCAGTCGATTACAGGACTTGTCCACGCAAGCACGTTGGTTTCATTTCCGCCTCCTAACCTCCGAACTAACAGTATGGCGTTTATCACATCTTCAAAAACTGAGCAAAGTAATAATTATAGTAATCTTAAGAGATATTCATGATAAAAAAACAACTAATAATCAAAAATTGCTGTTTTATTAATTATAATATAACATAATAACATTAATTTACCCATCTTTATAATTCGTAACACAAACAAATATACAAATCACAAAACCTTTTTAGGAAACAATAAAAAACAAAACAAAACTTCTAACTTTGTATTTAAGATAATAAAATATCTAAGGAAAATTAACAAAATAATAAAAAATAACGAAAATTTTAAGATAAGCAACGTGACGGTGATCAAGATAAACAATAGGCAGTTTAAAATTTTAACAAAACATAAAATATTTTTCTCCTCGAAGAAATTAACAATAACGCGGCGTCCATGATAGCAATAAAATACCCTGAAATCAAGTTTTACATAAGTAATACTTATTACTAATATCTAGTCTTAATTACAATAATCATTAAATCACAGTTTTATAATTTCACAGTAATTTCTAATTTTTAAAGTAACAATTTTTTTAACTTTTATCATCATAATAATTTTTTTTTAATCAACCCCTTTCGTAACTTTATCTTCTAAATAAATAAGAAAGCAGTTACTTCTAAAACAACATTTTAATATTTATTTTATTTCCTCTTCGTCTTCTAAATCTGTATCTAGTAATTCGTCTCTACCATTAAAAGTTTGAAATTTATGATATTCCTCATGAAAAATTCTTGGTATCACATGTGTGTCACATAGCTTTATAAGATCACTGTATTTGGCCTTTGTAATAGGTAAAGAGCTCTTATATTTAGAATTCAAAACTTTAGGCCTTCCAAAAATCTGAACGATTTCTTCCACTGCATCATCCTTCATGCTGAATTTTATTTTCATTATGTTTGGACTGGATTTTTTGAATGTTGCAATTCGTATTTTGTTTATTTTACCTACCAAATTCCCTTTAAAATATTTGTCAGAAAATTCGTCAAAACTTTTAAAATCGCTGTGATGTAGACTTTCCACGGAGTATGGTGCTGGTTCCTTGCGAGCAAGTTGACAGATAGTTTGCCACTGTGATGGGGCCCAAACAGTAGTATTTCGAATAGAACTTTCTATTGTTGAATGCATGCTATCAACTGTCATTTCAGTATGCCCAGGTAAAAGGTAGTTCATTTGGATTGTCTCAAGATTTTTAGACTGCAACAGGGCATTGTGTACGGCAGCTAAAACGATTCGGTTGCGGTTTTGCCCTGGGCAGCAGTCTGAGTACATAATCAGACTTCTTATTGAGTTACAAGAATCAACCTCATGGATGTATTTTGGAGAATCGTGGAAACTTCTATGCCACCCCTCTTTCCTTCAGTTTCCCCCCACACATAGCAATACCCATTTCTCGTGATGCTTTCATAAAAACACAAGTTATATACAGCATACTTCCGAGTATAAAATAAAAGAATGCTATTTCCGTGTGGCGTGTTCAACACTTTCTGAAGATCAAATGACGTGCATAAAATAGAAGGATTCTCTTTTCCCATTTGTCTATGACATTCAAGCCGGTGTTTAGATGCATCCTTTTCCTCTAAATGAGTTACTAATTCAGGAAACTCTGTTACATTTTTCCCTTCATATCGCAAACATTTCACACATTTGTCTTTTTTAGGAATATGAAAACCAATGTTGAAATCTGTATTAAAAATATCACGAAAAATTTTTTCACTAACGACGTCAACTCCTTTACCTATGCGTTCCTCTTTATATACGCGATAAATATTTTTTATGTTTTTGTATTCTGTAGGAAGATACAGCTTCGTAGAGTCTTTTCGGCTGTAATGCGATGGAAGTGCTGGCAAATCCTTAATAAAGTTTATTGCAGATTCCTTCACTACACTAGTGGTTTTGTTGGTAGGAATTGCGTGACCCCTGGCATCAGCTTTGGACATCCCAAATGTTGCGTTATTTAAGGTGTAATTTACAAAGCGATGTGAAATGTCTAAGGTATTTAATAAAAACTTTAAGCATACTTGTCGTCGACCTTCTCCCTCATTGATAAAATAATTATAAGTATTAGATCTGTAACTAGATGATTTTGATCGTTTTCTTTTAATAACTTGTTTTGTTGACATAGTTACCAGCCATTCCCTTTTTGTTTGGTTTGTTAGATTCCAAAAATATGAGAATAAATCTTTTCTTTTTTCTTCTGTAATTTCTCCACACTTATTTCTACACTTATTATCTACACATGGATTTGGTTTTACTTGTTTTTCATTAACCTCTTCACCACTTTTTTTTATGTACTTTTTCCCTTTATTTCTTGAGTCCCTACGAATATTTCTTTTGTTTCCTCGTTGTTTTTTTAACCCTACGTCCCCTACTTTTCCGTCTACCGCTGTGATTTTTTTCTGATGTTTTCTTCTCTGTTTTCTTTTATTCTCATCATCTGATGACGAATCATCACCAGTGTCTTTCCATGATGTAGAGTCCCACACAAAATCTTCATCTTCTGATAGGAAATCAATATGACATTTTTTAATGACACAGCTAGCCCGTTTATGTGTATTTTTTGTAACAATAGTATCACTGGCTAAATCTTTATTACCTGAATCTTCATCGTCTTGTAAAGATTTTCGCAATACCTCCATTTCTTGTTCTGGTATTTCTTCTGTCAGTGTGGCTTGTAATTGATCTTCTAAGTTATTTTCTTCCACAGATATTTCTTCTTGCTGTATTTGTTTCTGTAGTTTTTCTTCATCACGTTTTTCTTGTATTTTTTCTGTTTCATTATGGTTTTCTTCTATATAATAATAATCGTTGTTTCCTTTAGTGGTTATCATTTCAATCGGTTGCATCTTTTCAAAGTCTTTGTCATCCTAAAATATAAAGAAGTTGCTTAACTTATATAACTGGACAATCTTTTCAGCTTATAGATAAATATAGTAAACTGCTTGCTTACTTGATTTTCTTCAATTTCAATATTAATTTCAATATCGTGAATAATTTCACGACATGCTGCATTTTGATTCCTATTATCTTCCATGATTTCTACATTTTCTTTGTTCTGCTTCTATGAAATAAAATATTGATGTAGGCAATTTAAATTCATCTTTCAGTAATTTGGAAGTCTTTCGCTCAAGGTTTTTAGAAAAAAAAATTTTAAGAAACCTCAACATTTTTGAAGAAGTATCATAATTTATTTTATTTTCAGTTCAAAGTATGGGGAACCCCGCAAAATTACCTATCTTTTTTGTATTTTTGTGTGAAATTTTAATGCGGTTCACAGAATACATCTATTTACAGTTTCAGAGAAAATTAGCTGTGACATACGGACAGACAGACAGACATGACGATATTTAGTTTTTGTATGGGATTAAATAAGTGAATATTTATTATTAAAATAAAAAGTCAACTAAGAATTTTGAGAAAGAACTATGGCGGTTCTTGAGATACAGCCTGGTAACAGATAGACAGACGGACAGGCAGCGAAGTCTTAGTTATAGGATACCGTTTATCTTTTGAATATGGAACCCTAAAAAGCATCTAAGTAAATTATAATTACTAAGATTTAACGTACCATATCGACAACTGTTTGTTGGTATAAGACATCCTCACATTGCCTCCGACTGAAATTATCTTCCATAGACACTTTTTGATTCTCATTCAAATTATTTACAATAAGCAGATTTTGATTTTGTCTATGATAAGAGCGACTTCCTAAAACGGTGACATTATTACTTTCAGAGTTCAAACTATTCCTGATAGACATATTTGAGTTACTAGGCATAGAGTTTTCTTTGAATTCCTCCACATTATTCTCATCTAATTTAGGCGTTGATAGGCTCTTAACCCTAAGGTTTATAATATTTTTTCCGTTCTGACTCCATAATCACTTATCTGAAAAAGACGAAACAAACAATAGATACACTTCATTACGTAATAAATAAGGTTTATAGATAATGCACAAATTATGGTTTCTTTCCAAAATCGCATGTTTCGTAAACTGTGACCCGACTTCCGTTTGGTTTATATATTTGGTTAAGCTTACAAACAAGTTTTCGTTAGAGGTTAGAACTATCTTTGTCTAAATTATTATACCAAAAAGTCAAAAGAATACTATACTTACATTAAAATTGCGTTTCTGCGTTACACGAGCCTGTCGCAGTGACACGCACACGCCCAACTACACTCACGTCTCGCGATCAACTGACTGAAAAAGTCGCCACCCCCCCGA
This sequence comes from Carposina sasakii, assembly GCA_014607495.2. Taxonomy (NCBI): domain Eukaryota; kingdom Metazoa; phylum Arthropoda; class Insecta; order Lepidoptera; family Carposinidae; genus Carposina; species Carposina sasakii. The sequence continues at coordinate 4,225,206 of CP053151.1, read as the reverse complement.
CCCGCAAACGGCACAAGCGCCCGCGTCGTATGGTGTAGTATAAAGTATTTAATGTTAACAGTGAAATGAAAGAACTTTTATTGTATTAACCGACATGGGGTACATGACTTCATAGAAAACAAAAATAGTTTAACCACCATTGTCTTTTTATTATGTTTAAGGAAAAATGATTCAAGTCTTACATGTTTTTAACAACTTTGTCATAAACGACATTACTCAAAGCAAAAGATTAGGTAATATTGAAATAAGAGACTATCTAAAATTATTCGAGATAGATGTCAATTGATTTAAGCGCCATAAATATAAAATTTTCGGATGTGACTAAATGCATTAAGCGACATGTCTCTTATAATTGGGAGTGAGGCTAAATGGTTTAAGCGACTTGCTTTATTGAATTTGGCGTGAGACTAAATGCTTTAAGCGACACAGCCCTGCACATTCTGAGTGAGGCTAAGTGATACAACGCACTATCGGCGTAATATTTACATACAGGAATAACGAGTAATTCGCCATACGTTTCTATTTTTGGTCAAGGAATAAAAGCATAAGCGACATCTCAATAGTTCGTTAAATGGCACAAAGTCCACCATCCTTGAAACATCGACAATTTACGTCGCTTAAGCCATCACTTTTTAGAAATGGGGCTGAATCTTCGATTGGTATAAGCGCCAAAAAAGTACTCAAATCGCCGTGAAACCCGGCTCAATCGACGCAGAAAAATTCGCTGATTCCGAATATATATATAACTCAATTTCGGCCAAAGTGGCGCTTAACCCAATTAGCCTATTACCCCTCGATATCATAGAATCCTAGACCACCGGACATCCAAGTGCTTGTTTTTTTCTTTTCAGTTTTTTTTTATTATGTACATAGATTGGTTCTTTTTTATAAGCAGTCGGGTTTCTGGACTTTTTAAATTGTTTTTTAAAATATAGAAGAATTCTTCTAAATGTAATACTTTAAAGCACTGGCCGATTACTTTCCTTTATTTTATATCAAGTCTATTGAAGCTGATATTTATAAATATGTTAAATAGGTAGTCGTATATAATTATTCATCTATACAAAATACTACAAGAACATATCGAACACTTGTTTATACTTAAGTTTCTACGTCGAACATTATTTATTGTCACCCTACAGAATTTTCTCCTACTAAATAATTATAAATCAATTTTCTCTTAAAGTATGATATTTAGAAGAATAGACGCTTTGTGAGAATATAGTTAAAAATTTGTTAAAATACTTACCCTAATGTGCGGCACTGTAGAACGCTCAGCCAAGTGGTACAATGGTTAAACATTTTTTTAGATATGCCATTCCAAGTGTATGTGTGTAAGTGGAAACTGCAGCAATGACAGCGTGTGGGTGAGAAGGTATGTTAAAATATTTATTTAATAGGTTTAAATAACATATTTTCACTAAAATTATGTATGTTTTAGATGATAAATAAATCTATTTTAATTACAACATGTTATTTATATCTTAAAAACCAAAACTAGACTATAGTAACCTTTTTCGTGAATTTGTTCTTCATAAAGGTCATTCGGTTCAAGTATATGTTTTCATGCAAAGTAAGGATCTGCAGTCACATAATGAACTATATTATTTTCAGGGTTGAGATGAAGAAATTGTGGATGTTCTTAATGAATCAGACCTAAGTAGATATTTCAAGTGATAACGAAGATCCTAATTACACGCTGCCTGTATAGAGGGAATCACGCACATCTTCTGAAGGCTCAGTCGAGGAATTTCAAGAAACATCTGAAGATTTGAAAGAGAATGTTAGTTACTTAAATAGGTTCAGAAGTAAAGATATACTATACGTGAAATATTGTTGATTTGAGTCACAAATGTTTAACTTGGTTATTATTTTATAAAGGTAGTGAAGTTTCTACTAAATTTAAGTTATATTTGAGATCTCTTTTGTTTTTTTAATTATAAACGACTGATTGATTATAAGCATGCTAATAAAAATAAATAAGATTATTTTCTAATAGAAGCCTTTTTTTTTAATATTCCCCTTACTTTTTAAGGTAGGTATTCCTTTTTTATAGTTTAATATTAAATAGGCCGAAAGTACTTTCTAGAGAACAAAAATCGGTCATAATTACGGCCGAAAGTGCTTTATAAAGAACAAAAAATATAAAGAAAAACGGTTCAAAAATATATTTTTCATATGATTACAATTAATGTTTGTTTTGGTCAAAACACACGAAATCCCGATGTTATAGTTTTATTTCATTTCGAAAGTGTCGTCCTTGCCTGTCTAAAAACTTTTGTCCTTTATATAGCACGTTCGGTTATAGTGACAAGTAATATTTTCGAAATTTCGGCCTCAGGATACAATTATAATCCAATTATTACATTCGGAGCCAATCTATTTAAAATTTCCCCAGTGCCATTGTCCTAACATTTTTATTAAAATCACCTTTCCCTCCAAAACGTTTTTTTCCTTATGTTCCTTACAATCACGGTAAAGCAGACCTTCAGTGAAGTGGACATTCAGGGTATTAGACTTTCGGGTAGTTGACGTTCAGGGAAGTGGACGTGCAGGGAAATAGACCTAATGAATAGAGTAGACATTCAGGTAAAAGGACGAAAACCAGTAAAATTTTTCGCAGGAAAAAATTGTGTGGTTCGTTTATGTAGGCCTTAAATAATGGCTTAAAAACAAAATTTTAACCTTTGGATGATTTAAAAAAAATGTTGCTCTCAATAAAGTTCAATTAACTGATCAACCACAAAGGAGAGTCACAAGTTATCCAAAATACAGCAATGTATCTCACAATAACCAATAAGCCCTTTTAGTCCACTAGTAACAGGATCACCCAACACATTAGGGAATATGCGTCTGACACGAAAACAGATTTTTTATATTTTATTCGAAAGATATTACAAATACAAACCAAATAGTGCAAAAATAACATAAATCGTAAATACCAAAGCATATGTTAAAAAACTAAAAAAAAAATTACAACATCAAGTTTGTAAAAACATACAATTTTACCCATAATTTGAATTATCTCATTGATTTAATAAATAGTTTATTAATATCTGTACCTATTAATAAACATTTTTTATTGAAAACTGTACACAAAAATGTTATATTACGTTTATAAAATAAGATTGCATTTTTTCCCATACTAATTTGTGACGGTTCTGTACTATGACGTCAAAGTCTATGCCATTTTAGTTTAGTACGTATGGAGCAAACGGAGCGAAACTTCCGAATAGTGACGCCTGATACAATTCAATATTAAACGGAGCGTTTCAAAAACATTTTGCCGGCTCGTATTTTTGAATCGCTGTAAATCCAAAACGGTATTTGCCTGGCTGTCACTTCCACCCTGTATACTTTGTGGGAGACGCATGGCGGCAAAATATATATCTTCAAAAACTATTGACTTCCTTTATACTGTCGTTTATATTTGATTTTTCAATGCAATCATAGTATTTCGGCTTTCAGCGTATATGGCATTTTGCGTATTTGTCATAATGAGTTTCTGGCAAATTGCGAATCTGACATTTTGCGATTAACTCTACCGATCTGACAATACGCTTATCTGGCATTTTGCGTATCTGACATAGGGCGTGTAAACCCAAATTTTTTATTTTTCACATAGAATCTTAAAATGAAATTCAAAAAAATCGTGCAATTCCCCATTAAAGGATGATGTTAAAAATGTATGAGACGAGTCCCCATCGACCAATAACGATCAGACATATATCGGTGGAAAGCTGTTTTTATGACTACAAATTGTTACTATAGGGTGGTTCTGAAATCGTCATAAAGTTATAACTAAGATAAAAAAGTTATAGCTTATGCATGGTGGTCATGTGATGATAAGTGTAGGTTAAGACGAAGCTGACATTTTCGCTGTGCGATAAAAGCTTCAAAAAAATAAAGAGAAAAAAAAAAAAAAAAATTACACTTTAAAAAAAAAGGGACACCCAGCCAAGGTTTTAAGCATATATCATTGGTATCCATTTATGTAGCCGAGCAAGTGGGGTAACCACAATTTGCTGCTGATTGTTACTATAAAATTGACCGACTATTACCCGTGGTCCCCGACAATGCAATGATTAACTTCATAAGTAGGATTTTTGACATTATGCGCCTTTAACATTTTGCGCTTTTGACTATCTGAGCTTTTGACATTCTGTTCTTTTGACGATTTGCGATTGCTTGACATTTTGCGCTTTTGACCTTATGTGCCTAAACGCTAAGAGTGGTACGTAGAAAAAACTAATTGGGTACCACTGATCTAAGATAGTACTTTGATAGCAATAGGTGCCAAATTTAGAATTCTGAGCTGCCACTATACTTCAATAAAAGAAAGGAAATAAGTTTTTATGTTTATTTTTTATATTACACTTCTTACTTAGCCCTCTTGGATTTGATCTTCCTTAAATAGAATTCCAACTCCTTCCCTTCTAGTACATAGCCGTCAGCACGACCGCATTGACCAGGCCGGCTGGATACACATGCTAGAGAATAAATAAATTATTAATTAATATCTTGGGAAATATGATAGTAAATAAATGACGATCCCAGAGACAATCAGAGTAACTATGACAAGTTGTTCATACAACTGCTAGACTGATCCCAAAACGGTACCAATCTTGATGCAGTTTCAGTATTGTTAGGTAACATCATTGTATATTATTAAAGCAATAGGTATTTCAGATATATGTAGATAATTTTACAAATTATTTCATTTTCATTGTCAACTGCTATCAAGACAAAATTTATAAGCCCACAGAGAAAACCCTATTATTGTTTAAAAAAATACAAACCTAAGAGACGTCCAGTGTGGAATTGTTCTTCTATAGCAGCCTCAACCTTGGCGAGACGCTGCCTAGCCACATACTTCTTGGCAGTCTTCTGGCTGCGTTTCTTGTTTATGATGGCATCTTCTGCCTCAGTCTGTAAGTTTATAGAATGTACAAATACATAATTATAAAATAAATGAACTTAATACTACATTAATAGTTCAGTATCATCATATAATCAAAATTAATCATTTGACACGCAAAGATTATCATCATTGAATATACAATGCTTTTGTTTTGAGCATTTAGGGGAAGTATCCAGTCCATACAATGATATTGTATCAATAAAAGCAAGAAATGCTTCAAATATCCTAATATTTACCTAATATTATTGATGTAAGTGATAAAAAGACATTCATACAAATGTCTATTTTGATAAGACTATACATGACAATAACAGAATAGTATATACCTGTGGCATAGGTATCAGCTAGTAAATAATAAGTTCTAAGCAAGTTGCTTGTCTATGCAGATATGGCCTTATACAACAATAACCAAAAGTACCAGCACTGTAGGTTATTTAAAATTACCATGGAGAGTAACGAGTTGAAAGTAATAATCTTGATTTTTAACAGGTAAAATTATTCTACAATGCTGACCATTACAAAGAATTTCAGAATGGATTCAATCATAGGAAAAAGACAGTGTTAGCAAATTCACAGAAGACTACTCTACTTACCAGTTTAGCTCCCTTTTTCCTTCCAAGTGGCAGTAAATAGTGGGATTCATACCATTGTCGGAAGGGTGTTGCATCAACGACAACAATGGCGTTTTTAACCAGAGTCTTGGTACGAACCAACTCATTGTTGGACGCGTTGTACACTACATCAATAATGCGGCTCTTGCGGGTGGCACCTACAAGTTCAATAATAATTAAGGTTTAACATTAAAAAATCGCATATCACTGTGTGAATGAATATGTCGTAGGTACTTACATTCGGATCCCCATGAAAAGTTTCCAGTGTCAAGACGTAAAGCACGATACTTAGTGTTTCCACCACGAGAACGAACAGAGTGAATACGCTGTGGGCCAAGCTGTAAATAAATCGAGCCATATGAATACATATGTAAATAACTACAATAGTAGTAAGTAGGTATAGGTTAGGTTTTAGTGGAGGCTAATGGTTTGCGACTTACTCTTGTATTGGCAGCAGGACGTCCTAGTTCATACTTCCTCTTCTTACGAATGGGAGCGCGTTTGCCTCCAGTGGCTCGTCGCTTATGCCAGTGATCACGACTGATACCTGCACAACAAACACATCAGGTATGATCTTACCAGCGATTACAATAAACTTCAATGCAATGAAAATACGACCAGAATTGTAATTAAACAAAGTAGCACTGAAACATCACGAAATTCCTTGTTGAAATAATTACTAAGTAACACCGATTTTAACAGATTTAATACATATTAAACCTAAGTTACTCACCCATCTTGCTGGGTCAGAAAAGAAAGAAGTATTTTGACAGTTGACAGCCGGAACTACAAGGTATAAGTTTGTAGTCTACGGTGCGTAGTCTATGGAAGGATTCGTTTCACTGCTCAAACGGGTTTTATATGACAATCTGATATTATATTGCACAAACTGAAAAAATTATATTTTCTTCGACAGTTCTTGTAATATATTGTTACTAATAAAAAGTCTTTCGAAGACATTAATTTGCCCTTATAAATCGAAAAGTATAGGTCCACCAAGTAAATGGGCCCTTTAAAACTACACCACCTAATAAACTTCACTTATTCAGTAATTTAAGATGAACATATTATTCTAAATTGAAAATCGTATCGCTTATTATTACTATTCCACAATAAAATATAAATTCTTGCGGGAAAATGTATAGCAGCTGCTTCCGAGCACTCGCATGAAAAGACAAAATAAATGAAATCTGGACATATATTTCGTATTCAAATTTAGAATTAATAAATATGATTCAATGAAAACTCAAAAAGGTTACTTATATCGTTTAATATAGCAAAGAGTATACTTACAATATATTATAGGGGAGATTGGGTAAAAGTGGATTATAGGGTATAATCCACTATAACTCAGGATACATTATGTTTAGGCCCATACTGAATCATGTTTCTTGCAGGTAGTGTCAAAGCGGGAAATCCTGTTGTCAGACTCTTCCTTCTTTTATGGACTCTTCTCATTAAAGTTTGGTAGGTACTTATTAGTGATGTGCCGCATCAGTGGCGGACTAACAAGGGGGCGGAAGGGGCAGGCTGAGCGAAAAAAACATGTGCTACATAATTTCATTAAGATAAAAACCACTACAGCCATCTAGCTAGACTCTAGACGTCACAATTTTTTAAGAGAACTTGCATTTTCATCAAACCCACTACAGCCATCTAGCTAAACTCTAGACGTCACAAATTTTAAGAGAGCTTGCATTTTGGCAACTTATGTACCAAAAAATCGTTAAAATTCCACGCTCGCTTCGCTCGCACTTATAAATTTATTAATAAGTAGGTACTAATAAATTATCCGTTCAAAGTAATGAAGAATGCTCACTAATTTTGAATTTTAGCTTAATGTATTCTCTGTCAAAAATAAAAAATACATGTGATAGAATTATTTTGATACGTCAATTAATTCCAAAATTATAGACTTTAGAGTAGAAGTATGTAAATGATTTCAGAGTTGAGTTAGTGCATTTTCGAGTACCTACCTATTTGTAAAAAGTAAGTAATTTTTCATATAATTTTTAGAAATTATAATCCATAGTAATTATAAGCCAGATTTATACAGGGTGTAACAAAAGGAGTATGTGAAGCGAAAAGCTATGTAAATAGCCCACTTAAAGGAACCTATCCACAAAATTTCAGACTTCAAATCACATGTTTATTTTCCCAGCCAGTATGGAGAATTTCTAAACAACTCAGGAATGTTCATACAATCTCGAAAAATAAACATGTGATTTCGAGGCTAAAATTTTGGTAATAGGTTCTCTATAGTTAGCTAGTTACATAGCTTTTCCCTTAACATACCCTTTCTGTTACACCCTGTATTATAACGAAATAAACATAAACACAAACTTGTAAATACAAATGTGAACTGAATAAAAAGCTTAAAAAACTTTTTTTTTTATCTGAAGAGCCTCATTCAGCTTTACTGCCCCGGGTCTCTGATGGGCATAGTTAGCCACCAGGGATTTGGTATCTCCTCTATACATTTCTATGTTAGCCACTGCCTGATTGTTAAAAATGTATATAGATATTTGGTATCAATATCCGCGGATACGGATACGGATCTTAACTTTCTTACGCAGTCGGTGTCGGTGCGCGCGACTGATAGATACCTACCCAATTTTTTAAAATCATTTAATTAGTATCTTACTTCTTATCTTATCTTACTAATATTTTGCTAATATTATAAACTTGAAAGTTTGTAAGTATGGATGTATGGATGTTTGTTACTCTTAATAAAAGTTTTCTTAATAAAAGGTGATCTTATATTTTTTTTCGAATATTGATCTCATTAAGAAGATAATTGATTGAGCACCTTTGAGTTATATTTTATAGATATGGTAACTAACTACAAATTTTGCAATATAAAGGAGCCAAATATACAGGATGAAAGTGACAGCCAGGCAAAAAATGATATGCCGAATTCAGAAATTTAGACCATGATTCTGAATCGAAAACCACTGAAAATTTTCGGAGGAAAATTCCAAAATTTTGAGACTTTTATATCAGTTTAAAAAAAATAGGGTGGTTCGTTTAAGTAGGTCTTAGATAATTACTTAAAAACAACATTTTTACATAACACGCATACTTAGAGCAACGTGGGCTTCCTTACAATAAAAAAAAAATCGCTCAAAAAAGTTCAATTAATTGATCAACCCTAAAGGAGAGTCACAAGTGATCCAAAATAAGATATATATCACACAATAACCCATAAACCCATTTAAGTCAAACTTCTGTAAGACACATATAAGTATACCTAATAAGTATACCTAAATAAATAAAGTTTCAAATATTTTCTGGGGTATTGTTTGTTTGTTAAATGTAAACTGTTTCATTTAAATAATTAAATAAATAACAGAAAATTAGTATAGGTAGGTATGTGTATATGGTAGAGGAGCAAAAAAATATGTCCCAAAATATCGGCGTCCATATTGTTTTAAATCAGAATACATACCGATAGAGTCTAACGTGTGGGTTTCTCTTCAAAACTCGTCTGTATTGGCTCGCGCTGGCTTAGGCTCGGCCAACATGTATTGCAGGCTTAAGTTCGCCGAGGTTCGCCTATTTGTCCGTTTTTCGGGCATACATCAAAGCAATCAAAGGGATTCGACGGTTGATTCGTGGAGGTGCCTACACGTTCGTCGATCATTCATATAAACTAATGTACTCTGTGCCGTCGACAAACTTATACTAGACGAACGTGTGGATCATAGAAATGTATAGGAGATACCAAATCCCTTGTGTGGATGCGAGTGGATGCCTGCAATGATAGCGTCAAATTGAGACAAACCAAGGCGAACTAACATCGGCGATTGTATGGAGGAGCCATCGATTGGCAAACACCAAGCAATGTAGAGGGAGAAGCCATGCAAACACACATGACAAACGCTTGACAAACACGAAACGCGGTTCGGCAGGAAAAGTAGGAAGGGAGCGGGCGATTTCCCGGTCGTTCCCATTCATTATCATCCGCGTTGCTCTAAGTTATCATCCATCATAAATTCAGGAATCATTTACTAAAGACAATGGCTGTATGAGCTTAGTTCCCCTTTCCCCTTGCCTTTCCTTCTTCTTCGGCATAAACAAAAAAAACAAACACGAAACGCCGCACTGGCCGCGCGCTTCTTCGGTTGTTCGTTAGTTTTAGTTAATGTAAACGTTTTTTCGAGATTAACATGTCGACAGACTTTTATATACGTTACTATGTTGGCCACAAGGGAAAGTTTGGTCACGAATTTCTTGAATTCGAATTTCGTCCTGATGGTAAACTAAGATATGCAAACAATTCTAACTATAAGAATGATACTATGATCCGTAAAGAAGCCTATGTACATCCGTGCGTGATGGATGAACTAAAGAGAATTATTGTTGATTCTGAAATTATGCATGAAGACGATCGTCTATGGCCGCAACCGGACAGGGTCGGACGACAAGTAAGTATCTGCTCTAGTTAACTAGTTACCTATAAGAATGTCCTAGCTAACTAAAGCATAATGTAGCCACATAATTGTTTAAATGTTAATGTTGACAATCACTGACTTAATCTTAGCAATTTGAGTATATCCTAATCTGGCAAATACAATATTTCAAATATTTTAACAAATGCTTGCTAGTAGTTAGTTGGCTGATCTCTGGTTCTGATAAGACAGTATTCTGGGTTTCAGCATTGCCAGATATACATAATTATCTCAGAATTCCTACAGATTTTTAACATGATACCAATAAAAATAGTGATTAAAATTTTATGCAGATTTTCAACATTCCTATTTTTATTACACAGAATTACCTTATATAGTGGTAGTTTTCAGAATAAATTGCAGTACCATTGATAATACAATCTAAACTCCATGTAACATCACTCAATTTAACAACAAACTCCATAAAGTGTTAAAATCATACGGCGTTTGGTGGTAGTCCCTTTCATCTCCGAATATCAATCGTCCGAAAATCATAATCCCTAACAAATTTTCTATAATCATCACTTTCCATAGTGTTTGCGTATACAAAATTGTATATTACCTAATAGTCTTTAATTCTAATACTTTGGTGCCATAATTTTTCTTGCTAAATGTCGAAGTTATCCGAGATAAAAAGTAGCCTATATGTTAAGTGGGAGTGTCACAATATCTTCCTGAAAACTGCATCAAATTAGTTCAGCCTTTTCTGAAATTAGTGTGCACAAACATCAATCAGTTACAATTTTATTATACACTAGGTTAACTGCATTTCCATCTTAGGTCAGAACTTGTCGGAACTGCTTAAAATTCTACACAGTAACTGTCCTAGTTTTGACCCGACGACAGCAAAGACAGTAACGCCAGACGTTACGCAACTGTACATGGAATTTAAATCGTTAGGTCTTGTTACTAACACCTTACTTATAATATTAAATCCTTTCACAGCTCCTATAAGGTAGGATACCTAGTGTAGATACGAAATAATACAAGTGGTGAAGTGAAATTAAGAAAAATAGTCCACTATTCAGGACACAGTACCTACCTATGGGAGCGTTCAAGTCTAGAAATGGTGGTTTACTTTCAATGAGAGTCAAAGTGGTGGGTTTACCTACTATATCCTCAGTTAATTATTACCATAGAGTAATAAGTTTATTCTCCTCTATGCTAAAACATATTGGGCACTTTTGTTTTATAATAGGACTAGTGACCCGCCCTCGCTTCGCTTAGGTACATATCCTCTAAATTTTGGAATTCCCGTTTGTCCCATTCCCGTGGGAATTTCGGGAAATCCATTCTTAGTGCTTCCTCGCACTCCCTAACGAATATACATGCCCGATTTCTGCTTTATATTTATAGCGGTTTTCGTAAAAAATGGAATTCCCGTTTGTCCCATTCAGGTGGAAATTTCGAGAAATACGTTCTCAGTGTCTCCTCACACTGCCTACCAAATTTCATCATTATATTGTGTCAAATGGCTTTCGTTGAAATTGGGAATTCCCGTTTGTCCAGTTCCCGTGGGAATTACGGGAAATCCGTTCTTTGTGCTCCCTAGCAGTCCCTAATGAACATACATCTTCGATTTCAACTTCATAGGTTTTCTTAAAAATTTTGTATCGCAGTTTGTTCCGTTCCGGTGGGAATTTCGGGAAATATGTTCTCAGTTCTTTCTTACACTCCCTACCGAATATACCTGTCATACTTCATCTCTATATGTTCATCTTCATCAATCTACATCTTCATCTCTATAATTTTCGTAAAAACTTGAAATTCCGGTTTGTGCCATTCCCATGGGAATTTCGGGAAACCCGTTCTTAATGGTCTTTTACACCCCCTAACAAACATACACACCAAATTTCACCTGTGTCCGTCAAACGGTTTATTTTTATACTTATTGAATAAGCTTTTGTTCCGGTAGGTACAGTGGAAATTTCGGTAAAAATTTGGAATTCCTGCCTGCCCCGTTCCCATGGGAATTTTGGGAAATCCCTCCGTACTCTCTTACACCCCCTAACGAACATAAACATCAAAAAAGGGAGTGGGTGTAATTACTTGTGAAATTTAAAATTTATTCTTCGTGGGGTCATGTAGGTATGTTGTTTTCGCAATTCTTTTTGATTTTGACTAATTTTACACTCGTCGGGATTTTCCCGACGTTTCCATTCATCATCGTTATCATCCATCATAAATTCAGAAATCTTCAGTACTAAAAACAATGGCTGTATGGATGCTGTATTCCTCATACTCTTTCTTCCGGATAAACCAAACAAAAAAAAACAAATTTCACCTGTCATGTTGTGTCATGTCATCTGTACGTCACAGAATAATAAATTCCCAGAACCCGTGATCATCACGCACACTTTTGAAGCAACTTTTTAGTATGTCTTTTTACAACCTATTTACTGTATCTAAAAAACTGATAATATTGGCATGATTTGGCAACAATCGGCGGGTAAGATGAGCGGAAGGTGCGGGATTTTTGACTCGTTTTTGCTTCACTACCCGGAATACATCATGTCATTGATGACTCCTGGGGACTTGTTATTCTATGGTGTATGTCAAACTTATACCTCCATGCGTCAAATGGTAGTTTTTTTTGTATTCAATTTATATTTATTCCAGCCCAGAGGAAATTATGTGAAACCCTATAGCCTATGTTCATCCGGGTCCAATAAGGATTCCAACGGTGAAAGAATTTTTGAAATCGGCCCAGTAGTTTCGGAGCCTATTCGCTGCAAAAAAACAAACAATCAAAGTTAACTCTTTATAATATTAGTATAGATATATTGATGTATTTATTTTTAAGGGCAGATTTTTCCAAAGGTCAGATAGCCTATCAGAAGAATAAAGTTGATACTGTGTTTTTCTAAAACTGGATAATGATAGAGACAGCATCAACTTTATTCTTCTGATAAGTTATCTGACTTTTGGAAAAATCACCCCTTAATAATGGTGATTGTTACAGGAATTAGAGATAGTCATTGGAGAAGAGCATATCTCTTTCACAACATCAAAAACTGGCTCTCTTGTAGATGTCAATCAGTCAAGAGATCCAGAAGGACTTCGTGGTTTCTACTACTTAGTGCAAGATCTCAAGTGTCTTGTTTTTTCTCTCATTGGTCTTCATTTTAAAATTAAGCCTATCTAAGTTGTAATTATTTTAAGCTAAAAAATAAAGTTTGTCAACAAATAAGTACTACAGTGTCATATCACTTAAAATATCATCTGTCTCACATGTCATGGCACATTATACCGGATCCACAACGGCACGGCTGCAATCTATATATTATCAATATGAAAAAGACCATATATGAAAAAGGTCACAACAAGGTCATATACAACTTAGGCTGAGACAGAACGGGATAGAACTGTGGATCTTTTATTTCATTCGCGTAACCATTTTTTGAGTAAATCCAACGTAGAAAGAGCATTGATAGAAGTGATCTTCCGTCGCATTCGCACAGAATAGGACAGAAATATGCTAAATATCGTGTATCGAAATGAGTAAGAATAATTTATTTTTTGTCTCGTCACCGTGCCGCTTTTTGAGGTGTTTAGAACTTACAAGTTCTAAACAAATTGCTAACATCGCGATTTTTATTTTGAGTTTTATATTTTGGGAAAAAATATAAACTACAAGCGAAATTTCAATTCTATGATAAACAAAATAGTGTAACTAAACCACTTTTCGTTATTATTAACAAAAACATGGTGCGGTGTACTGTTTTAGGCTGTAAAAGTGACTCGGAAACAAAACAACCCAGCACATAATTTCAATCGTAAGTACTAGCTGTTTTAGTAAAAATTACCAGCCCAAATGTATTCAAGATTAATGCCGAAATGTATTGTTAATGTTATTTCATGTGAAGTAATAAGTTCCAATCAATACTGAATCAAAAACATCAAATTGAAATATTTATAGCCTAAAAAATATTTTGTTCAATGTTGCTAGGTTTCCAACACAAATTTTCCTGATTTTTTTTTTTTACAATTAGGCAAACATTTGACCGCCATCGTGCCTGATGTTAAGCAAGATGCTGCCTAGGGTGGTACATGTTTGCCTAGAAAGTGTCTATTCACTCTAGCTTTAAAGAGACCAATGTTGTAGTGCTCGGGAATTATTACAGTTGTTATGGGTAATTTGAAAAATGTGAATAATAAAATAAAAATGCAATAAATACGATATTCTATAAACATGTTAAAGCCCACTTGCAAGAAATAATTTTATTAATCTATGATTTGGAACTTGGAACCAATACGAGCGTTAACAGATCTACTTGTAGGAGCCGCAGAAATAAACCTACATAGAAAACCATAATTTGAAATTGATTTATAACTTTTACTTACAGGAAAGACAAGCAAGTATTACATGTAAATATTTTCCGTCATAGCGATAAGCTAGCAACTTATTACTGATCATTTACATCTATCCCCGCTATGCTAATCGTGGCTGTGGGACCTCCTTAATGATTCTAAAGTGCCGCAATTCTGGAAAACGTGTGTATGTACTATGTGCGTTTTATTAATATTCCACCCACAAGCGCCAGCCCGAAGTAAATTTTAGAATGAGCGAGATCCAATTATGGCGCCTCTTATGTTTGCTCCTATTAATATTTACCTATATCTTTACCATTTAGGCGCCCTCTAGGATTTGGCGCCTGGAGCGACTGCTCCGTTCGCTGTATGAGCGGGCCGGCCCTGCCACCCATGCTCTAAATAATAAAACTGTTACAAACCGTATGTATTCGTTACTGAGTAACGGGTATGCATGTTTCGTATCATGTATTTTTCGTATAATAAATGTACAAATGAAAGATTTAAATACCGATTTCCCGGCTGTATTTCTTTAAATAAAATATACCTTCCATGTATCCATCCCACATTAATTGTTTCGGATCGCAAGTGGTGTATTGATACGTTTTTTTTGATCGTATGTTCTACCAAAGCGCGTCATGCGGTTCATTTAAATCGCTTATTTCAATGAACGGCGATTAGGTTTGTTTAAAATACTTATATATATATATTTTTAATGGTCAAAGTTTTTTACTGTTTTGTACTATTCTTTGTAATTTAATTTAAATTTGTGATTAAAATTTTCTAAATAGTAAATCCATTGCATATTTGGTATATTACGTCGACAGTTCACGTCGATTCGACTCGTTACCATATTACATACTATAGTTACTATACCATATGCGGTATCAGAAGTAACGAGTTCGGCAAAGATACGATAGTAACGAGTACTCACGGTCAAAGTAACGAATACATACGGGTACGCTTTTATTCGTTACTTTTACACCTCCACTAAATAATAATAAAAATATTTAATTAAGGCTAGAACTCAAGGAGGGATTTTATACCGTACCCGGCGCAGTTGTGGAACTGCGGTTAAATTTCTAAACTCACGAAACTGGTTATTTGTGCGGTTACGCGGCCGTCGCGGTTGAGATCATCGCCTACAAACGTGGCGGGCGAGGATCGCAAGATGGGCAGTTAATGATCATACGGTCCATACCGCGAATCGATCGCAAAGCGCGCGGGCCCAACCCGCCTAAGCTGCCCGCGCGATTCTACTAGTTTCCCGCCGGTGCAGCGGGATCCGCGAATACGTGTCGTGAAATGTGCTTTAATTTTTTACATATATTCTACAAAAGCAGCGGGCCCGCAACCGCGGCGGACATGGATGATTCGCTTCTTGAGTCCTTAGTAATGGGATAAGGGCAGCAAGATGATGATGATTTTTTAGCATGAACACATTCACCAGTTCATAAAATGGGGCAATTTTCTATCGATTGTCCAAAGTTGAGTAAATAGACTGCGTTTTTCTGCATAAATGCACATAGACGCGCGTAACAAGATTTTTTTCACGAGAAATAATTAATATCTGTCTATGAAAAAATAAGCATAAACACTGGATAAATTTCGCCCGATCAAGTAATAAAAAAAATTACATCGTTTCTCAGCATTTTTTGGCATAAACTTACTTTATTTCATGTATAGAGTACGTACCCTTAGTTAAGGGTGGCAACGAAAAAACATCCTATTATCTAAGGGAGGAGCCATAACACGCATCATAACCCATAGAGATACCAAATCCCTGTCATAACCATCACATCCCTGATCATAACACTATGACTGACTTATTGCATGAACATTTACTGGAAGGGACGGGTGTAATTTTCTTGTCTAAATCAAAAATTTGTAAATAGCTTGCATGTGTACGTAACGTGATGTTTTCTGGTAGATAAGTTATATTTTGGTTACTTGTGATGTAAAACTAGTGCGTGTGCATGGTTTTATATGCAGGTAAGCTGAGTAAAACTTTAGTCGGCAAAACGATCTCTTCATGGGCTCATATAAGTTGTTTCTGCAATTATTTTTGGTTTCGACTAATTTTCTATTCGTTATTGAGGATTTTCCCGACGTTTCCATTCGTCATCATCATAAATTCAGAAATCATTTACAAAAGACAATGGCTGTATGGGCATAGTTCCCCTTGCCTTTCCTTCGGAATAAAATAAACAAAATTAATTTAACATTTACGTTCTATTGCTGTTTTTATCTATGGTCTGGATTCGGCGGGAAAAGCTGGTAGGGTGCAGGTGTAATTTTCTTGTGAAAATCAAAAATTATTTGTAAATGGCTTGCATGTGTCCGTAAAGTGATGTTTTCTAGTAGATAAGTTATATTTTGATTACTTGTGATGTGAATCTAGTGCGTGTGCATGGTTTTGTATGCGGGTAAGCTAAGTAAAACTTTAGTCAGAATACGATCTCTTCATAGGCTCATGTAAGTTATTTCTGCAATTCATTTTGATATTGACTAATTTCACACCCATTCTTGAGGATTTTCTCGACATTTCCATTCATCATCATCATTATCAACCATCATAAATTCAGAAATCATTTACTAAAGACAATGGCTGTATGGGCTTAGTTCCCCTTGCCTTTCCTTCGAGATAAACTAAACAAAAAAAATTGATATGGGCTGTTTACAGCTGGGATTCGGCGGGAAAAGCTGGAAGGGAGCCGGTGTAATATTCTTGTGAAAATCAAAATTTATTTGTAGATGGCTTGCATGTGTCCGTAAAGTGATGTTTTCTGGTAGATAAGTTATATTTTGATTACTTGTGATGTGAATCTAGTGCGTGTGCATGGTTTTATATGCAGGTAAGCTGAGTAAAACTTTAGTTGGAATACGATCTCTTCATGGGCTCATGTAAGTTGTTTCTGCAATTATTTTTGATTTTTACTAATTTTAAACTCGTTCTTGAGGATTTTCTCGACATTTCCATTCATCATCATCATTATCAACCATCATAAATTCAGAATACATTTTACTAAATAATGATTAGGCTCTATGGGCTTAGTTCCCCTTGCCTTTCCTTCGGGATAAACTAAAAAAATTGTTTACAGCTGATTTAAGTTTCTTTCGACGCTAATGTCTAAAATAAATGTTTAAAAATCATGATCCTTTTATTTCGTAATATGTGGAATATGAAAAATATACAATGTATAAATACGGTGTTAAATTCTATAAATAATATTAACCTTTTGATTTTCTATGCCTGTACTATACATCTGGGATTATCAAAAAGATAACAATTTACATACCTGAAATGAAACGTAAAATGTATTTATGTTTATAGTTTGGCGTTGCGCGCGCATCGCACGCATCTGCCTGACAGGACAGGACCGGAGGAACCGATTATGGCGGATAGTCAGTGAACAATGTTTGTCGTCTTTTCTATATCGAAATGTATCGACAGCAACCGATGGCTTAATCCGGGTCGTTTGTAAAATTTGTACATTGTAAATAGTTCTGTGTACATATAGTAATTATATTTGTGGTCAGTTTGTTTAGAAATTGTGTGAATAGTGTATTATTTTCAGTGTTTGTTCAGTTCAATTTTCGACGCCGAAGAATAGCTGAATATACATAATTATAATATTATTGAAATAGTCCAAACTTAAGGTACAAAAATCCAGTCTAATAACACAAATCCTTTATTGAAACCCGCAAGGTTTCATCTATCGCCTTTGATTTTGAAAAGAAACGAATGCCATTATTTTGGTTTCTGTTAGCGGCTGTCAGTGTATTGATAAATTCAAGAACTGTCATTACAGAAGACAAAAGGATTACCAGGCACTAAATGGCTTTACTATTGAGAGAACTAAATTGTGAATTTATTCATTGGATCATTTCCGAGAACTAATCGAAAGTTACCACAGAACGATAGAGGTTTGTGTTTGACTAAAAAACTTTTGGAAATTATTATTGTGTTATTTGTGCTAAAAGTTGAATAATAACTGAATGCTTGAGCCGCACGGTAACCCAATGAAGTGGCCGGGCACTGGGACGGCAGTGGAGGAGGAGGCCGGAGAAGCCGCTTTGCAGAGCTCGCGAGCTTCCCAAGTGAGACCTCAAGACGACGGCACAGTGCATTATGTATTCCAACGTGAACCACAGGAAGCCGAATTACCGTCATTAGCACCGAAACAACGCTGGGCTGTAGGTGACGACACTATTGTTGAGGTTTGTTTTGAAGTGATAAAGTCACAGCTGATTGATAACAAATATAACCTAATTTACCAACAAATTAAATATAGTTGTTTGTGTGATTATTTTCTCAAAATTACAAGAACCTATTAAAATCAATCACAAAATGCATTACATACTTTTTTTATTATTGGTGTACTGTAATAAAATAAATATACCTAAATAACTTTTTTTTTTCTTGTTGCCAATGCCACTGTATGGTTGCAGAAGTTTTGTTTACATTTTTGGTAACAATACAGCTTACAATCTAGTAATTAATGTTCCATTTACAATATCTTTATAAATGTTTAAATTTTTATTACAACTACAATAAAAAAGAGTTATAGTAAATAATTTATATCATGAAATAATCTGTGTATAAATTTATTATTATAAAGCTGTAGATTTTGTTTGTTTCAACCACAGATATAAATATAAGATAGTATAGGTTACCACACCTCAAGCTCTCAAATTGTTTATTATAAATGCCAAGTAATGTTAAACCTGACCATTAGTTAAAATAGATTTTACCTACAACAGTTCAGAAAACTGGATATCATTGTCTATCAATCGGCTTTCATGTTATCATCCATATAAAATGTTATTGAAATAAGTAAACACTTTCAGAATCCTGATAAATGGAAGAATAGTGCTACAATATCAGTTAGTAACATGCAGCACCAAGGGCATCCCATACAGTTAAAAACATCTCAAAACACACAGCATCAGTATATTAATCAAGCTATAGCATCTTCTGTCAGTACCTTGGCTATAAATCAGTCAGTAATTGGAACTCACCCACATCTGACAACAAACATTGTGCACACACAACTGGCTCCGATGCAAAACCATACACTTGGCAATAACATGACAATACAAAACAGTGCTATGATGATGCCTCCCCTGCAAGGAATGCAGAATGCCCAAATGGGTCAGCAAGGACTTTATGACATGCACCATGGAACTGCAATGCAAGCTATGAATGGTATGGGCAAAAACGCAGAGCAGCATCTCATGTATTTAAGCCAAGCAGGCATACTTGCACCAGGAACAAATCAATATTTGCCACAAGGACAAACCCAGATGGGAATGGCACCAGTGGCAGCTATGCGAAATCCGGTAAGTGCATTTTATTTACTGTCCTGCAGATTATAACAAATAAAAAGTTGCAAAAATGAGTCTCTCCAAATTTAGTTTATTAGTATTTTACAGTGTAGTTTGTTGTAGTTACTGAATAATTCATGTATTCATTAATTCATGTATTTGGTGTTCAATATCTTTTTCACTATATTCTTAGTATTTGGTTCATTTTGGTGCCAAATATATTCAGTTCAAATATTTCTATTTTCTTAACTACACAACATGGAATAGAACTAAAAAGAAAACTTCTTATTTAAGAGTTACCTGCCTTAAAATGAAGTAATTAATTATAAGCTTAGTTACATTTATAATTAAAAACCTTTTTTATACAACTCATTGTTTGTGTGTAACATTATAAAAAACAGAATGTGTTGGCCCTTATCTCGGAACTGCAAGAGATCTCTTCCATTTTACGGCTACAGACAAATTATAAAAGAACACATAATGTTTAAATGTGTTATTGATATTCTCTACTAATTTTTTTTATTACATATTAGCCACTATCATTCCACTACTTGACATAGGCATCTAACTATTCAACTCACTAATAGTCACCCACCAGAATATTCAGTAGATACTTGCCAGTCTTACCCACCATTTTTTTGCCAGAATGTTATCCGATCATCGCAGGTCTGACCAGGACCTTCTTTCACTTATTTAGAGGCCCTAACACATTAGGATAATGGGACCTATATTAGTTTAACTATTTTATTTTATTTTATTCGGAAACAAACAGTTGACAATAACTAAGATTATTACAACATAAGCAACTATTTACCACTTAAAAGTTTCCACATTTAGAGGCTAGTATAAATATATAATGTATGTCCTGTAATTTATATAAATACTATGTATAACATTAGGCATACATAATTTGCATGTAGAATTTTCAAAATTTTTTAGTTTAAAAAGTTAAGTTAATAACCTCATTTATTAAGAGAAAAACGCCTCACTGTAAAATTTTGACCTAGTGTCACTCTCATGACGAGGACAAATCTAATGATATCTGTCAAGTTCAAATGCACTAACCCGTTTAAGCTCTAGACTAGAGTGGTGCAGTGCATCTATATGCAGGTGATTTAAAGAAATAAAAAAACATCAATTTAGTTAATATTTTTGTTAAAGAAAAGTGTACAATTTCAGCACATAATTTTTTTGACTAATAATTTGTGTCTAAACTCCATTAATAAAAGTACAATACTATTTTTTAATTTTTCGACCCCCCAAAAACTGTCTTCTTTAATAATGTTTTTTTTAACTATCAACAATTGATAGGTAGTTTGTTCTAGTAAATTGTTTCTCTCGATGAACTACGTCGATATACGGGATCAGCTAGAGATGACCATTTTTCGGAACACTGTGGAAGGGGACAAACGGAAATTAATTTTTTTTACGAAAACCTCTATACATATGAAGCTGAAATCGGGCGTAAATGTTCATTAGGGACTGCGATTCCTCGCATTCAGAACGGATTTCCCGAAATTCCCACGGGAAGGGTATAAATTCTATTTTTTTTTTACGAAAACTGCTGTAGTCATCTATGAAGTCGTAGCTATGTGCTGATAAGTACCGAAGCGAAGCGAGGGCGGGCCACTAGTTTATAAATAAATATGCAAGTCGCGGACCCTTGGTAGCCTGATTTTCGTTCGGGTCAGAGTAGAGTAGCTTCATGTTGTATGTGGTATAGTAATCGAGTAAGGACAATCCAATCGAGGGCACGTGCCCATTGAAAAAGAGGGACCTGGCTCTGCCCACCTATTACACTTGTTCCATTATCCCTTCTCTTCTAGACGAGGGTCCGTCACGTCCACCGTCTTTTCCACCCTGCGATTCTTTCACCTTCGGATACAGTGTTGGTAACTGTAGATTTCAAAATTGGGAATGTGGTCTTAAGAAATTGATGGATACTGTACGTACGCCCCACATCGCCCTTTGAGCATTTGGTCTTTTGAGCGTCCATGTTTCAGCCTGCATATTAATATGCAAGTTTTTTTTTCTACATACAACCTCACGCCTAGGGTTGCCAGGTCGAAAAACCAAAAAGCCGGACAGACCACTCTGTTTGGCCGGACATTTGGGTAAAAAAGCCGGTCACACTACATTATTTAGGATTTTGTGTATCTGGAGGTGTATTAATAGGTACAAAATTTATTGCCGCTGAATACGAAAACTGACAACGCAACGTGCGCTAATAATCGAAGAATGATAACTTTTGACAGACCGAGAGTATTTGCCGGCGCGACTGACAGTCGATTCAGAAAACCTGCCGGCCGCCCTCGGCACTTGCTCGTTTGCTAAATGAAAAAAAGAGCTAATCGAATTGCCAGCGAGCACTTCTTACATGTGACTTATATTTTCAAAAATTTGTGAAGTATACGAGTCCCATAATTGAAAATTTAAAATTAGGGCAAGTACAGAATAGATGCGCGAGCGGAGCGAGCTCGAAATTTTTTGTTATATTTAGCACGAAACTCACGTAAGTTGCCTATTACTTCATGGAAATTCAAACTCTACCGAGAATTTGTGACCATTGCTAAAGCATGAGATGGATTACAATCGGATAGACATCTAAACATTTATCATCATATTTAATTTAACAACTTTGGCAAAGTCTTCATGTAACTTGTAAGCGAGAAGCCATATCGCAAAGTTGAATTGAATCACATTTAACGGCAGCGAGAGAACAAAATGTAATAAAAGGAGTTTTCTTCTTTACAAAAATCTTAACATTGCTATAGTTTTAGACTTTAGTTAGTTACTAGAAACTTGTCCGTCCAGGGTGTTGAGACATTATGATGAGCGAGAGCAAAGTTCGCAAGGTTATGGAAATATTTCCTCCAATCTTACGTTAATCTTAATTCAACGCGTTAATTAAATGACGTGATGAAGTCTAATCGCCATTGGTAGAAATATTTTAATAACTTAACGAACTTCGCTGTCGCTAGTATTATATTGCCTAAGCGGGCCTAAGCCCCTAAACCCCTGGGTGAAAAGCCTACCAAAAGCCAGACGGGCCGGACATGCACTCAAAAAGCCTGACTCTGTCCGGCTTTATCCGGACGCCTGGCAATCCTACTCACGCCTATGTCCCATATGGGTAGGCAGATAAAGATCTCAATTTAGTATGGTCCAAACATATCTCGTCTTCGTCCACATTCATTAAATTCTTCATACATGCTCGTCGGATCCGGGTGTCTGCAGGCCTATTGGATATCTTTTTGTCCAAATTTGCAATTCCGACAATGTAAATAGCTGCTGCAGTCGATGTTTCTATTCATTTTATTCGTTATGAAATGCACTTTCTGTAGGCATAAGTTTGACAGCTGTAATTTTGATACTTTTTGAGAAAATCGAATTAGAGTTCCAAGGTGACGGGTGGCTCGGTTTATTTGCTGTCCAGTGTATTTTATACTATACTATAAAATATTAATAAGATAATGAAAAAAAAATTCAACCGAATGAGATTTGAACTCACGACTACTCGCATTCCGTGCATCGCTCTACCAACTGAGTTATCGGGTCACCTAACGTATTTTGACTGTTATTTTAACTTGTCAGAAAATCCCTCATTGTCGGCTCCATCATAGACCCTCGTTTGCATAAAATATACTAGTGAGTGGCCGCCTGCGATTTGGTCTGCGCGAACTGCATAAAATGTTTAAATTTTCTGGAAAATGTATTTACCCGTGGCCCCGTGTATTTTATACATAAATAATCACGCCTTTATCCCTTACGGGGTAGGCAGAGCACCAAGGGCCATTAGAACCACATGATGTATTTTTATAGGTATAAATAAATTTAATGCTATTGAAATTAACTATTCAAGCATTTTTAGTACATACGTGTTCCTACCTATATACCTATTTCGAGAAACGAAAGAACATTTACGTTCTAGTTCTGTTGGATAAGGATTTTTCTGCGCCATCTGTGTATTAGTTTTCGAAACATTCGTACGACGCTTCTCTTGTATTGGCCGGGCCATTGGGGACCGACCGAGGGAGTTTAGCGCAGGCGCTGTGGTCGGCGTACGTCCTTTGTTCGAAACAAGTCAACATTGTGCTTTTTGAGTTTAGATCTTTCTGTGAAAATTCTGTGGCAATGAACAATTTAGTGTAATATAAGTGATTTATTCGTATGCAATTAAGCAAAATAAGTAATATTTAGGTGTTATCGTTCAGAAGCTTTCGTAGAAATACATGTTTGAAATTTGTGGTGGATACGCATGAAACCCGAGTTTTTTTTCAAAACTGATGTTAAGAATATGGGCCCCGACATGGTTTGTTGTACATATTTTTGTGTAGATTGATTTGTAAAGATGCTTTTTTAAGTCATGGCAACTAAAAAATCTTGATTTTTCTAAGCAACAGGTTCGTTTTTGTTTTGTTTACCTAGTTGTCACCGGCGTCCGCCATTTCTGTATTGGATTTTTACCCGGTATGCCCGGAAAATCTTAATTGAAAGAAATTATTTAAATTTTTTCAATAAACATGTTTTTATTTCTGACCTTGAGAGACCGGTTTTAATATTTACGTTAATATTGTGGGCAATTTATTACAATAACTTTTTTAACAACTGATACGACTGATAGGTAGGTATAGGTATTGTTTTGCCCTTAGGCTTTTAATTTCAAATAGCCTTGGTTATGTACTAAATGTAGAGCCATTATGTACTATGTTCTCTATTACCAATAGTAGAGGTCTTATACAAACACCGAAATATGTATACATAGAAATCAGCTGACATAAAAATCACTACTGGACACCCTTGACTTTTTTGGGATGATGATCTACCTACATGATCTAGCAATATGAAATACATATAACTTACTGTTCATAGATCTGTCAAACATACACAGAAAATTTTGTATTGGTGGCTGAAAAATCGGAATCCTTTTTACATTGTAGAAGGTCTATAAATAAAATTCTTTTTGCTGTACAATTTAATTTAACATTCATTCAAGCTCTAGTCAAGCTTTAACTACTGCAGCTTCCTTTTTAGAAAACTTTTTGACATGGCTGAGATTTTTTTCTATGACACACCTGCGGTGTCACCACCCCCCATAGAAATGAATGGCACTCCTGTCATGCAAACTTAACATAACAGGACAAATTGATGTGCAAAATCATGATAGTTTACTGCCAACAAGATCCTTCTAAAACTATTTGCAAGAGTTATTATCAATTAAAAATTATATGCCTAGTGTATCCTCAC
This sequence comes from Carposina sasakii, assembly GCA_014607495.2. Classification (NCBI taxonomy): domain Eukaryota; kingdom Metazoa; phylum Arthropoda; class Insecta; order Lepidoptera; family Carposinidae; genus Carposina; species Carposina sasakii. The sequence continues at coordinate 4,200,337 of CP053151.1, read as the reverse complement.
TCCCCAGCCACAGATTAAACGAAAATGATGACACACCTGTTGTGCCATCAGCAACAAATGCTTAATGTATATGCTTACTAACTCTTACACAATGATAACATTTAAAAAAATCTTTGGTATGTAAAAAATGTAACGGATCACTGTCTGTACATGGAAGATGTATGAGAAAAAATATTATAGGAGACCTTTATCAACGCAATAGTAACCATAAGAATGATTTTTTGAATTTTTGTCTGTGCGTTTGTGCAACGGCTGAACCGATTTCGATTCAGTTTTCAGGAATATATTGTGACAGGTCTCACTTGACATACTTTTTATACCGGGAAAATGTTTTATCCCAAATAATTTTGACATTTTGTTTTTTTTGCAGTCCACACGGACGGAGTCGTGGGCGTCCACTATTAATACATATACATATTGTCTGTGGTTAGGCAGAAGTGTGCAAATTACACACCCAGTTTTCACCAGTTAGCCTCTTAAGTCCCATGAAGTAAGGGGTGAGCCTACCACCGCTTTTCAGGCACAAATTCAACAATCTAGCAACCAGTAACAAATCCAATAGGAAATGTATTTCCATTTCCGTGCCATTCTGAATAGGTATAGGAGGTGCTCAGCTCAATATTATAAAATTGTGTATGGTATGGTGTAAGTTTAGGATGTAACTTTCAAATCTTACTACTGATCCATTCCAGTATGTGCATTATCAGAGACTCATTGTTGCATGGAATATGGAAAATACTTTGCCCATTAGATTTTTTGTTCTTTTGGGTACATATAGGTATATGCATCTTTTTTGTGATCAGCACAAGTAGCATGACCTGCGAAACACGATATGATAAACCAATTTATCGACATTTAGCCTGTCAAAATACGATAAATATAGCCGCCATGTTGAATTTTTTATAGAGACAATATGATATCCACGATGCGTGGTCATGCTAGGGGGTCAGGTCAGATGACTATACATATGAAAGAAAGATTTTATATACATGTATAAAGATTAATCTCATAGATCTCTATTTAAGCGAGAATCTTTTTAAGTATCAGCTTATTATTCAAATTGATTTTAAAATATAGGTATTGTAGTAGGCAGGGTTCAGTGATAATTAAACATTGTGAACATAAATACGCGTTTATTTTACCACCATATAATTAGCAATGACAGATACATTTTTTAATTTTTGAATCATTTATCATAGGCAAAGAAATAATCACTATACATTACACCTTCCCCCTTTATATTCCGATAATGTCTTCCCACTCCTCGGGTGGGGGAATCACAATGTCGTTACTGTCATCCATCGTTTCGCCATCTCCACTTCTATTGTCATTGTTCCCTCCATCTGGACTCCTTGTGGGAGGTCTAGTACGAAGCAACTGATCCACATGTCTCCTGTGAGTTGTCCCTTCTGTGGTTCGTATTTTGTACAATGATGGTGCAAGTTGCTCAATTACTACACCTCTCTGCCATTTCTTTAATTATATAATCTTAGTAAAACATTATCTCCTATAGCAAATGTTTTCATTTTTTCTCTACTTTTCTCTGGTTCTTCATTCTTTTCTGTTATTGTATGGTCCAGCTCTGGGTGTAAGAGCGAGGGCGGTTCTAAATTTTCTCCCATTGAGTAATTCAGCTGGAGTTTTTTTAGAAACTGTGCTTGGGCATGTACGCATATGAAATAGTATCTTTGCAATTTTTTCTGGCCATGGTAGATTTAGTTCCTGTTTCTTCAATTTTGATTTTATTGTCTGAATTATCCTTTCAGCTTGGCCATTCGTGGCTGGATGGTAGGGGGCACCTGTAATATGCTTAATTCTGTTGTTACTCATGAATTCTTGAAATTCTTTGCTGGTAAATGCCAACCCATTGTCAGACACTACCACCTCTGGTAATCCTTGATCAGCAAATACTTTTCTTAGTATATTTATAACTGCATCACTTGACATAGATGTTATCATCTCTAATACTGGCCACTTACTGTAGGCATCTACCAGTACTAGGAAAGTTTTACCCATAAATGGCCCCATGAAATCTATGTGAATTCTTGACCAAGGTTTGGTTTCTACTGGCCAAGTGTGTTCAGTTACAGGTGGGTTGTTTCTATTCAACTGGCATGAATCACATTCTGCTATTACATTTTCTATATCTGAATCTAATGAAGGAAACCACACATAAGCTCTAGCCAACATCTTTGTTTGAACTATTCCACTATGACCCTCATGTAATATCTTTAGGACATGATGCTGCATGCTCTTAGGGATTATTACTCTATTTGCCCATAAGATACTGTCTTTGCACAATGATAGAGCATCCTTCCTTCTTTGGTATGGTAATATATCTGTGTCAACTTTGTTGGCCAACCATTTAATAGGTAAAATTTTACTTTATTTAAATTTTATCTTTTTCTGTCTCCTCTGCAATCTTTTTGAATCTATACCTATTAAATCTGTAGGCTCTAACAAAAGAACTTCTTCTTCTCCTTCAGTACTTGGTGATGGCCATCTACTAAGACTGTCAGCATTACCCAATGATTTTCCAGGGCGATACTGTATATCATAATCAAATGTGTTCAATATCAAAGCCCACCTTAACATTCTAGCAGATATTAACTCAGGAATTGGTTTACCTCTACCAAATATCCCAATCAGTGGTTTGTGATCAGTACATATCACAAACTTCCGACCCAATAAATATTGTCTAAATTTCCTTAGGCCAAACATAATAGCTAAAGCTTCTTTATCGATTTGGGCATACCGGCGTTCATGTTCTTGCAATGTTCTTGAGCTCATTATTACTGGTCTTTCTACTCCATCCTGCATCTTGTGTACCAGCACAGCACCTACTCCATAGTCACTTGCATCACATAATAAGAGCAATTCAGTCTCCAGGCTGTAATGAACTAAAGTCATATCAGATGTGAGTAGACTCTTTGCTTTATTAAATGCTTCTTGTTCCACTTCACCCCACTGCCATTTACTTTTATCATGTAGAAGTTTATACAGTGGTTGTAGTACGATGGTTTTATCTAGTAAAAATCTTTCGTAGAAGTTGTACAGTCCTAAGAATGCTTTTAGTGATCTTTTATCTTGGGGTGCCAGCTTATCTGCTATTTCTTGTATTTTCTCTCTAGATGGATGGATGCCAACTTCATCTATTTCATATCCTAAAAAGGTAACACATTTAGATGCAAATGCACATTTATTCTTGTTTAGTTTCAATCCTACTTCATTGAGTTTTTAAGTACAGTCTCTAATCTTTCATCATGCTCTTTTCTATTTGATCCACTTATCACTACATCATCCAGTAGACACGCAACTCCTTCTATACCTGCCAATAGGCTAACCATCAACCGTTGAAAAATAGCTGTAGCAGCATGTACACCATATGCCAAACGATTCATCCTCATCAAACCTAGTGGTGTATTTAGTGTCAAAAGTTCAGCAGTTTCTTCATCTACTTTTATCTGGTTGTATGCATGCTTTAAGTCCAGTTTTGTGAATATATTTCCACCAGAAAGGTCAAAAAAAGCTTCATTGGCAGTAGGCAAAGGGTAACTATCTGCTTACATGTAGCATTTACTGTGCTTCGATAGTCTCCACACAACCGTAAGGTTCCATCAGGTTTAGGCACAATTCTGAGTGGTGTTGCCCATCGTGAATGTTTCACTGGTGTAATTATGCCATCAGCAATCATCCTATTTAATTCTGCATTCACCTTACCCCTTAGTGGAAATGGTACTGGACGAGCTCGAATAAATACTGGTCTACATTCACTTTTACATTCAATATGTACAATGGTCCATTGTAGCCATCCATTTCATTATTAAATAACCGGGGAAATCTTTCATGAACTTCATTGTCTTGTATTTCACCAACAGAATTTATTCCTTCAACTGATATACCGAGAGTATCAAACCATGAACGCCCCAAGAGTGCTGGTCCTCTTCCACAGCTGACTAGTAGAGGCAATTGTACATTTTTGCCATTGAATATCACATCAACCATCATCTCACCTTTTATCTTTAGTGGTTCACTTGTCCAAGTAACCAGCTTGTTATTAACAGGAGTAAGTTGGTCTGGAAATGCCATTTTCTCTTGGATATATATACTATGTGGTAATATAGATCGTGCTGACCCTGAATCAATCTCCATAACAATTTTAACACCATTTATCAATACCTCCACCATGTAAGGCATTTTATGTATTTCGTTAGTAGTTCTGTACACTCCAAAACTGTCTTCAAGATTTGACACAGTCCTGTCACTGGCTGGGCTACATTCACTACATTCATTTACATGTAATTTATTTTTTGCAAAATTCTCTTTACATGCAGCCTTTGTATGTCCTTTTTTGTGACATTTATAGCATGTGGCATTTAGAAATCTACACTTGGCATTTCCGTGCCTTTTCATACAGTGCACACACTGTTTCTGATTGCTAATTACGTTCACATCCATCGGCTCACCATGTTCAGATATAGTGACATCGCGATGGTTCCTTTGTGGCAAACTATCTGCGTTATTTTCCTGCATTGACTCATAGTTAAGAGCTTGTTGTACTACTGTATCGTAGGACAATCTATCTAATTTTATTTTAAGTAAATCTTTACGCAAATTGTTGTCCCACGTCCCAAGTATAATCTGTTCAGCGATCCTTCTTTCTAAATCTGAAAAGTCACATCTTGAACTGATGTCGTGCAGCGCCGCTATAAAGTTCGTCACGCTTTCCCCACGTTTCTGTTTTCTTTTATAAAATTTTTCAGTTTCCAATATTGGATGGGGGGTTGGAATAAAAAACTTGTCCAACTTCTTTATAATGTCTTCGAATGGTACTGTGCTAGGTTTTTGGGGTGACAACAATGATACAATTAGAGTAAATGCTTCTTTACCGCATTGTGATAAGAACAATGCGCGTTTTTGTGCATCCTGTAATGTGCCCGCCGCCTCCAATGCGAAATACAGTTGTTCTTTATAATTTTCCCATCTTTCGATGTGTGGCTCAAATTTTCCGGGTAAAACTACACTTGCTATATTTGCTAAAGACATTTTCCTCGTCGCCAATGTAGTATTTCAATAATTAAACATTGTGAACATAAATACGCGTTTATTTTACCACCATATAATTAGCAATGACAGATACATTTTTTAATTTTTGAATCATTTATCATAGGCAAAGAAATAATCACTATACATTACAGGTATAAAGGTAGGTATAAAGTAGGCAGGGTTCGAAGTGATAATAATTATCATTGATAATATCATGATAAATATCACGATAATTATCTTGATAGTTTATTTACGTATTCAAATGCGCTAGACTTAAAAAAAAACCTTTGACTGACAAGAGACATGTGAATTTCAGGTATTTCTCTTTTTACATACTTTCTTACTTTTTTTGACGCCATAAAAACAAACTCTGAATTAAATTGTATTTTTCTCATTTAAATTGTATTATTCTTTGCTGCGACACTTTTTCAAATAAATAGATTATAATTTAAATAATGAAAATTTCAAGAAGTTACTTGAAAAAAGGATAACTATAGTATAATTATCAAGATTATTATCGGATAATTATCAAGATATAAAAAAAAAAAAATATCTTGATAATTTCGAACCCTGGGAGTAGGCTACACGATGAAAACATTTTAAAATATATAAAAAGCAAAACATGGTAATTGTGTTTGACAGAACATAGTGTTCCTACCTGCTTGTGTTATGGTTTTCTTTCTTGGTTTCTTCCAATCAGATTTGAGGATTTTGTAAATTATAAGGGATATATATTGAGGAAATATTATAATTAGCAGGAGTCTATATGCTTTTTGAAAAGATGATGACCAATGAACAGTCAAAACTATACAGACATTCTCATAGACTATAGATTCAATGAGCTATCCAACATGTTTCTTTTACCTAGATTGCACCTGCTGCGAAAAAGCTTTGGGACAAAGGCCCGGCGCGGGCGGCGATAGCAAGTGCCCACCGCACTTGCCGCCGCTGCAGCTGAATCACGAGCAAATGTGGCGTGATCCCACGTGGTCTGCACAAGGTATGTTTAGTTGGCTCTTTGTTACTACTATCTTAAAGGTGCTGTCCTCTATATGCAATGCAGCTGTATTATGAACCTATGCAACATATAATATGATGGGATTAACAGAACATCATACAATTAAAATATTAACCCCTGGCTATTACTTAAAAGTATTTGATCCAAATTCAACATAATTAAAGTACCCACTAAATGTTGAATGATATTTATTAGGTAAATCAAATGTCATAAACCCTAATTTCACAATACCTAAACATTATAATAACCTATCTAATGGTTGCCTGGTCTAAATTCTCAACCATTCGAAGATCTCTGCATGTGCATTTTTAGCACCTTGAATTTTTGGTAGCCCTTAGGGGACGGCCACACAGAACAGACGTAAGACACGGATCCGTCGCAGTCGCGGCTCCCATTTAATCTACTTTCATACAAAATGTATACAGCCGTCGCGACGTTAAAACATACAGAAAAGACGGGATGCCGACACGACGCTTACTAGTCGGCGCCCTATTGGAAAACATGTAGAAAGAACAGGGCGCGGGCCTGCGCGGGGGAGCGGAAAGGACGCGGAGAGCAGGTTCTTACATAGCGCAGTGTTCCGAAAACCCCGAAAAATGGACATCTCTAGCTGATCCCTTATATCGACGTAGTTTGACGAGAGAAACAATTCCCTAGAACAAACTACCTATCAATTGTTCTTATATTCTTTATTGTACACACACAATATTAACAAAATACGGTAAATTATAAAAGAAAATGTACAATTGTTCAGTTTCCGAGAAAAAGAAATTAAAGTAGCCAGTTTTTGAGGGGTCGAAAAATGAAAAAAATGGTGTACTTTGGCACAAAATATTTATCCCATAATATTTCATCATATTGCGCGTATTTCAAGCTAAATTACAATCATCTATATGCAGGTGATTTATAGAAATTTAAAAAAATTACATAATTTTAGTTAATATTTTTTTAAAGAAACGTGTACATTTTCAGCACTTAATTTTTTATACTAATAATTACTCACTATTATGAGTGTCACATGTCGTATCAAAATCGGACGGTTGAATGCCGTGAAAAGCCCAGTGTGCGCCGGCTATCACATACGTTCCTTGTCTGTCTGTTCTGTGTGGCCGGTCCCTTAAGGGCTTCAAACTTACCAAACAAAATACGTTTGTATTTAGCCGTAGAGCACAACGTGAGCATGCCGATGATGGGCGCCGGGCGGCGTGTGGCTTTCCCGGGCGGCGACGCCGGTAACATCCTGTCGCCGCGCGACGCGGCCGGTCTGGGCGTCAAGATGGTGGAGTACGTGCTCGGCGGATCGCCCACAGGTAATGTGTTTCACCTCAACCGCCTTAGGCGCCGGAGCTGAGGTTATTGCAGCTATTTACTTGTGTCTCTATTTGCAGCTAGTGTAGGGTGTAGAGGTGCGTCTGTCATATCGAAGTCGATTTTTAATGATGTGGGCTGCCTGGGTTTATTTCTAGTTAAAATATTTTGTAAATCTAATTATAACTAACAAATTATATACGGATTTTACCCAAATCATGCTTAAAAAATATTGATGAATGAAGTATCTAAGTAAATGTATCTATATATAGTTATTTTCTGGCCAATGCAGCAAATAATAAAAGCACAATTTTGTTTTCACGCTCATGTAGACCCCCTTCGAGTCTCCCATGGAACCCTGGACGATTAACCTACTCGTAGACCACTTTGGGAACCCCTGGTGTAGATGTTACTACAACAAAACTTGTCACTGATCATTTGCATCTGCCCCCCTCCCCCCCTATGTTCGTATAGCTGTGGTATCTTCTTTTTATGATCATGCAGTTCTGGAACCCATTTCGAGAAGACAGCCGTGTGTACGGTACATCATGTATGTCACTACAACACTCGGAATAACAGACTAGGTTTTTGAACTTTGTGAGCATATATATAAGGTAACGTGTTATGTGTGGGGCAGGCGGCGTAGCGGGCGGCGACAAGGTGGGCGCGGTGGTGACGGGGCTGCGCGGCATGGCGCTGGAGGAGCGTGACGACAAGCCCGCCGAGCCCTTCGACAAGGACCACCACGACCACCAGCTGCCCAACGGCCTGCACAATGGCCAAGACGATGACAAGGCTTTCAAGTGAGTTTACTTTTATTTTTACCAGACTGCGCGAGGCAAAGGAGTGGTAATGTGTTTAACAGCCTATGTATGTATGTTCCTTTGAAACAGACCAAACGCCTGGGCCGATTTTTATGATTTACACGTCAATCGATTCCTCTTAGTCCGGCGATTGTCACTAAAGACATGACGTTAGTGAAAATCCGAAATGGCGACTACTGGACAATGGACAAGACAAAACTTCTTGCTGCCGAGCATGTCGAGCATGTTTCTTGAAGGCTACCTATTAGTAGCTATATTAACTAAAAAGTATAAAACGAAAAAAGCCATTTATAAAATAAATGAACCAAACTAATAATAAAAAAACAAAAACCCGACTCGTATAAAAGAACCCACTAATAATAAAACTCAAACTCAAAAGATGAAAACGACAATAAAAAAACTTAGATGTCCAGACTGTCACGGTGTGTCTCTATAAGTAATATTATTATGGAATGAATATCTACTATTGAAGAAAATAAAATTAAAGTTTAAAAAATTATAAAGAAAAAAATTTACAACAGAAAAGGAGTAAAAACATGTAATTTTACCCATATTTTGAATTATCTCATTGATTTAATACTTTATTAATATCTGTATGTACATACTCGTACCTATTCATAAACAACAATACCGACTGAAAAACAAATATATATTCATTCAATAACTTCTAATAGGCTAGGATTATCAAGGATTTTAAAGGTTCTATAAGAAAATAAATTAACTACATGCAATAAAACATCTTTAGTTTAAGTGGGTTATAAAGAAAATTAGTAAACTAGCCTATTGAAGAAAATGACAAAACGTGTTTACTTCCCCTATAAGAAATCGATAGTTGGCGATCGATAGAAAAGGCGCGTGTGCATAGAGACGACTCCGCGATGGTCAGTAGTTTTTATGAGCGAGTTGACATTCGAGTGTTATCATTTTGCGAAGGTCGTCGGGTGTTCCAAAGCACGCGAGTGAGCGGCGGATCGCGCGGGCATTAACCGCGGCTTAGATCACGGCCTCAGTCAATGCCGGCCCTCCCCGCGCCGCCGCCCGCCCGCGGTCTGCGCACGCGCCGCAGACGTTACCTAGACGATTATGTTTTATCATATCGATGATTTATGCGGCAAATTGTTGTCACATGTCGTGTTTCTTCATTTCTGTGCTTCTATACTGTTTGTTTTTAGAACTCTGCTTGATGAAAAATCTATAAACTTGATGAATACATACAGAGAGCTTTTTGATGTTTAGCTTTCGTAATGCCTTGCCTTCGCCGGCCGGGCAGAGTGGAGTCGCGAGAGCTATGACAGCTCGAGGGTGGACATGCCCGTCCGTAAGTGGCGAGTTGGCCTTGGGTTTAAAGTCCAGGGGCACCCCTGCACCCCAGCCGCTCACCAAATGTTGCCCCCTTTGTCGCTCCGTACGTGCGGCCGTTATAGGGGGCCCATGACATGAGTCGGCGAGTCACCGCCTGCCACAAAACAATTATGAGACTTGGTTGTAATGGCAGGCGTCCGTTAGTCTCCTTCAATAGCCCAGTTACCCAACCCCACTCAACATTCAGCCCCATAGCCCATGACCTTTGTTTCCTTCGCATGACATTGCTCTGCACTCTCTGAGACCATCGCCGGGTGTAATATATTGTGCGATCGGCGATGGTATCCGCCATGTGTATCCCACACCATATTAACGTTCTCTTAAAAGGACCTCTACATCTTGGCTACGGCGCGATGCACGCCTCTCAAAGGACCGGCCCCCTGATTACATAAAAGCAATGGCAAAGCCGAAGCCGCGCGATCGCGATAATTGAGAGTTTTGTGTGTGCGGGGCGAGGTGCGGGACGCGGAAAGATGCCGAGCGCTCATTGCGCGCACGCACATTTAATTATCGTGATCGCGCGGCTTCGGCTTTGCTATTGCTTTTACGTAATCAGGGGCGGGACGCTGTAGTCCCGTGATACATAATAATAAAGATGTATGTAGATATACGGTCTTATTCATAAAAATTCCTTATAGGTTTATAACACTCATTAGTTAAAACGCTCAATGGTGCTAATAACCATACAATAAAATTCTGTATTCATAAACGTTCAATAAACCTCTCATAGCTAAGTTTTCACATTAGCTTTGTTATGTTGACGTTTTGGGCTCGACAATGCAGTCGACATTGTCGACAAAATAAAACTCTTGCCCGCGTCAAAACCAAGCTCTTAAAAAAAGTATGACCCAGAGGTGTCAAAATTAAAATTAATGTCGCGCCTTGAATTCATTATTATTTGAAATTGCGTGCTGTTTCCCGACATAATATCATGCGTATGAAGATACCTACCTAAATTTATTAATTTTAATTTTTTTTTTACATAAATGCCTGTAGAAAAGCATTGTTAGGGCCTCTTCCTCTGGCCTCATTGATTTGAATTGCAGTAATAGAAATATTGCTATTGTTTGTTCAACACGACAACGACAATTTGTTGGTTTCACATTTTGCATGTAGGTAGGTAAACTGGGAGGCTTTTCAACAAATTTTGAATACATACGTGTTGGCAATGCCTTTGCCGTAAATATTTTTTTTAAAGAAAAAAGGACTTGGACAGCGGCGTTTTTGGCGGGACTTCTCAGGTTGTGTTGGATTATCTTTATAACCATTAAATTCTTATTAATAAACTTTGTGATAACAAACATTGATTCCACACACAAAAGAAACGTTCAGCACAGTTCTTTGTGGCCATATGTGCTCTCTTATAACTTTCTCCATGTAGGCATGCATGTGGGTATATTTTGTGGTCTTAAAATCGGTGTACAAAGATATCCCGATCCCGGAAGACGTTATCCCGAATCTCTTGAGAGCACGACCTCTAAACTGTTGGTAGGGCTTTCGACGCGGAACATTAACTAACACATTAACAACATTTTCTATTAGATCAATGGCGGCGATGACTTGCAGAGCATTTTAAAACACAAAGAAACAAGAAACTTCTATATAATGACTAGCAATGAAAAATATATTTGGCACAGGTAGACTTCAAATTTCAAATAACCTTAAATTGAAAAGTTAATCAGATCAGCTGTTGCTTAAAATCGGCCATTTGTCGCCATATTAGAGGTTTATAGTAGGGTTCAGCCTTCAATAAATTTTGAAGTCGTTATTATAGGCTTACTGAGTGTTTTAGCGCTATTGAAGGTTTATGAATAATGTTTTTGGAGGATTTCCCTATTACAAGCTTATAAGCCTTGAGTAACTTTTTATTAATAAGACCGATAGAATATAGATAGATAGATAGATAGATGTAGATAGAATAGAAGAAGATATAGATAAAAGATAGATATAGACAGAATAGAAGAAGACAGATATAGACAGAATAGAAGAAGGATAGATATAGATGATATAGAATAAAATAGATTTGTACTGCACTTCTCCAAATTGAACTGAATAATGTTGCAATTTTTTTTTCAAAACTTTCTTTAATAATGAACCTTTGAGTGTTTTTTTTTTTAATTGAATGTCTACTATAAATAACACAATAAAGAATATTCAAAACACTTACATACCTACATAGTTGTATTATTATGAAATCCATCCTTGATATCTATTCTATCTTCTATACATATAATAAAATTGTAATGGATCAATGTTTGTGCAAACTAATATCGGAAATGGCTGGACCGATTTTGATGCAGTTTTCAGGAATATACAGGGTGTGTGTGACAGCCAGGCAAATACTGAGATACTGAACAAGTACCATTGTTTTGACTTGTACGACAGTGTTATTACTTGCAGGAAATACATTTTTGATTTGATTATACGCAATTTTTGCTTTCCGCACCAATTGTATCGGGCGATCTTGTGACTAGAGTTATTTGGTTATTGTGTGATACATTGCTGTTTTATGGATCATTTGTGACTCTCCTCTGGGGTTGATCAGTTAACTGAACTTTTTTGAGAGCATTTTTTAAAAATCATCTATTGGATAAAATTTTGTTTTAAGTCATTAATTAAGGCCTACTTAAACGAACCACACAATTTTTTCTTGAAAAAACGAAAAAAGTCGGAACAATTTTGGAATTTTCCTGCGAAAATTTTCACTGGTTTTCATCTCAGAATCATGGTCTGAAGTCACCATATCAATATTTATCTGTATTGTGACAGGTCCCACTTAACATATAGGCTACTTTTTATCCCGGGAAAATGATTTCATCCCGGATAATTTTGACATTTAGTTTTTTCTCCAGTCCACGCGGACGGAGTTGCGGGCGCCCACTAGTGCTAGGATATATTCAATGGTATCTTAAACTTAAGATTGCACATTTTTGTTTTGTACTAGCGGCCGCCCACGGCTTCGCCCGCGTGAGAGTGCATTACTCCCGTGCGAAGCCAGGGCGGGTCCCTAGTTATACATTATAAAACTTCCTTGTGAATCACTATCTATTTTAAAAAAACCGCATCAAAATCCGTTCCCTAGTTTGAAAGATCTAAGCATACATAGGGACGGACAAACAGCGGCAAGCGACTTTGTTTTATAATATGTAGTGATGATCAAACTGATGAGTGTTAACTACCTTGGTCTCAAACAAAATTAGTGCGGTATTGAGCCGACAACAGCGTCAGTATAACGAGTGTGTGGTCTCCCTTGCAGCCGCACGCCCGGCTCCCGCCAGCCGTCCCCGGCCGAGGACGAGGGCGGCGCGCGCAACGGAGAGCCGAGCTTCCCGCTGCTGGCGCCGCACGCGCTGCCCGCGCACCAGCCGCCGCTGCACCACCTGGCGCACCTGGCGCACCCGCAGGTACTGGCAGCACACGAGCCGAGCTTGTCGCTGCTTTACCACTTACATCTACGTTAAAGTGTGATACCCTAAAGGGCTTCAGCGGCCATCGACTTTGAATCATCGCTCCAGCCAGAGTTTTACCTGAGGGCATGTCATTTGTAGTGACGCCATGCTGCCGTGAATCCCTTGTTAGATATCCATCATGAATATCACAATTAGTGGAGTAGCTACACCGTTAGAAGCCCATGGCAAATTCATTAGATGCCCCTGCAAATAATTTTGAGAGTTGGCATTTTTTTTACCAGGCCGGCTAGCACGGCCAACGATAACGTTACACGGCACGATACGATATGATAGATAAAAATGCGAGCATGTTCATCGGTTACTATCGATAGCGCCGAGCATGATTGTATTTTGATGTTAAAAATATCGATGAAGATTGTAGTGCGTGATAAGCGTAGATAGGTTAGAGAAATCGAGAATACCTATTATATTCCTTGGTTCGATAGGTTTTCAGAACAGTTAACATGACATCTGATGTCAAAAAGGAAAAAAAAAATGAACGACAATTGAAAAAAAGAAAAAAGGATTTTTTGACTCTAGAAACATTTGTTTAACTTATCTCGCGCCTTATCGTATCATAGCACGGGATAAATCTTAACGTAATGTATCGTTCCATTGGTCATGTTCGCGAAAACGATAATTATGGTGGTATAGATACGATACGAAATCCTTTATCGTATATCTACTTATCGTGGTTGTGCTAGCCCGGCTGGAATATTTTGTCGACTTGCCACCCTATAGTTACGCTCCTAACCACAATGATCACTTTCCTTCTAGTTGGAAATGTATTAACATGCAGTTGTCGTTAACAGCACCACCCGGGCATGCTGGGCGTGGCGCCGCTGCAGGGCCTGCCGCACCCGCAGCACGCGCAGCATCCGCAACTGCATCCCGGTCAGTACCCACCACTCATATACACACTAGTAATAAAGGTATAACTATGAAAAATATGTGGAAATAATATGAATAAAGTATGGAATGCTATGAAAAAAAACTATAAATACAAATTGTGGCGATGCGCGAGCGTCCCCGTAGGCTGATTACGTAATTTGCAGAGGCAGAGCGATAGCAATGCGACGGTGGAAATTGAGAGTGTGTGCGTGCGCGGGAGGATGTCTCGCGCTCGTCCATCGTCAATTTTCGCCGTCGCATTGCTTCGCCTCTGCTACTGCAAACTTGGTAATATTATTGCAGTGAAATTGTTAATCTCAGATAATTTGTATTCTATCCTCTATGAGTATAGCGACGTTGATATTGCAATATGTTTCATGTCAGTTCTGTTCTGCTGGCTGACTTTTAAAGGAAAGGCAAATAAGCTTACCTAGTTATCTAGACATGCGGTAGCGTTTCGAGCCAAAGTTCCAGCTAGCAGAGCAGCACCGTGTGTAATTTTACATGAACCATTTGGAGCCACTTTCGACACCCTCATAATTCAAAAACTGTTTCACGTAAACTTGTCAAATTAATATGTTTGATAGGCTTGCGAAATTGATATGTGCTCCAAATTTCATAAACACTTCTCAAACGGTTAGTTAGATATTAACGTCCAAAAATCGTCAATTTTATCACTGACTGACCTATAGATCAAAACTCTCACCCAGTTCCACATGACCTAGAAAGTTCAAATTTGGCATACAGATAGGTAATTACGTGAATACTAAGCGAAAAATCTGAAACTGGTATATTTTCATCATTTTATTATAATTTTTCACTTAATTGTTCTCCCCATACAAAATAAAGTACTATTTGGTAAACTAGATGGCGCTACTGGAGCAATTAGAACGCGATATCAAGTTTTCTTTTAAGTACGTTCGACGAGTCAGTATTTATCTTTTTTTTTTTCCTTCCTTTCCTTCCTTTTTCCTTGCTGTTCTTTCGCGAACTGGCCGGCGGCAGTGGCAGTATAGCCTTCGTAAGCTCTAAAACTGTTACCTGTCGGTTATTATTTTACTATTTCGCAAATTTCTCTCTTCCATGACTATACTTAATAATAATTCGAATATGAGAACTAGCCAAATCAGACCTCAGGCTACAATATATTATCCTAAGTTATAAGAAGAAATTATATTTTATGTTGTTATAAATAAATTTCAGGACTGATCATTGAACTTGGCACCTATTTTGATATCACTTCTTTTGTCGTTGGAACTTGGCTCTCATTTTCACATTTATGTTTTTGATGAGATAGAAGCTATCGGGTTATGGGACTACCTAGTTTTTAAATAAATGTTACCTATTCAACATAAAAATGGATGTGTTTATAATTAAAATTTAAGTCCCTCATAAATAAAAAAGTAAAGTTACTTTTTTTTACATAGAATGCCTTGCAATATCAATCTCGGTAGAGAATATCTCGTTCGATTTAATTAATAAAAATGTATATTTATTTTATTCCAGGCATGACTTTGAACGACTCTATGAACCAGCACATTGAACTCGTTCTGCAAATGGAACAGCACCCACAATTCGACAACAACAGTTTCGCCAATACACAACAAGTGAGTACTAGTTTAGTTATTCAATTTAAATATGAGAAACGTGAAACATCCATCACCACCATGGAGGTAATACAAATTTTGTACTTTTTCTACGTTTCATTGCTACAACACAATACCGTCTTAGAACAATACATATAATGTAAGCAAGGAACTCGACTTAGGATTATTGTATGTATATATGTATGAAAAATTTCAAACGCACAAACTTACTTTCGCATTTATACTAGATGGGATAAATAACTTTCTGTTATCGAATGTTACTCAATAAATAACGTTCGGAAACGTTGTTCAACAAAAGGTAACTGCAGTATGGATGCACGGTAAGATCCTCTATGACGTAACTTGCAATAGCAAAGCTGAAGCAATGCGATAGCGAAAATTGAAAAAGTGTGTGTGCGCGGTGCGAGGTGCGGGGTGCGGGAGGACGCCGAGCGCTCGTTACGCGCACACACACACACTCAATTATTGCGATCGCGCTGCTTCGGCTCTGCTATTGCAAATTAGGTAATCAGGGGGCGGTTAGTGCCGAGCTTTAAGCAGTTCACACACGGCAGCTATAATGTAAAGATGTATATTATAGCACGATACATTACAATACATCTTTCTATACAAATCGTCAGGATAATATTTATATTATATATTATAATGTATATTTATTTTTACATCTTCGTATCTCAAGATACAGAGCGATACGAAAATATACATTTATATCTCGATACATTTTAATGCATCTCAATACATTTTCGTACATCTCTCTTTGTACAGGCTGTTCAAAGATAGACAGAGACACACACCAGTCAGTCGGTCTGTTCCACAGAGATCTATAGACTGGCCGTGGGGGCGTGGGCGGTGTAATTGAACTATTTGCAATCAGTCGGGACTTGACTTAACGCGTCACACATAATGCCTGCTTGTTCAGTGGTTGTGTGCAAGAATCGAAGTGACCATAAACTTGAAGGGGTCATCATAGGTAAGTACAATAACAATTTTGTTTTCTAGCATTTATACCCAAATTTCCTTATACTTTCATGAGTGACATATGTAACCTAACGATTGAACCTAATACATTGTTCGCTAAGTGTAGCGTGCCTGGTGTTGAAATCAGTTTGACGAGTGATGATAATTGCGCATATTGAATCGGCCGCTCCCGCGCATCAAAGCGCTTTGACAAGAGTTGTACCTGTCATTTCTTGTTGTCGATACGTCACGTTGCCGCGAATAGTACCTACGAGTAATAACTAATGTTAAATAGATAATTTTGAGAGTTTAAAAAATCCATTATGTTTATGTAAAACAATGGTGAATTACTTATTATTATTAGTCGTAACAAAGTTACCGAAAACTATGTGTGCAAAGTCAACTTTCTTTATTTTTGTGTTTCTTATCAAATCATTGATTTCAACACCAGGCACGCTACACTTAGCGAGCAATGTATTAGGTTCAATCGTTAGGTCACATATGTCACTCAGTGAAAATTATTTTGACGAAATAAAATGAAATTTGGGTATAAATGCTAGAAAACAAAATTGATTGTAAATGAAAAGTGACCCCTTGCAAGTTTATGGTTTTTCTTGCACACAACCACTGAACAATGCAGGCATTGACGTGTGACGCGTTAGGCAAGTCCCGACTGATTGCGTTTTCACGATGTTTGAAATAGTTCAATTACACCGCCCACGCCCCCACGGCACTCTATAGATCTCTGTGTCGATAACAAATTTATCGACAGTCAATCACTAGCGTACATTTGTTGAATGTATTTGCTATACTGAGGCGCGTACTTACACAGTAGATAGCAATGTGTGCGCGCCAATGAGAGTACCGCCTTAAATGTGTGAGTGTCAGAGATTTATCAATGTTGGGTGTAATTTGTGTTATTATTTAGATGTCAATGTAAGTGTGGCTTATAGCCGCTTACATCAGAACTCAAACTAAGTGCGCTTAGCGGCCCATCTCCTGTGTTTCTGTTATCTATGGTCTGTTCCCAGAGCCTTTGAAGTTTAATCACAAAATTTTCTCTTTGATAAATCATCATATAATTTAAACTCTCCGCAATTTTCCTTATACTTTATGTGATTTTCAAACCACATTGTTCTGTTTTTGGCACATGTGGCAATACGCGCATCAAATTCAAAATCCGAATCATCTTCTGATGAACTATCTAGTAAATTGAGTAATAAGTAACTCGACAGATCCATAATATTATAGCATTAAAAATAAGAACATCCTGTATAACACCTTAGCAGTTGAAAAGTGCGTCAATCGAGACGTATACCAATGGAATGAAGGAAAAGATACATTATATTACCTGCTGTGTGTGTGATACTTTAAAAAAATTTTAAGCTTTATATCCCGAGATTTAATGTACATTATAGCTGCCATGTGTGAACTGCTTTAGGTCCCATTTACATGATACTATTTTCTTAATTACTCAAGAGCAATAATTGATATGCCATTGTTTACGAGACAAAAATAATGTTTTCTATATAAAAATAATAATAAAAATAGTTTTTTGAAAATGGCGGGATCATCCATACCATTAATCTGTTGCATAAAATTGTATGCAGCAAAAAAACGTAGCGAGCGTTTCACCGTATAATTTCGTTGGACGATGGCGCTAGTTACTATGTGTATGATGACATTTTTCTGTTTCATTGCATACAAAAAATTTTAGTGCCGAAATCTGGCATAGGAACTATTCTATGAAACGGACCATACCCATGTAAATGGTACCTTTAGAATGTGTAATCGTTGTGGCAGTACGGCGGCGTGGGCGCGGCGGGGGGCGCGGGCGCGGCGGGGGGCGGCGCGGCGCTCGTCAACGGTCAGGCGCCGGCGTCCGCGCAGCCCGACCAGCAGCACCACCAGTCCTTCGACGTGCAGGTCAGTCGCTAGCTCCTTCCGGCACTCACAGTACTATCCATTTGTGTATTTGAAATTAGAGAGAACAGAAGGATGGTTATGTTTTTCCAGTGTATATTTCTTTGACACGCTCTAGCCTTAATGGCTTGTCGCATTTGAAAGGTATTATTTATGATACCCCTAGTCGTGAGTGACAGTCAAAATTTTTACGCAGTCAGGTTTTTTTCATCATGTTTCGTTACTTTGTAATAATTTATATGTATACTATAGAGATTTACTACAATTGATTACATAAAGGCTATGTAGAGTGATGCCAGTTTATATTCGTCACATTCCATCATAAAGATCGGCCCATTGCTGTCCACTACTGGAAGTAGGCTTCCCCCGGGGCACACCACAAGCATTAGGGGGTGTTTTTAGCCACCATAGACGCACTCTGAACATTATTCTTAAACTAGTTTTAACGCTGGTCTGTGTGATAAGTCTTAGACAATGAAAAATCGTTGGTCATGATAACTTGACGAACGCGCAAAAATGAAGGCTTACTATTGATATTATTCATTACGTTAGAGGTAAGTTCTTAAAAATTTCACACACTCATACAAACAACTGTCCTGCTGCAACAGTCCTGCATTTAGAGCTTATGGTAGAAGCAAAATCGGCCATTTGTTTTTTACGAGAGATGTTTATATTGAACATCAGTTTGTGAACTTGACTGCTAATTAATTGGATGTCGTTGTGAGGACGGACATTTTACATCGTCTAGACAATTTGAGAATTGGACATAATGCGCCTAAATGCAACGTAATAGCTGCGACGGTTGCCCGCCTTGCCGGTGTGAAGTGTGAACCAATAACTACATAGTTCGTTATTGTTAACCATGCCGCCTATCACCTGGTTCGGCGGCAACATTAAAAAAAAAGTTACGTTAAGTCACCTATTTTTAACCGACCACTTATAAAACAGAGGTTATCAATTCGTCGGTGTGTTTTAATGTTTGTTACCTCAGAACTCCGACATTTATGGACCGATGAAATATTTTTTTTAGATTGACGTGGTATGCTTTCGGGTTAGTCCCATATCCAGCATATCAGGATCTGATAGAGAAATCGAGGGCAATCCTCAAATATTGTAATGAAATTGCTTAAAACATGGTACAATAAAGCGATAAAGTTATTATTACCGTTTTGCGGTCGGACACGACTTCACAACAACCACACAAGGACTGCTTTAAGCATTCGGACTGCAGTCGCCTCCAACCGCAACACGATTGCTTTCATGCTGTTGGTCTCACTCAACTGATCTAAGCAGTCCGTCTATGGCCGGCCAAAGTGCTCCGAAATGTTATACCTGCATATTATATTTTTTAATACTATTAACTTAAAATTTAAATAACATTTCGAGTGTGTACTCTTTAGGACCACAATGTTGGATTCTTATGATGTTGAATTCGCAAAATGTTGAATCCCAAAATGTTGAAGTCGTAAAAACCCATGTATATTTTTTGGCCACGCTTTCGAGCCTAAAAAACTTGTCGCATTTGAGCTCAAATATTATTGGCACAAGTAATCTGTTTTTAGATTTTGATGGAGAGCTTCTCACAACATAATGGAAACGTGGGTCTGATGATGGAGCCGACGAGATACGAATTGTAAAACTTTTTAGCAATCCGAACCCTTCGTATGTGGGTTTATTTGTATAGGTTATCTGCTTAAACATTCTTAATAATTTATCTGTTTATATTAAACTGTGTCTAAAAGAAAAAAAAAACACAAGGCGCCCTGTGTAATAACAACGCACGAGCCGAGTGAGTAAAATGAGAGTGTACAATGTATTCTGGGTCCCTTACAGCCTCTCTTTAGGCTTCCATTACATCTTCCAAAAGTGGGCGATATCGCTCACTTTGGGAATGACTGTTCCAGCGCGTCGAGGTATTTTCCTGGAGCACAAAAGCATAATCCTCTCGTCTCAACGGAGCGATCATACCTGATTGGTGAACAGAAACATGCCCTCCATGCATGTATCAGGTGAAACAGAACGAGAGTGGTCTACGCGGAATAAGAACGTAGTAAGCGCCAAATTAGTTTTATTTCAATTACTCGTAAAGTATACAATATTTTTTAAACCGCTAATCCAGTTTCTTGGTAATACAATTTTGTATTAAAAAAATCATTAATATGTAGCATAGTTTCCGAAATAAATCGATTCAAATTGAAAATTAGACCCAACTTTGGGGGGATGAATTTCTATCGAGAAAATATTTAAATTTTATCTTTTCGCTTAATTCAGTTTCTTGCAAATATAATGTAATATCTATATTTAAAATAATTAAAAAATACCAAAAACCCGACTGCTTAAAAAGAACCAAATGATGTACATATTATAAAACTTAAAAGAAAAAAACAAGCACTTGATGTCCGGTGGTCTAGAATTCTATAATATTATTATGGAATGAATATTATTGAAGAACATAAAATATTTTCTAATGATCGTAACACAACAACTGAACAGCCAGGATCCATTGAAATATTATTAAAACGTACCTATTAGTAGCTAGGTACTCATAACAATAAGAAACATGCTCGGTAGCAAGAAGTTTTCATTTTGATGCTGTCTAAAAACTTATATGTGAGAATGGTTGTTACGCAACTTTCAATCGATATAGATCCTAAACGGTTAGTCGAATCGAAAAATGTTGAGAGAAATCTAAACATTATTTTTAAATACTTATTCAACGATACCTAACTCGATATAGTTTGTCGACTTTAATTTTTTTCATTTTCACAAAATGGCGTCCAGTAGTTGCCATATTGGATTTTCACTAACGTCATGTCTTTAGTGACACTCGCCGGACTAAGAGGAATCGATTGACGTATGAATCATAAAAATCGGCCGAGGCGTTTAGTCTGTGTAGTGCTTCAAAGGAACATACATACATACAATACCACTCCTTTGCGTCGCGCAGTCGGGTAAAAATCAAATGATTTGTACCTTTCTATCAAGTGTAAAAATGAAATCGAAAATCAAAAATTTACCTTGGTACCCGCTCTTAAGTCCGTCGAATACCCGCGGACATGCAGGGACTGACGCGGACAAAAGTACGCGGTAGTCCTCGAAAAAAATTTAGTTTTCAGAAATAAACTCGTGAAAAGCTATGTAAATCCTTTTTTAATTAAAGAATCTATTTCGAGATTCGAAATCACATGTTTATTTGTCAAGATTGGATGAACATGCCTAAGTTGTGCTTACTGTTTCCTATCTGGAAAAATCATGGAGAAAAAAATAAAAGAGGAGCAGCGGCTAAGTATATTTTCATACAAAAATGTGTCGCTGAGCGGGGGTGAAATATGGGACGAGGGGAGCATCCTAACACTGTAGCCGTGCCCATTTACTAAAAAACCACCTTGTAGTGACTAGTCAAACTACTTGCATAAGCGTGTGGTTACAGCTACTGCGTTACACACACTGGTGCTGAAGCTCCGCCCCTATCATGACGTCATGGCCTCACGAATGCCACACGACTCAGTTCATAGTCCCACCTCCTCGTTTATACCTTCTCCATGGTAAAAATAGACATGTCATTTCAATGTGATGATAACTTCAAAATTATGTATTGTATTGAGCAATATTGGTCAAAAGTGGCACCATGTGGTTCTATCGGCCCTGCCTACCCCGTAAGGGATAAAGGCGTGATTATATGTATGTATGTGTAATAAGCAAAAATATTATGTTAATATTAAAATTAACTATTAATTTAAATGAATTTTTATTTATCTAATCGCGTTTATTTAGTTAGTAGTTATAGCTTATGTGTCTCTATCGTGTGTGTGTGTGCGTGCGTGCGTGTGTGCGTGCGTGCGTGTGTGCGTGTGTGTGCGTGTCTATTTTCTATAATACTATCCATAATTTAATATTAACATTTCGGAACCCAGAAAAGAGATGGAGCTTTAAATAACGTAAGTGAGGTGACAGAAAACAACTCTCTATTCCTCCATAGTTATTCTAATCTATGAAATGATCTCACACCGTGTGCGTTGAGTCCGCGGATGGTCCGCGGTAAATCCTCGGCATATTTTCCCTCTCCCCCACAAAGAAAAGTACGTCGTGTTCGTAGGTTATAAGGGTTCCTGACAGGAGCCTATCGTTTTGCTTACCTACGACTTCTGTCCGTTCGTCTGTTACCAGGATGTATCTCATGAACCGTCATAGCTAGCCAGTTGAAATTTTCACAGATGATGAATTTCTGGTGCCGCTATAACAACAAATAGTAAAAATAAAATAAAACAAATGTCTTGAGCACATACATATTATAGCTCATACAACAGACATGATTTTATTTTGCCGTTTTTATAGATTATGTTAAGGAATCCTTCGTGTCCGAGTCCGACTCGCACTTGGCTGGTTTTTTTATTCAATTTGGTTTCGTGAGGCAGATTATTTATCTCACGACATTTAATACCAGTACCACCAATATACTAGACAACCGATTGCCTAAATGTACTTATTGGTAATTGTGCAAATGTATGATCAGATTACTTTATTCATGGACTGATTAAATTATCTTTGATATTAAATATGCAATTTGTAATAACACAATATATTAAATTCTATGCCGGTTTAGTTATATCTTAAACAGATCATTCTGTAATACTTCCATACCACACATATCCTAATGTGGTGCGGCTTGTCCATGGCAGGCCTCGTCACATCATATTGAAGTTT
The DNA here is from genome assembly GCA_014607495.2 of Carposina sasakii. Classification (NCBI taxonomy): domain Eukaryota; kingdom Metazoa; phylum Arthropoda; class Insecta; order Lepidoptera; family Carposinidae; genus Carposina; species Carposina sasakii. The sequence goes on along the minus strand of CP053151.1, from coordinate 4,177,248 downwards.
CAATAACTGCACTAAACCAATCACGGTTTAAGAAGTCCGGCGGATTATTCACGAACTAAATAAAAATGTAAGAAACGGTGTAAAAATTGCGATGATGCTGCGGTAAACGGACCTCTTATTTTGCGATGAGTTTACTACCGAACACCCAACACAAGCCACTGAAAAGTCCAAAAATAATAAAGAATAAAATTAGGGACAAGTTATGTATATTTTGTTACTCTTTAACACAACGGATTTTGATAAACTTTTAGTTATTGTGGTAGAGCTCAGAATAAAACATGGACTCGCGGACATCAATTAGGGCCGATTAGGTTTTGATTATTTTGATTTCTTATTATTTATTAGATTTATTGTAACAGCCATATATGTATTCCCAGAAACTTTGACGTTTATAATGTTAGTACTCGTAGGATGTTTCTTACCTTTTATGTAGGTAGATGGCATGTGTTACCGTTTAGTTGAGCAAATAGTAACAGATATGTGCAGTACATGTGTGCACCCCACCGCTAACGAGCGACTATCTCCGGCCGTGTTCTCACGACGAGCGCCGACAAGGAAGCAATAAACCTACACCCTAACTGCACATACCATTACCGATTGTAACGGTTTACGTGTGTGATAGAATCGACGAAATTGCGCGACACCATCAACCTATACTGCAATGTGTCAATAACGCCTTATTGAATTGGCGTGCCGTCAACCTGGTAGACACACTTTTCAGCTTACTTTCATAAGTTTTGTTCATTTTACTTTGTGGATACCCTGGGACATATTGAGAACTTCGATTTGTATTTTTTATATACGAGTATGTGCTAACGTTGGTTCAGTAACACTATAGTTTTATGTTTGATTTGACAATATAGCAATTTCCTTATTAAGAAATGTGCCTTTAAACAAAGATAGTATAGGGTTATTGAACTTAGAAACGACAGCTCCGTTGCTACCAGCATTGTTTGAAGTCCGCAATCCGTGTGAAAATTCCAATTGAGGTTAGACTAGCTAACTACTTTAATAAAAACTGCAGTTTGTACTTTGCTCCACTTTGTAGGTATCTACCCAGTTGTTCTCAGTCACGACTTTACGCGTTTTTGCATTTTTTTGCCATCTAATGAAATAAAGACTGACACACTTTATTTAATAGTCTGGTGTTTATTAGAAAAACCTCTGGTGAAATCTTATTACAAGATTTAATAAGATACAAGATATACTATTGATTGGGAAAATATTTTGTTTGTAACTAATAAGCAGGTAACGACTGGAGCTATCGCCTAGTGGCACTTGTTTTTGTAGTTGCTTAATTTTTCGACTATTACGATTAAGTAGGTACATAATTAACGAACGTACACTTGACTATTCATTAATGGCAATTAATTCCCGCGGGTTGAGCTCCGCGGCGCTGAGATCGACCTCGTGGGAAATTAAACTGTGCGCGGGCCGTCTTGTGCCGCCGCGCTCGTCCCCCGCCCCTCACATGTGAGCACTTTCTCTCGCAGATTTCCCGATTTTTATACATGTGCTAAGGTGCAAGCGAGTGCCGATGCAATTTCTGTGCAATTTGCACATTTACTCTACTTTTGTATATATAATTTATATTATATTATATTAATAAATAATTCCCACGTTTGTACTAATCTTAATATTCAGGAAACGGCTGCACAATACATACTTGGAGGTTGTCCATGTAAGTCATAAATAATCTGCAGCCAGCATGGTATTGAAATTAGTTTGCGGCTTGTTGCGAATCCACGTGAGTGGCTCATTAAATATGGAGTCTTAATCAGTATGCTCGTGGAATAGTCCCCTCTGCGCTGGTCTCTGTTGCGGGAAATTCGTTGCGTATTTTCGTGTTTGTAATCACTACTTAATTATGCAAGATATTATGCTTTAATTATGCATAACTCTTTTCGATAATGGAAACATATTGTTGTATTCATAATTCTCGTCTTCTTGAAGTCTCGTGATTGAATTCAACTAAATGTAAATAATTGAATCGTATTCGCGGAAGAATCAATGCAAGGCTATGTTGCAACGGAGTAAGCGTGCTGCCGGGAACCGCTCAGCCGCGCCCGATTGCACCGCTACGCATCACCGGCCGCGGAGAAATTGAAGTGTACGGACCGCTAGAATAACCGCCTCGGCTGGCAACCACTTGCGAAACTTTTAGCCTTTTAGATAGCTAAGCCAAATTGCGGGAATTCATCGTAACGTTTATTTCGATGCGCATGAACTGTTGCCGGAACCGATGAAACTGAATAATTGCAATTTAAGAATTTACTGTTGTCGGTCGGGGAGGCTTCGTAACTGCAATGATGTTTGTTCAAAGAACGATCTCTGTAAGCCTGAGGGCGCTTAACTTAAGCTGGCCGTGTCGTCCGGGCCGCGGTTATGAGATTATTCTCGCTTTGACGGTCTGCCTCGTCTGGTATGCACCGCGTTGCGCTTTTAGGTCTGCCTCGTTTACATTTAAAATCCTAATTGCCTATTTTGCGACTTGATGCTGTGTTCAGCTTGTACGTTTATAATATATTGTCATACTAGTGGACGCCCGCGACTCCGTCCGCGTGGACTGCAGAAAAAATAAAATGTCGGTATTATCCGGGATAAAAACATTTTCCCGGGATAAAAAGTAGCCTATATGTTAAGTGGGACACAACATATTCCTGATAACTGCATCGAAATCGGTTCAGCCGTTTCTGAGATTAGCGTGCACAAACATCGATCCGTTACGATTTTATTATACTATGTATGTATATGACGATATTTACATAGTAGTTTAATTTGGTGTTAGGCTTTATAACTGTTTCGGTGTACCTAAGTGGCTAGTAAGTACCCAAGTAGATAGTAAGTTTGTAAAACATAGGTTTTTAAGTCAATTTCGGTAGGTGGGTATATTTCATTTATTAGTTATTTAGTGCATCTTTGTATTCAACGAACGAAGGAATGGAATCCTAACGATATTTCTATACTGTCTGTCCGTACGTCTACCATTCTGCCCTTAATAAATAAGAATATTTACCTCAAACTCTGCCACCACTAAGAATGTAGGTACCGAAGTAGATTTGCTAACTTCTGCCCTGTAGGTCAAATCTAGATTAAATTCTTTATCAACTCATAATTTTCCTCCTGGATATCAAATAGAAACACGAAGTTTGGTTCTCACCACATTGCAGTACATAATTAATTATGCTGCAGCTGTGATGTAACACTTTCTCTCGACCGAAGTTTGTCCGATCTTTCATGGCCTAATTGACGTAGAGTTTGAATTAGAAGTGCGCAGAGGAACAGGAGATTAGTTATGGGCGCAAGACACGAGTAGTACCTACATACCTACGGTAATTTGACGTGCCACCACCGCGAGCGACGCGCACCGGAGATCACAGCTCCTTATTGCATCCTCCCGCCTCCGCCGCTAACTAACGCTTATTAAACTTCAACAACGCCCGCGCTGATCACTTTACCTTCTTGTTTACTTTAAACTTAGATTAATCGTTCGCTCAGCCTGTTTGCAGCTATTTATCTTCACTATCTAAGTATCTAATAATAATAAAAAACTAGCGGCGTGCTAATTTATTCATTACGAGAGAATGTCCGCAACTTTGTAGATTTTGATAAAGCTCAATAAGGAACTTTTCTTATACGTAACTAACTAGTGACCCGCTTGTCTTCCCGTTTGTCCCGTTCCGGAAGTGGGTGTAATTTGTGAAATTTAAAATTTATTTGTATGTGTCCGTTTCTTCGTGGGGTCATGTAGGTATGTTGTTTTCGCAATTCTTTTTGATTTTGACTAATTTTACACTCGTTTTTGAGGATTTTCCGTTTACGTTTCCATTCATCATCGTTATCATCCATCATAAATTCAGAAATCATCAGCACTAAAACAATGGCTGTATGGATGCTGTATTCCTCATGCTCTTTCTTCGGGATAAACCAAACAAAAAAAAAACAAAAATCATCTGTCATGTTGTGTCATGTCATCTGTACGTCACAGAATAATAAATTCCCAGAACCCGTGATCACGCACACTTTTGAAGCAACTTTTTAGTATATCAAATTTTTACAACCTATTTACTGTATCTAATAACTGATAATATTTATCGATTTGGCAACAATCGGCGGGTAAGATGAGCGGAAGATGCGGGATTTTTGCTTCACTACCCGGAATACATCTGTCATTGATTTCTTCTGGGGACTTTTATTCTATGGTGTATGTCAAACTTATACCTCCATGCGTTAAATAGTTTAAAAAAATTGTATTTAATTCATATTTATTACAGCCCAGAGGAAATTATGCGAAACCCTATAGCCTATGTTCATCCGGGTCTAATAAGGATTCTAACGGTGAAAGAATTTTTGAAATCGGTCCAGTAGTTTCGGAGCCTATTCGCTGCAAAAAAACAAACAAACAAACAATCAAAGTTTATTAATAATTTTATAATCAAAGTTTACCTCTTTATAATATTAGTATAGATTATTTCCAAAACACAACACTGCAGATTTTGCTCTGAGAATATTTGATTTGGAAAACTTGTTCATTCGGTTCAGCTATGTTTCGTTCATATATTGTCTATTATTATTAATATATTTCATCTTATGTGGATATATTGTGTTTTTGGGATACTTACTTAGTGTTCCGAACGTTACGACTTACGAGCATAACTGGCATTTGTTTGTAGAATGTTGGCAGCCGCTATATCGTACCTATTATTAAATTATTATTACCTTTTGTCGTGTTTGAAGTAAGTATAGAACAATCTATAGAGAAAAACATTGGTGACAAAAGAAAAACTTTTAATTGCTTATTTACGCTGTTTTTGTATTTATAATCGATTAACATTGTTTGTTACTGATGTACCTATGTATTTGTGTCCAGTAAAAATATTCTAACTATATTGTTTTAATACCTATTCCTCGCAGTTCAGATCAGGAAAACGACAAGACAATTTATTTTTTAAAAACTGACTGTCCCCGTAACAAGCAAAAACTCTGTCTTAGGCACTGTAGACCCTAAAGAGATTCACTATCCCATCTGACCCCATCATCAGAGCCTAGTTATTATTCAATTGTACAAAGACTAGTACAAATTGCAAATACTAGTTTTGCAAAATTATTACATATGAACCCACATACGAAGGGTTGCTAAAAAGTTTTACAATTTCTTTTTGTCATTGGCTACATCATCAGCCCCTTGTTTCCATTGTGAGAATTTCTCCGTCAAAATCTAAAAAAAGATTACTCATGCCAATAATATTTGAGGATATCCCTCGATTTCTCCAGGATCTCATCATCAATTCCATGATATGCTGGATATGGGACCAACCAGGAACAATACCATATCCAACTCAAAAATATATTGAATTGAACCTATCTCCAGATATGAGATTTCTACGCAGTTTTAGTACTTTATTAGCATTAATTAAATTCATTTCCGAACAGTATAAGGCAAAGGAACAAAGGAAGTTATTTAAATCGCGCCCTAGACAGTCACGCGACCGCCTTTTCTACTATCTTTTGTTTTCATGTTGAAGTCTTTCCCACCACCAAATCACTTGCGATTACACGATTTTATACCTTGTTATTTGGCTTAACCCCATAAATAATTATAATAATGCGATCATGTTTTTTTTTTCGTGAGGATCTCTATTAAAGATATTAGTTTTACTGTTATGTTTTTTACATCATGTTTATAACACGTGTAATAATGACTTGGTAATTATTAATAGTTGTTACAGTCTACTGAACGTAGCTTGTTGACTCAGGGTAAGTCGCAAACTCCGTTAGAACATTATGTCCACTGCTAAGGCAGCAGTGACACGCACAATGGCCATTCTGTTTGCGCTTCTCCGTTGTGCTCTGCTGTTGTGTCGCAGAAACCTTGCACAACACATTAACAAAACATTTGCCTACCTCTGTTGTGTTATGTTTATGTCATAAACTCAAACTCTATAGGAAAAGCACGTAAGCCCTAACTGAGGCTAAATGAATTTACATCGTTTTCACCAACTTCTTTTTTTGATTGTCAACATCGGCAGTTTTTTACTTTTTTCGACATGTTTTAATTACAATATTTTTACAATATCGGCTGCTCACGCTCAAAACGACGTTCTAACTAGAATAGTAACACTTTCGATTATAATATTACATTTTGATTCAGGTAAAGGCAAAACATTTCACCAATCATTGTGCGACGAAGGATCCACGAATGGATTTACCGCATCCGACCCGCGGACACCCGTGAGGCTTTCAGTGTCACCTTCGGCACATCCCAGCTTAATGCTGATACCCAGATTAATGCCGCCGGCTTTGTTCCCCGACAAAGTTCAACTTTTTTATATCAAACCCTTGAATCTGAGAAATAATGAAACATTCAGCACAAGCGACTGTCGATTTCATGATTTGACTTGATAGTCACATAACGGTAGACCCTTTAAATTCAGTGTATGTTACCCCTTCTATTGTGTTTTGTGTTGTGAAGCCGGTAAATTGTGATGACCAAATAAAGTAGGGACCCGGATTTACAAAAGAGCACGTGACGTATTTCCTAGCTGGACGCAATGACTTTAAACGTTAGGTAGAGTTAGTAGTTTACAATAAACATTTATTGAATTGGATTACAAATCAAAATTTTCGTCAAAAGCTTCAATCAGTACAGCTAATGTGTTGATAACCTTAATTTCGCCGCAAATATGAACCGTGATTGTGTTATCTACATTATCTTTTGCATTTGTCCTTTAGTCTTTTATTATTTAGGTATAATTTGCTGCGGAATACAGATTTACGTGCAAAGTTAAAGGTAACAATATATGAAGTTCCCATGCCGACATTTAAAGTTCACACTGATATTTGCATCGGGCTTTCATAGCTTATGGAAGGGCGTCGTGCTTTGTTGAATTTGGCTATATATTTGAAGTTCATTGGTATAATAAAGATGGAATAATAAAAGCTTGGCCAAAATATAACGAAAGTAAAGTCCAATTACTATAATATTTATTACAGAATAACTGGCTTTTAAAAAGTCGTTACCACATTCAAGCCATAGGCACAATCGCACTAATACCGTCGCGGCTTCTGATCCACCGCCTAATTAGTTGAGCGTTTGCATTTCGTTGGGTGCCACCGGACAAAGGATGCACCGCTCATTACGCGCTGCGCCACCTGCCGTGGTCAACTGCGATTGTCCCACCTAACGCTTTGACTAACTGCCACGGCTACTGACTGACGAATGCTAAAGTTATTTTAATTTACGGCCTCTAGAAATAGTCAAGATAGGGCACTGCGCAAAGTCAGTCACGAAACAGACACTGGCGGGCAGTGCGATGTTCGCGGAAGGCGCGATAAGATCGCGTGAGAGGTGGGCACGCTCCGCCGCCCCTCGCGGTGAACTCCGCTGGACGATTCGTCACGCTGCGTTAATAGTCACGCAGCACGCTACACTTGACTATCTTGCACCGCTATCCAACATTATTCACATATCACTCGCGATGAACATCAATATAGGAACTGACTTATACGTCGTAACAATAGTAGGTAGGAAAAGAACTTTGCTAAAATCAGCCCTGCATTATCTCACGCCAGATTTGTCAAGGTTGTTATGACATAATTTTCTTGGTCTTTCACGACGTAGTACCATCCTACTTATACGTATACCAATATGCCAGTGCTGAGTTATCAATAGTGATGTGCCGGAGATCCGTATCCGCGGATATCCGAGGTAAAAGAAAGATCCGTATACGTGTCCGTATCCGTTACTGTTTTGGCGGATCTTTTACGGATCTTTTTACCATTATTATTATTAATTTTAAATTTATAAATGAAATTCTTTAAATAGGTGATTAAGTAGCAATAAAAAAAACTATTAAATTCAATCCAGATATTTTTTTATTTGCTAAAATCAATAGTTGGCTCCTTTATGTTGCAAACCAACATTATCAACATGAGATCAACATTATAAAAAGTTATAAGATCACCTTTTACTAAGAAATCAAAACTTCATAATATTTTAAATTTGAATTAAATTATTTTTGAAAATAAGTATTTGTCGCGCGCACCGACACCGACTGCGTAAGAAAGTTATGATCCGTATCCGCGGATATACATTTTTAACGATCCGGAACATCACTCGTTATCAAATAGGATTCCAAAAAACATCAAAATTAAACGAGTTGGAATAGCCATTGATTTTTAGATACACGTCGTTTCAACGAAGGATCTATTTTAAAGAAGTAGCTATGTTTGCTAGATGCGAATAAAGCTAAATTTAGTGAACTATTTAGCCGACCTTGTGCATGTGGAAAAGAGCCCATTAATAATAATAAAAGTAGCATTGCATATGTTTTTATGTAACACAATATGCGCATGTGAGTGAGTGACGGGGCGGGTATCGGCTGGCAGATGGCTGCCTCGCCCAGACGTGTGGCGCGTCATAGCTCTGATTAAACTTAATTAACTGAAGCCATTTACATAAGCCGCGCGGACAGCGGGGTACTTGCATGAGCTGTCGCGAGTAGGGCATCGGTCACCGACATCGTATCTGGCTTATCAAACTTTTAATAAACTACTTGACGCATTGTCTGTAAAATCACTTATGTTCTGGTATAAAATGAAAAACTATATGCTAGTAACTCGCCGTAGGTAGGTAGGTACTCCAAAGCGTCAGTTCATTTTAGAATTCCCTTAAAACTTTAACTAGTCTTAACTGGATGGATATAGCCGATCGTAAGCATTCGCGAGATTTATCGTTGCAATGCACGCAGCTGGCGTATAGTACAGCTTCGGCGCCCTTACGTCCCCCTAGGAGTTAATTTGTTTGTTCTGACGCGGCTGGGCTAATGAATCGCCCCGGGTCCGACCCGTGTCCACGACCCGAATTAAACACCCTTAAATTGTTACAACGTGCAAACAAATCGTTAATCACTATATTTGACTAACTCTGATAGAGCTCGATAGTAAAAAATAAAACCGGCCAATTGCGAGTCAGGCCCTGCGCACCGTAAGTACGTTGCGTAGGATTCCGTAGTTGTCCATAAATGTACCTTAACACTTTAAGCGTGTTTAAAAACATTACATATTCCGTGATGGGAGTAGGTGCTATTTTCTAGTACATAAATAAACAAGAACAATCAATTAAAAAGCTTAGTTTTAATTTAACATACCTAAAAACATTTAAAATTTCAAGTAGAGTTCGAGAAATATTATGTAGAGCAAACTAATTTAGCGCGAGTGAATCAGAGTAGCTCAGGTGAGGTCGCATTCCTCCTCTCGCCGCCCTACCTGTGCGCCTAAAATACTTCTCGCTGCGCATCAAACAGATGTTTAGTTATTTATAGCACGCAAATACTCTTCACATAAACAACTCTTTCACAAATACCGATAGATCTTCTAATTAGTGAACACCATGCCATGTACCTGTATTAAAAAAAAAACGTTTTATGAGCTTTACCTCGTCTATTTCTAACCGCTGAATAATGAAGAACCGTGTTGAAATGAGATAATTGCGATAAATCACGGACATTTCATGAAGTTGATTACATTTTGCCTGTTGCGCCTTATCACCAAACTCGGAACAGTATGTGTTACATGAGCATGAAGAATCTATGGCATAATGTTTTTCAGTAAACGTTTGGTTCGCTTTGTTTGGTTCACCACTTAATTAGGTACTGGTCGTAAAACTGTCTTCCTCATCTTATATTTACCGCGTTTGCCCTTTTTATTATCCGATTACAAGGGCCGCGAGGTTTGCAAAGCGTTTTCTCCGGTGTGAGGGGAGCTGTTTCATTTGTTTCTTTAGAAATTACTTCAGACGATCCCGGCTTCTTTGCTGCTCCCTCCTAGCGAGGGGAGAAAATAACAATTTATTTGCTATCGTTACACATTAATACATGATTAGGTCGAGAAAATTGTCACATCAGTATTTTGGTTGTCAAAGGCACAAATTTATGTTAACACCGATATCATTATGGTCATGGATGGCCTGGCTTTATCTACAGGTTTATCCTTGGGGAGCTACGCACGAAATGTACTGATAAAATATTGCTCGTTAATTACATTTGATCATAACATACATAGGTACATTTATTTATACCTACTATACTTAAGGCTGTGTTTCCAAAGGTCAACGCCACTGAGTTCTTTAGTTGACTCTTACAACATGCACGGGTGAGATGCAGATGTATTCTAGTGAAGCCCCGTAGCAGCTAAGGATTTTAAGCCTTGAGCACACCGGATGCGTATGCGTACACGTAAACGTAGACGTACACATACCTCTGAGTTGTAATGTATGGAACTGTATAGGCACGGGCAGACCGGATGCGTATGCGTAAGCGGTGTGTCCTGTCTTATACAGTTCCATACATTACAACTCAGAGGTACGTGTACGTCTACACTTACGTGTACGCATACGCATCCGGTGCGCTCGAAACTTTATCATAAACGTTATTGAATTCGTTTAAATACGAGTATCAGATCGGCTTTTCATACTGTTTCAAGTTGGTAAAGAACAAAAACCAAACAACAAATGAAAATACGAATGAAGAAAGGTACTATACATTTAAAAATCTACAGTAAATGTATGACGCAGTCGGTTGAGGACAGCAGGCGTGCGTGGCGGTGCAATTAGCAGGGTGCTTGAATCGCCGCGTCCCGCAACGCAGGCTCTGCGCGGATTGCACTCGTGTGTCGCCGTGTAAATTAAAACGCGCCACTCGACCTGATCGCATCCTCAAACTGCAAATCGTTTATCGCATAAAATCTCTAACCGTTTTGAAAATTGCGCACTGCTAGAATTGTTTATGGTTTATTTTTTACAATTAGCTCGTCAACGTGTTCTATACCTATGTACTTCACTTTGATGGAAATTCAATAACAAATGCAGTGAATAATGTAGTGGAACTAGTAGATATGTGGTCGCGATCCGCTTCAGAGATGTAGTCCCAACGGCGCGTCTGTTAGTAATTGAGAGCGCCCGCGGGCCGATAATTGTGCCTTCCCGCGCCCGAACCCGCACCAGCCGGCGTAAATCATGCCACTTACTCTCCATTACCTCGTAATACCAAATTGACTTGCGAGGATTTTCTCGCTGTATAGAGCTTTGTCTGTATGTTGAGAAGTTAATAATAAAATAATATTCATTAAAAAAGGTGCCCTGGTAGGTAGGTATAGGTTCATATTCTTCATTGCAATAAATCATTATTTTTAGTTTGTGTTTAGTGGGTATTAGGTACCTACCCTACCCATTAGTAATTCGAGAACATTTTGTTTCATTCTCTAATCTTAGATGTCAAGTATCACGCCACTTGTCACGGCAGATACGTCAATGGAGAAATGACATGCGAGCTTTTTAAACAAACTTTATCTTCCTATAAATATAAAGAAGGTGTGCGATAAAACGATCGCGTGACTTAGATCGGACTAGGGTTGGTATGACTTTGACAATATTCTTACATTCTTTACATTGATTTTTTTTGTTTATGTTTTTCATGTGACTAGAAATGGGTGTAGTATGGCTGTAAATCAATTTTTTAATTATTACATGAATATGAATACCAAAACTTATGAATTTCAAGTATGCTAGACGCAGTGGTACCATGGGTTAGCTGGCACTATGAAGTTATCGGCGGCGTGACGTCAGTCCAGGGGCGGTGCCGACAGAGGCATGTAGATCGCGAAATTGATTGCATGTTATCTGATGGGGCACGGGTTCTTCGCTAGCGTTTAATACGGCGTCCGCTCTGAGACACGCGATGCTTTTGACAGGAGATCGGGCGCGCTACGACCGTGGTAATTACTACGCAGGCCGTGTGCGCCGGTGACGTCGCCGCGCCCCGTTCTCCACCCAGCACACCTCTTTAATTACTGAATACACCCTACGTTTCTCTGTTTGCACTAATCAAACATACACCAATAATAAATACACAATAAATATATAAACTGCTTTCTCCATTTCGTTTAGGTTGGCATAAAGATAAAAATGACTTAAATAAACATGGCTTCGTTAGTTTGGTTATCAATAATTGGAGTGTCGATGTCGGTCGCAAGGTACATGAATTTAAAAGCCTTAATGGCTGGGGAGTGAATAGCGGTAGTCTGGTGATTTTATTGGTGGGTCCGAGACCGGGGTCTGCGAGCTTGTAGACCGTGCCCGGCTCCCGAGTTGCGCTAATTGCCCCGCGCAATATAGAAACAATGACAAAACTTGGGGCCGTCTCGACCGTCCTCGACTTCTCGCTCTTTTATTTAAAATTCACTTACCCGCTTCGCAGATTGTTATTCAGACGAGTTACGTCTGGCGTTATGAAAACAGGAAAACTTAATTATTTTTCTATTTAACCTTAAGGGCTTTACGACAATTACTTCTTGTGCGTCAGAGATGTTTTTCTGATTGTAAAATTGCCGATCGACGTTTTAATTACATGTACACAGGATACTTTCACAAGTGGGATGAGGTGGGAGAGAGTCGGGGGTAATTGATAGTGACATTTGATAGACATGCAGCAGAGGCGTACATCGCATCACTAGGGACAGTGTAGCGTCTACCTCGCGTTTTATTCATAGGTAGGTAAACAACATGTCCATAAGACTAGGTTGTTGTAAAACAATTTTTATTTACGCACACACAGTTAATATTTCCTCGAATACTTCATGGCTTCTGCTTGATTCCATGGCTTCCGCTGTCTTGACACTATTAACTGCGGAACAAGATGTTTTAAAGTAAAATAAACAATATAATTAATAATTAGCAACAATTATAATTTCAAGTATCGAAATAACTGCTATGCCCCTTTAAATAAATTACTCGCTAGATTACGTCTTCGTGATCATTTGAGTTTGTTATACTATTAACATTATTAAAACAAACTTTCTGGTCAACTTTTGGTGCCTACCTGTGTAAACTGAACGAGCCCTTAACTTTAAAGGTTTGCTTAATAACGCAAGCTATGTAAGGGCCTCCCTCTGTTTACCTTCTTGCTTTACAGAGGCGATTTGATGATTTTGACTAATTCAACCTTTTGGGATTGCGCTGTAGGCCGCATTACAATTTATTAATGTTCTCTCTTCATACATGATTAATAAAGCCCAAATTGTAGTTGAAGTACCTACAATAAGAAGAATATGGCAAATTGTAATAACACGATCAAGGACTAAGTAATTATAAATAGGAGCATTACTCTATATTTTTTAAGCTGTTTATCGTTTTATCAAAAAGTAATCAATAACAGAATAAGTAATACTCAACACGAAAGATTGCATGTAGACTCGTATCTGCAGTAAGTGTATAAAGCTATCAGTAAGTGAAACTAGGTTTCTCCCACGTGGCGAAAGCTATTTAACCGGCAGTGTCGCTAATATAACTCTCTACACAGCCTTGCAGCGGCCAGCTGCTGCAGTGTTAACTAACCTACGCTATGTATTGTATATATCTATACCATAACATGCAGATAATACAATAATACTCTGTATGATATTGATTCATTTGAATCTAAATTGGGATATCCCCTTAATATTTTGTCACAGTTCCCAGTGCAGGTGTTTTTATTCGCGCGACACGTCCACAGCCTAGCTCCGACGTTGCCGTCCCGCGGGACTCGCTGGCCGTACTTTCCGAACGGAGATATTTATTGCCGCCCCAGAAGCCGCTCTTACCTAATGTAACATTTTATGGTAGTCCTTATTACGGTCCCCTCATCCGATGTGCGGTGTTTCCTCGTGCCACTTTCAATTGCTCTAAATGAATTTCACATTGTATGTAAAATAAAATTCGACGACGGTGTATCTCTAAAATCCAAAGGTGGTGGTCACTAGTGGGTCGCAAAAACGCCACTAGAAAGATATTCTTTGCGGCAACTGTAAATTGGGCTCGGCAGTCCCTGGGGTAAGCAAGCCGACCTCCCGCCTCCGCTTGTGGCGCATCACACACACTAATCGCAAACTACCACCCGTCGAGCTGCTCACGCCCGTGTTTTCCACTGTGCATCCCGTCGTAATGGCCGCGAGAAAGCCTCTTTTGTTGCGCCAGCGATTTGTTATATCTCACCGCGCTTTTCCGAAATACCTACTTTGACTCGCGTTATTGTTCTTTCAAATCGGTTGTTTTGTTGTGTATAAAACGCTTTGTCACTTAAATCTGCCAAGTCGCCCTCATTTACAAGTAATACACCGCGTATAACTTCTAAAGGAGGGCGACTTGGCAGATGAAGGTAATCTGAATTAATTATAATGACTATTAACCATATTCAAAGTATAATGGATACATTCAATACAAGTTCAATATTAAGAATGCCTTTTCAGCAACGTGTTGAAGCTATTTATATTATTATTGAAATATCAAAACATAATTTAATATAGGTATAAAAACAGACCGAATTAGATTAGATATGTAACGTTCTCAATTAAAAATATTGTAGTTACATATTTAATTGTATCAGGCGTCACTATTCGGAAGTTAAAATTTCCATCGAGGGTTCGCCCACCACCGGGCCCTACACCCTCCGCTGACCCTCGGATCTGCCGACTCATGGTCACGAACACGAGACACTACATCGTAATGAGAAGCCAGAACCAAGCATCTAGCATGCAACCATAAATACATAGCTGCTAATCCGAAAACCAATTAAAATTGTTAATCGACATATTATATGTCGCCAACACCAGTCCGTGGCATCATCAGGATAAAATTTTCAAGTACTACCGAACCAACTAACTAATGATAATATTGTAGCACTAGCTGACGGCCACAACGTCGTCTGCGTGGCTGTGAATTGTAATCTATGTGTTATTCTTATTTTAAGCTCTACCAAGTTTTATCAAAATCCGTGCGGTTGTTTTTGTTAAATACAATCAAAAGTCTAAGCGTCTTTACATTCTCACATACGGAGCTTTACTAGACTTCACCAGCTGCATCTCCCGTGCATTGTCGACTGATCGACTAAGGAACTCACGAGTACTCTCTCAGGCGATGAGCTAGCAACTTGTCACTGATCATTAACATCCGGACCGCGCTATGCTAAACGTGGCTGCAAGGATCACCATTGGGACCACCGTGTGAATGTGAAACTCTAGTAAACTAACGTAAAGATTAAACCGTAGGTAAGGAAGGATTCGAACGTTGTACCTTGTAGCATTATGTACCTATTATTTATTGTTTCTTAACATAACATGTCTCTTACGGTATAACATTCGAAGGTGCTGTGTATACACCTGACATGCTCCAGTGCGCGTCCGGCCGTTCAACTTGTGCTGTGCACTGCGTGTTGCTATTCACTGTTCAAGAACCATCACTTCCTACTAATGTTACGTTTTTATTATTTCTTTTCGGTTAATTATTGCACACTAATTTAGAATAAGTCAATTACAACTTATGCTATGTTTAATTGTTTACACACTTGTGAAAATAATGATACCACACGTGACATACTTTGCCCTGTAATATTTTGCTGACAAGGAAGGGGCTACTTTGCCCATACGATGACTCGAGGAGTCCGCTCGTTACTGTCTCACCTGCCAGTCTCATGAAGTGACATTCGCCTGCGGTGTCACTAATGATGATGTTTGCTACGAGTTATCAACTAAGTATTGGCCTATATTTTACTGTAATGGCGATTATTTATGTCAAATGCGGACAAAGTATTTTTCCTATACTACACACAAGTGATGCACACGATATAAATATGCATCATAAATATTTTTTTACTTTGGCGGCACTATTCATCCCCTGTTCATTGTTCTTCGGAATTGCTCTCGGCTGTTGAGAGTAGCGTGTTAGCTCTAGCAGTTTTGTGTGCGTTTATATTGTAACTAACCTATTGTAAAGACATGCACTCTTCGGATAGAAAAGTTTAATTAAAAAAACATTAATTCACCGATTTTTTGTATGCAGAATAAAAAGTACATTCAATCAATTAATGTAAAAGTCTGCAGCTACAATGCATATTTGTTAGTTGCAGTCGAAGCTCCGTTTCAGCGGTTTACGTGTATTCACAGATAGATAACTGATAAAATGATAAAGTGTGGTTAGCTGTAGTTGTTTACTCGACAACGGTAAAAGGTTTGCAAGTCCCGGGTGGGCGCGGGCGGTTGTTTTCATTTGTTTATTTACTTTTAATTTGGCAGCAAGCGGATGATGCAGCGGGCGGAGCGTGTCGTGTGAATTATTGAATCCGAGGTGAATCAGTTTACTATCTGTTCTGTTGGTCTGTCACTGAATTGGTAAATAAATTGTAGTCACCGAAGTTAAAATAGTCATCGCGTTTTTTGCCAGTGTTGCCTTTCAAATTAATGTTGCATTATTTACCGCAAACTTTAGAAAAGTATTTCAGGGTACATTTAGAATTCTCCGCTTGACAATACCTTGCAAAAGAAAGTTAATTACATTCACTAGAGTGACAGGCACAGCTTCCTGAAATCTTTGAAATTGTGAAATAATTAATGATTTCAAGATTCAGTTACATTTTAGGTAAACATAAATTATTCAAACAGTAATTTTTCTTTTTATAATTGAATAGGGTTAGACAAAAAATAAGTCCCGTTATTATACATGCTTTTGATCTCATTAGACTAGCCACCGCGCACAAGCTGTAAGGTTACCTACCTATACAGGATGTTTTTTGGTCGTCAACGTTCCCGAATACTACAGACGATCATTTTTCTCCATGGAAGCATACCTGGGAAGTGTCTGGCTCCCAAGATATTATGATCCAAAGTAAATACACTGCGTTTTTCTGCATAAATGCACATAGACGCGCGTACTAAGATTTTTTCACGAGAAATAATTAATATCTTTAAAAAAACTAACATAAACACAGGACACTATAAATTACGTCCGACCAGTAATTTAAAAAAATACAATAAAATTAGGTACATCCTTTCCCTGGATTTTTTTTTGCATAAACTTACTTTATTTGATGTAGTATATAGGTAGAGTACGTACCCTTCGTTAAGGTGGCAACGAAAAAACACCTGTATAATTATCAGAATAAAGTTACCTATGTGTTTTAACTGTTATAGTAGCTTGGAAACAAAATGCGGTCAATTTGGTTTGAATTAGCTGATTTTCACTCGCTAATTACAATTACATATAGTCGTATATTTATTTACTTCTTGTTCCCATTATTATTTTAACGACTGAATATTGCAACTTTGCACACACCTGATATTATAGGTATATCGTTTCAGTACATGCCTAGCCCTAGAGTCTTTAAAATAGTGTCATCACGGCCGGCACGACTAATGTTCAAAATTTATAAACGTTATGGATAGGTTATTAATGAAAAGGAAGTTAGAGAAGTCGCCTCACAGTTTGACTCTTCTGTTCGCGTGCTGGGAGACATTAGCCGCTCTGGGGGTGGCTTTTTGTCTCGCCTTTATTAATTTCACTGTTTGTGGAAAATTAACTTATATAGAACTACAGGCATTGAGAAATGTGTCGTTAAATTGTATGGAAGCATCTTGAGACATGTTACACATATATTTATATACACTACCCAAAGAAAAAGTGTGGTGGATTGAAGGTTGAAATTTTTGTCCAAAGTTGTAATCGGCCGCAGCCGCCGGATTTTGTGATCAAATCAAACATTTCTCTAGTTTTATTATTGTTCTGATGTATTCCTCCCGGGAACATTGTTATAAATTGGATTCAAGTTAGAATCACGCGGATTCGAACTTATTATTATTTTTAAGCAGTTTTGTTTAGAATAGGCGTCACGACTATTTTTGATCTTAGTGTTATTTTATTCTTATCAGAATTATAAATTAAAATCATACCTATCTGTAAAATTATAATACATATGATTTAATGTTCAAGTTAAAATATGAAAATAATTGAAAATTACAACACCACTTGCATAATTTATAGCAACTTTTGCTATGTGACGATATATAAACGCAACATTTAATATACCTATCGAACAAAAGTTTTTTTACGCTCATGAAAAGTCACTAAGGCATGGCGTCATAATTTGGTAGCCATTTGTATGGATATTTTTTCTAAAATTTTTATATCACGGAAAGTTTTCAGGATTATTTATCAAATTAAATTAATATGCGAAGTTCTTCTTTCGCGAATGTTTTTATTATTGTGTGATCTTTTGGTATTTTTGACCTAAATATACAAAGAAAAATATTATGGTCTAGCCTATTGCCGCATTTACATTTACTGAAGCCAGTCCTTAGTAATTAATGATTGTCAAAAAGTTGTCTTTCAGAATCGCTCGCTAATCACTTAAATAGTGAAATAGTTCATTATTGTATGGGATGAAATATGATATGATCTTAATCAACAAAGGGTTAAATTGTCATTACATACGACAAATCAAATAAACCTTTCTGAGTGTGACTGAAACTTTTTTGGTGTACTTATTAGATTAATACAATTTTTTTTTCATATAATATTTAATACATTGACAGGATTGTACATCGACCCACATGCACGTGCAGAGGTGTAGATTGTATTGATAACAAATTGCTAGGTTCTGTCTGGTAAACTTAATATATGTACATATATCTAAACCTACCTGGTGAGGTCGTGTCAGATTTGTTGCTTCTTCCTTTCTATGAACGGTAAACCCTACCCTAATATTGTATTCGGAAATTTATCATATAACAGAAATACAGATCGGTTAATTGATTTCGCAAATTGTTTAGAACTTTCGTAGAGTACCTATTCAAACGAAATTTTGAATTATTTAAGGGTGAGAGGGGTTGTAAAATTAGTCACGTGGGCTAAGAAAATGCGCCTCGTGCTATTTCGAACGAAGTTTGTTGGTCCAATTTGCCGACCTTCTATTCATTGGCACTCTATTGTCTTGGTTATTTGGAGCAATATTACAGGTGACGTATGAGATTAGTTTGCGCTTTACTAATGATCGGTAGATTTCAAGTTTGTGCACGTAGAAATTATGGACGTGACTGTTGGTTGAGTGGGAAAAGTGGGACGAAAGTATAGTTGAGCCGGGCATAGGTTTATGGATGCAGGGCAACCGCTGCAGCAACGGTGTTTGTTGACGAGACGGTGGGCGGGGAAGCGGGCCGCGGCAGGTGCGCCTCCGCGGTGCCGGCGCGCCAGTCCCGCGACTCTCGCCGCTGCAGAGCCACGCCGCGCGCGCCAGACATGTAGCTCTGCGAGCGAGCCGGACCCGTGCTTGTGATATAAACATTGTGACAGTTCCCTCGGTGAGATGGTGGTGCTGGAGGGCGGCGGGGGCGCGCTGCTCGAGCCGGCTCTCGCGCTGGACGGTGCGGCGGCCGCCTGCCTCGAAAGGGCTTATGCACAAGCGGATGTTTCCTTAAAACTTTTGCCTAAACGGTACATTAACCTACATCAGTGGCTTTCGCCGGTTACTTCATCGGTCACTGCAGCCACTGCCGCTGGGAAAGATCTCAAATTACAAATAGTAAGCTCATACAAAATAGTTACCTTATTTCTAGTTTATTTATTCTAGGAGTTATTATTGTGGTTTTCACATGCCCACTAGGAATGAAGTTGCAGTTATAGCGAAGCTCGGCATCTAAACCTAATATTTGTAACATTATTAGAACACTAGCTAGCTGAATTACCAAGCTTGTGCATTATGTGCAATAACATTATAATTTCTGAAAAACTATACCAACTGCCACTACCTAATGTAATCAAATTATTGGCCTATTTATTTATTAGGTAGATAGATTTTGACGATCTTGTCACTGATAATTAAAATTTATTACCGCAATTCTAAACTTGACTGATGGATCTCCCTTACGATCCTGCAGTTCTGACTACCCCATTTCGAGAACACATCTTTATGTATATACGTATTACCAATCTAATCGTATTAGCGAAAAGTTCATTCTGAGTAGAACTTATACCTACAATTCGAGTGTCCATTTCGTAGTTTTTTATTAGATTGTCTGAAAGTAACGCAATTAAACAATTTAATCATTGGTTTTAACATAGGTACCTTTGTAACCATACAACTATTTCCCGCTACCTCTCCGTAGTCGACTACAGAAAAAATTGAATATATGTATATTTATTTCGAATAATAATCCTGATCCTAATTTCGACATAAGAAACACATAAAACCGATCCCTTAGTAATTTAATGGATAGGAAGATGATCAATGCGAACAATTTATTGGTTCTTTAGTTTATTTAGTTATGAATAAAAAAAAATGGTAAAATTTTAATCTATAAATATAATAAAAATGTAACGGATCGCTGTCTGTACATGAAGAATATATGAGAAAAAATATTATAGGAGACCTTTATCAACGCAATAGGACCCAAAACGATGATTTTTGGAATTTTTTCTGTTTGTCTGCGTTTGTGCACGCTATTCTCAGCAACGGTTGAACCGATTTCGATGCAGTTTTCAGGAATATATTGTGACAGGTCTCACTTAACATTTAGACTGTCGGATAATTTCGACATTTTGTTTTTTCTGTAGTCCACGCGGACGGAATCGCGGGCGTCCACTAGTAGTAAATAAAAATTCCCTAAATACAAAAATCGTTATAGCCGTTTTGGAGTAGGTAATCCGAGCGATGAATGACATACAAATTTACATGAATTTAGTTATCATTACCTGTTACTAAAGCAATGATTGTAGATATACCATAACATTCCCATTGTTTTTTTTTACAATATAAAGCGCTGTTTGGATGGTAGTCATATCCTCAAGCAGCACTGAAAAGGGACTTGATTGGGAGTTATACATGCACAATTGCACATGCATGGATGGAGATATTTTCTATATCTTCTCTGTGTAATACAAATTGTCTTTGTGCCTTCTAATTGTTATTATTCTATTACTGGCTTATCCTTTTTTATTTTTGTTGCCTGTGTTATGTGTCGAATCCAATAAAATAATATTCTATTCGAGCTGCCGATTAATAATATGATTTTGATAATTTCTGAACACCTTGACTTTTGGAAAACCCGTTAGGAAACAGTTAACAGCATCGGCCGTAAATTAATGCTACGTATTAACTTTCACGTTTAAAGTAGAATATACACCTCCGTTTATGGCCTTTTGTACAGAACTACGTATATTCTGTTACATTTATACAAAAATACCACCTAGAACCTTAGAAAAATATATGTTTAGCTGTATATAAAATTACTATAATGTAAGTACAAAGGTATCGCGTTATTCGCTACTTAAAATGTTATAAAAATACATAGATAGCATTGAGTAAGAGTTGCCCGTACTAATGTAAAATAATTAAAAGTAAAGTTTTTAAAATAAATAAAACATGAAATTGCTACGCGCTTCTATAAGACTATGTTGAAAGTTGTGTAGGGTGGAGCAGGCGGCAGAAACCGCGAAAGCAACGAAGGTGCCTTTACGCGTGGCGGCCGCTATCTGCCGCCCGATCTCTCGCTCACAGCCCAGCACTGAAAAGCCTTCCCAAAAGATATTCCTTACAGCCAAAGCTCGCCGCCCAAAAGTTGCATTAAACAAATTGAATGCCTTGTAACTTTGTAATCCTTTCATTACGATGTTTTCACTAAATATATTTTTAATCTACCTACTACGCGTCTCTAATTGCAACCGAATACACAAACATCATGTAGGTTTTTTTTAATCCTTTGTACCGTTACGGGATTTACTCAGCAATTATATGATCTAATTAGATACTTACGTTCTTAATTGATGTTAAAGTGCTATATGTAGTATAGATTGTCTCTTGTCCTAGAATTACCAAAAAAAAACGTGTAGGTTAAATCATATACGTTATTGCAATGTATGAACGTAACGTTACATAACCATGGGTATGTTCTTTGTGCTATTTTAATTCCCCAATGGCTGGCCACCAGGAAGGCTTTATTTTTTTCATTTGGTCCATAAAAACAATAGGTGTAATATGTAAAAGCTTAGTATTTACGCGTTTAGATGTAGAGCGAGAGAAGCTGCGTTAGGCTGCCGCAGCGCTCGTTTATTTTCGCCTTTCTGGCTCTTTTGTTGTGCCCTGTCGCCTGTGTCTGCTTTGAAAAATTGTAATGCAGCGGCGGTATTGTAGACACGGCTTGCAGCGATTGTGCCCTGTACGAACTAGGTACACCTAGCTTGACGAATCACGTCGCATATAGACCCCCTGTCGTTAAACTCAATTTCTCGCTAATTTCATTAGTGCTCTTATTTTAGGAATAGGTAAAATTTAGCATTGAAATCTCTTCCTTGAGTAAATAGAGCCTTGTAGAAAGGTGAAGTCTTCAACATGTTTTTCGGCAATTCATTTTTTTCTTGTTCTAACGTAATCCTTACTGATTTGCATTTACTAGTAGCGTGGAGTGGTAGCTATATATTTAACGGTTGCTACACAAAGACGGAGTGCGCCAAGGCGGGCGGGCGGAGCGCACGAGCTACGGAATACATTAGCCGACCCAGCAGTGTCGGTGTTGGAACCCCATAGTAATATATTTCACTAGCGGTCATTTTCGACAATTAGCCACATAAAATAAGTGAAATTATGCATGCCGCCGACGACGGCGTATATCACGTCCAGTTACGAGGCACGATACCTAGGTACCTGAAGTGTACATTCATTATTCAAAGAAATGTTTCGCTCTACCACAACGTGTCCGGAAGCATGGGCTCTGTTCGTGTGATTGATGAAGAGAGCTGTTTACCTACCTACATTTTTGTAATGCAAATAAATTATAACTTGAAAGCCATGTTATGCTCTATCTGTCCAGCACATAGGTAATCAGTAGTAAGTATTGTAATACTCGTATAACTAGTATATAATTCATTAATTACATATTTAAATCAGGCCATGAGCTTTGAAATAAATTTATTGGCACACGTTTATGCAATAAGTGTACATATTTCGAACGGAAGAACCTAAGCAAAGTGCATGTTAATTGTCACACTATTCACCAGTAACAAAAATAAATTAAAAAACTATTATGTATACCTAAACATTTACCTACACCTATAATAGATACATACGCTTACTTTTAATAGAACTACAGCAATGAAGAGGGCACGTGTTTTCCATAGGTATGCTTTAGCTTCAGCCGGACCTTTCAAACCGTCGGATTCATTTTCTCTGGTAATTTCCTACAATTTCCGGTCAGCGTTTGGTAACCTGACGTACTGGAAAATTATTTTCCTGCTGATTTTGTCCGTGTAGTCGTGTCATAATATTTAAAATACAAGACGTTAATTTTAATCGTCATGTTTGTTACCTTTGCGGATTTTTTTCAAGTTCAACCAAGAGTTCATTGTCCTAGTGCTCGTTATGCATTGTGTTGCGCAACAGAGGTTTATTCATGTTTATAGGTTCTCCGATCAAACTTTAAAAATGCACATTAAAAACAAAACTTGTAACATATTTAAATATCAAAATAGAATTTAGTTGGATCTGAGATACCTCCGACCAATGTTAGCGTTGTACTCGGTATCTCTCGGCTCTACAAGCTTTACCTTGAGGTGTGCGTGAATCAGCAGACGGCACGCTTACCGGTGTGACGAAAACAGAACAAGAATAGCGTTGGTCTATTTGGGAGTCCTCTTGGTTTGTTTGCCAGCAAAATGTGTCATTGTTAACTAATTTAAGTACCGTCCATCGCCAGATGTTACGAAACCGGCCGTGTATAACACCTAGTTCGATACGCACATCAATATGATAATAGATTTACTAAGAACACAAAACAGAGTGCGTTACTTTGTAATGGGGGATGTTGTTTTCATGTGCAAGTTTTGCGGTGGATGTTACGAGGGGATTGATTCATGGTCTCTCCCTGGTTTGTGTAGTAAATTCTTGTTATTCTTTTATTGCCAGACTTAAAACCTTTTCGTGTTTTTTCTCTATTCTTAAGATGCCATATATTAAAACTTTATTAAAAAATAAATGTTACCCATCCTGTTATGTACCTACCTACGTATGTTTTTATTTTTTGCTACATCTAGTAAAGTGCATAGCTAATAATTCTTTATTCATCGTTTCATATGGTTCGTAAAGAGTTATATACTGCAATTATTAATTAATTAACATGAGCACGGGGCACGATAACCTATGACATTATCGCTGAAGAGTTGCGTAAACATGAAAATGTAAAACACGATATCGTTTAACCAGTTAATTAATTGGCGTGACCGGGAGCGAGGAGCGAGTGGTTCGTCGCAGGCTCGTTATGGAAATAATGAGTGCTACCGTAGTGTACCCGCTGCACAAGTTGTTTCGACTTGCAGCGGGACCGCGGGCGGGACTCTATACTCAACGCCCTGACTACGCGGTTTCAAATGCCTTGATCACACGTACCGAGTAAACGGGCAAGACAGTGAACTCGGCCGAGTGCTCGGTTCGTCTGAACACTTTGGCGAGTGCTCGGCCGGCCAGAGTGGCAAGACAGTAACTCGGTCCCTGTTCTATTTACTAGGCCGAGCTACTCTCCCACGTCACTGTCTCGGCCGTATCATTTTACTGTCCCGCCCGTTTACTCGGTACGTGTGATCAAGGCATATTAATTGGGTACTACGCCTTTTATTTATCGCACATGCATTTTAATATTCCAATATCACAGATATTTACCTACAACGTCTTTACTGTTCATTTCTTCATTTACATTTTATACGTATAAAAATAAATAAAGACTTTTTATATTCTCAAATGTATGTTGAGTACCTAATGGCCGAGCAGCGAATTTCTCTTAAAATACTTGAAACGGAATATAATATGTAGATCTTTTTCTACGTAAGTAATAAAAAATGTAATGTCAGCAGAATAGTGAGCAATTTCATGCACGGATTTATAGAGGGATCGTGTGATTGAAGCAACCTGTGAGATGTGTCACTTGATTTAATTAAGAACTGCTTTACCGCCCATTCCTCCCGACCTTACGTGCGCACCTCGCCCTGGTTAATTTCGCACACAGTCATTTCGCCCGAGATTTATTTCTATATTGAACACGTTTATATCCTTACTTAACCAATGCAGTCTACGTTCTTGGTGTTCAATGTACAAAATCAATAAGAAAATGTACTTTCTGTTTTGGCATTTCCTTTGTACGTATCATAGATCTCTCTAAAGCCTTTAGTGATTGCATCATTTAGGAGATGTAGACGTTATGTATTTCACCTGGCTGAATTTTACAAATGGAAGCCATTTGTATGCGAGTGACCACGTTATTTTTTTATACAATACGAGTATTCCGTAAGAATGTCTGTAGTTCTATTTTGTGATTTCTAATTCATAGGTATAAGCAATAAGTAGGTAAGTAATCTAAGTGTCACAGTGTTACATCTTTCGCTACCGTCGCCCTTTGTGTATGAAATAACTATAAAAATAAATTATGCTAAAAATACTTTGATGAAACATAATTAATTTGGGCGTTAAAAAAGAAAATTTAAGTAACAAGTTTTGAGTTCTCAAGAAAAAAGCTCTTAAACAGAGGAAGAAAACATTACTGGATAATTATGCGGCGATTTTTGAAAATTCCTCCACTGTTTTCGTCTAATGCCCTACTCGTGTCGGCCGTCATCACACGTCGCGGGAGAAGTTCATTATTAATTCATCGGCTTCCGACTTGCTCGCTTTTACTGGCTCACGGGCAAGACCCGGTCGCTCTTACGAAATGTTGCATATACAAATAATAATAGCCTTATAAAAATTACTGCTATTCGCTCTGTTCATAGGCACTTTCCTCATAAATATTTTTTGTACACTGTTTTGTATATACAGGATGTAACAGAAGGGGTATGTTAAGCGAAATACATAAAAAATATCTAAACACAAATGTTGTGTTACACACACGACGGGTAACCAATATGGGGTAGCCAGAACTGCATGACCACGAAGGAGAGCCACCTTTTTTTTAGCATAGCGGGATCAAATGAAAAAAGTATTTATACGTTAATCATCGTCTGAGATAACGCCCCTGAGTTTGTTAGTCGGCTCTTATGTCATGCACGGAAAGAGGTGCAGCGAATGTCTTCTTGTAAAGCTCCGCATTAGCTAGGGCATACATAGTGAAATAATCTGTATGGTGCACCTTTGTTGTTGAAATAGCTGAATATCTTGGCGGTAATTTTGGTGAGCCACAATCGGCAATCACATAGTGGCCAAAAAGCGTGGACGCGGTGTTGATTGTGATATTGTCTAGCGCGGGTCGAGGGTGGCAGCCGCGGCCGCGCGCCTGCGAAGGGCGAGTAGCGCATCACTACCTCCCGCATTTGCGATGCAAATTGTTGCGCCCCGACTCTACTTCACGCCTTACCTGCCGCAACCACTGCAATTATTGTGAAAAATATTCATTTGTCCGCATTTACACCCTCATTACCATAATGTAGCTGTCCTATTCAAATACATCTTTTGTAAGCACAAACTATATATACTCTGACTAAATAATATTTTATTCCTCTAACTTTATACAGGACGATTTTTGCTCGTCAACGTTCCCGAAAACTACGGAATCTCCTCATCATCACGATCATTTTTCTCCATGGAAGCATACCTGGGAAGTGTCTGGTTTCCAAAATATTAGGGTCCAAAGTTGAGTAAATAGACTGCGTTTTTCTGCATAAATGCACATAGACGCGCGTAGCAAGATTTTTTCACGATAAATAATTAATATCTGTCAATAAAAAAACTAACATAAACACTAGACACTATAAATTTCGCCCGATCAAGTAATTATTTTTTTTATTTTTTTTTTCCCAGCATTTTTTTTGGCATAAACTTACTTTATTTGATGTATAGAGAACGTACCCATCGTTAATGGTGGCCACAAAAAAACATCCTGTATACTGTTATAATTGATTTGATTATAATATCATTCCTCATTTATTCGTTCTACTACATATTTATACATAGGTACTTTTAAAATTAAAAAACCTTTAGGCGCAAATTGTCAAATTCGCAAATTGTCAATTTCTCAAATTGTCAAGTTCGCAAACTGGCAAATTCGCAAATTGTCAAGCGGTTATCTAATTAAAACAAGCCTTAATATTACCATGAATGGACCGTACACGGATATAAATTTGTATTTTAATTTTCAATTATTTATGGCTAATTGGCTACATAAATAGTTTGTCATTAATTTAAGCTATTCGCTTATACGATACATCTTATGCATATTTTTATTCATCCTGCAATATTAAAAACACAATTTATATTTGTGTACGGTCCAGCCATGCTTATATTAAGACTTGCTTCATATAGATAACCGCTTGACAATTTGCGCCTAAAGGTTGAAAAAATCATAAAATATATGATATCATTAATTACAATTAACAAAACATACACATACTATTGTCTACTTGTCAATTTTCAATACAAGCGTGAAAGACCCGTTATTTATTGCATGTCTTCCGAGTTAAATGATAGCGTTAGCGCCGCGTGCCCTGTTTCAACCCCGTTAGCTATAATCCAGGGAATTCAATAGCTAACTGAGAACAAGAAGTCCGTGTGAAGTTTCGTGGGAAGTTCAGCAATCGACTGAACGTTATCATATTTCAAACGATTTCGCAAAACGAATAAATAAGAACGAAGGCAAGAAGCGTGCGGTGAAACCGAGTCAAAGTGTGGGTATTAGAAACGCTCCGATTACCACGCTTAGACAAGATGCCGTCGTCGGCGCGCCGCCGTCTTTTCTTACCCGGTGCAGGGTGTTATTAGAGTTCTAGGTACTTTTTGTTTTACTAATTCACTTTTGTTAGCTTGGTCTATGCATTGTTATGTATTACTTCGCATGCACGTTTACGTCTATGAAATGATACGTGGGTACCTATTGCGGCCGGCTTTTGCCATGCACATCATCGTCACGGCAAAACTGGAGTTTTGTCACTAAACCATTTTGGCTGTTGTGTAAATTAAAACTTGGAACCGAGACCACACTAAACTAATTCGAACTTGTTGAGACAAGGTCTGGTCTATTTGATATTTAGATAATTTTTGGACATATATACCAAGATTAAATAAATGAAAAGTAATAGTAGACGGAGACTTTGACATCGGTACCGGTGTTGGCTTGACCGCGTTCCAGTAACGGTATCTGAAGTATTTCTCCGGCGCGTGGCACACTTCGTGCGTACATTCACCTCGACCATCTCGCGGGCCCCCACAATTCACAACGGTATGACTCGTCCTTTCACATACGACGACGGTGACCTTTTTTGTGGATTTTCCGTGCTAAGATTCAATTTGCTTAGTTTTTGATACAATAAAAATATTCTATACTAGTGGACGCCCGCGACTCCGTCCGCGTGGACTACAGAAAAAACAAAATGTCGAAATTATCCGGGATGAAAAGTAGCCTATATGTTAAGTGGGACCTGTCACAGTATATTCCTGAAAACTACATGGAAATCGGTTCAGCTGTTCCTGAGATTAGCGTGCACAAACGCACAGACAGTCCCTTCCCGTGGGAATTTCGGAAAATCCATTCTTAGTGCTTCCCCGCAGTCTAATGAACATATATGTCCGATTTTAGCTTCACATGTACAGCGGTTTTTGTAAAAAAAAAATGAATTCCCGTCCCCTTCCCGTGGGAATTTTGGGAAATCCATTCACAGGGCTTCCTCGTAGTCCCTAATCCGATTTCAGATTTATACAAATAACGGTATTCGTAAAAATTTGGAATTCCCGTTTGTTCCCTTCACGTGGGAATTTCGGGAAATCCGTTCTTAGCGCTCCCTCGCAGTCCCTAAAGAACGTACAGGTCTAATTTCGTATTCATATGTATCCCGGTTGTCGTAAAAAAATTAATTCCCGTTTGTCCCCTTCCCGTGGGAATTTCGGCAAATCCGTTCCTAGTGCTTCCTCGAGGTCCCAAATAAACATATATGCCCAACTTCAGATTCATATGTGTAATCGTTTTCGTAAAAAATAATTAATTCCCGTTGGTCCCCTTCCCGTGGGAATTTCGGGAAATCCGTTCTTAATGCTTTCTCGCAGTCCCTAATGAACATATATGCCCAATTTCAGCTTCATATATATAGCGGTTTTCGTAAAAACGTTTGTCCCCTTCCCATGGGAATTTCGGGAAATCCGTTTTTAGTCTTCCCTCGCTGTCCCCAATGAACATATGCCCGATTTCAGCTTAGTATAGATTTAACTTAAGATTTAACTTCTAGCGGCCAATTTCTATACTAGAGATCATAATTATTCAAAATTTGTTATTTTATGTGAAAACTAGTGGACTCCCGCGACTCCGTCCGCGTGGACTACAGAAAAAACAAAATGTCGAAATAATCCGGAATTCTTATTCTACTTCTTAGTAGCCTATATGTTAAGATGAGACCTGTCACAATATATTCCTGAAAACTGCATCGAAATTGGTTGAGCCGTTTCTGAGATTAGCGTGCACTAACGCACAGACAAACCGACAAACAGACTAAAATTCAAAAAAAAAATTCTTTTGGGTACTATTGTGTTGATAAAGGTCTCCTATAATATTTTTTTCTCATATATTTTCCATGTAGGTACAGATAGCGATCAGTTACATTTTTATTATACATCGTGTAAAAAGACAACGTTGTTTTTTTAATACCTCGTATTTATTGTAATGTAACGGATCATTTTATAATAATGTATTTAATAATATTTTTATATCTTTACCTGCGCTATCGCATTGGACTAATGTCTGTAATGATGGTGAGAAGGGAGAAATAAATACGTAATCATTTTTTTTTCTATGGAACCAACCCTAGGAATTGACAAAAAAAAAAAAAAAAGACATTTTATTGCAAGCAATGCATTCGTTTGATGCGCAAAGTCAAATGTACCTACAAAACTAACATTTTAATATTATGATATAATATATCTTTGAAAAAAAAAATTATAATCTATTTTTATTATAATGAAATATTTTATATTATATACAGGGTGTTTTTTTGTGGCCACCTTTAACGAAGGGTACGTATTCTATACATGAAATAAAGTAAGTTTATGCCAAAAAAAATGCTGGGAAAAAAAAATTTTTTTGAAAAAAAAATTTAAATTCCTTGATCGTGCGAAATTTATAGTGTCTAGTGTTTATGTTAGTTTTTTTATAGACAGATATTAATTATTTTTCGTGAAAAAATCCTGCTACGCGCGTCTATGTGCATTTATGCAGAAAAACGCAGTCTATTTACTCAACTTTGGACCCTAATATTTTGGAAACCAGACACTTCCCAGGTATGCTTCCATGGAGAAAAATAATCGTGATGATGAGGAGATTCCATAGTTTTCGGGAACGTTGACGACCAAAAATCATCCTGTATAATTAAAAAAATATTTAATTATAATATATAATTCCAGATGAATTTATGTTAAAAAAATCTAAAATTAATGTTTAATGTAACTTTGGTTGGACCTCAATATCTTGGAAAGCCGTGGTTTCCCAGGTGTTCTTCCGTAGAAAAAAATGATTGTGATGTTACAAAGTATACGAGGTATTAAAAGTACAACGTTGTCTTTTTACACCCAGTATGTATATATAGACAATGGAACATTTAATCTGAAATATGCAAAGACCGGTTATTGAAATAGGGAATATGCATGTAATTCAAATGACGGATTTTTTAAAATATGTAATCTTCTTTCCTTGAGATTACGTACATATTAATATTTTTTAATTTGATTGCGTTTTTATATAAGAAAATCATTATTGAAAAGTGCATTAAATAGGTGGGAAATTCAAACGACTTGAAACGCAACACTATTGGTCGGAATAATCATGAATGAATTGGATCTTTTTCTCATAAAATCGGTCAAACTAATATAATATAGGTATAGTCTGTGCCAGTAACCATGGTAACTATTTGTTTTCAAAGTAACAGGAGCGAGCAGCAGTTTGCCATTGCATTTAGTTTTTTTTTTTGTGATTTTAAGTGGATATTTAAGTGATTTTACTTACATTTCTTTCGTAAAATACTCGTAGGACAATGACTGATACCGGAAAATCTGTACTACAATACTTAAAAAATAATCAGTTATCAGCAAAATGCATGGCACAGGTGCAGATACAAATGCATTTTACATAAAAACGGAAAGCATTATTCTGTGTAGCTTATACTGATTTCGAGCAATCCAAAAAATGTCCGAATTATTGAAGTAAATTATAATAAAGAAATGTGTGATAAATTAATCGAGAAATGTACAATATTCAGGGGTAAAGCAATTTTCTCTGTGATATTTGAATATGTAAGGATTAAGACAAATAAAACTTAAGTAATATAAGTCTACTTTATTATGAAATAACCTTGTATATTTATTAAAGCACAAGCTATTATTATTATATCATCTGTTAGAGGGATTAAATTGTGGTCAACACATGTATGAGGCAGTAATAGATGGAATTCTCTTAGTCTACTAATGACACGTTCGACATGTATTCTTAAAACTGCAATTCTCTTGGCCTGTTTTACTTCTTCTTTGGTACAGGCAGTAGTCTTACTAACAGACGGGGGCCGACTAAGAGAACAATTCTTTTTTACCAACAAATGTGATTGCCATAACTGTGAAGTCTGCCATAACTGCACTATTAGGTTGTAAAAGATTAAGGAAACCACAATCTTACACTATCATTACATCTGTTGCCTTGCCACCATAGCCATCAGAGATAAAAGTTAAAAATCTATTCCCACAGAACACTATATTTATAAATACAAGAATTTATATATACGCTATTTACTTTGATTTGTTTTTGTGTTGTATAGACAGTTGTGGTTTATTAATAGTTATTCTCCTCTATGTTTATTAACCAATTAATTTGACACACAACAAGTTTGACATAACACAGCAACTAAAGCTGCCTACTCACCACATTCGATGCAGTTTCCACGTGACTATGGCAATTTCGTACCTATTCAATCTGCAATTGAGGGAATACCTCATGATGGTACCTATAGAGCTCCTTTGATACAATACTATCAAATAGACAACAATACATACCTACTATCGATATTTTTATTAATCAATAAATCTATCTTATTGACAAGTTTTTAAAAACAAATGTCTGTATTGATAAAATAAGTATACAGGGAAAAATATCGGCGAGTCGACCCATCCACTTTTTTTGTCTATCCAGGCCCACTGCGCGACAGGTTGAATACGAAATTGGATCGTGAGTAGCCAGCTTTACTTACTTGATGGATGTTTGATCAATGTTTGATTGTACAGACTTTGACGTCACGAAAAGCGCGCCTAAATGGCGGTCGTTTAAAAGCTGTTTTTAGCCCACTAATGAAAATGATGATGATGACTGTATTTACGGTGCTGATATTTTATTACATATATGTAATTATGTAAATAATCATTTAAAATCATTTAAAAAATTCGTGCATATTCCCTATAGGCTGTTGGATGAATATGCTAACTACTGGCTAACTAGCTCACTTAACATAGTGACAGATTACATACCGACAAACACTCTGTACATAGTATGTGTTTTAATGAAGAATCTAAATTAATGGCGCATATATGTTGCAAATTGTAGAGAGATGGAAGTAATAGGCCTTGAGGTCGTTGTTGTAAGGGTCCAGTTAGCGGAAAATTGGAGCGGAGGTGCGCGCAGGGTCTAACGCGCCACTTCATTACGCGAGCTCGTTACCCTGTCCCCGTCTTGAGGCTATAAACTATCTCGTCCTATGTCCACAACGCTTACACGCTGCACCATACATTAACTCCAATACTGTGTACCTTCATTTTTTTCAATTACCTACCAAGTTCACAAAAATGTTACCATACGTTGTAAATTTATTGACTTCAGAAATATATTCATTTCATTCGAGTTATTAACTGGCGCGTATGGCGTTCACTTGCGTGCGTGTGATTACTTGGTTCGCAATATTATGTAATATATTCATATTTTCACCACCTCCTCGTTCTTAATGGTTCGTTTCCTATATTTTTTGTATAACTACCTACCACTTTTATCATTAATATGTAGAGTAGAGTAAATGCAGGCATACTAGATATGGTGTGGAATATATCAAAATAATTATTAGGATTTAATGCACCTGAAAACTATATCGTAAGTTTAAATTATATACCTACTCAAACTTATAGAAATATATAGGTACGTTAGTTGCATTATAAGGATAATTTAATTTAGTCTAGTTCATTATCAGTCTTTATTTTTATTTCTTGAAATATCCCTAGTTTGTCATTATCTGCTTAGAAGACTTCGTAATATCACACACATTGCTGCCGTAACTGGTGCACGAATACGAAAGTGGAGTCAAACGGTGAGATAAGCGGCATCCTTCCGTCTGTGCTGAAAAAGGAACCACCTGCAACTGATACTTCTGTGCCAAGTTTCTTAACAACACAATATTTAAGAATCATTCCTGGTTATTTGTGATTAATAAATTTGTACTTACTGTAACTTTTCATTTAGGTATGAATCGCATAGTTCAAAACAGGACATAATATTGTATCTCCATAAAACCTGCGCGGTCTCTTCTTCGCTTAAAACGCTTGCGGTTTATCCCTGTAAATCCTTTGCTTCAAATCTTTCTTATTACTATTCCACGACGCCTATCCCAACGGCGCATTCTAAGTCAGTAGTCCGTACAAGTTAAAGACATGATTTATCGTAGTCGCATTTAAATGCCAAACTGGGGGTGACTTTGTCGGCTCTTGCGATATATTTGGAGGGTGAAGTATGTGAAGCCGACAGCTAGGTGCGGCATGCCGTCTCATCGCTGAGGTGATACAGTTTTACGATGAAGGGTGCGCCAGGGCGCGGGCGCGCTGCTAATTTTGATAAAAGCATCGTCCGGCCGCACCCGCCTGCCACCACCTTTACCGCTGTGACCAATAAATACTGGCACGCTACACTATCCGATATCTTCGGTAATGTTTGTTTGTTACAAGCGTGTGTCGTCAGAATTCGTCACGTTCGTTAATAGTCTGGACTTGCCTACTCGTAAATCAGATTTTTGTAATCATCAAAACTGGTGGTTCCTAATTTTTCTTATACATATTAGGTTGCTTCCACAGAAGAGATACTATTAATGGAGAGTTTGGAAGGATGTTTTATCTCTTATCACCCCAGACATCATGAATTGTTATGGATTGATATTTTACACGTATAAATACAGCTTGACTTACTTGACTTATGTTCCTGTGCCCCCTAGATAGGGCAGAGGGCTTCCACAGATCTCCGCCATCCCGCTCGGTTCTGAGCTTCGCATTTTAATTTTAATATACATAAATACACCATAAACCTATAATAAATAGAGTCGCTTAGTATTTTATTCCAAGAAAAATCGTGTTTTTCTGAAAACAGCGACTCGTATTTTTTCTGTAGTTCGCACGGAAAAGACCTGAACAATTGCTAGTAAAATAAAAATGATCTAACTTCTAACAATTTACTTTTACTTCTTACATAGTCAAATGAAATGATTATTTGGCTATAACACACAGTTATTTACCTACTCGATTAAATTAAGGTCATACGTGGCATGTCAATAATTGCTCTTGAATGTTCAACAAAATGGTATCATGTAAATGGGCCATCTTGACACATGGCTCTGCTTGTGACACTTTCGATCACGTTTATGCGCGTTTATTATAGACAAAATTCACCGGTCTATACATAGCTATCTCCGTTTAGTAATTGCTTAAATAACCTAATACTAAAAAACCTTCTTGAATATTGAATTGTGCTAAATTTAGGGGTCGCACGTCCTAATCCGTGTTCCGTCGCACTCGTAGATGCAACAGTGACGTCTTCTCGTGTATGTTTCATCGCAATACGTGCAGTAGAAACGCAGGTCGGTAGTCGTAAGAGTAATAATTTAATGCTTTACGAATTAACATTATTTAGATTAATGATATTTTAGTCAATCGAGTTTCTATAAAATGGATTATCCTAGTACTTAACAGCATTATTTTTTTAATATCCTTAAAATATTTATACATAGTAATATGTAGGTATTTATTTTAACTAGGTAAGGAGGTACATTACAATTTAGAACGTATTGTGTACTACGTACTTATAAGGCATGTAGGTATTGTAAGTTATTCTATATTTAGGTTTAATTTGAATTCTTATCCATAGAGAAGTAAGTTAAATTTCTGGCAGGGCGTGGGTAACGTGGGCGTGGCTAAGCTCCGCCCAGCCTGGATCCGCCCTCGCCCTTTACCACCTTTTTACTGAAAATTTGTTAGCGCTTTTTGAGTCAAGTTCTGTAAGTATTTACCAAAAATATCTAGTCGTCCGTAGTTTTATGGACACTTAAATACCTACGTTTACCTAACTTTAGTCATATTCAACTTACGGTATTCTAAACAACCTGGATTAAATGCGTATTTACAATTCATTACACTATTTTACGTAATATATCGATTTATACTAATACTGGGGTAAAAAGGACTATATGTAAACCGACCATTTTTTTTGTACTTAAATTATCAAACAGAACACTGGTATTTATTGTACCAGTATTTTGTAATAAAGAGTTCATCGTTGCTAGGCGGTAATGGCAAATGCCTCGCGAGGCTTGTGTGTGGACATATACATACCTACATCTATGCAAGAGCAACATACATACATATAATCACGCCTTTATCCCTTACGGGGTAGGCAGAGCACCAAGGGCCGATAGAACCACATGGTGCCACTTCTGACCAATTTTGAGGGTATAGTTGAGATGTACAAGTTCGGTTAGTAGTGACAGGTGGTCAGCCCATCGCCTACAAAACACCAAGACCCCTTTTGTCCCTTCACTGACTTGTACAGTATGCCCGGGAAGAGAAGCAGCTGCAGTATTATACGTTTTTTTTTCACTCCCAGAGCAGCATAGAACAAAGCTTGCAAGAGCAAGAAAGCTTGAAAAGAGGTACAGCTCAACAGAATTTTCCTACAATCAGTTTTTATATTTCACGTCTGCATTTCCCCTTGGTACAGTCTTCATCTTACTTTATTTTTGTTGAAAAATACCGGTAAATTTGACGTTGATTACATTTAGTGGGTGATAAAGGAAGCGATGAGTCTCGTCGGGGCCGCAGCCCGCGGGGCAGATAAACTCGTTAGAAGCAGATAGGCCAACCGAGCGACAGCGTGGCACGCAGGCCTAGCGCCGGGTATCCTCCTAATCTTGTTGTTACTGCCGGCTCCGTCGACTCTGATTCTCCGCAAATTACCTTTGTGCAAGATAGACAACACAATCTAATTCCCTACCACTTACCTAAAATGTTTTCGTCGGATATTGACCAACATAGGTAAAACTATATTCGGATGTTACGATCGGTTTGTTAACGGTAATTAATAATTCGTGAGTTCTTGAACATTTTTTACGTTTTACCTGTTTCTGTTTTTACTTAATAGAAGAACTTAATTTCTCTGAACGATCGTAGGCTAGGCAGGCTATGCTCCTTGAGGTCTAATAGGCACGTCTTTACGCAGGTACTTTACGTTAAAAGCTCGTTGTTGACGTAACGTTCAATTGAAGAGCCACAGCTATGTTCTTGTCCTTATAATTGATTGCTTTGTCGCGTAATTTGTTTGCCTACGGTGCTCGGGTGGAGCGTGCGATCCTCGCGGGAGGCGGTCGTCCTCTCGGCAGTCGTACGTAAATAATAAATACCGGCTCCGCGTCCTCGGCCTTACCACCACCCTCCGGCTCGTGACTCGGCATCTATGTCTTTGTTGCCGTTGATGAATCGTTTCTTATTACTGCATTACTTGTAGATGTTATTGCAGTTACATGTAACTTAAACATGACTCGTGTAATATGTTCAAAAGGTTACATTTGTTTGTTAGGTAGGTAGGACCTGGTATCTGACTTCCTATATAAAGTCACGCCCAGTATCCCCAAAGAGGTTGGGCAGAAGTGTTCAAATTAAGTTTTCTTAGCCTGTTTAGTCTCATGTGGCAGAGGGTTACCGCCGCTTTTTTCTTTTTGAGAACCTACTTATGTGATTATACATCATAGTTTGAGGGTATGTAATAAAAGTTCATTTGTGGTTACGATTTAGGGTCCCTGAACCAGAATACCTCTATGAACTATCTAACCAACCATTACAAATTGATTAATAATATGCGCTTATTGCTTGTATGTATCTATGGATATTACAAGATTAATGCAGATATAGAAATGTAACTCGGTTGAGCTAGGCACGAGCCGAGCGCGCGCCCCGTCACTAATAACCCCTTAATTGGTATCGAAGCTCGCCGCAGTCGGATTACTGAACATCTAATTGAATGCGAGACGTTTCCTCGCCACCGGCACTGTCCCACCACCTCCTTTAATGGCAAAGGCGACTTCATTTAGAATCGGTCAGGTTGCTCTGTTTTGCCAGTGTGCACGACCCGAACAATTACAAAGCCATCTTGAATTAAATTGCCGGGCAATCCGCAACCCCCCATGTCACAGATCAAAGTTCCGAATGAAGGTTTATTCGTAATAAAAGTTATCGTCTGCTACATTATATCTAATCATTTCGTGTCAATTAGCTAATGAAAAATAAAGTAGGCAGCCCGAGCCTCAGGGTTCGCGAGAGACTGTAATTAAAATTACGATGATAGGCTGCCATCTGTTGGAACTTGTTCCTTGTTGTTATCAGTCTGCAAACCGTTTATATGAAAGAAATATGTAATCCATGCGATGCATTCGTTTAGATAGGACCTTATTGCGGACTATGGCAGACAGTATGTTGGTGAATTTTCGAAGCTCGACAGCTGGTTGTAATCTAGCTATTTTGTACAGTGTGATAAGGTTACCCTAGCGTAGAGTGCTTTATCCTCTTTGGTTCGCTTTTAAAAAATGCTCTTCCAATACGATTTCTGCATGTTTCCTCCTTTCTCAAGATAGATTCATACGTCTTAGTTTAAGTTATGCAGGTTTAGTGAACGAATAAACAGTTTATAGAAACACTCGTGCAGGTGTTAGCAGGGTTCGAAATTATAAGGATAAATATTTTTTTGGATAATTATCCGATAGTTATCCTAAGCTGATTTGCCATTTAGCTTCCTGAAATTTTTGATAGTTTAATGATAATATAAAAATTATTTACAATGTATTTATCCCAAAAAGGGTCTCAGTTTTTCGGCATTATTAATAAACAGCAAAGAATAATGTGAGAAATATACAATTTAATTCAAAGTTTGTTTTTATGGTTTCAAAAGCAAGAAAGTATGTAAAGAAATAAAATTCACACTTCTCTCGTCAGCCAAATGTTTTTTAATGTCTAGTGCGTTCGGATATGTAAATAAACTTAGATTTATTATAGTGTTTGATTTTTATAATTATCAAAGATTAGAGAGAAATTATCAAGGTATATTTATCAAGATAATTATCGTGATAATTATCAATGATAATTATTACTTCGAGCCCTGGGTGTTAGCCGTGGTCGGACGTAAGCATGAGTGCGGCATGTTTCACTATGTTTTCCCAAGCACTCCCACCGCCGGCCTGGCTGGACCGACGCCAACTAATCTAATCTCAACAGGTAGATGAAGACGACCCAGCGACTAAATGACATCATACTACTACGCTCGAATGCCACTACCACTATAGTATATCTCCTACTTGTGATTCATCTGATTGTAACATTTTGCGGGAAACATTTATATTGTAAATCTTCTAATCATTGTCGCTTGGAATATTGGATCAAATCTTGAAATAGATCGATTTTATTTTTGTACTAGTGGACGCCCGCGACTCCGTCCGCGTGGACTGCAGAAAAAACAAAATGTCGAAATTATCCCGGATAAAAAAATTTTCCCGAGATAAAAAGTAGCCTATATGTTAAGCGCGACTTGTCACAAAATATTCCTGAAAACTGCATCGAAATCGGTCCAGCCGTTTCTGAGATTAGCGTGCACAAACATCGATCCGTTACAATTTTATTATATGTATAGATTGTTAGGTACTGCTAACTGGTAATTTATGATGTGCTATAAACATGAAGTATGTTTAAATTAAAACAAAAACAATTCAATTTGTTACATTTACGGAATAACTGGCTGGTAGCATGTGCGTCGGACAGCGAAGCAGTTTTTTTAAACGATTGTGTTAATTAGCGAGTTATACGAGATACCGCACGAACCCACCCTCGAGCGCGCTCGCTAGATAAAAATAAAGAATCATACAGGGCCGCAGTAATTAAGCTGTTATACGATTAACATCTGCTCCTCGATTTTAATAATCATATCTATAGGTACTTATTTGGTTTAGGTAGATTTTATTTTTTCGACTGAATTATTGGACATGACTCGTTCGTTTGAGACTAATATAAAACTCGGCCTTTAATTCACTGTCTGCTGTCGCCATAGTTATTATAATATACGCAGACTCGTAGATAAATCCAACTCAAGTGATTTGTTCCTTGTTTCAGCAATTGTTCCGCACGCAACAAGCTGCGGCGGCGGGCGGACAGGCGGCCGCGGCGCAGCTGCAACTGTTGCAACAACAGCAGCAGCAGCAGTTCCAGCTGCAGCAGCAGCTCGCGGCCCAGCAGGCCTTCACGCAGGCGCCCTACGTTATCAACGCAGGGCAGGAGGGCGCGCCGTACGTGAGCGCGCTGATCGCCGGCGTGCCGCCGTACTACGGCGTGGCCGCGCCGTGGGGCGTGTACCCCGGCCTGGTGGCGCAGCAGCAGGCGCAGCAGCCGCGCCGCCCGCTCACGCCGCAGCAGGGCGAGCAGCAGGTGAACGGCCAGGGCCAGTACGTGATCCCCTACTACGACCCCGGCTCGCTGGTGATGGGCGCGCGCAACGGCACGCCGCTGCGCCTCGTGTCTCCGGGCGGCGTGCTGGCGCCGCGCCAGTTCCCCGCCGCGCCCGCCGCGCCGCCCGCGCCGCAGCAGCAGCAGCCGCCGCCGCAGCCAGGTCAGTACCTACCGCATCCCACCACACACTCTATACCTACATCCCTCATCATTACATACTAATAAAGTGGTTATTCATTAAATGTTTCGCTATGTTGTACACACGAGACGTGCGTATGAAATTGTACAGCGACCACGCCGTTTAAACGGTTGTGATATTTATTTGTATACTAAGAGCTAAATATTTTTAAATGTACTTTGTAGTTTCAAAATCCTGCCCTGGGCAAATTTATACATAATCCCTAGTAGATACTTACATACAATATCTCGCTCACATTGATATAATAATTACACCTATAGCTTTCAAACCCCTATTAGTTCTTTATTACTTGTTCTTTAAGTTTTTGCAAAGCTTGCCAAATTTTAATAAACTACAGAGAGGTACCTACTATGTATAAGCTGTACCTAAATTAACCTGACCCTCTGCTTTTGCAATTTTATCTTTGCTTTTAAAAATATCTTGAGTAAATCACAAAATTGTCATTAAGGTTTGGCATGTCTTAAATTCATATAAAAGTATTCGAAATCTATGCATATCGTTCATATAAATGTTTTTAATAGTTAAAGTTCATTGATAACTGATTTTTAACAACTCCCTTGTAAATTTGCTTTTTGTTTATGTACATATTATTGTGTGAATTATTTTGTGCATTGAATCGAATGTAAATAGATACATACATTTGTTCACACATATCGGCACAAATAAGTACTATGTATATCACAAAAATGTATATTAATTACAATATTTAGATATTCTAGTTAGATAATTACGTATATGTATTTATACACTTTTTGGCCCGGCATGTGTGGATGAAATGTGTATAGTGCGACCAGAATCTAAATGATAGTGACTGATTTTGATAGCTACAACATTAACAATGACCAAAAGCAAAAGTGCGCGTCATTAGTCCGTCATAACAACCCAGTGGACCGAGTGTGTACTGTAAATAAATAGGCACTATCAGTGGGATCGGCGTAACGTAGAGCGTGTTGCGATGTGTGCGGGGCGGGCGTGGTTTGCAGGCGGCGTGGGCGCGCGCCGCGACTCGCTGGAGCTGGGTGCGCTGCCGGACTACGTGCGCAAGTGGGGGCCCTCGCCGCTGTCGCCGCCGCCGCCCGCGCTCGGGCCTGTGGGGCTGCGGCCCGTGTCCGCCGCGCCCGGCGCCGAGACCGCCAAGTACAGGTGCCGGCACTCGCCACACACCACACACATACACCGAGATACACACCGATACACACACGCCGCGCGACGCCAGACAAAGTAACATCGCTGCCTGACGAATTTTTTTCTTTATTCGTCAGCATTTGTTTCCACGAAGATTTCATTTAACGCGGCTTATGATAATCCTATGCATTTTGTTCGTTTCTAAATAGTTAATTTGTCTGGTCTTTCTTTTTATCTGACGCGAATGATAGATCCACGATCCAACTCAGCCTGAATCCGGAAGGCCAAGCATAATTAATTGATGTGGGGTGGACTTGTCTCGCCCAATCCATTGAGTTAACCGGCCGGTGTGGTCTCGGCTATTACACAAACTCGGCACGAACACGATACAACACCGAATTAGAGCGATTATTAAACGTAACGAAGTAGTAATACTAGTAATAGATGTTAATCTATACTAATATTATAAAGAGGTAAAGTTTGTGTGTTTGCATATTTGTTAAATTGTAACGGGTAATCGGGATCTACTCCCCGAAGGGGAGTTACGGGAATTTCAAATTTTTACGAAAACCGCTGTACCTACATATGAAGTTGTAGCTATGTACTGATATGTACCGAAGCGAAGCGAGGGCGGGCCACTAGTCTGTTAGTCGTGAACCGAGACGTGAGGATTGTCTTGATGTTATTTACTTGATAACATACTAATGTGGGAGCCACCACGCTCACGTTTCTGTTTTAATATTTATTGTTCTATAATACAACAACTCTCAATTTATTTAATTAAAACAATAGGCACACAGTTTTTTACTTATTGTTTAACTTGTTTAAATTATTAAAATGTAGGTACTGGTTCTAAAAATTAAAAACATTGAACAAAATCTGCTCTTGTTTTTGATGATTTTATTGAAATACCACTTACACAAACTTTTTAGCTTAGTACTTGTATTTACAAAAACAATACTTCCAATAGTGCCGCATCATCGGTGTATTCAACGTGCGAAATAAGGGTCAATGACCACATTCTCTTACTTGTTGCCATGACGTAGGATTTCTTATTAACATATACGTCATTAGTAACGGTTACGCTAGTTATAAATACAATCTTTTCTGTAATAATATGAATTGCGTATTATGGATTTCTGAATACGTCGTAATATTACTACACCTTTTACATAGGACATTATTCTAGTTGTTAATTACTAAATCGTAGCGCTATTGTTTGTAGTAAATATGTGTAAGAAACTGTACAGAATAGTTTTTGTATAAATCCATCGAAATTCAGCATTTAGTCTAAAGCCACTTGCACCAACTGCCTAAATCTCTGATAGTACATTGTTTCCCTCTTAACACACATATCAATCTTTTAGTTTATTTCAGCACCCGTATGATGAATTTGGTGAAAGAGAGATGTCTCACTTTTAAACGTCGAAACTCACAGAGCTATTAATAACTAGATAAACTAAGTGTATGTACTTTGCATGTAAAAATAGACTTAAGAATTAGAATAGACACCTTGTTCTCAAGCCAGACTGAGTGACTAATTCACTGAGGCTGATAGAAGTGGTTTGCAATCCCTTTTTACACACCAAGTAGAAACACTTGCCTTGTCTAGTTATTACTTCGCTCTGTGGATTTGACGTTTAAAAGTGAGACATCTCGCTCTCACCAAATTCATCATACGGGTGCTGGTATGCGGTATGTATGCTTAGTGGAAATAACAAAGTCATACATAGATTTAGGTAATTGCCCTATGCAAGTAGGCAAATAAGGTCGATTCCGGCAATCACAACTTAAACCTAAACGTATTTTAACCTAAAATTTAGGTTTAAGCATATCAAAACCAAAATTTAGGTTTAACTCTTTGACCGCCAGACCGAAATCATGTTGTCGTGCCACCAGCGCCACGGCATTTTTTACCTACAATTTTCGCCCGAATCTCTAGTGATGTGTCGAGAATTTGTATTACTAAAAGGAAATGATGTTTTACTATTAAAATTATAAATAATCAATGAATAAATTCAGTTACAAAAAAGTCTGTGTAACTAAGACTTGGTAATTTAGACTTATTATCAAGATTTGACTCCAATGGTATTTTTAAAAACATCGATCTTTTGGCGACACTAGCGGACGCTTTAAAGCGTCATTGGCGGCCATGAGTAGTCCTTTTTTTCGATTTACCTAGAACTACTATTATTGTACTTCAGTTATCGAACATTATGTTAGCTCAATATTTTGTGAAATTCTGTTAATAAAACAAAATAATTTCTATATTTATTTGCAGAAATACAGAATATTGATGCGGACTTCCGTCACAATATTTCACAGTAATTCAGATCGACAGAAATTAAGATGAACTGGACAACCTAAATCAATAATCCTTAATTTAGTATATACGCCTCAAGAAATTACAAGAAAATATTTGCAAAAAATTAGACAGCATATTATTACAATACAGGGTGTTTGTGACAGCCAGGCAAATATTGATACCATGATTCTAAGGCGGAAAACACTGAAAATTTTGACGTCACACTTTAACTAACTTGTATGCACGTAAAAGAACTTTTGTTCTACAGCTATATTAAATACTAGTGGACGACCGCGACTCCGTCCGCGTGGACTACAGAAAAAATAAAATGTCAAAATTATCCGGCATAAACTCATTACCCCAGGATAAAAAGTAGCCTATATGTTACGCTATATGGGACCTGTCACAATATTCCTGAAAACTGCATCGAAATCGGTTCAGTCGTTTCTGAGATTAGCGTGCACAAACGCACAGACAAACAGACAACAATC
Source organism: Carposina sasakii (assembly GCA_014607495.2). Classification (NCBI taxonomy): domain Eukaryota; kingdom Metazoa; phylum Arthropoda; class Insecta; order Lepidoptera; family Carposinidae; genus Carposina; species Carposina sasakii. Next base: position 4,133,553 of record CP053151.1, on the reverse strand, counting down.
CCAAAAATCATTCTTTCGGGTACTATTGTGTTGATAAAGGTCTCCCATAACATTTTTTCTCATATATCTTTCATGTACAGACAGAACACTTTCATATAACTCAACACAATGGTAATTGTTCAGTATTTGCCTGGCTGTCAGCAACATCCTGTATTTCATTTGTGATAAGCACTAAAACATGTAACGCAAAGTGCCACTTTGCATACCTTGCACCAAAATCGCGTATCATGCCTTTTGTGATTTAAGCTGCATAGTTTGCATCGTAATTTTTTATTATTAGGCAGAAAAGCCGGCATGTGGTTTGATGAATTTCCCCCAAGTATTCTACTCGGGTTTTCGATTGCTCTTGATGTTGTAGAAAGGGTGCAGTCACCCCTGTATTTAATGACAATTTTCGTTATTACCGATAATTGATTGTTATAGTTCACATCACTAGTCGACTCTTTAAGACGTCATTGGCGTTGAGAGCACATCTTTTTTTGCACAAAAAATCATAGTTTCTATTTTTAGTTATCCCAGTTAAAATATCACCTGTTCACAGTTTTAATTCATCAATACTGATTAATGAAGAACTGTTTCGTCCGTGTATGCAAATCAAGATTTAAAACCGACTAGTTTCTATGCAGTTCACTACCAAATATTGCGAAAAATTGTGACGCTTTAAGACGTCATCGGCGACTGTGGCCAGATTTCGTTTGACGCTTTAAGACGTCTTTGGGTCAAAGGGTTAAGCATGTCAAAACCTATTCTGGCAGTCACTTTTATGACAGTTGGCGACTAAATTAAATTTGATTTGACTATTCAACTTTTTTTTTCAATTCACTTCAACTTTATGCGTAAAAAGCTATTCTGGTGGTCATGTTTTTGACATTAGAAGCGTAAAATTACTTAAGTTTAGGAGGCATCTAAAAGTTGGCGTTTAAATTATACTTAAAAATAAAGGTGTCTTTTTGGAGTCGTCAGCACTTCAGTGAACATGATATGTTGTTAAAACGTAATTATAATAACTGTTGTTAGAGAAGCAACAGAATCGTAAAAAGGACGACAAGATTATCCACAATTACAAGAACTCCTGTGCCGGTTTTATTTTGTTTATTTTGATGTTTTAGGAACATTACACCCGTTTCCAATGTTTTCTACAAAGTTTCCGTTCATTACTATCCCTCATAATCAGATTTTTTTTTTTTACTAAAGACATGGACATGAACGCATGGTCCATAGATTTCTTTGCCTTTCCTTCGGGATGACAAAAAATGTATTTTTATTTCTTTTATCATTCATTTTATGCTCTTTCGTTCACTCTTTTCTTTTTTACGGTATATACTGGCAACACAGCGTATTAAATTTACTATTGTCGGCTTTTTAGGTTTAGGATAAAGAGTCAGAATAGCTTTAACGACTAAGATTAAAAATTCACCAACCAGTGTAGATTTTAAACAACAATTTTATAGTTTTAAGCAGAATGAATCGTGATTTAAATGATGTTTCTTTTTTAAAGTAGAATATCTTGCGTGGCGTGACTTTTCTCCAATTTGATCAAAATACATGAACAGACGCGTACACTGAATTTAAATTTACTAAATTTAAACTCATCTTAAATTTAGATATTTTTACGTAAGTTTATGTTTAAATGTGTGACTGCCGGAATCGACCACTATATTTCTTTTATTTTATCATTAAATTAGAAAAGATATATATAGGTATGTATAGGTAGGCTCAAGAAATGTCCTTAGTCTTTGCATTTATCCTCCTTGTATATTGTACATATTTATATCGTTGTAAATTACAATAGACCTGTGTACAGTTTAGTCATCAATATCCGAGCATGTTCATTTAAATTAGATTAGATACTTTAGCACTAATATCACCTATAACATAAAACTCGTGCATGGTTTTGAATAGTTTGTGTTTGCCTTACAGATCAGTTAGCAGTTTAGCACAAGGTCTAACGTCCAATGGAATGTTTGGATCATCTTCGTCATTATTAAGCAAACTCAGTGGAGTTGGAACGATCTCAGGTATATATTATGTGAAAGAAAATATTGAAAATATTCATGTTAGTACGTGGACGTAGCACAGGGAAGTATGTGTAATAATAATGTCCTCAGACCGTATTTCTGACATTTCGGCCTAGCTTAACTCTCTATTCCTTTACTCTCAAAATACATAATAGTCTGAAAATACCTTTTATGAACAATTTATTGTCATATAAATACTTACGCTACTGATGAACCTTCAAGCTGTACCGGCAAAGTAAATGCATTAGGGTACGAAAATTCCGAAACTAAATATTTATTCGACTCTTTGACTTCTGAATCTCATCACTGTAGTCTAAAATACGATGTAGTTTATAGATTTTTGAACTGGGTCGCACTTGCACCCTATCCCTGAGTCGTGTAGTGACCCCACGTGTGGCCCGCAGAGCTGGTGGGCGGCGGCGTGGGCGGCGTTGGCGTGGGCGTGGGCGTGGGCGCGCTGGTGGGCGAGAAGGCGGCGGCGGGCCGCTCGCGCCTGCTCGAGGACTTCCGCAACAACCGCTTCCCCAACCTGCAGCTGCGCGACCTGGCCAACCACATCGTCGAGTTCTCACAGGACCAGCACGGCTCCAGGTGATCTCATCTACCTAATCAGGTGCAATTGGGGCCGCCGTTTTTTGCTTACTGTGTAGTTGACACCTCTGAGCACCTCAAATCAGTGGCACCAACTAGTGTAGATTTTAAACGTAGCTGTCAAAGTTTCTATGGTTATACACTCGAATACCTTAAAGGCATATAAGAAGCGCCCAGATGCATCGAAAATTTTAAATTTGTTTGTTAGAAATTTGTTATCGTGATATTTCCTACACGTTCCTTCCTTAGATTCTTAGGTTATAGACTAAAACGTTGTTACATTGACTAAACAAAATCCAGACATTGCACTCTATGATCGAGATAGAGAGAAGGAAGCTCGAATCTTTAGCGTCAACGAACCATGGTTAAATTATGTAGTCTCTGCCTTATTATGATGGTTTCCCTTTTCTAGGTTTGAGTTTTGTAATTTCATTAATTACTTAGTTTAAGTGTATGATTTCAAATGATAATTTTATGAATTTGATTGTATCTTTTCACTTGTTTTAATTAAAATAATTGTATTTTTTAGGTTTATACAACAAAAATTAGAAAGAGCAACGGTACAAGAAAAACAAATGGTATTCAATGAAATAATTGGAGCCGCATACAGCCTCATGACCGATGTTTTCGGAAACTATGTGATACAAAAATTCTTCGAATTTGGAACTACTGAACAGAAAACTACATTGGCACAAAAGGTAAGACAATACATTTTAATATAATTAATTATGTATTTGTATACTTATGTGACCCATTAGATATATTTTTTTTAATATGTACCACATCAAAATGCTAACGGACCTGGTTTTAAAAAAACTAAATACGGTTCTGGATTCTAATTCCAATTCCGATATTGACGAACATATCACGTTGTTAAGAGAAAAATGGTTCATGCATGTTTTTACATTTTTATATGATTCAATTGTTCCTTTGAACCCACCCAACCACGTTAGTAAACTGTTTAATTGGTTACATGTTTAAGTATGCATGTACATTGTAATGACAATAGTGATGAGGACAGTATTATAAATAATACTTTACACACAAGATAAAATATGAACAAAGATAATGTACAAAGGCGAGCTTATTTACAGAATGTAAGATCTAAATGTTAGTTCCGAAATCAGGCAAACATGTGATGTTGGTGCACCTAATCTTAATAAATTGTTCGGAACAGATTTTTAATTTAGAAGCTCAAGTAGCATGATCTGCGAACCACGATATGATAAACCGATTTTTCGACATTTAGCCTGTCATAATACGATAAATATTGCCGCCATGTTGAATTTTGTATAGAGACGATACGATATCGTACGATACGCCCCCTTATTACCTAACTAGCAAAAGCAAAGCGATAGCGAAAATTGTAGAAAAATCGCTGATTGCTAGTCAAATTCGTATTACGTAAAATTAATTTCAAAGGAACTTTGACATTTCAGTGCGAAAATTGTACAATGTTCGCCTTGAAACCGCCCTAACACCCCTGAGCGTAGCCACCCTCATGCGTGGTTCCATCGGTTGAAGGGCAAGTCGCTGGACCCAGTGTATATATATATATATATATATATATATATATATATGTAAATAAATAGCTATTTTCCTATGAAACTGACTCTAATAAGAGTGTGCGTGTATGTTCGTTTGACGGCCGATTGGTGCAGTTGGTAGTGACGCCATAGGTCCTGGGTTCGAATAGCTGCAAATCTTTATGACGAATATCCTACCGTGCTTTCGATAACAGCAGTAAGTACATCTCGGATAGTTTCGAGAAAATGGCTTCCAAAAACTATGACACATTTTTTCTTTTTCTGATATATTTAAAGTTGGTGGTTGTTGGCTATTATTTCTGGTGCATTAGGCTACAACAATCAAAAATGTGGTTTTTGATTGTTGTAGCCTAATGCACGTTCTTTCTTTTCCTCATATCAATTTTATCCTATGTAAAAACACAGTTGCTTATTATTAAAACAGTATCTCTAGTTACTCCTGTTAAGCTAAGATTTTATAATCATGTAAAATATAAAGTATTACTTACTATATCCACAGTATGGAAAGTTACTGCTGATACATTAAGCATGTCGTGATTTGTTGTAAACGAGCGTCACTTGTTGTAACCGCAGTACCTTTAGTTACTGCCATTATCAGTAGTAGCTTTAAAACATTAATCTTAGAGTTGTTCCACAAAATTGGGCGTAAGCATACTTTACTGCCGTAATACTAAGGATGAGTTCTCGTTTATCAGACTTACTGCCCTTATGCTTATTGAAATTATTATGTTTCCGGCATGTAATCAGAATAAGTATCAGATCACGTTGTAGAGCCTTTTGCGCTGATTTCAAATATACCTATATAACTAACTGAAATTTGACAAAATTGGTACTTACTGCCCTTATCGATAGTACGGTAGTATCGATGTCGGTTTTCTAGTCATGGATGTTTCTTCAGCTATGTATTTATATACCGTTGCCTAGAATAAGTACCCACAACACAAGAGTTTAGGGACCTTAGTGTGGGACTAGGTTAATGTGTTGAAGGGTCTAAATAGTCATGTATGCGCAGGTGCGCGGGCACGTGCTGGCGCTGGCGCTGCAGATGTACGGCTGCCGCGTCATCCAGAAGGCGCTGGAGTCCATCCCGCCCGAGCAGCAGCAGGAGGTGGTGCGCGAGCTGGACGGACACGTGCTCAAGTGCGTCAAGGACCAGAACGGCAACCACGTGGTGAGTATCCGCAATACACCAGCGTGTCATCTCACGCATTTTTACCATTTTACTTAGGTATTTCATTCAAGGGTGCTCGCTCGCCCACGTCAGACAATCGATTAGCGATTTTCATTGGAGAAAAATAGAACGTACTTATTGCAACAGCGCAACGCACACATCCTACAAAAAGTAGGTAGGTCAGAAAATCACAAAATCCAAGAACAAAAGAATCAAAGGAAAAATCATTTTCGTTCTGAACTAACTGCCTTTGGTAAAGCCAAAAGCAATACCACAAAGATGTACTTTGTGTCTCGATTAGTGACCACGCATAGCAAACTAATAACACAGCAATGTGCTCTAGTCATCTGACTCGCGTCATGTACCTATTACCTGCGGACAGTGTTCCGAAAACCCCGAAAAATGGACATCTCTAGCTGATCCCATATACCGACGTAGTTCGACGAGAGAAACAATTCGCTAGAACAAACTACCTATCAATTGTTGATAGTTTCCGAGAAAAAATATATTAAAGTACCCAGTTTTTTTTTGGGGTTCGAAAAATGAAAAAAATTGAATTGTACTTTTATTAATGGAGTTTGACACAAAATTCGTTTTATTTGGCATCTTAGGTACTGATATGAAATCGCAAATATCTCCAGTTATCCACGAGGTACGGTGCTGATTTTTTTTCTGTAGACATAATAGTGAGTAATAATTATTAGTATAAAAAATTATGTGCTGAAATTGTGTACTTTTCTTGAAAAAAAAAATACATACATAAAGAATCCAACATTTTACAAATTCAACATTGTGGTCCTGAAGGCATATAATCACGCCTTTATGGTAGGCAGAGCACTAAGGGCCGATAGAACCACATGGTGCCACTTCTGACCAATTTTTAGGGTATAGTTGAGATGTACAAGTTCGGTTAGTAGTGACAGGTGGTCAGCCCATATTGCCTACAAAACACCAAGACCCTCTTGTCCCTCTACTGACTTGTACAGTATGCCCGGGAAGAGAAGCAGCTGTAGTAATTATACGTTATTTTTTCACTCCCAGAGCAGCATAGAAGACAAAATAGAAGAAATAAATTTATACTAGTTGGATTTTTTTTTATTTCTTTAAATCACCTGCATATAGATGATTGTAATTTAACTTGAAATACGCCCCATATGATGAAATATTATGGGATAAATAAATTTCGTGTCAAACTTCATTGATAAAAGTACAATTCAACATTTTTCATTTTTCGACCCCTCAAAAACTGTCAACTTTAATAATTTTTTTCTCGAAAACTATCAACAATTGATGGGTAGTTTGTTCAAGCGAATTGTTTCTCTCTTCGAACTACGTCGATATACGGGATCAGCTAGGGACGGTAATTAATAAAGAAGCGATCACTAGATAGGGTTATGAGATACCTTAAATACCTATTAACTTCAAGCTTGAAAGTCTAGTTAGAAGTTAGAAGAGTCTAGTTCTCCATCCTAAACCGGACTTGATGCTTTCCAACTCGCCACCCTGGAGATCCTGGCCAATGTTGACGCGGACTCAAAAGGCATATAGGGTTTTGCCTTTTGAGTCCGCGTTCATAGTGATGATCTCTCACTGCAATTTAATTAACCTGAAGTACGGATCGCTTCCGAGGCGTCGGTGTGGAGGTTATTGGGGGAGGCCCATGTTCAGCAGTGAACTGCTCATGGCTGAAAATGATGATAATGGAAATCTGTACGCCTCGAATATGTCGAAGCCTCCAGCAGACGTATGCGACCCCAGAACTCCACTCTCCCGCCACATTACGGACGATTTACAGGACGTAGATATATACAGCTCTCACAGAGGTTAGGAATAGGAAAGTTCCCGTGAAAAACTAGTCCTTGAGGAGTTGAATAGGTTATTTAACTGCGTAATTATACAATAGGACTAACCCCAAGGCATGTGTAGTGGTATTGTTTTTGAGAAGGGAGATAAAACACTCCGCAAAACCTATTATGCCAATTAGTGCCACTTCTTTAAGCTGTTCTCGAGAGTAGTTACGAATAGCATTAAGATTTAATGCCTTCTGGCCACTGAAAAATAGGCTGGGTTTAGCGCTTTGAATCACATCAATACTGAACGCTAGGCTATGCCAAAAGTCAGACCCATAGCTATGTTTGGCTTTTGTGGACTATAAGAAAGCTTTCGCCTCCATTGAAACCTGGGCTGTTTTGCACTGCCAAGTCGACTGGCGATATGGAGAGATGAAGGTGCTTTGCAAGGAAATCTCTTCCAAATAGGAACAATGTCTGTTTCAGTACTAAACAACAAAACAAGGCCGATTCAACTAATCAGAGGTGTAAAATAAGATGACATTACATCCCCGAAACTCTTCACCAACGCGTTAGAGGACGTCTATAAAACTTAGTGGGTTGGTGATATATATACTGCCTTCTTGCTCCTATGTGAGAGCCTCCTCGTCTGTGACGTCTGTCTGTCAGATGAGTAATAAACTAGCTATAGCTACGAGACGGTCGTTTTCTTCCATACATTTCAGTTGGACTAGACATGAACGTCAACTTCAACGCTGAATCGCTGTAGGACCTGAAAAAAATGCGGTTGAGTCTTAATGCATACTGTTTCGAGGTGTCTTGGTGTCAGGATGAATCTGGACCAAGATTTTGTTCAATTGACAAGTACCTGAGCCGGTTTCCATCGATGTTGAAATTGTCTAGATTCTAGACAAGACATTTGCTCAGGGTACACATACTTCTAGACTCTAGACTAGAAGTATTTGTACCTTGGGCAAACGTTGCAGTTGAGTAAAGAAAACTTTGAAGGGAACATTACCAGAAGAGTGCAGCTTAGCAGGCCAGCGTTTGGGAAGTTAAGTCATATCTTTTAGTCATCCTTGCCACAATACCTCAAGACCAAGATGTTCGATCCATGCGTCCTACTAGTCATGCTAGCCCACCGATTGTATGTCACTCAGTGAGTTATGGAGAGGTCAAATAAGATTATCCGGCTGAAGACCAAAGTGACAGACGTGGTCTCGAAGTGTAGCAAAATTAAGTGAACCTGATCAAATCTATCGTAGAACCGATGGAAGGTGGAGTAAGTGGGCTCTTAAATAATTAAAGGACCGCGCCGCGGCAAGCGTAGCGTCAAACGACCTCCGGTTAGATGAACCGATGACTTGAAGATGGCGACTGGTAGTAACTGGATGGCAAAAACAAAAGATCGTGCCCTACGGGAGGGCTACGTCGAACAATGGACTGAATTAGGCTGATGTACCTATCTATGTTATGTAGTAGCTACTTAAATATGTATATGTTAAGTAAGTTTTCTTTAACAAACATGATATAAATCATGCATATAAGTTACTATCACTTACTGTGTTGATGGATAAAACTACCTGGTAGCAATTATCGTGTTGATTTTTTTTTAAGAAATAGTCTTTTAGCATTATTTTGATTCCTACTAAATGCATTTTGGGTCTAATTAGCAATTTTAGCTTACCATAATGTAAGTAAATATGAGTAAATTTTCGCTTAACCACCATCTATCTCTAAAACTAGAAGATATAGACTATTCACGAGTATGTAATTAAATATAATAATAATTTTTAAGATTATGTTTTTAATTTCATGAAGTTTCATGCAGAGGAAAAAAAGATATGTAAAGTTTTGAAAGTGGCGCTTTAGCGTTTTTGCCTTTACACTGTCGATGTGTATTTAGTTTGCCTGTGTCTTGTGTACTTTTTTGGATTATCTTTATTTATTTGGTCCATATGGCACGATGCATTATATTGGCAAAATGTCCAGAAGACGCAAATCGTACAATGACTAAAATGCTCTTTCTAACAGGACAAGAAATCAAATGAGAATAAACACACGTAATAACAGGATGTTTATCCTTCTTGCGCAGGTCCAAAAGTGCATCGAGTGCGTGGAGCCGGGCGCGCTGCAGTTCGTGATCAACGCGTTCGCGGGGCAGGTGTACGCGCTGTCCACGCACCCGTACGGCTGCCGGGTCATACAGCGCATCCTCGAGCACTGCACGCCCGAGCAGACCGCGCCCGTGCTGCAGGAGCTGCACGCCCACACCGACCAGCTCATACAGGTACACACACACACACTGCACGCCTGAGCAGACCGCGCCCGTGCTGCAGGAGCTGCACGCCCACACCGACCAGCTCATACAGGTACACACACACACACTGCACGCCTGAGCAGACCGCGCCCGTGCTGCAGGAGCTGCACGCCCACACCGACCAGCTCATACAGGTACACACACACACACTGCACGCCTGAGCAGACCGCGCCCGTGCTGCAGGAGCTGCACGCCCACACCGACCAGCTCATACAGGTACACACACACACACTGCACGCCTGAGCAGACCGCGCCCGTGCTGCAGGAGCTGCACGCCCACACCGACCAGCTCATACAGGTACACACACACACACACTGCATGCCAGAGCAGACCGCGCCCGCGCTGCAGGAGCTGCACGCCCACACCGACCAGCTCATACAGGTACACACACACACACACTGCACGCCCGAGCAGACCGCGCCCGTGCTGCAGGAGCTGCACGCCCACACCGACCAGCTCATACAGGTACACACACACACACTGCACGCCAGAGCAGACCGCGCCCGCGCTGCAGGAGCTGCACGCCCACACCGACCAGCTCATACAGGTACACACACACACACACTGCACGCCTGAGCAGACCGCGCCCGTGCTGCAGGAGCTGCACGCCCACACCGACCAGCTCATACAGGTACACACACACACACTGCACGCCTGAGCAGACCGCGCCCGTGCTGCAGGAGCTGCACGCCCACACCGACCAGCTCATACAGGTACACACACACACACTGCACGCCTGAGCAGACCGCGCCCGTGCTGCAGGAGCTGCACGCCCACACCGACCAGCTCATACAGGTACACACACACACACTGCACGCCTGAGCAGACCGCGCCCGTGCTGCAGGAGCTGCACGCCCACACCGACCAGCTCATACAGGTACACACACACACACTGCACGCCTGAGCAGACCGCGCCCGTGCTGCAGGAGCTGCACGCCCACACCGACCAGCTCATACAGGTACACACACACACACTGCACGCCTGAGCAGACCGCGCCCGTGCTGCAGGAGCTGCACGCCCACACCGACCAGCTCATACAGGTACACACACACACACTGCACGCCTGAGCAGACCGCGCCCGCGCTGCATGAGCTGGTCCATCTATCTACATGATTACTGACTGAATGTGTGACTATGCCGTATGTCGGTTCTATGTGTAAGTTACTTACGGAACCTTCCCCCCAGGACCAGTACGGCAACTACGTGGTGCAGCACGTGCTGGAGCACGGCGCGGCCGAGGACCGCGCGCGGCTGGTGGGCGGCGTGCGCGGGAAGGTGCTGACGCTCAGCCAGCACAAGTTCGCCAGCAACGTGGTGGAGAAGTGTGTGTCGCACGCCACGCGGGCCGAGCGCGCGCTGCTCATCGACGAGCTGTGCGGCTTCAACGACAAGTGAGTGTGCGGTGCCGACACCACGTGTGTTCATTCCGTCATACGCATTTCTATGTAGGTTTTGAATACTGAGAATGTACATTATTGTACATCATACTGAGAAAGAGTGGCTGTGACCAGAGGCGGCTCGTGATAGTTTTTGATTGGGCTTCACTTTTTTTTAAAATATTGTTAAGATTTAGTTTTCAAACTACATACATTTTTGAGAAAGTATATACAGTAAGAAAAAGAGAAATTCTTGGACATGTTGGCCCTTTGCGGTTCAGGTCAAGGCGCTTTTGAGGTTTTTTCACACTTTTTAGTCATACAGTATTGAAAAACTGCTAATTAACTGAAAAAGCCGACACGTTTGTTTGTAATCTAAAACGGTAACATCGGCAGAGAGTAAGTATATTCTTTGCATCGGCAACATCGCACATGCAGGTTATCCCCCCGCGCACGTAAATCCACGGTAGCTATGGCAACGCCGCGCCGGAGCGGCGCTCCAGATTAAGCTAATTTCTCATACGAAATCTTCTGTTACACGCGTCGGCCTGTGTCGATGTGATGTTCTCTTTCGCACTCATTGAAGACAGTACTAGGAATCGTGCTAAATTTCGTTCCATAAGAGCGCAATCACAGGTGCTCCACTCATTACAAGTTACAACTTACCTACTATTAATTGACCCATACCCGTAGCAGGAAGAGGTAGGTATCTGTTAAACTATTGTATAGGCAAATTAGAATATAAATAAAATTTTGAATAAGTATATAGAAAAATAGAAATACATATGTATAAAGAAATAAAGTCTTCCTATGTAATCTTCATGGGTGGGGTGGGAGTGCACTGCACCAGCGCTCTTTAGGACGAGCCGCCTCAGGCTGTGACAAATAAATCTACAATTTACTCAAAATTGCTACACATGTGGCCATATATGTCAGGATTAACTTCTTGCAAGTCAACCACTTTAATTGGAACACATTACGAAGATAGGTTGGCTGCAATTTTAACTCTAAATATCAACTAGACTAAACATGTACCTCCTCCCTTGCCTGTTGTGACTCGTCGTCCTTGCCCGCAGCGCGCTGCACGTGATGATGAAGGACCAGTACGCCAACTACGTGGTGCAGAAGATGATCGACGTGGCCGAGCCCACGCAGCGCAAAGTGCTGATGCACAAGATCCGGCCGCACGTGGCGTCGCTGCGCAAGTACACGTACGGCAAGCACATCATCGCCAAGCTGGAGAAGTTCTTCCTCAAGGCGCCCGAGCTGGGCCCCATCGGGCCGCCGCCGCCGCCCGGCGCGCTCGCGTAGTGCGCGGCGCCCTCGCTTGTACATTTGTAATTACGTCGCCCCCGTCGCCCGCCGGGCCGGCTGTACATACAGCGCGCGGCAGACTGATGTACAGAACGATGCATATACAGTATACAGTAACCGTAGGTGACCCTCATCTCGCGTCTCTTAGTCTGTAAGTGTTCTAGTATTATTCGTTGTTCGTATGAATCTATGTATAAATATTTGAACGTCTCTCATTCTCGTGTAATTTATGAATCGAAGGAGAGCGGCGGTCGGTGGGACCCCGCGTTTCCGTAATTTAGCTCGTTGTAGATTTACTATTAGCTGGGCTAGGGGACCTTGAATCTTCATAGCGTTGAAATTGCCGCAGGCAGTTCTAGACAATCGGCACTATAGTCGTGATAATTATTATTATTTTGTACTATTATTCAAGTCAAGCTCTCGTTTAAGTTATAAAACCGGCTTTAAAATCGTACATAGTTATCGAATATTGTTTAGTGCCGGAGTGTATAGTTGTCGATTATAATTTTGTGAAAATGATATTTTTGTATATTTTTATGTAACTAATTTAAGTTATTTAGTTAGTGTGTCCGAGGAGTTCGGAGGCCGCTCGTAGACAGAGCAGTTTGGTTGAGCACTATAGGTTATAGTGAAGATTGTAAAGTCCTGTACTGGTAGTTAGTCCGAGGTCTGCCTTGCCGTCGCACGTCACAAGCGTAGCTGCTCCTCATTCCCCTGTGTAATTATTTTTATAGGAAGCGTAGTTTCCTACGACACCTCAAGATTTTTTACGTCTAGATGTAATTGAAAATAAAATTATTGTATATGGCTGTACAAAAAATGTTAACAAAATGATTTGTAAAACCTGTAATGTGATGGAATAAGGCGGGGCGTCAAGAGTGGCGAGGTGTGACTGATCGCGACTCTGGCCGTCTCGTCTTGTAGGTTGTACTAGATAAACATTTATATGATGATCCATCTATTTAGACATTAATTATAATAAAGCATTTCTGTAATAATATTACAAAGAAATTTCTTGTTTTATTCCTTTTATCCCATGAGCAAAATAAAATATTATTCGTACACTGCAGAAAAAAACAAAATGTCGAAATCATCCGGGATAAAAAAGTAGCCTATATGTTAAGCGGGGCCTGTCGCAATATATTCCTGAAAACTGCATCGAAATCGGTTCAGCCGTTTCTGAGATTAGCGTGCACAAACATTACAATTTTATTATTTGTACTAGTGGACGCCCGCGACTCCGTCCGCGTGGCCTACAGAAAAAACAACATGTCGAAATTATCCGGGATAATAAGTAATAAGCCTTTGTACATTTTCTTTGTCATAAACTTTATTTGTGAAAACTTAACTGTGTACAATAAAGCATTAGAAAGTAAAGTAAAAGAAATATGTTTGACCTGTCACAATATATTCGTGAAAACTGCGTCGTAATCGATTAAGCCGTTTCTGAGATAGCGTGCACAAACGCACAGACAACAATTTCAAAAATCGTTTTGGGTACTATTGCGTTGATAAAGGTCTTCTATATTTTTTCTCATATCTTCGATGTACAGACAGCGACCCCTTACATTTTTATAATATGTATGTATAGATATAGATAACACAAGTTGTTACACGACCAATTGTATGCTACTATTACTATATTTGAATTTGTTTTGCTTATAGCTATACCAATAACCATCTAGGAGGCTAGGCATTACATTAGGTACGTGATATGGATTTTTAGTAGAAAGGATCGAACAGGGAAAATAAACAAAGCGCTTCTTGCAGGACGCGGGCGCCTCGTTTTTTAACAGACAAAAAAGAGAGGTTATCAAAATTCTTCTCTATGTTTTTTTTAAAAAAAATTTATGTGTGTTACCTCAGTCATTTATGAACCGATTTCAATTGTTTTTATGGTTGGTCATGGTATGCTTCCAAGTTGCATATTCACCACATTGGGGTCTGATGATGGGATCTTGGAGAAATCGAGGGCAATCCTCAAATATTGTAGGCACATGTAATCTGATGATTGAATCTCTATGGAATACTATAGATAATATAAAGGAAACGAGGGTATCAGACCGTCGACGACGACGACCAGATGGAGCCGCTAAAAACAGATAGTGGAACTTTTTAGTAACAAAATCCCCCTATGGAAGGGGGATGCCTACGTCCAGTAGTGGACTGCATTAGAAGAAGGAGTGTACAGGCCCACTAAAAGGAACCTATCCACAAAATTTCAGACTCGAAATCACATGTTTATTTTTCCAGATAGTATGCAGAATTCCTAAACAACTCAAGAATGTTCATACAATTTTGAAAAATAAACGTGATTTTGAGTCTCCAATTTTGGAAATAGGTTCTCTATAGTGGTCTATTGACATAGCTTTTCGCTTAACATACCCCCTTTGTTACATCCTGTAGTTATTTCCTCGTCATTTCTCTCCATAGATTTATTATTTCTCAGTGCCCTTTTGTCATGTGGCTTATTTAATCATTTGCTGGCATAGAAATCTGACAATATTATGCCTTGTAAACTTCGTACACGGCTTAACGCAATATATATTTGCCCTTTAGCAATATACTTTAGTAAGCTCGAGTGTTGGTTCATAGGGGAGGAAGTCGGTTTTTCGTTTTAAAAAAATTATAAGAGCCGAAACACATAACCGCGTTGCGGCGCGGCGCCGCGAATTTCAGCGTTGCGACGCCATACTTGGTGACAATGATTCACTAAATCTAAAAAAACCCAATGCCCTTAATGTATATGTAAGATATTTCATTTTGATGTTCGATTCAATTACTCTTGTAAACAACACGCGTAAACCCGGAAGCAATTTTAAAATCAAAATATCTGACGTTGATATCGATATATTAATATATTTATCTAAACTTCGTACACGGCTTAACGCAATATATATTTGCCCTTTAGCAAAATTTTACTTTAGTAAGCTCGAGTTTTGGCTGAAAGGGAAGGAAGTCGGTTTTTGGTTTTAAAAAAAAATATTGTTTTTTTTTATGTGTGTTACCTAGGGATTTGGTATCTCCTCTTGTATACATTTCTATGGTGTTACGGGTGTTACCCATAGATTTATTATAGTTACGGTCGGTGTTACATCAGAACTCCGTCATTTATAAACCGATTTAAATTTTTTTTTATAGTTGGTCATGGTATGCTTCCAAGTTGGTCCCATATTCACCACATCAGGATCTGATGGGATCTTGGATAAATCGAGGGCAATCCTCGAGGGTAATCTGTTTTTATACTTTTACTGAGCGTTTTGATCACCTACATATAAAACATAACATCTTGTGTAGTCCGTTGAGTAGTCCGTTTTTAGATGGAGAATTTTGGTCGGCTACACATAATATAAAGGAAACGAGGGTCTGATGATGGAGCCGCCGAAAAACGGATAGTGAAACTTTTTAGAAACAATATCCCCCTATGGCAGGCCTACGTCCGGGATACCTCCACTTGCCAGAATATTATTTGCCATAATGGTCAACAGACATAATATTGTTTCTAATAATTTTATATGTCATACTCACTTGTTTGCCATAATAGTCATATGCCAGAAACTTTGTTTTCCATAATCATTGTAATCCATAATTATCATATGCCATAAAATAATTTGCCATAGAAATTGATTCTAGAAGAAGCATAAAATCGGTTTAAACTAATCGATGAATAGGTTTAGCTTTTATCTTGCAAAAAAGAGCTGTCCGTGCTATTCTAAATTTAGGGTCACATTACGTGAGAAATTTAAAGAATTGAATATAATGACTTTAGCTTCGAATTATATTTATGTAAATTTATTATATGTTCATAAGAATTTAGATAAATTTAGTAAAATGTCTGATGTGCACAAAATAAATACATTTTTACATACAACTATTGGGTACAGGGCAGGAAGGAGTGTAATTATATGTTGCTTATATCGTCAGACGTTAAATTTCAAAGCCTAGTCATTTCTCTCGGTGCCCTTTCGTCATGTAGCCTATTTAATCATTTGCTGGCATATAAATCTGACAATATTATGCCTTCTAAACTTCGTACACGGCTTAACGCAATATATATTTGCCCTTTAGCAAAATTTTACTTTAGTAAGCTCGAGTTTTGGCTCATAGGGGAGGAAGTCGGTTTTTCGTTTTAAAAAAATTATAAGAGCCAAAACACATAATCGCGCCGCGAATTCCAGCGTTGTGACGCCATACTTGGTGACAATGATTCACTAAATCTAAAAAAAAAACCCGATGGCCTTAATGTATATATAAGATATTTCATTTTGGTAAATAGATACGGGAAAGGATGCGAGTTTGGTTGGGTAAGGTCATTGCAAGTGGTAGAACTACCCGAAACCAAATTATTACTCGGATCGACTCGTGCGCACTTGGCACCGCTCGCTAAATTGTCGAGTGAATCCTGTACCTTAAAATGCCATTCCCAACCGCAAGTTACAACTGGGAGTGATACTTTTAAACTAGCGCACAAAAACAAAACGAGGATGTAATTTAACAAAACATAAATAAAACACTAGAACAAGCTTAACTAGATCTTTTTAATCTTAATTGATATTAGGACGAGTTTACTCCCTAAAGGTGTAGGAGAAAAACATAATTTCAGTCGTGGTACATAACTCGTCACTTAAGATAGTATTGTTATTTATCGTCGTCTTTATCTTTGCTCTCTTTCGACTTTGGTTTGACGCTGCGTTCTCGGTCTCTGTCACGCGAGCGGTCCCTGTCTCTCTCGCGCGGGGATCTATCGCGTTCTCTTTCCCTCTCGCGCGGGGATCTATCTCGTTCTCTTTCCCTCTCGCGCGGGGATCTATCGCGTTCTCTTTCCCTCTCGCGCGGGGATCGATCGCGTTCTCTCTCTCTAGGCCGAGGGGACCTAGACCGGGACTTGTGACGACGGGATCTCGATCGAGACCGCTCCCTTCTGTAGGACCTATAGAGAATAATTTAATATATAAGCGTGCAGTGAGGTAAATCAACGTTAGATTCATAGAAATCAAAATAAATAGGTTCTAAAATTGTCATCTCGTGGTTTGTTACCATGGAGAAGGTATAAAAGAGGAGCAGCGGCTAAGTATATTTTCATACAAAAATAGTGTGCCGCTGAGCGGGGGTAAAGTATGGGACGAGGGAAGCATCCTAACACTGTAGCACAGTGTTCCGAAGACCCCGAAAAATTGACATCTCTAGCTGTTCCCGTATATCGACGTAGTTTGACGAGAGAAACAATTCGCTAGGACAAACTACCTATTAATTATTGATAGTTTCCGAGAAAAAATTTATTAAAGTAGCCAGTTTTTGGTGGGTCGAAAAATAAAAATAAAAATTCGACCCACCAAAAACTTTTATTAATGGAGTTAGACAAAAAATTTATTTATACCATAATATTTCATCGTATTGCGCATATTTCAGTATAAATTAAAGAAATTTTTTAAAAATCAAATTTTAGGTCATATTTTTTAAAAAGAAAAGTGCACAATTTCAGCATATAATTTTTTATACCAATAATTACTCACTATTATGTCTATTTACAGAAAAAAAATCAGCACCGTACCTCGTGGATAACTGGAGATATTTGCGATTTCATATATCAGTACCATAGAGGAATAAGATTAATAGAGTGCTAATGTCATACTAAGTGTCTCGATGAGCTTAATTACCCTGAGACTTGCTGGTACATCAACGTTCCTTCCAATTGTCGATAGATGACATTACTGTCCATATGTACTCAGCTCCATCTTTATAACATTTTCTAAACCTAAAATTTTCAAGAAAGTGACCTCTATTGAAAGTTTACAAAATCACTAACTGCACTCTAATACTGTCAATACATGACTAACTGAATAAGATGATTAATTTCAACAGTCTACGCAAAGCCATGATAGCTTTGCGGTACATAGTGAAATTAACAATCATTATGGAGTTGGAACAAAACTAGGTTTCGGGTTTTTTCCAATTTTGTTATTTAGTTATTATATTTTTTTTTATAGCTCCGTGTATCCACTAGGCTGTCCGTGTATCCAATGCGATGCAAATGCCACTCATTGTGTCGAGCATCTGCGCGTCACTTTTGTCATATTAATATAATAAAATTTACATTCGCGCAACGCGCAACAATGTTTTTTACCTTTTTTGCATTGCCGCAAACATGAAACTAACTCATTTAGCGAATCGGTGACATATTATATTAAGGACTAGTAGACGCCCTGCGTGATCGAATCAGAAATGAGGAGATCCGCAGACGTACAAAGATCACCGACATAGCTCAACGGTCAAGCAAGCTGAAGTGGCAAAGGGCACATAGCTCGAAGAACTGATGGCCGATGGAGTCGGAAAGTTCTAGAGTAGATACCACGGATCGGCAAGCGCAGCGTGGGAAAGCCACCCGCGAGGTGGGCGGACGACCTGGCCAAAGTCGCGGGCATCGGTTGGATGCAGGCGGCTTCCGACCGGTCGGAGTGGAGGTTGTTGGGGGAGGCCTATGTCCAACAATGGACTTCTCAGGGCTGTAAATGATGATGATGATGATCCTTATTGGACCTGGATGAACATAGGCTATAAGGGTTTTTCGAAATTCTACAAGAAATCCGTTCTTAGTGCTTGCTTCCTCGCAGTCCCTATACCTATGTATCAGCTTCATATGTACAGACCTACAGCGGTTTAGTTAAGAGCCGGATTGCTTCCACTGAGGTTCCTTGTAGTTCCCAAATACATTTAATTTTCAGATGTCAAAAATATTGAAAGTGGCCGCCATTTTGAGCTCTTTAGTTAAAAGCCGGATTGCTTCCAAAATCGACATCTGAGGTTCCTGGCAGTTCCCAAACACATTTCCGATGTCAAAATTAATAAAAGTGGCCGCCATTTAGAACTTTTTAGTTAAGAGCCGGATTGCTTCCAAAATTGATATCTGAGGTTACACACATACAATCCTTATAAGAATGTAGTAACTGTGGCTACCTAACCCACCTGTTGACTTGTAATTAAAAAGTCACCCACACACATATTGCATGCTTTTGTATTTTAATTGCAGTAATCCACCTCTTGTTGTTAAATCTTTTGTAAAACGACTAAGGGCAAGAGCGAGATATCCCCAACACAAGTATTATTATTACTTACTGGGGTTTTCTCGACAGAACAGAAATTGTTTTACTGAAATAAAGCATTTTTTTTTATATTGTAAAATTCCATGAGTAATATACTGGTCTTAGCGCTAAATAACAATATATGTACATACTAGTGGACACACGTAACATTTTCCTGGTATAAAAAGTAGCCTATATATTAAGTGGGACCTGTCACAATATATTCCTGAAAACTGCATCGAAATCGGTTCAGCCGTTTTTGAGATTAGCGTGCACAAACGCACAGACAAACAGACAAAAATCCCAAAAATCATCGTTTTGGGTTCTATTGCGTTGATAAAGGTCTCCTTTTCATTTTAATGAACAGATATTTTTATATTTTTCCCAATTAACTAGGCAATATGCCATAAGCTGGCATCCCTTTGCACCGATACATTGGCAACCTCTGTGACTTCACGCATTCTACTTTTAAAATCATACATACACGTTAAGCGAACGCTCGGCCGAGCTACATGGTAGGCGGAGTGGGGGGGTGTTAGGTTTTTTCGTTACGGAATTTCTTGATTCGGTCGCCGCGCTCAAAGCCCGCGATAAAAGCTATTCTTTAAACCTGTTAATAAACGACAAAGTAACTCGAGCACACACATAAATATAATAAAATAGGATGTATAAAAAGAATTTTTAAATTTATTAATCATTAATTCAATTGTTATATGGTAGTTAATTAGTAATTTGAATTTTTATATAAATTGTTAATTTTAATTTCTCTTTTTTGTATTTTTGTATTTATGGATCTAAAATTACATAACCATAGGAAGTCACTAGTTCCCACGACACAGGGTATCCTAGTGTGGGGCTAGAGAGGAAACTATGTAATGTAAAATATTATTTTGGCCAAATAAATGAATTATTATTATTATTATTAATTCAATTAGTAAATCAATGCTCCCGACTAGGATCAAACTTGTGTCAGCTGCATACTAAATACTGAGAATGTCATCGTCTCAAACATGCCAACTTGGTATTTAAATATGTGGTCGAAATAGTTGATAGTATGATTCTGTGTATGAAATAACGCCATCTATTGGAATTGTAGAATAAATACGTAGCCAACTTACCACTAACTTTCGGCACGGTTTTGGGAAATTCATTCAAGTAATAATTAAGTTTTAAAAGTCGTATTAATACGTGTTATGCCGTTAAATTTGTTTTTAATCATATAAATAAATAAATATGATGAAACAGTGCAGTTTCTTGTTGAATAAAGCAATATTTTACAGTCAAAAAATAAAAATGAACCAATCATCAAAATAACACTCTTGTCTTTTATTCCTCTATGTCAGTACCTAGGTGCCTGTTAAAAACTAAAAGAAAAGTTCATTTTCTTAGCTCAGCTCAGCAATAACTTGATAGTATTATTATAGTTATTCAAGTATCACCGAATCGATGAAATTTCCCTGCGTGTTCCCTAGTTCCCGTCACGGAGGGCTGTTGTTAGAATCGACAAAACCTGATAATCACTTGTGGTAAAAACACGCTATGTATGTGTAGTGTACCTATGTAAGTAGGTAGTTTTATATTCATAACTATTGATTATAGAGGGTAAGATTTGTACACTGGAAGTACTTATTATACGTTGTACCTATAACCCGCGTTTCTTATGTGCCCCTTAGTACCTATCTAACAGTATGCTATGACGGGATCTGTCTGAGTGGGGACACCACCTTTTCTGTTCCTACTGCAAAGCGTTTTAAAGAAATATGAACTTTGCTATTCGTTTTTATTAGGCACCTTAGGTACTGATATATGAAATCGAAAATATCTCCAGTTATTCACGAGGTACGGTGCTGATTTTTTTTTCTGTAGATAGACATAATAGTGAGTAATTATTAGTGTAAAAATTACGCGCTGAAATTGTGCACTTTTCTTTTAAAGTAATATTAAATTGACCCGGTGGCTTAGTGGTTATAGCGGCTGGCACGGTTGGCAGCGGTCGTGGGTTCGATTCCCACTCGGGTGAAGAATTTTTTCCATTTTCTTTATTAATAATTTTATAATATATAATATCTTGACTAAGATAAATTTATAACAACACTTCTCCATTAATATAATCCGTTAGGATATGGTTGATCGTTTCATCTTTAAACATTGTGCTGAGGGATTCAGCTTTGTTTGCCGAGATTTGGCTAGTGTATAGCTATCGGGATGAAGAATAACGTTGCCAATATGTAATTTAGAAAAGAGATGGTAAAATTCGTCATCCGAGTAATATACAGGGTGTAACAAAAACGGTATGTTAAGCGAAAAGCTATATGAACAGCCCACTGTAGAGAACCTATCCACAAAATTTGAGACCCGAAATCACATGTTTATTTTTCCGGATAGTATGGAGAATTTTTAAATATCTCAGGAATTTTCATACAATCTTGAAAAATAAAAATGTGATTTCGAGTCTTAAATTTTGTAGATAGGTTCTCTATAGAGGGCTATTTACATAGCTTTTCGCTTAACATACCCTTTTTGTTACACCCTGTATATGGGAACAGCTAGAGGTGTCCATTTTTTGGGGTCTTCGGAACACTGTGTGTAGCCCTGCCCATTTACATAGAAACCACATTGTAGTGACTAGGCGAACTACTTGCTCATTATCAATATGGTTCAACATTATGTTTTCATTAGTGCAATTACTAATCACTAGGTGGAAATACTACGAGTATACTACGTTTCAGAAATGAAGTCCCCTGATAAAAGCGCTAGTGTCTTTGTAATTTTAATGCTGTTTCATAATATTTTGTTTAGTACCAAAAAAAATCGCAGCAGTTCGTTATAAAACGGGCTATAGTAACTTCTCGACCACACACTAAGTATACTCTACCACTATTTGTCACAATAGTTTGTCTATCGCACGCTAGATGTCGCGATAATTATAACGTACTACGTACTTAAATTTTAAAGGGTAAAGTGACCTATTTAATTAAATTAACCAAGGAATACAACACTTTATGTTTGGTTCTTTTAAGATAAACCTTATTTTGTACACAATTTGATTTCGGAGCATAAGCGTGTGGTTACAGCTACTGCGTTACACTGGCCCTGAAGCTCCGCCCCTATCATGACGTCATGGCCTCATGATTGCCACACGACTCGGTTCATAGTCCCACCTCCTCTTTTATACCTTCTTCATGGTTACCACACACATGCTCCCGTATGATGATTTTGGTGAGAGCGAGATGTCTCACTTTTAAACGTCAAATCCACAGAGCTAAGTAATAACTAGACAAGTATTTCCACTTGGTGTGTAAAAAGGGTTTGCAAACCACTTCTATCAGCCCTAATTCATTCAGTCCTGGTTCGAGAACGAGTGTCTATTCTAAATCTTAAGTCTATTTTTTACATGCAAAGTACATACACAGTTTATCTAGTTATTAATGGCTTTGTGAATTTAACGTTTAAAAGTGAGACATCTCGCTCTCACCAAATTCATCATACGGGTAATGATGTGTATAACAGAACCGCACGAGCAAACAACGAATCACAAAGCGAAATCTCACAAAAACATCTCACTTTTCTCAATCTTGCTAAGATTGCGGTTTACTTACTTATCCTATCAAGATTTATATGGTTAAAATTGTAAAGTTTTGGTGCGTGTTAGGGCAATATGAAAATTATTTAAAATGTGTTACTGATTATTAGGTGCAATATGATTTCTGTTACTTATGAAATACTCACTTTCGTTTTCTAAAACGAAAAACAATAGATTTAACATTGTTTAAGCATGATAAATTTATACTTTCTAGAAGTAGGCAAATTAAGGGCCAATTTTTCTTCAATCTTTATTCTTCTCTTTCTTTTTCAATCTGAAGGATAAATTTGATGCTGTCATTATCTAAAACTTGATCAAGATAAAAGAAAACAGCATCAACTGAACATTGGAAAAATCAGCCCTAATAAACCTAGACCTAAAGTGTTAAATAAGATTCTTAAGATAGGTAAAATCATTAAATATTGTTCCTTGACTTACTTCTCTCGAATTCGATCTGGTTTAATAGACCTAGAACGTTCACGCTCTCTATCCCGATCTCTCTCTCTCTCCTCCTGAAAACAATAAACGATGGTATAGGAAGGAAGTGCATAACATGTCGAGGACATATATGGACAAATATATCGGGTGTAGAAATGACGACAAATGATAATCGGCTCTCTGAATATGTAACTTGCAGAAGCAGAACGATAGCAATGAGAAAGCGAAAAATGAGAATGTGTGTATGCGTGGGGGGAGGTACGTGGCTACGCTCAATTTTCGCTATCGCATTTCTTCTTCGGCTCTGCTACTGCATATTAGCTAATAACCCTGCAACCTGTGGATAACCGAGATTGGCCCACCACTCATTTCCGCCACTGCACCTCCTGTACCCTAGTGTCAACAGAGGCAACCAGAAAAATGCAAACAAAGCATAGAAAATCCCGAGGGGACCTGACAAGCGACTGTAATGTATTAAACTCTAATAGAAAAACAGAATGTGAAGTATGATAGGTACGCTTAAATTAAGCACTGACTGACAAAATTATTACTACTATTTTACAATTTTATTATACAGGGTGTCTGTGACAGCCAGGCAAATACTGAGGTACTGAACAAGTACTATTGTTTTGAGTTATAAGAAAGTGTTATTACTCTCAGGAAATTAATTTTTGATTTGATTATACGCAATGTTTGCTTTCCGTGTCAATTGGGTGATCCTGTGACTAGAGCAACTTTATTTTTTAAATCGTCCATATGTTAAAATTTTGTTTTTAAGTAATTATTTAAGGCCGACTTAAACGAACCACACTATTTATTTCCCGAATAAATTTTAAAAAAGTTGGAAAATTTTGGAATTTTCCTGCGAAAATTTTCGCTGGTTTTCATCTCAAAATCATGGTCCGAAGTCACCACATCAATATGGCTGTCACAAACATCCTGTATACCTATAAGTTACCTGTGTAGAAGGCTTACCTCATGCCTGTCTCTGTCCCTGCGCTCGCGATCATGCGGCTCGCGCATGCGCTCTCGCTCGGACACGTGCACGCGGTAGGGCGGCGCGTAGGGCGCGTGGTGCGGGGCGTGCGGGTTGTGCGGGCCGTGCGGGTTGTGCGGGCCGTGCGGGGGCAGGCCCGGCCCCGGCGTCAGCTCCTTTATGTCGGTCGGCGTCCAGCCCGACGGGTCGGGGTGACCTGTACAACAGTGCTGTCAGTTCACTGAAGAGGTTTCTATAAAGCTCTAGCTAAGCCGCAAGGCCATTTACGTTACGGCTTATGTACCTACTGTCAATTTTTATATTTCACTGTGTAATGTTGTTGGTGTACATGTTACAGAATAAATTTCTTTTATCTTACTTGCAGAAGCAATATGATCGCGAAAATGTTGTGTGTGTGACGCGGGACGAGCGCGAGGCAACGTCAAGCGCCACGCGCTCAATTTTCATGATTGCATTACTTCGGCTTTGCTTCTACAAGTTACGTAATAACCCTGTAGATCTGGCGGACGATAGACAGCGTCGTGTTTTAAGACCGTACATAATATGACGAAATCTACATTCCTCTTTTTCTCTCATCTTCCAATATACTAAAGTTTTCATTAAAAGCGTTAATTAAAACACGTGAACCTAAGGGTGAATATAAGGGAAGGACCCGGATATGATTCGTAGCCCCTTGATGGTTTTATGGGTGAAGATTAAATAAACCTTTCTTTTTACAAATACTACAAGTTTAATATATTTTTCCCGTTCCTCGTAGCCCTGCATGGGCGGCGGGTAGTACAGGTCGGTTCGGCCCGTGTGCCCACTCACCCCAGTTGGGTTCCTCGTAGCCCTGCATGGGCGGCGGGTAGTACAGGTCGGCGGGCGGCGCGGGGGGGAAGTACTCCGGCGGGGGGAGGTCGCGTGTGTGCGGCCGTCCGTACTCACGACGCTCCGCAGTCATCACCTGTATACAATGATACTCTTAGGCCGCAAACAGACATGAACGGATAACGAACCGCTAAAAAACGGAAGCCCTCGTATACATATAAGACGTGTTAGCACAAATCTATCACGTACATTTTATATGGCCTATGACACACTGTTAATACCCCACGCGAGAACACGCTCCATACATTTATGGCGTGTTATCGCGTGGCGTGTTATCGCATTGCGTGTTAAATGTGTGTCTTAATCCTTATGTACAATTCTATTCTAAGCAATAACAATGAGTTTAAAAGTTTTTGGTTAACATAGATACTCATTTTTTTTATATGAAATAGGCAATAAATAAGTACCTGAATTGTATTCTCTCGGACTTGGTAGTTGTTGACAGGGGGAGGAGGTAGCATTTCGTCTGGTCTCATAGGTTCTAAAAGAAAATATACAATGTATGATTATGACCAAAGAAAGATCTACTTATATCACGTATCACGGAGCTTGTTGCCAAACTCATCCGAAACGACTTCACTGATTTTTATATTATGTATATTTATTTATTTATTAAGGCAACACAACAGACACAAAGTAAAAATATTTAACATTTTCTCAGAACAGTACAGTTTTTACTCAAACTTAGTGTCCTAGGCACGAAGAATGTTCACTAATTTTGAATTTTAGCTTAACGTATTCTCTGTCAAAAATAAAAAATACATGTGAAAGAATTATTTTGATACGTCAATTAATTCCAAAGTTATAGAATTTAAAGTGAGCTCGCGACCGTAGACCCACGGTCGCGCCGCGTGACGTCATTTATTCAACAGAAACTTTATTTCTTAACCTATTGTTTATGACGCAAGAATCATTTTCATATGGTTCTTTAATCTAAGTTTCTTGTTTATTACATTATCCGTTCGGTGCTGAGCCAAACTTTTCGGACTTTTCTACATAGGATAAAAAAAGGTTTAGTACATCTGTTCCAGATTTATAATATGTATTAATTTTCCCTGGATAGTGAATTTGTAAGCTATATTATTGTGAAGTTTCATCAAAATCCATTCAGTAGTTTTTGCGTAAGAGCAACAAACATCCTCACAAACTTTCGCGTTTATAATAGGATCTCTAAATACGTGTTTAACCTTAGCCTCCTATATCCTAGTCCTCTTAGTTTATCTAGTTTTTAGAGTTTTAGGTTATAAAACCCTACAAACTAAAACTTAAAAGGTTTGATACTTAGCTAGAGTGCCTTTCACCATATATAGGTAGTTATACCATATACTATACTCCATACACCATATAAGTACTATGTGTATGACCACATTTTCTGTTTCACTTACAAAAATATTAGTTCCGAAATCAGGCATAAGATCTATTCTGTAAAATTGACAATAGTATTACGATAAAAAATAAGTTAGGTCGGGTTTGAGTATGTACCTACCTATTTTAGATAAATATAACAATATAGAACAGCAGACGACATCGTGATCATGGCAGAATCGCTGAAGGATCTAAGAACAATGCTCGATGGCCTCAATCGAGTCTCCCAACAGGTGGGCCTGAAGATGAACATGGACAAGACGAAGATCATGTCGAACGTCCATGTGCCGCCCACTCCTGTATTGGTTGGGAGCTCGATGCTCGAAGTTGTTGACGAGTATGTTTACCTGGGACAGACGGTCAAACTAGGTAGGTCCAACTTTGAGAAGGAGGTAAATCGGCGAATCCAACTCGGCTGGGCAGCGTTCGGGAAACTACGAAGCTTATTTGTGTCCAAGATACCCCAGTCCTTAAAGACGAAGGTATTCAACCAGTGCGTGCTGCCGGTGATGACCTACGGTGCCGAGACGTGGTCTGTAACTATGTGACTCATAAAGAAGCTCAGGATCGCACAGCGAGCGATGGAGAGAGTTATGCTTGGGATCTCTCTACGTGATCGAATCAGAAATGAGGAGATCCGCAGACGTACAAAGATCACCGACATAGCTCAACGGTCAAGCAAGCTGAAGTGGCAATGGGCAGGGTACATAGCTCGAAGAACTGATGGCCGATGGAGTCGGAAAGTTCTAGAGTGGATACCACGTATCGGCAAGCGCAGCGTGGGACGCCAACCCGCGAGGTGGGCGGACGACCTGGCCAAGGTCGCGGGCGTCGGTTGGATGCAGGCGGCTTCCGACCGGTCGGAGTGGAGGTTGTTGGGGGAGGCCTATACCGTGCTACTGCTGGGCGCGGAGTGTCGAGAAATGACGTCATCCGGGGTTCAGTGACTTTTAGCGGGGCGACAAATTTACGCGAACTTTATATGCTTGTAAAATCAAAACTACTAGGTATTTTGAAATAAGACAATAACTAGTGTATTTTATATATATATAAAAGCTTTACTGTAACTAAGTTTCAAGTCATTTTACATACCTATGAACATATCTCATTAATTAAGCGTAATCTAGACAGTAACATCAATAAAAAAAAATTATATTAATATATTCCTACTACCACTGCTATATACTTACATACTATGTGCAACTACAATCTAAAACAAGACTGAATGTAAAATACAGTTACGTTCATGTACATGACGTAGTGCTGAGGATGTTTTTTGTACTGATTCACATTGCAATTAAAAATATCAAGTTCGTCGTTATAAGCAATCTCATTATATTTCCGACACATTCTAGCTAGAGGGTTCTAGGACGAGATATTATTCTTGTAAATAGGTAATACAAAAGTAGGAAGGCGGCGTCGAGGATTGTATTTAGTATTAATTTGTAATTGAGAAAGCAATGTATTTGGTAGGTTTGAGAATCGGTCGTCTATTTTTTAGGTGGAAGGGGTCCACGCAACAAGCGAAATCTACACGAGCGGAACCGCGGGCAGCAACTAGTCCTAAAATAAAAACCTATTCTATAGTACTCACGTGTGTTGCGGCGTGCGTCGGCGCCGGGCGGGCGCGGGCCGGCTCCGTCCCCGACGCGCATGCGCCGCTGTCGCTCGCAGTACGCGCTCCATGTGATCTCGTTGAAGCCGTAGTTGAAGTAATCTGTTCAAACATATATTAATAATAAGCCCTTTATTTCCAGTAGAAAAGTACATTTTACATTAGCAATTTTACTTCAATTAGTTATAGAATGTCTCTTAGACTGGTGTGCCTTGTGGCATAAGCCTCCCCCAACAATTTCCACTGTTGGCTGGCTATCTTGGGCAACACTTCTCCAGAGGGTTCCCGCCGTTAGCTTCAAATCATCCTCCCATCTGATGTGTTGTCTTCCGCGACTTCTTTTCCCTTCTCTCGCGTACCGGTCTGTGACTGATTTTCTCCATTTTCCCTGTCTATCCCGCATTAAGTGACCTGCCCATCTCCACTTCTGTTGGTCCACTCCGGCGAGTATATCAACTATCTTGGTCTTAGATCTTAGGTCTATGATGCTTACTTTGTCTAGGCGTTTGCAATTGGTCATACTCCTCTCCATCGCTCTCTGTGTTACAGCAAGCTTTTCTCTGAGAGCTTTTGCAAGGGCCCAGGTTTCGCAGCCGTAGGTTAGACAGGGTAGGATGCAAGTGTTGTAAGTTTTCCTTTTAATTGTCATGCTTAGGTCCTTTGATTTCATTATTTCTTTCAGTACCCAGTATTTTCTCCAACCAGTCGCAATCCTTAGATTGATCTCCTTCGCCATTTAATCCGTAGTTGATATGAGTTGCCCCAAGTACATGAATTCATCCACGTAGTCTAAAAGTACACCATTGATGTTTATGTCTTGTTTGGCTGTGTTTGTCATTAGTTTGGTTTTGATGGTGTTAATTTTTATACCTGTTTTTAGACTTTCTTTGTTTAAAGTGTTTACCATGCATTTGAGGTGCTCTGGCCTTTCCTCTAGCAGTGTGTGGTCATCAGAAAATCTTAGGTGGTGTAGTTTTGATCCGTCTATGTTGATGCCATAGTCATCCCAATTCAAGTTTCTGAATATGCTTTCTAGGGCTGCTGAAAATAATTTTGGGAAGTGGGTCTCTCTGTCTTACTCCTCTTATATGCTAAATTCGTTGGCCAAGGTTTCCCATTGGATTCTGACTTTGCTATTGCAGTAATATGGCTTGTATGAGTTTAGTGTAAGTGAGGGGTATTCCTTGCTGTTTTAAGGTATGCCACAGAAAGTTATGGTCGAAACTGTCAAAGGCTTTGGCATAGTCTATAAATGCTATGTATATGTTGTATTTGTTGTATTTTTCTAGGATCTGCTTCACTGTGTGGGTATGGTCAATAGTGTAGAAACCCTCCTAAATCCAGCTTGTTCAACAGGCTGCTGTTCATCGAGTATTATGCTGACTCTATGTAATAATATTTTTTGGGCATTCCAGCCAAGATATCACCTCAGGGTAAAAATATAAAATCGACAATTTCTTATTTTATTGTTCAAAACATTTAAGCCAATGAACCATTTTATCATAAAACAACAACAGGTTTTTATTTTTCAAACGAATTTTACTTTTTTGAGCTCTTGAACACAGATGTATTGGGGCTGTCTATGGCATGATATTTTTTCTTCATATTCAAAATACTTTTACGTGCGCTTTCACTTGCTTTCAATCGTTGCTAGGAATGAAAGAAATACAATTCTTGGACTTTAGATTGGTGGTAAATAATTGTAAAATACCATTCGTGGTAAAAAGTTGTCAATGTCTAAAATAATACACTAAGAATGTCCCACCCATCACAGTTAAACATGTGTTTACTTATGCTATTCTCTAAATATGGATCTGTTTGTTTATCGGCTTTGTGGAAGTAACAATTATACTTGGATCTATTGCTTCGCATTGATATTATACATTTAAAATAAAAGTGCATGGAAATATTGACATTGAAAGGTATGTCCCACCCGTCACAGTATGGGTGTGACAAAAGTTCAAATGGGTGAATTAATATTGATTTCTGTATTTATTTAAGCACAAATTGATGTTATTTTAATTTATTTAATGAAAATTTTTTATTCATTATATTTTACGTACATAATAAATCTCATCTTTTGGTCACGATCAATGCGACCGCGAAAATTTAAAAAAGTTCAAGTTCCTTTGAAATGTCAAATTCCTTTGTAATTACTGTTTCCTGATACTAATTATATAAAAGATCACCTAATATTGTACAATTTTTACTATCAAATTACTTTTGCTAGATGCGTAATGCAGGAGTATTTTTTATGTTAATAATAGTCTTTATTTTCCATTTTGTTGTTTTAAATACATTTAGATTAAAATTAGATAATAATGTTATTTATATGGAAACGTGACTCGTCCCATCCGTCACAAAATGCTGTCCCAACCGTCACAAACGAAAAATATTTTTTATAAATTTTGTTTGTAATATTATTACAGTTTTTCAATGCAGACAGGCATTCTAGAAGCAACACATACAAAAAAATCTCCTAAGAAAAAGTTCCTAGTTTGTCTTGATTTTAATGGTAAAACCCTCTACACAGATGGGCAGGTGACTTTGCTGTCCCACCCTTCACTGTTAGAAAATGTAATTTTTTGCCATGAAGCTATTGATTTATTTTGTTGGTTTTATAAGCATTATGTTTTTAAACTATATGGGTACAGATATGATCAATTTCAATAGTGGTACTGTTAGTAATAAATGATATATTACTCTTCTTAGAAGAAAAAATGGGTCACAATGTCCCACCCGTCACTTTGGAATGTCCCTTTTGCAAAAACTTTGTATACATTGGACATCAAACTTATTGGTCTGTAGTTATATATGTTATCCTTATTGCCTTTTTTTGTATATCAATATACATATACATAGATATAATCACGCCTTTATCCCTTACGGGGTAGGCAGAGCACTAAGGGCTAATAGTACACATGGTGCCACTTCTGACCAATTTTTAAGGTATAGTTGAGATGTACAAGTCCGGTTAGTAGTGATAGGTGGTATATCAATATGATTTAGGATAACGTCCATTGGCTTGGAATTTTGCCAGTACTGAGTATCTCATTGAATATTTTGACTAAGATTGGAGTTTGGAGGATTTTGTCTGAGCCAGGTGATTTCTCCATCTTCTGGCTTTTAATTACCTTTTCCACTTCGCTTCTGAGAATAGCTACCTCATCAATTTTAGTATAATGGGTTTCACTGTCACTAACCTGTGCTCTGGTATGACCATACACTTCAGATGGCTACTTGTCATATAAGTGACGGTAATAATCTTTGAAGTTTTGTGTGTTGCTGTAATTCTTGTCTTTTGAGTTTTCTCTAAGTTTAGATATCCACTCTTTTTCAGCTTTGCACACTTCTTTTATGGCTTTTTTAACCCCACCTGTATTTTTGATATGGTGTTCTAATGTTTTTAATCATTTTATTTTGTGATCCTTTCGTATACTTTCCCTTATCTTTTTGCTTAAGTCTGAAATAATATTT
This sequence comes from Carposina sasakii, assembly GCA_014607495.2. Taxonomy (NCBI): domain Eukaryota; kingdom Metazoa; phylum Arthropoda; class Insecta; order Lepidoptera; family Carposinidae; genus Carposina; species Carposina sasakii. Next base: position 4,102,000 of record CP053151.1, on the reverse strand, counting down.
CTCTGCTCCTTCCTTTGCTGGCCAAATATGATCTCTTTTCTTTTTTCTATTAGTGCCAAGAGGTGGTCTCTGAGTTGGTATTTGTTTCTTTTGTCTTTAGAGTTACTTAGCAGAGATTTTTCAAGGCTGTTATATATACATATGTATAGTTTCTACTTTTTCATTTGTCATTAGTTTATTGAGGTCGTCCAGTTGACAACAATGTTGCTGCTCGGAGTTTGATTGTTCCTTATTGCTATTATTTATAAAACATCTTCGATGGATTTTAATTTTGGACATTTTATTGAGCCGCATACCATTCAGTGGTTGTTAAAATCTAGGTTGCTTATAACAGTTGTATCAGTGTAAGCTCTAGAGTTATTGCTAGTTATGTAGTCAATCTCATTTTTGTATTTGTCACCTGGAGAGATCCATGTCCATTTGTTTTTGCTATTCTTTTTGAAGTTTGAGTTCAGCACTGACAAGTTGTGCTCCATGAAAAACTCAACCGGTTTTTGGCCATTGTGACTTCTCTTGCCATATCTGAACCTGCCCAGAACATACTGATTTTCATTTCGTTGCCCTACCCGTGCGTTAGTCTCCCATTAGGACTATTATGGTTTTTCAAATTTCCTGATATAACAAGTGACATTTCACTATAGAAAGCTTCTAAAACTGGCCTTGCGGCCTTCTCAGTTGGTGCGTATACTTGTATTATACCCCAAGGCTTCCTATATCCTAGGATCTTTAAGATGAGAACAGCAAACCTGTCAAAGATTCCTTTTAGTTCCTGTAAGTGCTTTTTCATTGAGTGTTTTATCAAAATATTTAAATATAATAGTTTTATCAGAACATAAAATATAAAAGCTGTAAAAAAATAATGGTTGAATTTATTACCAGATATGTCAGCACCAGGTTTGTTCCAAGGCTTGTCTTCAATAGTATCTATATTAAACTCTAGAGCTGGCACTCCGTTAATGCTGCCGGGACCTTCTAGATCCTCCAGAGTCACTTTGCCACCGCCCCCAGCTCCTGCTCGGGGCTTCTCGGTGCCACCAGTAGGCACCAAACCCACTCCTCTCTAGAACCATTCAGTTAATGTGACAATATCATAGTCATGGAACATTATTATCATTTACTAGACTAAGTGATGTAACAAATGCAAGAAGTTTAGACTGCATAAAAAGTACAATTAAAAATAGAGCATATAAGATTGAGCACACCTTTAGCACCTTCTAAGACAGGTTACACATCTACAAAACAAGCAACTTATTAAAGTACATACTTTTATGTTAAGACTGGTATAGGCTTGTGGACCCGACTTTATCTCTCCTATTGTGACTTTCACATCATCACTGTCGTCAGAGTCTGAGTCTCCATTTTCAGCTTCTTGGCTGTCCTCGCCGTTGGCTTCCTGGCCCTCACGACCAACTTCGGCGAAATGCTCGTCATTGAAGTGAGAGTCGTCATTATTTTCATCATTTTCATCTCTGTCCTCCTCCTGAAATTGTTATATTTACCATATAATGTTACTTTAAGGTTCTATTATTCTATTGCTTCTATTGACGGTGGTGGTGATCTATTATTCTATTAGTAAAGATCTATTGCTTCATCAATGATATTACAAATATAAGAAACAAACAATACACATACCGCACGCTCGTCTTGAGCCGTCTCTTTCGTAGCCTGTTCCTCCGCAGTTTCTTCCGGGCCATCCCGTTGATGTTCAGCCGTTGATTCCCCATACAACCATGTATCATCATTTTCATCAGCAGGTGCGGGTTCAACCGCAATCTCAGTCATTTTGTAAAATTTAACGTATACGTATATAACCACCTAATTAACCGAATGATTAAAAATTTTTTTTTTTTTTTTTTTTAGTTTATCCCGAAGGAAAGGCAAGGGAAACTAAGCCCATACAGCCATTGTCTTAAGTAAATGATTTCTGAATTAATGAGGGATGATATTGATGATGATGAATGGAAACGTCGGGAAAATCCTCAGGAACAAGTATAAAGTTAGTCAAAATGAAAAATTATTGCAGAAACAACTTACATGCGCCCATGAAGAGATCGTAATCCGGCTAAAGTTTTACTCAGCTTACCTGCATATAAAACCATGCACACGCACTAGATTCAGATCACAAGTAATCAAAATATAACTTATCTACCAGAAAACATCACTTTACGGACACATGCAAGCCATTTACAAATAATTTTTGATTTTCACAAGAAAATTACACCCGCTCCCTTCCAGCTTTTCCCGCCGAATCTACTTCCTTTAACATCAGAAGGCACAAACCACACGTCGATATTGTACGAGATGTACCTTATTTTAAGTTCTAGAATATTTAAAGAATAATAATAATAATAAGTCTTTTGTCCGGCGGAAATAAGATCCGAGCCTATAACGGTTGCCCGTACTCCTGTACTCCTTTGGCATACTCAAGTGGACTCAAACTGAGTTAGAAGCCCTGGATAGACGGGTCCGTATACTACTTACGGCAAACCGGATGCATCATCCACGAGCATCTGTAATGAGACTGTATATCTCGCGGAAGTGTGGGGGCCGAGGCATGCTGAATGCCAAGAACCTGCACAACCGTGAGTTATGCAGTCTCAGAGAATATTTCCAGAAAAAAAGATGAGATGATGCACCGGAATGTCGTTTTAGTGGATAAGGGCCTCACCCCGCTCCATCTGGCAAACGAGAACTGGCGAAACCCTATAGTGGTTACAGCCGAGGAGCGCAAGGAAATATGGAAAGGCAAGGCTACACGGCAGGTTCTACAAGGTCCTCACAGGACCTGACGTAGATCAGCTAGCTTCCGTATCCTGGCTACGTTTCGGGGACCTTTTTGGGGAAACCGAAGATTTGGTCTGTGCGATTATGGACTAAGTTATCAAGACGAATAACTACCGGAAATATATACTGAAGGACGGCACGATCGACATATGTCGAGCATGTCACCGACCCGGCGGGTCACTCAGACATATTATCTCCGGTTGTTCTCATCTTGCTAACGGCGAGTACTTGCACGGACACAATCAAGTAGCCAGGATTATCCACCAGCAACTTGCCCTGAAATACAACCTTGTACCCTCGGAAGTACCATACTATAGATATTCACCACAACCAGTTCTCGAAAATGGTCATGCAACGCTCTACTGGGACCGATCTATCATCACTGACAGGACTATTGTAGCCAATAAGCCTGACATTGTTTTGATAGATTTGGCAGCGCGCTGGGCAATCCTCGTTGATGTCACCATACCGCATGACGAGAACCTCGTAACAGCCGAAAAAACCAAACAAACAAAATATTTGGACCTGGCTCACGAGGTTACCGCCATGTGGGATGTGGACTCTACAATTATTGTCCCGATAGTTGTTACAGTGAACGGTTTAATAGCGAAAAGCCTCGACCAACACCTCAAGAGACTCTCGCTGGGCAGCTGGGTCAGGAATCAGATACAGAAGGCGGTACTCCCCGACACGGCACGCATCGTGAGGAGGTTCCTTTCTCTGGGACCCTGACCGCCGGTAGCATGGAACTTACTCCCGCTGCAGGCGTAACGCTGTTTTTTTATATTGTTAAATGTTTATTTTATACTTTAATATATTGTAATAAATTCATATTTAAAAATGTAGAAAAATAAGAGTGTGCCCATACAAACGCTGCAAGAAAAACGGTCCAACTTTTTTATTTTAAAAGTAGAATACAAGCGTGACGTCACAGAAGTTGTCATTGTATCGGTGCATAGGGATGCCAGCTTATGGCATATTACCTTGTTAATTGGGAAAAACATAAAAATATCTTATGGAGAAGTGTTTTTATCTTAGTCAAGATATTATATATTATAAAATTATTAATAAAGAAATGGAAAAAATTCCTCACCTGGGTGGGAATCGAACCCACGACCTCTGCATTCCGTGCCAGATGCAGAGGTCGTGGGTTCGATTCTCAGCCGGGTGAGGAATTTTTTCCATTCCAAAAATATCTGTTCATGGAAATAAATTATAATACATAATATTGTTATTTAGCACAAAGACAAGTCTTTTTTTAACAATAACTGTGATTTACTCCTGGAATTTTAAAATATGTAGGTATAATAAAAGTGGCCGCCATTTGGAACTTTTTAGTTAAGAGCCGAATTACTTCCAAAATCGATACCCGAGGTTTCTTGCAGTTCCCAAACACATTCCCGATGTCAAAAACATTAAAAGTGGACGCCAGTTTGAACTTTTTTGGTTAAAGGCCGGATTGCCTTTAATTTCGATATCTGCCGTTCCTGACAGTTCCCAAACACATTTCTAATGTCAAAAATAATAAAAGTGGCCGCCATTTTGAACTTTTTAGTTGAGGGTCGGATTATTTTCAAAATTAATATCTGACGTTCCTTGCAGTTCGCAAAAATAACAAAAGCGGAAATGTGTTTGCGAACTGCAAGGAACGTCAGATATTAATTTTGAAAATAATCCGACCCTCAACTAAAATGTTCAAAATGGCGGCCGCTTTTATTATTTTAGAGATCGGAAATGTGTTTGAGACCGGAAATATGTTTGGGAACTGCAAGGAACCTGAAACATCGATTTTGAACGCAATCCGGCCCTTAACTAAAAAGTTAAAAATGGCGGCCACTTTCATTATTTTTGACACCGGAAATGTGTTTGGGAACTGCCAGGAACCCAGGTATCGAAATTGAAGGCAATCCGGCCCTCAACTAAAAAGTTCAAAATGGCGGCCACTTTTATTATTTTTGACATCGGAAATGTGTTTTGGAACTGCCAGGAACCACAGATATCACAATTAAAGGCAATCCGGCCCTTAACTAAAAAGTTCAAAATGGCGGCGACATTGATTGATTTTGAGATTAGATATTTTTACATATTTGGCAATACGAAACGCGTTGTAATAATCGCAATTGCTTTCAAGAATCATTGTGTGCTAATATTACAATCTAAAAGAAATTATAAAATGATGCGAAAAAATCGGAACATAGTCCGTTCATTATTTTTAAGAGTCTTTGAGGGGTATAAAATTTATAGCTGGCAACTCAATTGAACTGTCAATCTCACCTCGTTCGCGCTATTTTTAAATTGAAAATGCTAAATTATTTCTTTTATTATTTATTAAAATATGGATACTTACTGATCTGCGTTACTTACCGATGATAACTTATTTCCGCCGAAGATTTTAAGCGTCCTTTATAATTACGAAAAACTTACTGCGCAACACGCCATTTTATATTTAATATATTTGTCACGTGACGTGTGCGCACCCTTGCCTCACCCTTGCCTCAGTACAACGGATACTGAGGAGCGAAAAAAGTTGTTAGGATGAATTGTTCTCACTCCTGTTTAGGGACGTATTGGTTGACCTAAGCCTCAATCTGAGGATTTATATAATCAAAGAATCACACACACTGACAGGTAAAGTATTAATGGTCAATTAGCTTTGACGTTTTGGATCCTTTGACAGTTGGATCCACTCAAAAATGGTTACGCGAATGAAACAAAAGATCCATAGTTCTATCCCGTTCTGTCTTAGCCTAAGTTGTATATCGCTTATTCGTTCTATCTGTAGTGACGTCATTTACGGGGCATCGGTGAGTATATAATAATCTAAGAATAGCAGCTTAGATTAAGGTTAGCAGCTACTTAATCTGTGGTTAGCAGTTAGCACTTTGCTTTGACTGTGGAGAGATGGTTAGCATCAAAGAGTAATTCGACGGGAAAAGCTGGAAGGCTGCGGATGTAATTTTCTTGTGAAAATCAAAATTTATTTGTAAATGGCTTGCATTTGTCCGTAAAGTGATGTTTTTTGGTAGATAAGTAATATTTTGTTTACTTGTTATGTGAATCTAGTGCGTGTGCATAGTTTTATATGCAGGTAAGCTAAGTAAAACTTTAGTCGGAATACGATCTCTTCATGGGCTCATGTAAGTTGTTTCTGCAATTATTTTTGATTTTTACTAATTTTAAACTCGTTCTTGAGGATTTTTCCGACGTTTCCACTCATCATCATTGTCATTCATCATCATCATAAATTCAGAATACATTTTACTAAACAATGATTAGGCTGTATGGGCTTAGTTCCCCTTGCCTTTCCTTCGGGATAAACTAAAAAATAAAAAAAATAAAAAAAAGCATCAAAGAGTATAATAATAAGGATTCGGTGGGAAAAGCTGGAAGGATGCAGGTGTAATTTTCTTGTGAAAATCAAAAATTATTTGTAAATGGCTTTTATGTGTCCTTAAAGTGATGTTTTCTGGTAGATGAGTTATATTTTGTTTACTTGTGATGTGAATCTAGTGCGTGTGCATGGTTTTATACGCAGGTAAGCTGAGTAAAACTTTAGCCGGAATACGATCTCTTCATGGGCCCATGTAAGTTGTTTCTGCAATTATTTTTCATTTTTACTAACTTTACACTTGTTTTTTCCCGATGTTTCCGTTCATCATCATCATTATCATCCATCATAAATTCAGCATTCATTTTACTAGACAATGATTAGGCTGTATGGGCTTAGTTCCCCTTGCCTTTCCTCCGGGATAAACTAAACAAAAAAAAATAGGGCAGGTTAGCACAGGGATTTGGTATCTTCTATGGGTTAGCATCTCTACTTTTCTTGAGATTCAGCGGGAAAAGCTGGAAGGGAGCGGGTGTAATTTTCTTGTGAAAATCAAAAATTATTTGTAAATGGCTTGCATGTGTCCGTAAAGTGATGTTTTCTGGTAGATAAGTTATATTTTGATTACTTGTTATGTGAATCTAGTGCGTGTGCATGGTTTTATACGCAGGTAAGCCGAGTAAAACTTTAACCGGATTACGATCTCTTCATGGGCGCATGTAAGTTGTTTCTGCAATAATTTTTATTTTGACTAACTTTACACTTGTTCTTAAGGATTTTCCCGACGTTTCCATTCATCATCATCATTATCATCCATCATAAATTCAGAAATCATTTACTAAAGACAATGGCTGTATGGGCTTAGTTCCCCTTGCCTTTCCTTCGGGATAAACTAAACAAAAAAAAAAGCATCTACTTAGTCTGTGGTTAGCACTTTGTTTTTGCAGTTTGTGCCTTTTCAGGCTTTTCAGACAGAAAAGTAACAATACCTGCACAGAGCCCTGTAGTACAAAAAATACCATTGCTTATTTTTAGCCACTATGATAAGGTAGGTACTAAAGTTTTAGTTCAATACCTACCAAACTAGGTACCTACCTACCTACTTAAAATTTGGTTGGCACCACAAACTAAGAGATATATATTTTGCTGGCTTAAAGCTTATCAATTATCGGTGCATAAGTATACAATGGCAGCAAAGCGAACTACACAAAGTTCCATTGCAGAAAGTGAAAGCAAGAAGGCCAGAGCCTTAAATAACAATTCAATTCTTTATAAAACTCTTGAACAGAGTGGTTTGATATTGAAACACCCACCAAACAAATGTACTGTTTCCAGTGAAACCATACAAATTATCCGTAATATTAAGAAGAATCTTCAAAAACATTTTAACTATCCACGAAATGTTACAGATTTATATTCAGAATTTGTGAAAGACTGTGAGAATCTAGATATATTTAAACACTACCTGTTTCCTAATATAGTCAGAATAGCAGATGAAGGTGAAGATGAACATCCGGTCAGTGACAGTGTTGTAAAAATACTCTTAAGCATACCTTTCTTACAAAATAAACTAATAGATTACTTATTTGAAAAAGCTACAGATTTAGCAGCTGTTTCTAAATATGGCACTTGGATAATAATGATTTTAAAATGTCTATCTACATTAGACAGTATTAATGATGGTGAGAGAGTATCCAACAATATCATTAATTTGTTAGATATTATTAATGAAAAAGTGGTGCGCCTGGAGATTATAACTGCTATCCCTGATATTGTAGGGGATCAAGAACATAATAATATTGCAGTGGAAATGAGTAGGATTATGAGTGAAGACCATGAACTTATTCCTGCTACATTAGATTGTTTGTCATACTTATGCTTATCTGAAGAACAATACATTGATTTACAAAAGAAAACATTAAACATACTAGCAGGCTTATCTAAGTGCACTTACTTTGCGAATTTTATCCAGTTCTTACTTTTACCTGGTCGCACAAATGATTCAGCTTATCTAGATGCAGTACAAGGTTTAAGAAATGCCTTTGGGTGGCCAAGTTCCTTAGCAACTACTCAGGAAATAGCTACAAGTCAAGTGCTCACTGCTTCAGCAATAAGACATTCTATATTATCTTCTAAAACAATTGCAAACTCTTGGCTGAAAATTGTATCTGAATGTAAAATCAATACTGTTCATAAATCATTTGATATTATAATTTTTCTAATTATGTATTCCATATCAGATGAAAAGCAAAGGCAAGTTGAAAATATAATTAGAAAGAAAGTAAAAATAAATATGATTAACAAAGAGTTATTAGATGAAGCATTTGTTAAATACAAGCCAATTCTAAAAGAATATTTGAATAATCTTATAGAACTAACAAATTCTTTGTTGAAAACTAGAATAGATCCTGTTATAGAAGCATTTGCTTCACATTTGTATATGCTTATGTTTACTGAACTTGGTGATTGTTGTCAGAGAATTGCTGCTGAATTGCTTCAAGTAGGATTAGATTGTAAACAATGTATGATGAATATTCTGATAATATTTAACAATGTTGCAAGTAAAGATATGTCCCTATTGAAATCACAAAGTGTGCAAATGTTAACATTACTAGATAGGACAGATGATATGACTTTAAATGAAATAAGGGCTGTAATGAATTTAATATGTGGTTTGGCATACAGTTATGAAAATTCAGTCATAAGGGATGATATACATATGATAATAAGAAAAGAACTTGGATGTTCTAATCCCAAAATTAAAGTTCAAGGCATACTTGCAAGCATATATGCAGTTAAATATTTAATGGCCACACATGATGAAGAAAATACACTAGAATTCCCTGATGATATCAGTTATGGATCAACAACATTTTTGTCTGAAGGTAACCTTCGTGAAGCAGCTCAAATTATAGAGTTAATGAGTCGCAGCACGCGACAATTTCCAGATATGATTGCATTTTTCTATGATGAGCTATCTAAAATAATTTGTACAGATTCTCATATAAACAAAAATTTTATGTCATGGCTAACTGAAGCTGTAACAAATGACTTGCAACAGAACTTTATTACAGATGCAATAGTACAAGAAAGAGTTTGTAACATACCTCTATCAATGCAGTACTGTCTCAATGAAGATAGTGAAATGGATGAAGTTATAGCAATAAATATAGCTGGATTGGCAGTAGAAAATAGAAATGACATTAATGTTTCTATTTTATCTCCATTATTTCAGCTTGTACAAACATTGCACTTTAAGCAGCATGAGGGTGATCTATCTAGTATTGATGCATTGTTAGGCTGCCCAATAATTATGCCAAAGTTTAATATTGATTTAATTGAAGAATTTAATAATTCTTCCATATCTTATATTCTGGATTGTAATATTTATTGCATTAATTGGTTTAGAGAGTTACTTAACGCATTTTCAATGCAAACTGATGAAGTTTTACAATCAAAAATTTTGCAAAGAATTAACCAAGTTCAAGAATTGGAAAATTTAATTGTACAAATTCTTGTAAGTACAAAAATTACTTATAAGCCCCCCGTATCAATATTTGATGTCAATAAATATTATTCAGATTTCCCAGAAAGAACAGGTAAACCTCCAAATTCCAAACAAAAACCTCAAAAAAAGACCAATCAGGATGATACACTGATACCTGAAACTTTAAAGACTCAAATAACCCAAAATAATTCTACTAAAAATTCTATGGATGTTATTTGTAATATACCTTTTAGACATTTAAATTTCAATCTTATTCACCTACTCAAAATAGATCTCACAAATGAAGAGCAAACAATGCTTCAGATGAATATAAAACAAATTCAATTCATACTGAAGTATGTAAATTCTAATTTGGAAAGCCATTTACTTTCCCAAATTAAAAGGAAAACATTTTTATCCAAACCTCAAGATTACAATGTATATGACCATGTTAAAGCCGAGAAAATTGCGAAGATTGCAGCAAAAACACTCCCTTACATAATGAAACATTGGCAAATGATTACTCAGTACATAGAGTTGCATAATAATCAGCACAGTCAGAATGATAGTGGTATAATATATACTCTAGAATTTATTGATCATATAAACAGTTTAGAATTGATATATAATTTCTGTGCCATATTTTTTAAATGGATAGGTTTCAGGAATCAACATGATGCACTATTCAAAAGTTCTTTAAGGGTCATAGTTTCTTTAGAGAAAAGAACTCCCCTGGTCAGCCAAAAGGAGCTTGTTATGGCTGCAGTAAAAACCCTTCAAAAACAAGTAAAGTTTTGCTTACTGTTCTCAACTGCTATATCATTAATTGAATTCACGAAAGCAGTGCAAGACTATACTGACAGTAAACCAGTTCTGGAAATATTAAAACAAATGGCTCACAATTTTTTGTCCCAACTGTGGAAAAATGTGGAAGGCCAGATCGAAAAAGGCTTAATATTCAATAAAAGAGTGGACAAACTTGCAAACATACATTTTATGAACAGCGATATCCTTGTTATCAAAAATTTGGCATCACAATTAGCTGTCGATATTAACGGTCTGAAGAGTCCAAGTGACACCCTGGATATGTTAAAGTGTTTTAATAAAGGAAATTTCACAATTTTATTTAGAAATTTAGGTTCCGCACTTTATGACTCTGCCAAACATAAATTATCTAAAGGACTTACAAATTCTGAACATTTAGAACTGTGGAAAGACGTGGCTATAGTTCTTAAACATATGACAGAAATGACCAAGACATTAGAAAATAGAAACAGCTTATCCACGATCTTTAAAAAATCACTACCAGTTCTAAAATTATTTGTTGGCCAAGGTATTCCAATACTGGAATTGCAATTTAAAAAGTGCACCCAAGAGATTTTGGAAATTCTAAAGATTCTACAACAGACTACTAGATTTTTGCAATCATTATGTTGCCATTCTAGGATAAAAAAGGACAATGTTTTATTAAGCAAAGTACCATTTATGAGACAATTACTTGAAACACTTATTTACAAAGTAAAAGCTGTATTGGCAGCTAATAATTGTTCAGAAGCTTTTTGGATGGGAAATCTTAAAAATAAAAACATTCACGGTGAAGTAATAGCCACTCAACAAAGTGTAGATAAGGAGTCTGAGGAAGATTGTGATGAACAGCTTCCAGAAGACGAGGATAGTGACGCTACTGACGATGAATTAAATCCAGAATCTAAGAGCATTAGTGATATTGTTTAAATAGGTACCTATGTAGGCAACTAAGTAGGTACATGGTGTTTCGGGATTACCCCAAAAGCTGAAAATATCATCTTAAAGAAATAATTAAAAATAATTTTATTGATGCTTGTCTAGGAAATTTACCGCTAAACCACTGTCCTTGGCTGTCATGCGTTATAGTTGAGGATTATCTAAAAAAAATATTACCCATATTGAAACGAAACATAGTGTAGGTACATAATGGATTAGTTATTTAATGTTGTACAGAGCTAGTTTGTGATATACCTACTTACTTATGGTCTAAGGTTGAGCACAGTAAGTAGGTACAATAGAAATAGATTATATTTCTATTGTAGGTACTTAGAAGAAAACAAAATAGAAGATAGTGACTCGTCTCCATCGCGTGGACCGCTTAAATTAGGCCAACGTCGCCTGATTTTACTCATTTGCAGTTGAGAGTAGCGCGCTCGTGTGACGGATGAAATTTTTTTTTTATTTTAAGCGGGGTAAAAGTTATCAAAATGCGTGCTTTTGTGCATTGTACTAATTACTCAAAAAAAAAAACAAATCACATTGAATCACTTTTCACGCATAAGTACACAAAAACTTTAAATTCTTAGGTTAATAATAATTATTAACAATTATTGTAAATTCACTTATTGTTTTGATCGCCATTTTGCAGAGCGAGATAAAAATATATGATACATCTATGTGCAACAAGTTAAACAAGCAAACACGTGACGTGCGGGTGTGAATACACCCGCTGTGTTTCGTTTTTGCAGTAGCTTCTTACCATAGTTATTGTGTGGGACACGAGCTGACACGACTCAACCCGAAATTATTCCGATGATGCTCTATTGAAACGCGCTTGTCTCGCTCGTGCTACTGTCGAAATAAATAGGTTTGTCTATCGCTCAGTAGTGTACAACGTTAAATACAATTACAGCTGTGTGTGTGTTCGTGCGTGTAGTTGTGTAGCATGCCTAATTTCTTGTTGACGATTTTAAGGACGTGCCCTATCTTCCGCTATTTTGTTTTCATCTAAGTGTAGGTACTTACTTATTTGCTACTTTTGGGTTGATCCAGAAATCCTGTAGGTAATAACAGCAGATCTTACTTACCTACATGGCATTAGTTGAAAGTTGTACTACTAAGACTTTGAACCTAGTTATTATACATAATTATAAATAAAATAGGTCTTAGATTTCCTACTCTAACTACATGATATTTGGTATTTAGCATCCTTGGTAAGCAAGTTATTAAATAAAAAAAGTTTAACCCGCTCGGTATTTTGTTTATTTCCCTCGAGCTACAGTTTGGAACTTCGGATCGGTACGGACGCAGGCATAAAATGGCACAGCAGGAATACAAAACAAACACTTGAATCGATATACAGGGTCTTTGGCGCATCGTAGGCCAAATGCTTTAAGCGGATAGAAGGGGTCATTCCTAGGGTTGCCAACTCTTATACACAGATTTGCGGGACAGCGGGGTTAAATTTGCGGGACCAGAGCAAGAAAAACGGGACACCTACAAATGGTCAATTTTAGTACATTTTTCATAAAGAAATAATTATTTCGTGATAATCAATAACAAATAGAGATCTAATTTCATTATAACAAGCAGTGGCGCACCCTGGTTTTTTAACTCGTTCTATAATAGGTATAGTATAACGCGAGCGAAACGAGCGTGAAATTTTTGCATTTTATTCCAGAGCAATTTAAATTTTTAATATTAAGTTGCCGCGTGGTGCCGGCAGAGTAGAGTTTGTAGCACCCCATGCCTGCCTTGTGGCGTGCCCTGGGGGAGGCCTACGTCCAGCAGTGGACTGCAATAGGCTGAAGAAGAAGAAGAATATTGAGTACCTAACTGTTTTTATACGAAATACTCTCATATAGTTTCATATGTAATGCATAGCTTGTATAGTACGCGCGGTGGATCTTTGCGGCTGTGAAGTTAGCTACGAAGACAGTTTCGCGCCGGTACATTCGCATAGAAAAATGGCCTACGTCCAGGAGTGGACTGCAATAGGCTGATGAAGAAGTAGAAGCTTAGACCTCCTACTGGGCTGTAGGAGTAGGCTTTGACGGGGTGGGCGTAGGGCGTAGCCATGCCATGCCTATATAAGCGAGTGCACGCCGCATTTCGTGACACGATTCCGCCAGCAACAACTAGTCTTGTAATCACTGTCTGATTCTTATTTGAAAATTATAACAAGTCAAGCCTGCTGTGGACCTCTTATTTCCCCGTCGTTACACTATGACGCCTCTATTAAGGGTCAAGCAAATCCTCAGATGAATTCAAACAAGGGGAATAACGTCAGACACCCAACACGTCGGAAATATGCGGCGCGTGGGGTGTTGCTAATATGCCATTGACCATATTAAATGTATGGGATTGATATGTACTGACACGAACCTATAAAAGAATAAATACTAGTGATGGGCCGACAAACCGACTAGCCGACTAATTGGTTTTCTAATTGCCGATTAGTCGGCCGACTAATCGGCAATGCCGATCATTTCTTGTCGGAAGTATTCGGGCTTTTTCGTCGTCATTTGGCTTAGCCAACAAGCGGCCGTCCGGCCGCTGAGCATGTTGTGATGTGTTTGTTTACATTTTTAATTTGTTCGTTTTATGTTTGCTGCACCGCCGGTATTATTAAATCTATTTGAATTAAATAAAAAAGTGCTGTTTGTAGTAGGTATCACGAAATTTCGAAAAAGAAATTGTGTGTGCGGACATACTTTGATGATGTTGAATATGAACCGTCAAAAGTGCCAGGGACTCATTTCACGTGGCGGTCAAGGCAGAAAAGCAAATACTCGTACGACAAGTATTACGAATCACATAAAATATAAGCACAATAAGTTGTTGATGCCTCAATAGGCTATTTCACATGTTTTTAAAAAGCCATTTTATATTTTTCCGTTGAGGTTTTTGTAAAACCCAGTAAAAGTTGTATTTTAAAATTCTGGTGCATACAAAAAATAATAATATAAATAAAAATCACACCTCTTTCCCGAAGGGGTAGGGAAGGGAAAGATCATTCTGGTACTATTATATTTACTAAATAATATTAAATTAAAAGTTTAATATTTAAATAGCGCGTCAAAACGCTTCTTTGAATATATGGCGTCGGTGACATCACTTGCCTGAACGAGTACCTGTCACTGTAATACATGTCATCCACATACATTTTAATGTAAACACAAAAACGAGGTTTACAAGCTGGTGGCGTCATAATAAGCCCGACCTACCGACCGGCGCGCACAGTGTTCCGAAGACCCCGAAAAATGGACACAATATCTAGCTGTTCCAGTATATCGACGTAGTTCGACGAGAGAAACAATTCGCCTCTATCAATTATTGATAGTTGCCGAGATTTTTTTAAATTAAAGTAGCCAGTTTTTGGTGGGAAGACAAAATTTATTTATAATCCGTTAGGATATGGTTGATCGTTTCATCTTTAAACATTGTGCTGAGGGATTCAGCTTTGTTTGCCGAGATTTGGCTAGTGTATAGCTATCGGGATAAAAAATAACGTTGCCAATATGTAATTTAAAAAAAGAGATGGTACAATTCGTCATCAGAGTAATTGACCCGGTGGCTCAGTGGTGAGAGCGCTGGCACGCGGAATGTAGAGGTCGTGGGTTCGATTCCCACCCGGGTGAGGATTTTTTTTCCATTTATTTATTAATAATTTTACAAAAAATATTTATTTATACTATAATATTTCATCGTATTGCGCATATTTCGGTGTAAATTGCAATCATCACTAGGTATGAAGGTGATTTAAAGAAATTTAAAAAAAATCAAATTTTAGGTAATATTTTTTAAAAAGAAAAGTGCACAATTTCAGCACGTAATTTTTTATACTAATAATTACTCACTATTATGTCTATCTACAGAAAAAAAATCAGCACCGTACCTCGTGGATAATAATTATTACCACAAGAAATCCGATGAAGCAGTGGTATATCCAGGAAAAGAAGTTAAACGATATATAACTATGTATAGGTATAACCGTTTATTCAACTATTTCACAGTTAGGCTGCCTTTTGGCGGTATTATATTCGAGAAAAGCAGCACCATATCACTTAATTTACACTGTTTATCTTACTTGTTATTTCAGTAACTAATTTAGCAATACGATTAACATTTTTAAATACAAACGGAGGTAGTTTATTTCAAACTGCAATTGGACAGAGTAACGTCTTACAAGCTCCACAGTCAAGAATAAAAGTGACACCATTTAGTTTCTACCCTACTATTTATACAACCATTGCTACCTCCCAGAACAATATTGCAGGAGTCATAATAACTACCTATACTTTTATAAAATATAGCCCTTAATCAATTGACTTTATATAATAACTAGTGGACGCCCGCGACTCCGTCCGCGTGGACTACAGAAAAAAAAATGTCGAAATTATCCGGGATAAAAACATTTTCCCGGGATAAAAAGTAGCCTATATGTTAAGTGGGACCTGTCACAATATATTCCTGAAAACTGCACCGAAATCGGTTAAGCCGTTCCTGAGATTAGCGTGCACAAACGCACAGACAGTCCCTTCCCGTGGGAATTTCGGGAAATCAATTCTTAGTGCTTCCCCGCAGTCTCCGATTTTAGCTTCACATGTACAGCGGTTTTTGTAAAAAAATTGAATTCCCGTTAGTCCCCTTCCCGTGGGAATTTCGGGAAATTCGTTCTTAGCGCTCCCTCGCAGTCCCTAATGAACGTACAGGTCTAATTTCGAATTCATATGTATCGCGCTTGTCGTAAAAAAATGAATTCCCGTTTGTCCCCTTCCCGTGGGAGTTTCGAGAAATCCGTTCCTAGTGCTTCCTCGGGGTCCCAAATAAACAAATATGCCCAACTTAAGATTCATATGTGTAACCGTTTTCATAAAAAATAATTAATTCCCGTTGGCCCCCTTCCCGTGGGAATTTCGGGAAATTCGTCCTTAGTGCTTACTTGCAGTCCCTAATGAACATCTATGCCCAATTTCAGCTTAATATGTATAGCGGTTTTCGTAAAAATTATGAATTCCCGTTTGTCCCCTTCCCGTGGGAATTTCGGGAAATCCGTTTTTAGTCCTCCCTTGCTCTCCCCAATGAACATATATGCCCGATTTCAGCTTCATATGTATAGTGGTTTTCGTAAAAAATATAGAATTCCCGTTTGTCGCCTTCCCGTGGGAATATCGGGAAATTCTTATAGCCTATGTTCATCCAGGTCCTATAAGGATTCTAACGGTGAAAGAATTTTTAAAATCGGTCCAGTAGTTTTTGAGCCTATTCATTACAACCAAACAAACAAAGTTTTCCTCTTTATAATATTAGTATAGATAATAATTATCTTAGTAACCAGAAGTGGAAATAATTAAAAAAAAATAATCACGCACGCAATAATTTATTTGACCATAACACAATTTATGAACCGAAAATCAAACTAACGTAAAAATAACAAAAATAGCTACTAACAAACTAATATTAAACAATTATCAAAACTATAATAGAAAATAGGGAATTCGACCACACAAACGGGCAGGGCTTCCGCCTTGCACTAGCGCTCCAGAGAAAGAAGTGTCGAAAGTGACCGCGCTCCCGCTTTTATAGGCCACTCCCCTCTACTTCACATCGCGTGGCTATCTTCCGACAACAATTAATATTATAAGGTACGCTATATATTCATATGTATGATATGGTGCTGACTGTAAACTGTAACATAATATGAACTTTGCTATTCTTTCTTATTAGGCCTAAGGTGCTGACATATGAAATCGCAAATATCTCCAGTTATTCACAAAGTACCGTGCTGATTTTTTTTCTGTAGATAGACATAATCATCATTATCATCATCAGCCTATTGCAGTCCACTGCTGGACGTAGGCCTCCCCCAGAGCACGCCACAAGACTGCCATGGGGGTATTTGCCCATAGTCACCATGCTGGGGAGGCGGGTAGGTGACCGCTGTTTGTATTTGGACTATGTTGTCAACACGGGAGGCGCTGCAGCCCACCTCCCGGAAACCCTTAATCGCCTCGTACGATACCCACGGGCAGACATGGTGTGGTACGAATTCTACTCTGCCGGCACCACGCGGCCAGTAATTATTAGTATAAAAAATTACGTGCTGAATAAATTTTATGTCAAACTCTATTAATAAAAGTACAATTTTTTTTTTCATTTTTCGACCCACCAAAAACTGGCAACTTTATTTTCTCGGAAACTATCCATAATTGATAGGTAGTTTGTTCTAGCGAATTGTTTCTCTCGTCAAACTACGTCGATATACGGGAATAGATAGAGATGTCCATGTTTCGGGGTCTTC
This sequence comes from Carposina sasakii, assembly GCA_014607495.2. Classification (NCBI taxonomy): domain Eukaryota; kingdom Metazoa; phylum Arthropoda; class Insecta; order Lepidoptera; family Carposinidae; genus Carposina; species Carposina sasakii. The sequence goes on along the minus strand of CP053151.1, from coordinate 4,084,351 downwards.
GGAACACTGCGGCGTTTTGTTTCACGTGACAAAAGTTAAAAAATATGCATTTTTATTTCCGGATTTTCAAGTAAATATTTTTCCAACTGTCAAATAGCCTACTGGCGGGTTATACTCATCAAAAGTAGTAACTGAAGACTGTAACTTTAGATAATTACTCTAGGTAATGTTTCGAAATTATAAAACAAGTACAGATTATTTGTTTTATTTCATTTGTTATGCGCCGATTATAATCGGCTTATTTTGCCGAATAGTCGCCGACTACAAATGATGCCGAATAGTCGGCTTTCCCGACTAGTCAGCCCATCTCTAATAAATACCCATATTGGTATATGCACTCTTGGAATCAGACAAAAAACGCTGCAACTGCAAGTGATGAGGCATGCTGAACAGAAAACAAGGGAGATCCTTCCTTGGAAATCCGTTTCATAGAAGAACCCGTTTTCGGAGCTAACATTTTTGTATGTGTGTTACCTTATGTTGTGAGTGTTACCTTAGATGAATGCATGTTACTGCACTGATAATGTAGCTTGATGATACATAGTAACTAGCGCCATCATTCAAAGTTTCATAGAATAGTTCCGATAAAGGGTGTCGCTAGTTACTATGTGTATAACGTAGAAAGAGTAGGTGTGTGTATGTATATCCACATTTTTAGTGTCACTGCATCATACAAAAAATATGTTAGTTGCGAAATCAGGCAGAATTATTCTCGGACTCTAACGACTACGTGAGTACCTACTACAAGCCAGGGATTTGGTATCTCCTACAAGCAAACAAAACTGTTCTGTAGTTTTCTTAAATAGTACATACTGGCTGGCTGTATTTTCTGTTAGTTTTCTGGCTAGAGATAAAAAAAGAAAATGACAGTGACACAATAACAGCCGAAGAAATTATGACAGCCAGACGTCAATTTGTTTTTTAATTTCATTTGTTTTTATTCGTTTTTATTCAGCTGGAATTTGTATATTCTGTAATTTTACCTATTTGTGAATGTTTATTTTGAATTTAACTTTCTTGTATCAAAATGGATCCCATTGCTGTGTTGCAAAATCGTATTGAACAACTTGAAGCCAAACTGGGCTTAACCCTGAATGCTGTAGAAGGGCAACAAGGAGATTCCGCCACGGCTAGTCTTCTAAACGCAGCTCAGGCGATAAATAATGCCACAGCTGGCCACGAAAAGTTACCCGAAGCTATGCAAATGGCTAGTGAATTGAATAATTACACGGACCCAAATTTTATTGAAAATGTAAGTATTTAATTAAGTAGTATTTAATAGAGTTTAAATGTGGTGTAATATGTGTTGGTAAGCATCATAATGAATTTTTCTTATTTTAGGTTCAGGAAAATGATATGCATAAACGAGAAGTAGCTGCTGCTGAACCGGTGGTTCGCCATCACTGCCATTGCATGCATCAGTGTAAACAGGTATGTGGGACTCATGAAGGATAAAACTTTAAAATATATAACCCATAACTTAAAAAATAAATATATTATTGACTAAATGTTTATATTTCAGGCTGCTCCTGTTTTAGAATCTGAGTATATACAGCAAGTTCCACAAATGCAGGAGCAAGTAGACAACATGCAAAGAGCAGCGGCAGAAACAAGGGTGGAGGCTGAAGAGGTATCTGTATATTCTATTTCTTTTAGTTGACTAATTAATGTAGATTATATGTTAAAACTTTGAGCAACATTTACCCAGAGTCTGTTTCATAGAATAACTGCTATGCCTGATTTTGAAAGTAACATTTTTATGTATACCTCAGTTACACAGATAATGTAAGCATACACATGCCTAGTAAGGGTATGTTTTTACTGAACAGCCAGTACGGCATTTAACTGGAACTTTTACAATATTAAAAAGGAAATGAAACTATAACATTGCACTTATGCAAGATTTATTTTCATTTGAACTTTGTAAAACCACTTGCTGTTAGATGCTGTGCTGGTCATTCAGTGGAAACATACCCTTACTAGTGCCATCATTCAAAAGAACTATTTGCTGAAACACACTACTGCTGTGAACATTAGAATATAGGTGATTGAATTTGTTGATTATGTTAGTTTAACAATATTTATATTTTAGGTTTCCCAGGGCATCCAACAACTGGCAGAAACTTGTGGCATGGCAGCACAGGATGCATCGGAGCAACTTGCCAATGTGGCTCTTAATGTAGAGCAAGCTGAACAGAAGATTTACCCCAGAAGAAGGAATGGCCTGGATTAAAAAGATCTCATGTTTATATTTTATTTTGGTGCTTTAATATTTGTTGTGATACTTACAGCTATTTAACACTTGAAGTATGTAAGTAGGTACTTGTTTCATTTAAAATTAAAAGTTTAATTGTATATATTTTGTTTTTATTTAATATTGATTGATGTTGACCTTATCCTATTGACAGGGGACTTGGATGCACATTGAAACTGAGAGTTGCTTAGTTCATAGACAAATTAATCCTCGATGCTTAGGTAGGCACTTGAAATACAGTAGAATTCATTTATAACGACTAACCGTTTTTAACGACGATATTGTTTACTCAAGTTCGATTTCATAGGTACTGAGAAAATATAACCGTTTAGTGCGACTCCTGTTTATGTATTTTTTACGATAATTCGTCCGTTTAAAACGACGCGCCCCGTGTTTTGTTTCAATTTAGGTACGCACCGATACCTCGACCCCATCACTTCCCCCGCGCGCTTCACCGTTCCGCCGTGATTGCGCGCGTAAATCACAGTTAGTGTTTGTCACCCCTGTTATGACAAGTTCATAAAGCTCGATAAAATGAGTTCTGGGAAGAGAAAGTGTTTTACAATTGGAGAAAAAAGTGCAATATTATACAGCTGGTGAATCAAATGCAACCCTCGCAAAGGAATTTGGCGTATCTCATTCTACAATATCTACCTAAATAGGAAAATCAAACTTTTACACTTATCTAATATATAAAATTCTCGTGTCACGGTGTTAGAAGTTAAACTCATCCGAAACGGCTCGACCGATTTTCGTAAATCGTAGCATGCATATCGGTTAGGGTGGAGAATCGGACAACATCTATTTTTCATTCCCCTTAATGTTAAGGGTGGTCCACCCCTAAATTTTTTAAAATATTTTTTTGACGAAATTTTTTGTTTTTATTTTTTTATGATACAGCATACAAAAATACATACAACCATGAATTTTCACCCCTCTAGGATCAACCCCTTTTACATGGCAAAACAACGTTTGCCGGGTCAGCTAGTAATATATAATTATGTACCTATATGTATCCGTTTTATGCGTCATCCGGTTAGTACGACATAATATCGCTGGTCCCTTGAAGGTCGTTATATCCAGATTCTACTTTAATAAGATGCTCCTTGAGATAAGGAGCTAAGGATTTTCCCGACTACCAATAATTTATAATCGTACTAGTGGACCCGACAGACGTCCTGTCCCAAGCCTTAAATGCAAACATTCTGAAATAAGCTGTAACAATATGAACCACTATAAAAAACATTGTGTAATTGACCAAATTGTGAATCTAAACCATTTTCGAACCCACTTGAACACACACTAAAAAAATCATCAAATCGGTTTTAGAAGAACTTCAATTACAAACACACGAACAGAAAAGATTTAATGAATTCATCATCATTCATCATTTACAGCCCTGAGAAGTCCACTGTTGGACATAGGCCTCCTCCACTCCGACCGGTCGGAAGCAGCCTGATTTCAACCGACGCCCGCGACCTTGGCCAGGTCATCCGTCCACCTTGCGGGTGGCCTTCCCACGCTGCATTTGCCGATACGTGGTATCCACTCTAGTACTTTCCGACTACATCGGCCATCAGTTCTTCGAGCTATGTGTTGGATTCGCCGATTTATCTCCTTCTCAAAGTTGGACCTACCTAGATTGACCGTCTGTCCCAGGTAAACATACTCGTCAATAACTTCAAGCATCGAGCTCCCAACCAGTACAGGGGTGGGCGGCACATGGACGTTCGACATGATCTTCGTCTTGTCCATGTTCATCTTCAGGCCCACCTGTTGGAAGACTTGATTGAGGCCATCGGGCATTGTGCTTAGATCCTTCAGCGATTTTGCCATGACCACAATGTCGTCTGCGAACCGAAGGTAAGTGATATATTCGCCATTGATATTGATGCCGAGTCCTTTCCATTCGAGAAGCTTAAAGGCGTCTTCCACTGCATTGGTGAAGATCTTCGGGGAAATAACATCTCCTTGTCTCACTTTCCTCTGCAATGAAATCGGCACAGTGCTCCACTCCTGTACTCGTACCAACATGGTGGCGTTGCTGTATAAACACTTCAGCACTTCGATATATACTTCTCATAGTCCACGAACGCTAGGCATGGTGGCCAATTATACTCTTCCGTTTCTTGTATAATCTGCCGTAGCATGTGGATATGGTCTATGGTACTAAACTCTTTTCGGAAACCGACTTGTTCGGGAGGCTGGAAGTCATCAAACCTGCGAGCAAGACGATACGTAACTAATTACCTTAGATGAAAACAAAATAGTGGAAGATAGGGCACGTCCTTAAAATCGTCAACAAGAAATTAGGCATGCTACACAACTAGCTGTAATTGTATTTAACGTTGTACACTACTAAGCGATAGAGACAAACCTATTTCTTTCGACAGTAGCGCGAGCGAGACAAGCGCGTTTCAATAGAGCATCATCGGAATAATTTCGGGTTGAGTCGTGTCAGCTCGTGTCCCAGACAATAACTATGGTAAGAAGCTACTGCAAAAATTTAAAAAATCCCCGACCCAAAAAAAGTACGCAATCATTATGACAAAAAGGTTTAAAATGCTAAACCCTATAAAAAGCAAAAAATAACTTTTAACACTACATAAGTACCAACTAAAGCATGTCAGACTATCTACTCGGGACTTTGTGCCACCTTTATGTCGGAGGCATAACCGCTAATTTTGAACTGCAAATGGTTATCTTGGCCTGTTGTTGACCATACGTATGAAATTTTTGATATTGTCGCGTCGGGGGACCGCTTTTTACCTTCATAAATACTTACCTAAATCAAATGATTCCTACCTAATCACAACATTCGTAGTAAAAAAATCACCTATCTAAACAAAATTATATTTATAATTACTGATATAATGTTTTAAAGTAAGTAGGTATTCAGAATTAAAGTGAAGTAAGCTATTACAATTATATTTGTATAACAATGGGATTGAGGACTTCTTAATGTGTGCTTCTAACGTTAGGCTAATAAATTAGAGCGGTACCCCGATGCGACAATTTAATCAAAAATTTCATACGTACGGTCAACAGCAGGCCAAGATAACCAGTTCAAAATTAGCGGTTATGCCTCCGACATAAAGGTGGCACAAAGTCCCGAGTAGATAGTCTAACATGCTTTAGTTGGTACTTTTGTAGTGTTAAAAGTTATTTTTTGCTTTTATAGGGTTTAGCATTTTAAACCTTTTGTCATAATGATTGCGTACTTTTTTTGGGTCGGGGGTATTTTAAAATTTTTTATTTAATTTTTTATTTCATGCTTTTTGAAGAAGCTCCTTAATTTTTCATTCTTTCATTTAATTTCTTTTATTTTTCGCCACGTAAAAATTTTAGATGGGGTCGCTATATGCGATCTCGACCAAAGGAAGCTGTTTAACAATCCTCATGACAAACTGACTCTGGGAGAATTGCAGAGATTAAGAAACAATAAAGATTAAACTTTGGTCATTCTAGATTTTCAGCAAAAATATAAATCGTTTTATCCGTTTTATTTCGGCATTCCAGGGTTTTATCCGCCACATCCCATTTCCAGCATCAGGTCCTCGTCAATTAGAAAGATGAAGAGAACCACCAGTCAAGACAAATTCAACGAGCCCAAACTCGATGGGTTTATTAAAAGGTAGACCAGGGTTACGTCTCCTACCTTCGAGCTCTATCATCAGACCAGCTCAGAGGTTCCAGATTTCCATCATCAGGTCCTCGTCAATTAGAAACATAAAGAGAACTAGTTAAGACAAATCCAACGAGCCCAAACTCGATGGGTTTACTAAAAGGCAGTCCAGGGTTACGTCTCCTATTTTCGAGCCCTAACAGCAGACCAGCTCAGTGGTTCCAGAAGATATTAGTGTTTCAAATGTCAGATCCCACATATGCTTGCAAACAAACTGAGCGTGTAACATTCCTATCACACCTAACAAACGACCTGATGACCTTGAAGACCTGAACAGATTTCCACCAAACATAGCTAAGAACACTCGACTGATATACCCTATCAAACAAAAAAAACCGCATTAAAATCGGATCATCCGTTTGGGAGCTACTTTACTGGTAACCCTAAATTTCTATCTTCTCTGTCAGTTCTATCCATAGACAAAATATTCCGTCCCTAACGGCGGCACGTTAGCTGTCTGTCTATAAATCCATAGTCAAAGGTCCTATTAAACCTTTTAATGATTATCCTTGAAAACAACTTGTAGACATGGCTCAGAAGCGAGATGGGCCTATAGTTCTTCAGCAAGGCTTTATCGCCTTTTTTAAATTACAGCACCACCACACTTCTGCTCCATGCTTCCGGCGTTACCTTCGAGCAGGACGGATCCTAATTAATTATACAAAGATAAAGAAACATTTCCGAGATATAACAACCATCTACCGGGCGTAACTGAAACTAAAGTATCCTTGTGAGTATTCGACATAGCGACTACAGCGCAGTTTGCCAGATCCTATGTGAAAGGTTCTCTAACATCAACAACCATACAAATCTTCTGTTAGTGTATGTGATTGAACTCCTTCTAAACGGCTGGACCGATTTAAATAAAAAATTTTATGTGTATTCAAGTAGGTTCGAGAATTGTTTAGATTCACATTTCGGTCAACGACATTTTGTTTTTTCTGCAGTCCACGCGGACGAAGTTCAAAAACATTATTCAGTTGACCGAATTGTGAATCTAAACCATCCTCGAACCTACTTAAACACACAAACAATTTTATCAAAATCTGTCCAGCCGTTTAGAAGGAAATTTATTACAAACGTAAGAATAGAAGATTTATTTATGTAAGGAAAAGGAAACATTTCCGAGATATAACAACCATATACCGGGTGTAACTGAAACTAAAGTATATTTTTGAATATTCGACACGGCGACTGCACCGCAGTCTGCCGGATCCCAAGTAAAAAGTTCTAACATATACAACAATATAAATCTTCTTTTCGTGTGGTTTTAATTGAACTCCTTCTAAACTAGGCTTGACCAATTTTGATTAAATTTTGTGTGTATGTTTAAGTTGGTTTGCGGGTGGTTTAGCTTCACAATTCGGACAACTAAATAATGTTTTTGGATTTCGTCCGCGTGGACTGCAGAGAAGACAAAATGTCGTTGACCGAATCGTAAGTCTAAACTATTCTCAAACCCACTTGAACACACACACAAAATTTCTTCAAAATAGGTTGAGCCGTTTAAAGGGAAATCCATTACAAACACACGAACAGAAGATTTTTATATATAAAGATGGTCACGGAAATGTCTGTTCATGATCATAATTACCTATATGTATACAGAGAAGAATAACTGTTTCACAGAAATCAGTACATACATTAATTTGTTTTTGTGGATTTCACGACGTATAATCACCATTATTTCATCATAAATTCAGCATCTATTCTAAAAAATCAATAGCTGTATGGACATTGTTTCTTCCTTTGCCTTTCCTTCGGCATAAACCCAAAAACAAATTATACAAAAAAAAGGGATTCGGCGGGAAAAGCTGGAAGGGTGCAGGTGTAATTTTCTTGTGAAAATGAAAAATTATTTGTAAATGGCTTGCATGTGTCCGTAAAGTGATGTTTTCTGGGAGATTTTGATTACTTGTGATGTGAATCTAGTGCGTGTGCATGGTTTTATATGCAGGTAAGCTGAGTAAAACTTTAGCCGGAATACGATCTCTTCATGGGCCCATGTAAGTTGTTTCTGCAATAATTTTTCATTTTGACTAACTTTACACTTGTTCCTGAGGATTTTCCCGACGTTTCCATTCATCATCACATCATCAATATCATCCCTCATTAATTCAAAAATCATTTACTAAAGACAATGGCTGTATGGGCTTAGTTCCCCTTGCCTTTCCTTCGGGATAAACTAAAAAAAATATATATATACAAAAAAAGAAAATGTCAAAATCATCAGGGATTCAGCGGGAAAAGCTGGAAGCTGGGTGTAATTTTCTTGTGAAAATCTTTATTTGTAAATGGCTTGCATGTGTCCGTAAAGTGATTTTTTCTGGTAGATAAGTTAGAGTTTATAAAATTATTAATAAAGAAAATGGAAAAATTTCTTCACCCGAGTGGTTATAGTTTGTGTACGTGTGATGTGAATTTTGATCTGTACTAATTTTACACCCATTCTTGAGGATTTTCCCGACGTTTCTATTCATCATCATCCATCATAAATTCAGAAATCATTTACTAAAGACAATGGCTGTATGGGCTTAGTTCCCCTTGCCTTTCCTTCGGGATAAACTAAACAAAAAAAAAGGTAGCAAAACAAAACAAAATAGGTATGTACCTATAAGTTAAGTTCATAAGATTGGTCTTTAAGAAACTTAATTTTATTATGTACGTATTTAATAATTAATTTATAGAAAATAAGGATACTCTACACTACTCAAAATTAATAAACACTAAAATGGATGAGGAATCAGGAATATTTACGGAAGATGTTTACGATATACCACCCATCAAATACGAATGTAAGTTTGCAAAATATTGGTAATTGGACGTCGGTGTTTACTTTATAAGAAATAAGTAATAAATTTGTGCCTATAATTATATAATCTGTGTAAATACGCTATTTTACAACTTACAAGAATCTTTCTAAGTTTGAGGTTATTGTTTAGTGAGTTTATGTAGGCGCGGTAGGTTCATGTTGAGTCGCACATAACTCGTATTGTGCAGTACTATTCATTCTCTTCATTTACCTTTATTAAGCAATTTAAGGCGAAGAAGAGTGATAAGGCAATTGTTTAGACATGCACATTCCAATCAGACACACTTAGGTTTGTTTCCAGTTGTATGTGGGCCTGTACCACAAAATTTATTTTGTGTTAATTTGTTAGTAATTTTAGGATTGTGAAATTGCCGCTTTGCTGTATTCTTGTATTTTTTTCAGATTTGGACCATACAGCTGATGTGCAGTATGTATTTTTTAACATAATATAAGCTTATATTCAAATTTTAATATGTAGTAGACTATGTAAAAGCTATAATTAATTGTAAATTTTATGAAAATATGTTAGGTATAATTTTTTTTAGTGAAGGTGTAATTTAAAATCTATTCGAATAAACTTGTTCACAAATATCGCTCAAAAATATTCTGAATTTTTAAAGGATTTTTATAACTTTAACATAGGTACAAAAAATATTGAGGGAAAGAATCTGGGTGGTTAATATGCTAATAGAATACAAGAATATAATTAGAATAACAAAGTAATGCTGGTAAATATGAATGGAAGTGTCCATGAAGGTAGAGCTAGGATTTTATACAGTACAGCCTGAAATGGAAAACCTATTTTCAGATTGCATGCATGGGGTGACAGTTTAAAAGAAGCTTTTGAACAATGTGGCATGGCCATGTATGGATATATGACAGATCTGGAGTATGTGCAGATAAAAGAAGAGCATTCTATTGAAGCCAATGCAGATGATATGTTAGGCCTTCTCTACAGATTTCTTGATGAGTTATTGTTTCTGTTTTCAGTGGAGCCATTTTTGATTTGTAAAAAAATTAAGATCACAGAATTTAATACAGAGGAGTTTAGGATAGTTTGTAAGTGTTATGGTGAAGAGTTCAAAATAGGTACACATCCTCAAGGTACAGAAGTGAAAGCTATCACTTATTCTGCCATGCAAATAGTGGACGAACCTAAGGATAACAAGTTTGAAGTATTTGTTATAATAGATATTTAAAACCCATTGTTTTTATATTAGTAAACATTGTTTTGACTTGAATTTTATGCTGTTTGGTGAATAGGTCAATCAGGACTTGTATTCATTAATTTTCCTTGTCTTCTATTGAATTAAAATTAAGTATACTGATATAATCTGCACACTTATTTCATTCTGATCTCTTTTGACTTAATATGACTTAATACTTAATACAAGCATCCACAGGCTCATCACAGACTACTATGTTATGTACTTCTGTCATTGAATTTACAGATTGTGGATAAGACCTGCTGTTTTTAAATTTTAAAAAGTCAGTGAACTAATTTAAAAAATAAATAGGCACATAAAAAGGTACTAACTATAAAGGCTCCTACACACAGTGCCGGCGGCACGCTGCAGGGCCGCCGGGCATACAAAGCCGCCGGCTTTGCTGCACAAAGGAGCCGCCGGGGTGTGCCGGCTGGTTACGCGGCGTGCCGGCGTCAGTTCGTTCCTGGCTTTCGAGCGGTAGTGATGTGTACATCACTAGCGTTCTATGTGACTGTCACAACCGGAATGATGCTTGGCGGCTTTGCCGCCGGGTGCACAGCGGCTTGCCCGGTGGCCCTACAGCGTGCTGCCGGCACTGTGTGTAGGAGCCTTTATAGTTAGTACCTTTTTATTATGAGGGAAAAGCGCTATTTATATTTTAGAATTTTACACAGTGCGTCTAGTTAGCGACGCGCGACGTCCACAGAACACTGATACTCTTACTCTAAGTCTGGCAGAAATTAGTTTTTGGCTCCGTAATCGTGTGATCTGTGCCTTACGGAACGGAAACGGAAGCGTCCAAGTTATTTTTTTTTTGCCACAACGTTGACGACGGTGTTTCACCGTCATAATGCTCAATATTCCATGGGTCTGTCTGTGATGCTCAAAGCACAAAATAAGGCTCGAAGTGTATTTTTTACAAATCTGTGGTATTTTTGTATTATTTGAATCATTATTATCTATACGATTTGATTGGTAATTTAATTTCGACACCGAGATTGTCATTCACCCGGCTAAGGTGTTACCAATCAAATCGTGTTGTCTGTACTGACCCAGGTACTTGTGATGCTGCTTGTTTTTGCTCACGATCTTGTTCAATAAATTCAAAATTAATTTGTAAATAGCTTGCATGTGTCCGTAAAGTGATGTTTTCTGGTGGAAAAGTTATATTTTATTGTAATATTATTTTAAATTGTGGTTTTAAATACCTACAGGTGAGATGAGTCTAAGTTTTTTATGCCATTATTAATTCTTTTTGATGTTGAATCATTTTATACTTGTTTTTTTTAGTATTTTCTCGACGACGTTTCCATTCATCATCATCCATTAGATATCTTTATGTATACCAAAGACAATGGCTGTATGGACAAAGTTTCCCTTGCCTTTCCTTCGGGATAAATAAAAAAACACATCCGATCAACATGCGACTTCCGTATCCTTTTTAATTATTTTGGCGGCAGGCAGTGACAGCTATGGTAAAGCAAATGAATTTATAACTTTTATGATTAGTTATTTTATTTCCGTTCCCGTGTGGGGATTTCGGAAAATTCTTTCTTAGTGGACCACAAACGGAAGCACGGTCCAAATTTATTCAAAATTAAGTCACAGAATATCACAGAACACTATATTGAAGAATATTGTCTGTACTTTTGCCTCGGCGGCGTTGATTCAATCAGGACGTGGTCAGAATCTGATGAAGAAGAAGACATCTGATGTCTTGTTATTAATATCTAATCTATATCTATACATATAATAAAATTGTAACTGATCGGTGTTTGTGCACGCTAATCTCAGAAACGGCTGAACCGATTTCGATGCAGTTTTCAGGAATATATTGTGACAGGTCCCACTTAACATATAGGCTACTTTTTGTCCCGGGAAAATGTTTTTATCCCGGATAATTTCGACATTTTGTTTTTTGATTGTATGTATAAATAGATTACGTACGTACCTATCGTCCATTTAGAATTATTAGATAGGTAATGATGCAATATTCATTATTACAGAAAATACACAATATTTCGATCGAATTATAACTGACTGTTTTCAATTGAATTAACTATTTTTTTTATCACATTTTTGTCGTGTTTGTCTCTGTAGACAATATTATACTAATCGGAATTTTCAAGGCAAATCAGCTAGTTCATGAGTTGCCCACTAAAAGGGTTTACTCATGAACGTATAAAGTTATACGTTCATGGGTTTACTTTGAATATGTACAAAAATATTTTAATGCGACATGTATAAGTAGGTAGGTAAATAAGTAGAAAAATATCTTAACGTGTCAATAATTATAATTATAATATAATTTTAACGAACATGGTGGGGCAACCTATCGCTTTGCTTTTGCTAGTTAGGTAATAAGGGGGCTATATAATATGTTTCGCATCCTATCAGGGCGCCACGCACGACTTTGGCAAAGTCAAAAACTTAGACCTAGAGAACTTAGAGCTCTAAGGTCAAAATTCATTAGCTCAGCTAGGTAAGAAAAGCGTTTCTTCTGTCTGGCTATACTTTTAATAAGCTAGGAGATAGAAGAAGAGCTAGGAACTAGGACTTTGAATTTCCGATTATTATTACCGATTTAGTCTTCGATCAAATGCTTTAGTTAACTTTAACTTAATTTAATAAACTAGTGTTTATTTTCAGATTCTGTAGCTTAATTATAAGTAGGATTTTACTCAATGAGGTTGATTGGTGACCCTGTGGTGATGGAGCCTTCGAATCGTATCATAGAAATGGGATGAGGGCAGGTGGATGATAATGATGCCGTAGGTAGGTATTAGCTAGCACTCAAATGAAAGAAATATGAGTATTACCCTAGTCTGAGCCCGTACATTGCATACCAACCAAGCATAAAATATGTATTTTCTAGATTAGTACTTTTTTATGATACTAATATAGACAGCTATAATGCCTCAAAGAAAGTTCTTATTGCAACCATCTCAGATCAAGAAATTAAGGTTCTTGATCTGAGGCAACCATTAACGTATATAAGTTTAACGTAAAGTGTGCGACACGTAGTGCAACCGCCAAGTTTATTTCACCGGTAACCGGTCACCCAACGAAAATTTAAAAATTCGTTATTTTATTCGTTACTTTTTAGGGCTTCAACGAGCGAGGGGAAGAATTTTGGAGAGCGACGCCCGCCGCTAGGGGTTGTTCGTTCGTCGCTTCGCGTCTGCGCGCGTAGTTCGCGCCACTGCTACGTCGCTTGCAAGCCGACAGATGTTCTGAAAAGCTTCCTGTCGACGTTTCTCCACTCGGTATTTTTATCAATAAGTTTATTGGAAAATGCGGACAAGAAACCTTTTATTGTTTTGTAATTATTAAAAAATAATATGTGAGTTCATTTTAAAATAAGTGTTTGAAGAAATCCGTGTAATTCACAACAAAATTATCGAGCGTCTAGATGTCCACGAGTTCACTCGAAGAGACCAACAAAGCGGCGGACATTTTATTTTGAGTACTCGATAATGTAGCGTTTGCGTCGAAAACATTAATGTCGTTTTATGGTTATAAATTTGGATACCGTTCGCTTGCATCTTTCGTAAGTATTTAATTTCATTTATAGTTATTTACTTCCTTAGAATTTTTTAATCTTTAATTTGGTTTCGAAACGGTTGTCTTGCTAGGATGGCTAGATCGCAGATATTTTGGGTGTAATGTCGTTATTATAATGACGTAAGCACATTAGAAATGCGTTTGCCAATCCAAAAACTGATCCTGTACATTTTAGACGTATTTATTTGCTATCGACCCACTCCGCTTCGGAGGCTTCCTCACCTGTAATTTCCGCGCGCGCGGCGGCTCTAACCTCTACTCTAATTGAATTGCGATGAATTACGATTACAACAGTTTTACTTCGCTGTAGTAATTGTATCTTAATAAATATTTAGCGATGCCGAGGGGGGTGAAGCGAGAGCCGGCGGAGGGCGAGGCCGGGGCGTCTCCGTCGCTCACCACGCTGCTAGATGACAGCCCCAGCCAGCCCATCAGCTACCATCTCATTGACCACGGTTATGGGGCTACCCCGCAACATCAGATTAGGCGTGAAGCCCCGACAGCGCCACCAAAGACGTCAGAAGTAAGTTTAAAGTAAACATCTGTATGCTATCAATTGATCAGCTGCTTGAATAAAGCAACAAATCTTTACAGTAGGTAATGTAGTTTCAATTAATTGGGTTGGGCAATGAGAAAATTATTCATCATGAACAACAAAGATGTGCCTCCAATCACTTTCATCAAGTTGTAAGCAAGTGTGTTGTCATAGATTGGTAGACACCTATTGAGAAATTTTATTCTTTCCCTAACTTTCTGCTCGAGAGGGATATCAAAATTAATTTCCAAAGTCCTCGATTTATTATGGTTAGAAAAATATGTTGGATAATAATACCTGCTCACATAGTTCATAAATTAACAAGATGGAGTTATCATTCTTCCCTGTTGTATTGAATACTAGCTTATGAATATTTCATTACAATATCAGCACCCGTATGATGAATTTGGTGTGAGCGAGATGTCTCACTTTTAAACATCAAATCCACTGAGCTAAGTAATACTTAAACAAGACAAGTGTTTCTACTTGGTGTGTAAAAAGGGATTACAAACCACTTCTATCAGCCCTTATTCATTCAGTGTGGCTGAACGAGTGTATATTCTAATTCTTAAGTCTATTTTTTATATGCAAAGCACTATCAACTTAGGCACCAGTGACATGCCTTAAGGTTTCATTTAGTTTGCAACTCGCTAGTAAACTACCCTTTAATAGAAAGATAGAAAAACATTACAATAGACTTTTTTACTATTGACAAAATGTAAAACAATAAAAATATTGGCTGACTAGCACAGATGTCAAACGTAAGAATATTCTTAACAATGAGTTTTATGCCCTGTCCTGTTGTTTAGGGTTTTTCAAGGCAAAGGCTCATTTTTTGTGACTTTAAAAAAAATTGATACAATGATTGTATGCAGCAGTAAAGAGTATGACAAGGAACTATCGTAGCTTGCAAACGAAACATTTTTAGAATCGTGTCAGCAGTGCCTTGGTTGATAGTACATACACTTAGTTTAACTAGTTATTAATAGCTCTGTGAATTTGACGTTTAAAAGAGAGACATCTCACTCTCACCAAATTCATCATATGGGTGCAGAGATTAGTAAAATATATTTTATTATTCTCTTGGATATTTGCTGCAAGGTTGTCTCATCTACAATTATTTTGTTTATCACAATTTAACTGACTCATCATGCTTGACTTAAAATTTTACTTCATATTTAGTAAGATATAGAACTTAGATTAAATACCTACATGCACATTGCCAAACATTTCTATCTCTCAACTTATACTAAGATTTAGTTATATTGCTTTTCCAGGATTCCCAAATATTTTATAGTAACAAAAAATAGCTAAGTGTTGTTGACTAGCAAAATATTGATCCTATGTAAATGTTACATCCTTTAATATTTACATTATGTGGAGAATATTGAGGTTGGTGACCTTTGAACGGTCAATGTATTGTATCTATTTTTTATTCATTTTGATATTACATTACATACTACAATCCAGTTCTATAGCAAAAATGTTGGTGTGTTATGTAATACTTTTATTAAACAATTTCTAAATAGCCTAATTAGGGTACAAACAAACTTGTTATGTTTGTAGCTGCTGATAATACATTTACCTATACATTACCTGGCCAAGGTCGCGGGCGTCGGTTGGATGCAGGCTGCTTCCGACCGGTCGGAGTGGAGGTTGTTGGGGGAGGCCTATGTCCAACAGTGGAAATCAGGGCTGTAAATGATGACCCATACATTATTGTAATGGAAAAAATTCTCTTATCATCATCTGGTAAAAAAGTTATTAAACAATTACAGGAATGTTACTAGTTTTCTTGCCTCTTAGATACATGAGTACTTATAAGATATGGGGTATGGTAACTTCTTCATCTAAATATTCAGATGTAAACTGACTCTGTTAATTTTTTTGATGTGTTTACCATAGAAGGTATAAACCTAAATTGGGACCTTTAGATGGTTCTGTATTATGGTTCCAGTAATCTAAAACTATATGAGTGTCCACTAGTCAAAAAAGAAAAGTCAACATGTTGAAAATAGCCTGCAGGTCTGTATCTGTGTGTACTCAAAAGGCAACATATTATATTGTATAGTTTTGCAAATAGACTAGGTATGATACAGAGGTCTGTTGATTTGAATTTGGTTGAACTAGAAATTACACTTGATATTTTGAACTTTAATTTGCCCTTGAACATTACCAAATTTTAAAAACATCAACAGTTTTATTTGGGTGGTTTTAAATTGGTGAGTAAAAACACAGGTCCACCCTTTTTCACTCCCAGCACCCGGGTATTTACCCAAATCGGGTTTTTTCAGGTAAATACCCGGGTAAAATGGGTAAATTGGGTAATTTTGTTTTGACATATCTCAGACGAAAATACCCGCCAATCGGGTTTTTACCCGGGTAAATACCCGGTATTTACCTGAATGGGAATTTACCCATGTTTTTTCCGGTGGTAATTACCCGTCGCCCATCTCTAATAGTGATTCACATGGGTAGATATTTAGATTTCTCCCTATTATTTCTGACGTTTTATTATTAATAATAATAATACTGTGAAGTACTGGTGCAAACCATGCAAGTATCAGTATACCACTTTTGTAAGTGGTTGGTTCATTTCTTAGAATACCAGCAAAGCTATCTCTGGAGGTACTTTTGTCCAAACTCAACCAATGAATAGGCAAAAAGGTAAAGAGATGTGTGGGATTGACTTATGTTTCCGAGTTATCTCTAAATTCTTCTGTTAGTAGGCTTTTTACCTAAATAGACAGTTTTTGATTAATTTTTAGTAAAATTTAAATTATTTACGTAGGTAGGTTGATAAGTACAATCAGTTACATCTAGTTATTAGTATTTTTAGGTTATCTTGTCTGTTATCCTATTGTGATGGCTAAAGGTTATGGTGAAACGATGGCAGTCAATAATGGCCACATCCTTTACTTCCTCTATGTATCTACATGATTCTAATTGTCATCATTATCATTTTCAAGTGGTTTTGTTAAGTTATTATGGGCCAAAGTTTCTCACTTCTGTTACAATGCAACTCACTTCTCCTAAACTTTATCTCCCGTTTTCAAACTGAAAATGAAATGAAAGTGTGTTAATGTCAGGTTATGAATGTCTTCATGATCCATTTTCTAGTATGGAATCTTACACAGTTGAGAGTTAGATTTTGCAAAATGTTTTTCGTGAATGTCGGTTTTCAACGGTTACGTTGACGCGGATTATTTGGCAAATTTTGCAACAATGCCCACACATTTTTCGTTAGATGTGTATGCGTAATGTATTGTGTGAACGTTTTGTGCCGAACTACGTGCTACCGTGGCTACACGCCTAGGTACAGGGAATTTTCAGTCATAAGAGTAATGCTCCAAGCCAGATAAATGAATTATGATAAGTCTGTCACAAATACCTATGATTAATTTTTCGTCAATTGAGCCATGTCCACTGCTGAACGTAGATAGACATTTTCCAGCGACCATCATGAATATCATTGTACTCATTTCATTCAGATTCGTTGAGTCGTTTCTCAAAGACAGGCTAATAGATAGATATAGAAAAAAAGATTGAGAGTTCTTGAGCATTTTACTAATGGCTACTAGGAAACCTTGCCTTTCGCGTTCGGCGCAGTACGAACTTGACCGCATTAGTGTATACCAGCTTCTGCAAGTGGGTGTTGCTTGTTTTAGCAAATTTTGGTTAGGTACTTCATACGCATGCGTTTAAAACATTTCTTTCTACCGTCACTCGCCCCCCGCCCAGAGCGCTAGGGACCGGAATACTTCTTTTGAAGAACCTACTCTCAGTTACTGCGCCACGCTAACGTTTACGCACTCCATCCATAAAAAAAAAATGATGTGAGGCGATCGGTATACATTAATGCATTATATCGTTTTCCCGAAACGTTCTAATGACAAGTCAAGTAGTACAATCGTGCACCGTTTGTGAAACTGAATTACGGTATTTTCGATTTTATAGTATACTGGGTGTAAAAAGACAACTTTGTTCTTTTAATACCTCGTATTCTTTGTAACATCACAATATGGAAGCACCCCTGGGAAACCACGGGTTTCCAAGATATTGAGGTCCAAAGTTACATTGATATTATCATTTTTTTTTACATAAATCCATCTGAAATCGGTTAACAAACATTTTTTCCAAAGATACCATGTCAAAATGTTATAATGTCAGTTTTGTATGTACATTTAATGTACATTGCGCATCAAACGAATACATTGCTTGAAATAAAATGACAGTATTTTTTCATAATTTTTTTGTCGTTTCCCAGGGTTGGTCCCATAGAAGAAAATGATCGTAACCTTACAAAGAATACGAGGTATTAAAAAAACATTGTTGTCTTTTTCTCCCTGTATAGCAGTATAAGCTTGAGTACTTATAAGTGGGAATTTCACTACTTTTGTTTATAGTAGTGTATTGGGGATGGGATGATTTTATATGTATAGTTGTTTACTTTGTCGATGTTTAGTCACATCTTATTCATTTGGCTAGATGACAAAATTTTGGAAAATGTAAGATTCGTGGCGACCTAAGCCTAAGCTTTCTTTCTCTCCACGACGCTAGTGGCATATTCGTCCTTATATGCTTGCTTGCTTACAGCCTATACAGGCAGGCATAGAAGAAAACATTGGTAGCTCTAGGCTCTCTACCTAGAGAGATATACCTACTCTTCATATCCAATGTTTATCTGAGTAGGTATTAGACAAAAAATAAAATACATTCGCGTAGATTGCTATATTTGGTACACATATTTGGTAATATAACTGTGTTCAATACTCAATAGCTCGAAAGGCAATTTCCATTACGTATTAACATAGAATACTTGGGGTAAATGTATTATGTGTATGTCTGTAAGAATTAAAATTATGTAGGTTTTCTTTGTTGAAACAATATCTTCCGAAAATAATATTTTTAACAACAAGAGCACAAGGATATTGGTTTAAAAATAGATAGCAACAAGTGTCTGTATGTCACATGTGTTGGCAGTTTGTTTCGTAGGCGTGCTGGCGGTCGGCGAACTTGTCATGTGGGTCCTGGCTTGGACGGCGCGCGCGCATAGGCAGGTACAGCGCCGAGTCGCCAACTTCCTGACCCGCCGCCGCCGCCGCCACGTCGTGCCTCGTCTTCTTTCGTCTATAGAATGCGTGTCTTGAATAACTTGCCCAATTATTATTACTACCGATAGACTCGACAACAAAGAAAGTTTGTGCAAATCGTCGGCACGATTTTTTACATTTTTAAACATACCACAATAGAGGTCTTGTATTGCCATTAAGGTTGCACTACAAAAATGGCAAACACTATTGTGTTTATTATATATGTATGTAGGGTACACATTTAATATGTAGGGTTAATTAAATCTATCCAGGTAAAGAGTAAGGCCCTTTGTGATATGCCTTTGATATTTGACTGTTATTCGTGTCTCATTCGCTCGATCCCTATCGGTTGTATAAATTATTATTACAACGATCATGCAAAGGGCTAAATTGATTATGTTAATAGTCGTTTGCTAACACAAGGGAGTCAGGCGAAGTTTTATTTATCTACTTAGATGTCAAGCTTAGAGGCACATCTGCTCTGATTTACTTGAGGCGTCTACACATGCGCACAAAAACGAACGAATCCTGCGAATTAACAATAGATTCGAACTTTACTATTAATAATAATGCGAGCTTTGAGATAAGAAATTGCCATTCTTTTGCTAGAGGTCCCTTCCGAGAGATCGGCGCCTTTTGTGTTGATTCTAATTTATGTCGTGTATTGTTGGTTACCGGGTACCCTCCCCACACACTTCCTTTTGGGGGCTTAGGCCGCGCACTCCATGTCGAAATTTGAAATCGAATTTGTTGCATCAACGTACGTCTTCCCTAACGCCACAGTCTACGCGAATTTACCTAAAACTACGTCCGAAAAAGGATCGGGACCGTGACCGGGAGTGTTTGGGGTGAATGTACTGTCTCAAATTGTGTCGAATAATTGTTAGTGATAAAGTGATGATGCAATCATGGATAGATTATCATAATTCTAAGCAAAAAACACGACCATGACTTACGTTGTTCTTAGAGTGAGTGAATTTTGATATACATAGACCTACGTATTACTTTAGGAGGTTTTGTTAATAACATGTATTTAGCATTGAAAACAGACAGGTAAAGTCTATTTCAGATGTATGATGGATTTACTCAAATGTTAGAATTAACCAGCGTTGGTTGGTTTTTCGGTTATTTCTATTGTTTTGTAGGGTTAAATTACATACTAAATGTAGAGGATTATTTGTATGTAAACTTCGTACATATATTTCTTCGTGTCGTATTTTGTTAAAAGAAAGTAGGATAGGAAGAAATTTTATGGTCTAGTTTTTCATGGTACAAATTTAAAACTGATGCTTTTAATAAACGATTCTATTATATTTTAAAATAGCTAGTTACCTACTTAACGAGAGCGCACACCATAGTCACGACAGTCTTAAGAAAATCTTGTCTCACATAGACAAGACTGTCTAAAACGCGCCGCACACCAAAGACGAAACTGTCTTGTCTATACTAATATTATAAAGAGGTAAACTTTGATTGATTATTTATTTGCAGCGAATAGATTTCAAAAATTCTTTCACCGTTAGAATCCTTATTGGACCCGGATGAACATAGTCTATAGGGTTTCCCATAATTTCCACTGGGCTGGAATAAATTTTTGTTTGGTTTATGCCGAAGGAAAGGCATAGTAATACAGCATTCATACAGTCATTGTCTTCAGTACTGATGATTTCTGAATTTGTGGTAGATGATAATGATGATGAATGGAAACGTCGGGAAAATCCTCAAACTTGAGTGTAAAATTAGTCGAAATCAAAAAGAATTGCAAAAACAACATACCTACATGAGCCCACGAAGAAACGGACACATACAAAAAAAAAATTTAATTTCACAAGTAAATTACACCCCCTCCCTTCCAGCTTTTCCCGCCGAATAAGATAAAATTTGGTATGTATGTTCGTCAGGGGGTGTAAGAGAGCACTGAGAACGGATTTTCCGAAATTCCCATAGGAACGGGGCAAACAGGAATTCCAAATTTTTTGATGATATGTACCGAAGCGAAGCGAGGGCGGGCCACTAGTCTACAAAACCAATGTCATACCTAGAAATGGGTAAATAGCCAGATAGTTTGGATTGATGTCGAGCAAAAAAGGGCAAAAAACTGAATTTCGGGATGGAATGCGCTCACGCCAGGTGATATGTACAATTTTTTTACTTTTAATACAAATTTAAAATGAACGAAGAAATGATATTTTCCCATAGTTTTTTAAAGATTTTCTAACACTATCGATAGACAATGGATAGTTGAGACAAAATGATATTGATAGACTGTCGATGGTATCGATAACTTTGTCCTTTAAGACAATACTATCGATAGTATCGAAACTCAATATTGAATGTACTATCGATAAATAGCCATATCGAGAGTAGATGATTTTCAAGGTCAACTATCGATAGTTGGGCAACACTACTGGGATAGGTTCGTCGTTGCTAGACAGTTGTCGCTGGTGTGCGCGGCCACATATGGGCCGCATACATTTATTGAACGGAAGCCGACGGGTGTTAGTCAGTCTTGTCGCTTGTAGGCAATAGACAACTTTGTCTATTAGATGTCTTGTCTGCAATGTGCGCGTCTGCATAATTTTTGGAAAGCGATAGTCTGTCTTAAGACTGTCGTGACTATGGTCTGCGCTCACACTTACATGTTATGTATCACTGTCACCTGTTGCATGCACAATGCACCAGTAATCCCATATTATGTCATTTTATCATTTTTATTATCTTTAAATTATCAGTCATTTGATTTCGATGCAAGAATAACGCTGAGATATAACAGTAGGTTGTACAACCGTATCTACTATCGCCTGTTACTTTTATAAAGTTCTATTGACCCGGTGGCATTGGAAAATGTAGTTTTTTTATCAGCAAAGAAATGAATGAAGATTTATCTACCAATCCTGAATAATGGCATATACAGGGTGTAACAAAAAGGGTATGTTAAGCGAAAAGCTATATGAACAGCCCACTGTAGAGAACCTATCCACAAAATTTGAGACCCAAAATCACATGTTTATTTTTCCGGATAGTATGGAGAATTTTTTAATATATCAGGAATTTTCATACAATCTTGAAAAATAAAAATGTGATTTCGAGTCTTAAATTTTGTAGATAGGTTCTCTATAGTGGGCTATTTACATAGCTTTTCGCTTAACATACCCTTTTTGTTACACCCTGTCAAATAGTTCCTTTAAATAATGGCGCTAGTAACAAAGTGAATTTCATTACCGGCGTTGCTGCAATCAAAAAATGTTAGGTTCCGAAATCAGGCACAGGAGTTATTCTATGAAACGGTCTCTAACCTGCGGCTGTTGTTCGCAGGCGGTGAAAAGAAGACTGAATTTGAGTGAGAGTAGTTCAGGCAGTCAGGGTCATGTGGTCCCGATGAAGGCGGACTTCAAGACGCCGAAGCAGAAGCGCGTCAAAGTCCTAACGCCCTACAGCCGCCCGTCCAGTTCTATGAAAAAGTATACAGAACGTTCCAGGTGATTGTCATTACCCCCCCACTCATATACATAATATGTAATATACACATATTATGTATGTATAAAGTCCAACTGAAAGTCTGTTTACCGATTGGTCTACTCGATTTGCAACTTATCGATGGTTTCGATCTTTCCAGGTTTGACACATCATTAGGTTTACTTACAAAAAAGTTCGTCGCTCTGCTGAAATCTTCCCCCAACGGAGTTCTAGATTTGAACATAGCGGCAGAGCATCTATCGGTCCAAAAACGTCGTATATATGATATCACAAATGTTTTAGAGGGTATAGGAATATTAGAGAAGAGATCTAAGAATAATATACAATGGAAATACGGTAAGTTGCCTTGTGTAATTTTACCACTTACTATTTCCTAAAGGTTTTGGACATAATGTGATTATGTGGGTATGTATGGAAGAAGTGTGCATTTCCAACGTGCGAATCATTGTCATGGTTATGTATATATGTGTGTTTGTTACGGCCTGGCAAGCACAAGTTAGTGTTTCGGGTCTTAACACAGATAGATAAATTATATGTATTTATCGTAGTAAAATCTATAAATGGCCGCGTGGTGCCGGCAGAGTAGAATTCGTACCAGCGGGACAAGACGCAGGGGAGGAAGGCCAATGTACGGCGCGCCGGCAGACGGTCAAACACAGCACTCGCCATCGCACGCGCATCTTAAAATTAACTTCCATAGTTTGCTGTTCGGGATATTGTCACCTTTAACGACTGAAATATGCCAGCATTCCTTTGTATTCAGTCCACATTTATTTACGTCCCCATTAGAACCCTTCACACCATGTCTGCGTGGGTATCGTACGAGGCGATTAAGGGTTTCCGGGAGGTGGGCAGAAGCGTCTCCCGTGTTGACAATATAGTCTAAAGTACAAAGTGCGGTCATCCGCCTGCCCAGCATGGTGATTATGGGAAAATACCGCCCATGGCAGTCTTGTGGCGTGCCCTGGGGGAGGCCTACGTCCAGCAGTGGACTGCAATAGGCTGATGATGATTATCGTAGTAAAATCCTAGTGTTCAGGTTTTAACCTAGTTTAGACACCAGTCTCCCACAACCAGACCACATTATCTAACGTTAAAGAAGTAAAGACGGACTGCAATTCAATTGCAAGTCGACTATTACAGTTCCAGTTTGAATCCAGTTGACAAGACTGCAATGAAACTGCAAGCAGTGGACGCGGACAAGCAGTCAACGTGCAGCTTGATTGCAGTCGGTGTGCGGTCGCACGGCACGTTACGTGCAGTCGGCCTGCAGTTTCATTACGGTGGTGCCAACTGTATTCAAACTGCAAGTGTGCAGTCGACTTGCAGTAGAATCGCAGTCCGCGTGACGTTTACCCGTGGCCGGGCAGGCGCGGGCGGCGGCGCGGGCGACGAGGCGGCGGCGCGCGCGCTTCGGCGCTCGGCGCGGCTGCTGCGCGCGCGCTCGGCGCGGCTGTCCCGCGCGGTGGCGGCGGCCGAGCGCGCGCTGTCGCGGTTGTCGGCCGAGCGCGGCGAGCGCGCGTACATCACGTACGCGGACCTGCGCAGCATACGCGACTTTCGCAGCCAGACCGTCATCCCTATCAAGGCGCCACCGGATACTAGGCTTAGTGTAAGTCTCTTCCGTACCCTGAAAAACGGCTGGGCTGTTACCTAATTTGCAGTGGCAAAGCCGAACCAGCTACTTCGCTGTCTGTTTGTCACCAGGCTGTATAATATCTCAAGAACAAATCTAAATTTTACCCGACTGCGCCGGAAAGAGGGTTATGTTTTTCAGTGTATGTACATATATTTCTAGAGGCTAAACGGCTACGGCGGTATTCGCTGCGGGCTTCACTAGAATACATAAGCTGCCTCTCCTTTCGAGAATACACTAAGGAATTCAGAGCCGTTTTCTCAGGCGATGAGCTAGCTCTAACAACTTTTACATCTGGCTCTGCTATGCTAAAAGTGGCTATATAATCTTCGTGAACATACAGTTCTCGCTACTTCATTTCGGGAACACGCCGTCTCTATATCTATGTATTGTACTTCCTATGGCTAAATGATGATGACAGGAAGAACTCACCTGTTTATCTAGGGTTCACCAGACTTGTCTCAATTGAACCGTTCCTTTCACGAAAGCTACTACAAACTTACTAAATGCTGTTATATGTTAGGTCCCGCATCCCGACGAAAAGGGTTACATGATCCATTTGAAGTCTATGTCGGGAGAAATAGAAGTGTACCTCTGTCCGAAAGACAGGCCGACTTCGCCCTCACCCTGTAAGTACACTCTTCACTCTTATGTATGAAGAAAGTTAATTTTCAGTGTTGATGATTAATTAACCATGTTCGTAACTTTGCAGCCGTGGGCTCGTTGCCTTCGGACCCGCTGCTGGAAGACAACAAGGCGCTGCTGGCTCCACTTATAGCGGAACTGCAGGCGTTGCCTTCCAGTGCCATTTCTGCGGAATTCACGTATGTTATTTACTGTATTGTTAAGTTTTTTGTGTATTGAACGTACTTAAATGCTGAAGTCCTGTCTGACAAGTGAAATCACCATCTTCCTGCTCTTATCCCATTATTATGAGGTCGGTGCGATATTTCTTTCTAAACTCATATTTCCAAGGAGCTGGCGTTTGTTTTTACGGCCGGTTGCCTGCCTGACGCCAACTCTCCTAAAAGTGAAATTCGAAAAAAACAACGAAAATAAATTACTTTCTCAAAATGGAAATCATGAATGTGATTTTGTGGTGGTATCTTTTCAGTCTGAGGTCAACACAAAGGACTGAATAAAATAATGGCTACATATAAACCTCCTATGCTGCTCTGGGAGTGAAAAAAAAACGTATAATACTACAGCTGCTTCTCTTCCCGCGCATACTGTACAAGTCAGTAGTGGGACAAGAGGGTCTTTGTGTTTTGTAGGCGATGGGCTGATCACCTGTTACTACTAACCGAACTCAACTATACATCTCAACTATACCCTCAAAATTGGTCAGAAGTGACACCATGTGGTTCTATCGGCCCTTGGTGCTCTGCCTACTCCGTAAGGGACAAAGGCATGATTATATGTATGTATGTATAAACCTCCTGATTGTAATGTTACCCCTTTAGGTACTTTGCCATTGATTGGGTATGACGTGCGACAAAGTAATGCGTTTTTCTACTAGAGGATGCCTGCGATCTTACTTGGTTGAACTATGTATTATTCTGAGGTATAAGTTATAAAA
The DNA here is from genome assembly GCA_014607495.2 of Carposina sasakii. Classification (NCBI taxonomy): domain Eukaryota; kingdom Metazoa; phylum Arthropoda; class Insecta; order Lepidoptera; family Carposinidae; genus Carposina; species Carposina sasakii. The sequence goes on along the minus strand of CP053151.1, from coordinate 4,058,508 downwards.
CTGTTAAGTTTAATTGAAAACCGTTCGGTACTTTATGGGTGGAAGAGCAACAAACATCCATACATTTTCACATTAGGATAGCAGTAGGGTACCCTGCTAAACAAAAGCACATATCATTACCAGTGTAACATTGAGATATCTTCCAAATGTCTTATTATCACTTACAACAATACAAAAAAAACCGCGCTCACTCCCCAGCTTATATTTCCAGCACCCCCATAAAGCGGGAGCCGTGTAGCGACGTATTCCATATGTCTTGTTACCATTTTCATTAAAATAATACAAAAGAAAAACCCGCTCGCTTCGCTCACTCCCTAGCTCGTATTTCCAGCACCCCCATAAAGCGGGAGCCGGGCACCGACGGCTCGGGCGGCTCGTCGCGCGGCTTGGTGGTGTGCGCGCCTTGTGCCACCGACCCCACGCTGTGCGTGTCCGCCCCCGCCCTCGCGTCCGCCGCCGCGACCGCCCCCGCCCCCGCCCCCGCTCCCGCCGCCGCGCCGCCGCTTGCCGCCACGCCCGATGGTGAGTAAGAGTAAAGAATAAGAGATTATTTATTCAGCATTTACATACGTTATACAATGTAATATAACCGAATAGAAAAAAATTTGCTGAAACGGAACCCAGCCCAGTATGTATATGTGCAAAACTATTACCACCTCGGTTGCCAATATTCATTTGTCCCATATTAGACAGCTGGCTTATCTTGCTTAACTGGCTAAGAGTATGGCAGTATAGATGATGCTGCATCCTTACTAATATTATAAATGCGAAAGTACTTTTGCCTGTCTGTCTCGGTTTTACGTTAAAACAACTCGACCAATTTAAATGAAATTTGGTACACAGGTAGTGTAGAGCGGGAGAAAGAACATATTTTTATCTCGGATAATTTCGCTATTTAGTTTTTTCTTCAGTTGCATATGCCCGTATGGCAGTTTAGATGACGTTGCATATGGCAGTATAGAGGTCATATAGGAGGTGGATTTCGGCGTTTTTCATAAGCTCCGGCGCGTAGATTTACTATTTATACAAGGATTCTCCAAAATTCTCCCCAAGGACCTTTCAAATTTCAGTCATCCAAGATCAGAGGTTTAGGCCGTATTTTGACAAGTTCCACATACGCTAAAAACTGCCACAAGACAAATCTGACTGAGTATGAGCTTCAAATTTTTATGTCGTTTATATGTATGTATTGCTATATTTGATTGTTGATGTAATCGTTTCCGTCTAGTGATTTCGATCAGGTTGTAGTAGCTCAATCCTCAACTCTTATTGATTACGATCGTTTTCCGTGCAGACGGCACTGCGCGCGGCCGGCTGCGGAACGCGCTGATCGCAGACAGCGACGACTTCGCGCCCATTATGGGGGGCGGACGCTTCCAGCTGCAGACGGAGGACCAGGAGTCCGGTATGTACCACCTTTATCTAGCCGCTACCTCCCATCGGGAATTAGGCTACCTTTCCAACCAGAGGTGATGAATTTCATTGACAATGTCGGCCAACAGTGCGCGCGACATGAGCTCAGCTTTGTATTTATGTGAGTGTAAGTTAAACGCATTGCGACGCACACCTGCGTTAGGTAGACGCACACCTACGCTGTCTATGTAATGTACCTTAACTAGTGGAAAGTTCAGCTAAGGCATTGTATTGTTGTACGTACACTAATGTATGTAAGCTGAGCTTAGTCCGTGTCGATTGTAGCATAGCACATCTCTAATGGAAAGGCAGCCTTAACTACGGATGCTTATGAGTACGGCTTACAAAGATTAACTTTATATGTATTTATTTACTTGACAATATATTCATTTTGACAGTGGCAAAATACACAAGCGCTAACAGAATAATAAGCCCTAATCATCGATAATTACTTTCTAGTAAATTGCGAATGCCGATTACGAACAATTTCGTACAGTGACCTCAACTATCTGTCATAGACGTGCAGGTGTTTTTGCGGCTATGTCACTGTCGCGCCTCCGTCATTCATGAGCATAATGGCAAAGAGTAAAGATAAATAGAAAGCAGTCATTGTACGAAATACTCGTAGTGAATTGATACATGAATTTTTCTACATATTAAAAATAATGTTGAAGCGTTTACTCTTTCATGTATTACTTGTAGAATATATTTGAGCTTTGTCCAAAACTCCTCACTACACTTGGTCTTTAGTCATAATCATGTGCATCACGCCTTTAACATCATCATTACAATTAGAGTAGAACAGCACAGTGGATTGGTATCGGTGTCGAAGACAAGACTCGCGCGTCCCGTCGCTAGCACTCGACCTGTGACTTGTGTGTCCATTCACATCACAGTCAGAGTTCTAGCTGTGTGGCGCGGCACACGACGCTATGTGAAGCCGGACTTACGTAAACATTTATATAATGCACTAAACATAGATGTAAGCGGTGTCATCTGCATGCTTTTTTTCATAAATGTGTTTATTGATGCATAGTTAGCTAAGAGTATGTTGTAGGAAAGAATGTTTAATATTAACTGTCACTTCACCAGGTCCTTAATCAATGTTTTATTAATTTTAAATGATATCTTGTTAATTTGGAGTAACAGTTCGAAAAAATATGAATCTGACAATCAAATTACACAAAAAATTAAGATATGCAGTTTCGCATTTTTTGCATGCAGTTAAGTATATCTATCAATTTTGCTCCTAGCGGGTCATATATCATGCGCGATATTATTATCTCATTTTATGTTTGTGTTGAAACATCGTTATCTACTAATTCGCGTGTAAATTGAAATATAGCATTATGCAATTGGTGCAAGGAATACTGACTTATAAGAACATCACTGGGCCAAAAATATTACACTTCTCGAAAGGTCTTCTTCGTACAACACTATCTCTATCACGCACTATGTTTTCACATGGGCGTAAGTAAATAGTACATACATACATACTATGCCTCAATAAAGGTGCTTCTAAACAAGCCTGATTTTCACCGAATATGAAATACCTGCAAAACATTTTTGTTAGGTTTCATTCTAATTTATTTATTTCAATTTATAAATTCCTTCTCTGGAAATGATGGTTTGTTTGGGAGGACCTTACCAATAAAATATATGCTTTAATCACTGTTTCGTGTCATGGTCATTCACAAAAAGCTTTTGTACTAACTTGTAACTATGTTCTTACTGTAACATTCAAGGTGTTTCGGATTTTCAAGCGGACAAACATTGGAACAACTTCCTTAACTTATTTCTTTCTGCAGAAGTGACGCTTCGGTCCCAAACACCTGTTTGATTGACTGGTTTCCGGGATTTTGTGTGTAAATAATCATTTGTATATATTTGTATATTACACTTTTTGGTGTCAGATTCAATTACTGTGTTTAAAATCTAACATTGTTTTGTAATTTTAACAGTCATCTTGTATCTAACTTATTTATAACCCAATCATAATTATTCATTTTCTAATTTCTCTCTCATTCGAGTACTTTTATCTGCAAATTTTATTAAGAAACTTTTAAAAGTTGTAAATGACTGCTATTATGGCAGATGTGGCAATAAATCTAACTACAGAGCCTAAAATATGGTTATTGACACTTGTCTAATGCAAAATGTTAACTATGGTTCTCGCAATGATAACCTTTATAACACAGCATGCTTATCGACACAGCAGTCGCAGTGTCCGTCAAAGGGTTGTATTAGTGTGTGTCTCGGGCGAGCGGAGGCGGCGGCGAGCCGGGTTCCGTGCGGCTGCAGTCCCCGCCTGTAGCACCATGGGATTCAGCTCACCGCGCCTCCTCCTAACATCATCTACTAACCTCCATGTTCCCACACCGTAACAACATCATCTAACGCTGCACTGTGGAGCTTCCTCATCGATTTTTATTGTACCTATTTGTAACTTCTGCTGTGTTTACTTGTTTTATTGTAAGGCTGTTTTTGGGAACTTGCATTTGACTCGTATTTCGGTGTACTCACAACACAAAAACCTTGAAATGGATTCAGTTATTAGACTGCAAATCCGGATTGAAGGACCATCGTCTTTGGCGAGTTTCCAAGAACATTCTTACCGTCTAACTCACTCATTTTGGAATCGGTTATTTTTGAGGACATCTTTCTGGCGATTTGTTTTTGTATATTCTCCAATTTATGACACTGCAAGTTTCCCAAAGGGTTTCTAAATGAAACAGTGTAAATATAAGTGTCCAATGTGTTAATAAACATTCCTATTCTTTATCGTACACAGAAAAGTTTTAAAGTCGTGCTTATCATTATTATATTGTATTCTGACATTATGGTCGATTCCGACCGTGACACTTAAACGTAAACTTAATTTTAGTCAGGTCTATCCCTCTCCGTTCTTAACGTAAATGGCTGAGAGAGAAAGGGACAGGTAGGACCAATTTTACGTTGAGCTTTAAGTGTGACTGTCAGAATCGACCATATTTTACCCAATAAGTTGAAGCTGATAATTGAAAGAAAACATTTTATTACGGAAATCGTTTGTGAATGTAAATCAGATAGCAACTTAAGTAGTCGTCTAAGAGCGTGGTTGGTGTTCCAGAGCCGCTGGAGTTGGAGCCGTTCCTGGCGCTGGAGCCGCCGATGTCGGCGACCGACTACGGGTTCTCACTCGACCACGACGAGGGACTCGCAGAGCTGTTCGACTTCGAGTTCTAGTGGTAGTGGACTATTATTACAGTGCAGGACGCGACCCGAGCGACTTGTGGCAGCGTGCGAGAAGTTCCTTTTTGAAACGCTTTCTACAAACCTGATTATGTAACTTGCAATAGCAGAGCCGAAGCAGCGCGATATCGAAAATTGAGTGTGTGTTTGTGCGTGGGACAAGCGCGAGGCGTCTCCTCGCACCTTGCCCCGTGCACACACATTCTCAGTTTTCGCTGTCGCAATGCTTCGGCTCTGCTTTTGCAAGTTACATAATCAGGGGGCTGAGCGAAATTTTGAAATATCGTTGAGAGGACGTTGATCAAACGTGGTTTAATCGGCAGGTTAATACAAGTTCTCTTGAACGTCTTTGAATAGTAGAAATTGAACATACAACTTATTTAACTTTAGCTTTTATTATGTTAGTTGGATGAGGTTTTAGATTGTTTTAAGAAATCTTAAGATTTGTATTAATTTGCTATGATTTTTAAGCTATGTTTGATCTATTTTCAAAATGTGCGCGTCGAATGCCAAACAGAACCTTCTCAGACAGTGAACGTACGCAATGTACCTCCTTGTTGTTTCCCTAGTAACGGCTTTTTCGTTTAATTTATATGCACCCCACGTTGGAACCCGGGTATTGCACAAGCTGGTTTCGTGCTGTGGCAGAATGCCAGGTTATAATAAATTTATGATTCAAATTATACTAATAAAAGAAGGTGCAAATTTTTTCGGCGACTTATCTCGCTGTTCTATGTATTCGATACCTGAAATGTGTACATGTTACTTTAAATCTGTTTGTATAGGTTGTACAGAGTCAATGTCTCGCTGTAAATATATCATTATAACTGATCATCTCATCTGAGGATCGCGGGAGTTACAAATTGTGCGGGCACAAGTTTCTGGAAATTGATAAATTCAACTGTAAAAGGAACAATATTAAAGACTTATGAAATACTACTTAGATTCGACTGGCATTTGGCAATAAATTAATAAAAAATGCCGATAAAACAGACTCAGTAATAAATTCGATAATAAACAATCAATTTAATTGATTTAACATAGTATCCATAACAATAATGAAGTACCTCACGTCTCGCTAAGGCCGGCTTTGGAAATGTTTTGATAGTCGGTAGTTTTACATGACAGACGATTTACATGTGACGAGAGTGTGTGTGTGCGCCGCGCCCCGCGTCACTTCGCTCAAGGGGGCGCGGCGGCGCGGGCGCAAAGCTTTGTACATAGTACTATCTAATGAACGGTGATATCTTAGCGGCCTTCGATTTAACTTGTAAAGCTAGCTCTAGTTCCCATTGTCGTACACCGCAGGGTTGTTTACATTTGCACTGTTCCGTTGTAACACAAACTGTCATTTGCCAAATAATTAGTTGTTCATTATTTAGGATTCGTTTCGTTTTAGGTTTGTAAATAGTTCTCGGCGGGGGCGGCGGAGCGCGAACGCGCTTTTTTTCCCACACTTGTGTAAAGTACAAATATTGAAATTCGTATGCGAAGCGTCATGACATGTAATGTATTAACTAAGTATAACTACGTATCTCTGCCGGGCCGTGCGTTCGCGCTTGCTCCCGTCTTCGCTAGTGTACAGCACAAATGTCACTGTAAAAACCTAACAGATAAGTGCATATCAAAGTAAACTTAATTAATAGTAGATTAATTTAAAAGCTCAGGCTGATTGGGACGGCGCGGCTTGTCGGGAGCGGAATCTGGTTATTAGAACTGGGTTTATAAAGTATATTCCTAAATTTTTATACGTAACCCATTTCGTGAGTAATTGTGTCAAATAATTTGTGTCGTTGCATGTCATGCACTCATTAAATATCTATTTTTGACAAAGTACAGTTTCCATGTTTCGCCAGTCTCGCCGGAAGTCCAGTTAGATATTTTATTTAAATAATAATGTTCTTTATTTATAAATTTAATTGAATTATAAATAGTTTTATGTTTTGTATTTCCTTCAAAGAAATGTATGAGTTAGCTCAGCCAGTAAGAGCTCCAAATTTTTCTTAAAAATGAAATTTTTAAAAATGAATTTTATAGTTGTGATGTTTGATTAATTATTGTATAGTCTACTGGAGCTGGAGCTAAAACTAAAAATACAAAAAGGTAGATGAGAAAATGTGAATCCCTTATGCTGTTGCTCTGAAATAATTCTGCAATTTAGCTTACTTACGTCCGTTTCAGGGTACTATTATGTGAATAATAAAATTATGAAACTCTTTTTATAGTACGAAATATATACATAATAGTGCTTTCACCCTGAACTAGTTTCCTAAATATACCAAATAATCATTTGCTATCCATTTGCACATTGTTGGATCCAACTTAGGTTTAATTTCCTAAATGCTATTTGTGACATAAATTCTGGGGCCAAAATACGAGAAAAGAAGTACAAATTAAACAAGAATTTTCTCGTAATTTAGATTTTTAAACCAATTTCCAAAGTTACATTAACACTGTTTCGATTGAAAATTCGTAATTAATTTTGTATTGTGTATAAAGTTTACATTTTATGTTCGAGTATTATACCACTTCCTATAAGTGTGAGTCTCTTGGCTGACTACATTTAGGTTTGAAGTGTTGAACGAATCCCCGAGTTTGGGGCTCATAGTTTATATTTGTACTTGAATGATGAAAACAAAGCATTTTTAATTCACTTGTAAAATGGTATTAAAATAGCTTTTGTTTGGGGCTCGATAGTAAAATGAGGATGCTAACATATGTGCACGATAGACACCTCATATTGTTACGCTTATTATATAGTTGCAAATAATTGTGGTTCGTTTCTGTGTTGGAAACCATCTACAATATTGGTCTTTTGTACACACGAAGGCTTAGCAAAACAAATATTTCAATTAATCTGTTAATAAAATGCTTTCTAAGTGACAAATCAATGCTGAATCGCAACCGTCCTACAGTTTCATTCGTTGAAATGTTTCAGATAACATTATTTTATATTATGGAATTGGCCTGCTACATTACATTCTGTACAATTTGATATACTTTTGTATTCTAGCTTGTTAAGTCTGATGGTATTTTGGAGAAGTTTAAAAAAATCTGTTTATACTAGAGTCGCTTACAATAAATGAAACCTAAAAAAAATCCCACACTGCGGTACATAATACTGGTTAATGTCAATATAAACAACGAAACAAGACGCGTTTCGCGAAGTAGATACAGCGCCTTAGGCACGAACCATTTACGTCAATCTATGTAACAATGTAATCTTAAACAATTTTGTAGACCATGTGTTTCTTGTGCTACGTCATGCAAATGGTTCATGCTTTAGGGATTACATTGTATCGTCATAGTAGCGGTCCACAGGGTCCTAATGTAGCATTTTGCAGACAATATTTGTTAACCTCCGCTAGTTTAGTTGTTAAAGCGCGAGCAGTATTTTATTTTGGTTAATGCACAAACGTTTATTTCACATTTAAATTTGCGGTATTTACAGAATTGTTTATATCGTATAAACGAGATGTACGCTCTATATTGCTTATAGCGGCATCTCGCTTCAACAATAGAAACAATCCTGCATGAATGGTAACCTCCATGGACTGTATTTGCTAGGTTAGTGTTCGTCTTTAATGTACTTATTTTTGTTGTACCAATATCAGAATAGCCCCTGCCTGGCTAAACTGGCAAATCCAGTCGAAGAACGGATTGTGTTCTCATATTTTATGTTTCGAAGATTCAAACAAGATGAATGAATAGGTAGTGTTAATAAGTAAGAAATCAGAACCTTTTTGACGGCATGTTTTTGTGTAATACTTTTTCTGGTTTATTAATATAGAAATTGAAGGTGCAATGTTATAAATATATGTATTTATGGAGTGCATGGTTGGAGGTAACGATACGCTTGTTCGCGCCATTTATTGTTGGTGTGAGGTCTGTTCGAGTTGTATTCATTTGTGTTGGAAGACTGAGGTTGACTTTTCCAGTTTAGACGAACGTGCGAGTTATTTGTTGATTGAATTTAAATATAAAGTCATATATATAGTTAGGTTATATTTTTTAATAAATATAATATTGAGATATGTAATATACAAATGTGTTTGATATTTACAATAAAGTTATGTATATTAAGATAAACGGCAGTCAAAGTTAACAGTTGGTAATAATTTATTCCTTCACATTATTAACTTGATGATATCCTAATATACATTTCTTTTTACACCTATATACCCTCTTAATATCTAGAAAATATCGAAAATATAATAAGGACTAGCTTATTGCATCATACTGCTTAGTTTTCCTGTGTGCGTACGCCCAGTAAAAAGTATCACTTTTTAAAGAATTTAATGATGCAGATAATTAGTGCCTTATATCGTGTAAATGTGCCCGAAATTTTAAATTTGTGCATCAAACGGCTATAGAGTTATTTAAGAAAAACTGATTCTGCTGCAAAACGTTCGCCCAGCAAATTTTTTTTAAATTGATGGGTCTAGTGGTCTAGCTGTATATTAAATATGCAAAAAGATAGCTTTAAGCTACGAGCATAAATGTGCCGTGAAATCAAAATTTGTGCCTCTGAACATTTCAGATATTTAGTTTTTTCGCTGGGTGAACGTTTCGGCGATTGCTATATTTTGGGAACGGTTAACCGCACAGTCGTGATTTTTTGCATACAGATACTGTAAATTTGTGCATATTTGTGCCGCAATTTTCATTAACGTGACTAGCATGGTTCAGGAGCTATTACTTTATTATTTATTTAATTTTTATCTAGTAACCCGCCCCGCCCCTGCTTCTCACGGGCTCAATACTGATGCTCTTATACTACCTACACGTAGTGCGTGTTTCATATTTGCCCTTATATTCTAATTAAGCTTATTTTAGTATTGAGCAACCGTTTTTATACGGAATACTCTCATATAATTTCGTATGCATGGTACTATGGTTGATTTTGAAAAATCTTATAGTCTTTGTCTTAAAGTTTAGTTATGTCCAAGATTTTATTGTAGGATATATCTATAGATTTTATTGAAGCTCAGTTGTACCGCTAGGTAAAGAAAGCATCCGAACAATTAGTTGGTTTAATTGGAACTACAAACAAATACCAACGGCTGTCCCAAAATAAACTGAAATGCCATTTTTGAAAATACTGAAATGTTCTGTGTTAATATCTTCCGTTTATCGTATTCGAACAATTTTCAAAAAACGGATTTTTGATTTTGTAGTTGCACACAGAACATCAAAATTGGATAAACAGTATTTTCACAAAAATGGCATATTCAGTGTTTTATTTTGGGACAGCCGCACAGTCTTAGATGAAAATAAAAGTTTTCATCTAAGACTGTGCAATAGCATCAAGGCTCAGTTAGGATTTATACATTTAAAGATTTAAAGATGTATTTGGGAATCATGGGATTTAGTGAGTGATTCAATCTTTCGCATGGATATAAATCTTTTTTTTTTAATCACTCCGTAGTTACACACCTCTAAGTTGTTCACTGTGCGACTACTTCACACAAAAAACGGCATCTATTCTACGAAACGTAGAGTTGTAGAGACTAGCGATGACGCCACTCGCAAAATATAAAGATATCATACAAATTGCACTCCTTACTCCTTTCAAAGAACAAGATGGCATGTTTATAGGGGAAATCTTTAGGTACACGGTAAAGTCCCGTGTAGGATTGAATGTTCTTACAAGTCAAAATTCTGACTATCCTAGACTAACAGTAGCTAAATCTATAGGTGGGAAAGATCAGTCTCTAATAAAATCCTGTAGCGGAAAGTTCCTGAAGGAAGTGCTCCATATGTCGGTGAAGGCAGTGCTGACAAGGTCGTTAATGAGAGGCCTGATGACTGCGAAGCCTGGCTTCCACGTCGCGTTGATCAGGCGGTCCAGGAGCGCCTCTGAAATATTGGGCCAGTTTTTGTAATGACCACCTAGCTTCGCCTATGGTAAGAGGTATAAATAGGTACATCATTTCAAAGTCCCCAGCCCTAGGACCATACCTCCCCGTTGTACCTACTGTCGTAGGAGGAGAGGGGAGAACCAAGCATGGTATAGTTTAACCTACACCAAAAATCTAGCAGTAAATATTGTGCTGTGACCAAAGCTTTGCTAAAATGAGAAATAGACTATCCTTCAACTAGCAGACGTCAACAGATTAGCCTCTTACCTAATATCCCTTTCCCCCTAAGCAGGTTCCCGACATGTATGTCCATGCCGCCGATATGGTCTACCTCCACGTGGACGTCCACACCCTCGCCATTGCGCTTGATGCGCGTGGTCTGGGAGTAGTCGCGTAGGGTCAGGTTCCAGCGACCAGACCGGAGAACAGCTAGACCAAAGGCGTTACCCTGAGATAGATATAAACAGGAACATGAGCTGGTAACCCAGTAACTCTTAAAGCAGGATTGATGGAAGCGAGATGTACCTACGCTCTACATTGCTAGTGCCGTCTCGCTTTCACAATGGAAATAGTACCTACCTATATTTACATCTATACATATAATAAAAATATAACGGATCGCTGTCTGTATATGGAAGATTATAGGAGACCTTTATTAACGCAATAGTACACAAAAGAATGATTTTTGGAATTTTTGTCTGTCTGTTTGTCTGTGCGTTTGTGCACGCTAATCTCAGAAACGGCTGAACCGATTTCGATGCAGCTTTCAGGAATATATTGTGACAGGTCCCACTTAACATATAGGCTACTTTTTATCCCCGGAAAATGTTTTTATCCCGGAAATTTTTACATTTTGTTTTTTCTGTAGTCCACGCGGACGGAGTCGCGGGCGTCCACTAGTACTTAAATAAATCTATGCTTAAAATAGTAAGTGATACAAATTATAAAAAAAATCGCTTGTTAAAGCCTTCAAAGCAGATTGTGTTTTGTTAACTAACTTCATAGTTAGTATTCTATGTTAGAGGTTAGAGGGCAGTATAACTAACTTCTAAATACCAAGACCTAACTTACATTAAATTCGTAGTCTCCTTCTAAATATTTCTCAGGGAAATATTGTGAGTAAATGATGCGCTCATTATTCCAATCGGTCCTGAAACAATAATCATAAGGTTATCTTAACTAAACGTAGTTAAGCAGAAAGGACTTAATCCGCACATAATAGGTAGGTACCCGAAATTATTGGCTGAATAGAAATACCTAGTTGATTATAAGTAAGATGTAGCTCTACCACAGACATGACCTCTACTGTAGACTGTAGAGTGCTATGCTCATGGCAGCGCAGAGTTTCAACAAATGCTGCTATATAGAAGAATTCATGGTAATCCCTCTGAATGCTGAGAGGCATGGAAGCCAAAGATTAAAACTTTAGAGAATCTTCAATGCAGTGAAATTTTAAGATCTCAAAACTCTAAATACTTACAATACACTTAGGTAGGATCAATACTTTGAACTTACTTATATTTGGTAACAGTGGACTGTGTCCAGCCTCTTTCGTAAACGTCTTTGAGGATGAGGTTGTAGCCCACACCTATGAGGGAGCGCGACTGCTTCACCTCCTTGGCGAAGTGAGGGTCGAAGGGTGCCACGCCCAGCTCCGGTATACCTGGCAAATAAGAAAAAATATGAATGAGATTTGTTATCTAATGTTACTTACACTGTTCTCTATCATACGAGTAGAAACCTACAGATCCTATACCTACTAGCTACGGAGATATAAAGACCGATAAGTTAATCATCCCTTGGTTGTTTCAGTCAGTGTTTTATTTTAAAAGGAGTTAGGGTGGATTTCGTCTTCTTTACAGTCATGTTCCTCGTTTTCCTTACCTATCTGCAAACTATACAGGGTGTTTGTGACAGCCAGGCAAATATTGATACCCTGACTTCAGACCATGATTCTGAGTCGTAAACCACTGAAAATTTTCGCAGAGAAATTCTAAAATTTTCCGACTTTTTTTTTCATTTTTTCAGGATATTTTGTATAGTTAATTTTAGTAGGCCTTAGATAATGACTTAAAAACAAAGTTGTAACCTATAATGATAAAAAAAAACTAATGGAGAGTCACAAGTGATCCAAAAAACAGCAATGTATCAAACAATAACCAAAAGCCCATTTAACTAGTCACAGGATCGCCCGATACAATTGGCGCAGAAAGCAAACATTGTGGATAATCACATTAATCACATTAAAAATGCATTTCCTGCGAGTAGGTACTTGTAGACAATGGTAGGTACTTGTTCAGTATTTCAGTAAGTATTTGCCTGGATGTCACACACCCTGTATATTGAAGAAACATTTACATTCCGTATATTACAATGATCCAGGTACCTACCTACATTTTATTACATACTAGTGGCAATCTACCTACGGGAGACAAAGTAGTTTTGGTTACATTGCAAATATTTCGCAAGTATACTGCCGCATGCGCATCGGTGTTGCGAGATAATGCTGAAGGTTGAAATATACGTCTGTCTACTTATATTTCGTATAACTAAGTAGGTTCGTAGGTACCTGTTTATTATTGGGTTATTCCTGTAGTACCTAAGAACATTAGTGTCGCAAACCTTCCCTATGCTTTGACCTGTGTTGGAACACGGTCTAGTGGTCAATAGTTTAGATAACTAGCGATAGAGAAACCAGCAGTTAGTGATGCAAGTTTACGTTTCCCTTTACTTCACAGGCTTACTACCACATATACGTGTGTATAGACACGGCTGTGTTTCCGAAATGGGGTACCCACATGAAGAAGGTATAAAAGAGGAGGTGGGACTATGAAGTGAGTCGTGTGGCAATCGTGAGGCCATGACGTCATGATAACTGTAACTGTATCCACACGCTTGTGCTCCGAGATGTAATCGTATTAAAATTACAAAAACACTAGCGCTTTTATCAGGGTACTTTATTACTAAAAGGTAGTTAAATATTGCCATCTAGTGATGAGTAATTGCACTAGGAAAACAATCTTGAACCATATTGATAATGAGCAAGTAGTTTGACTAGGTGGTTTCTATGTAAATGGACAGGGCTACAGTGTTCAATGCTCCCCTCGTCCCATACTTCACCCCCGCTCCGCGGCACACTATTTTTGTATGAAAATATATTTAGCCGTTACGCTACTCATCTTTTATTTCTTCTTCATGGGTAGCCACAACTGCAGGATCATAAAGAAGATCTTAAAGCCACATTTAGTATATCTCTGGTTTTGACATAAATGCAAAAGCAAAGCTAGGCAATTTTCACGTATAAAATGACAAATTATTTTGAGTTGAAATTGCTGTCACCTTAGAATAATGATTTGCTCCGCTCTCGCTCCGCCGGAGCGAAGACCTATCATTAATCTAAGGCTGTCACATAATACGAATTTTATAGCGATCAGCAAATATTGTAAAATGTTTAAATAATATCGCATTGCTTTTGCTAAATATATGTTATATGGGGGGCCGATATTTTAGGTATAGGATCCATTTTACAAACTCGTACTTATTAACTTAAAAAATCCACTCTACCTAAAGACTTACCTACTTTGAAGTAAGGTCGAACTTTGTTGAAAGCTCGTTTAATGCAGCTATCGAAGTCCGGTGAGGATTTACTGCAGGGAGCAAATATTTTTTCTGGAAAAGTAAACGTAAATTATCATAAACGTAAAATCGCATGACGATGTTACTCCTCATTCACACTTAGAATAAAAATCACGTTATACCTATCTATAGAAAACTTGTTTCCAAACATGAATCTCATTCACCACCACAGTTGGTCAACAATCCGGTTGAGTAAAAACTCTTCTATCTAACTTTAATGGTTTCTGCAATATTTGATTGTGTTCACCTTGGTCCACACCACATACCTAATAGGCGCCAACTAAATAATACAGCTTATATTCCAAACAAGATGTAATGAGGGTGTACCAAACCATGTTACCCTGGCATAAGAATAGGTTAGCAGTACTTTACTTACTGACGTCAACTTGAAGCGACTCTATTAACCAAGCCCCAAATGCCTATAACTCTGTACTTTTGACATAGCGTATAGGTAGGTACTAGGTACTAGTACAGTGCCTAAAACTAGGTGTCCACAGTAGCTTAATGCCAGATTTAGATGCTTGATAAGCTATGGCAAACTCTAATAAGCTTCAAGCATCCACAAGCACATGGGTACAATTAGTTGGCTATGATTTGGTGGTCAATTTAAAAATCTATTTCTGGCTAGTCATTGTTTTCATAGACATGGCCTTTTGAATAACGTGTGTCTGTAGTATATGTATATCTATTTTATCTATACAGCCTCCGGCGCATCCACTGCTGAGTAACTGGCATAGGGCCTGTTCTGGGCCAACCTCATCCACTGCGTGATTAGTTTATCCATCTAGCATAGAATTTTGTTATAAAATCTGGCATTAGAGTTGGAATGTATAACTATCAAAATATGGAGTTTTCCATAATAAATGGGTAGGCAATAATAATTGGCAATGAGTAGGTAATTAGGTAAATGTTTTGAATTTGGCAAAGTAAAATGAATTAATGTATACCAAACGAGGCTGAGCTGAAGCATGTTGCAAATTTTTAGCAAAGCTTATTTTGGGGCCACTTGTGTAATACCTACAGTAGATATTATGAATTGTAAACAAAACCGGGTCACATCTCATGATTATTGCCTCATTATTTAGTAATCAATGTTAAAATGTAATAACTTTTAGGTGGGTTAGTGAATGTAGATAGGGATTACTTTGTATGAAAATGAGTTGAAAGTTGATGTTGAAAGAGATGAAAATGAATGGTGTCAGATTAGCTAATCATGATATCAATATCTACTGTTACGGTCGATGGTGCATACAAAATATATAAACTTTATGGTCGATTCCATAAAATTAGTCCTACTCGTACCTGCCCTTATCTCTCTTAGCCATTTATGTTATGGACGGAGAGAGATAGACCTGACTAAAATTAGGTTTAGGTTTAAGTGTGACTACCGGAATCGACCCTTTTACCTACTTATATATGACTAAACAGTCGAAGTCAACTTATCATATAATAAGGATTTACCCAACTCGAAACTATGAGTTCAAGTAACTTTGTTCGACTCTACAACTCTACATAGCCGGCCGGTGTTTAACTAAACACTAAACTTCAGATAGACATTTTTGGCTTTCCTGGTACTTCCGATCTAGATATGATTGATGTCCTTTGGCATGATCTAGAATTCTTTAAGGAAAGGCCTGAACTTTTTACAACTGAACTTTTGGATGATGATTATCGTACCTTATGTATAGGGGAAAGGTGTACACCGTGTACATAATGATCCCCCTTAGGGAAATTGCTTACTGTATCTAAAAAATGTGTGTACTTAGAAAAGTCGTACTCACGAATAGCTGCTGCTTCATTATCACTGCTCGTCATTTTAGACATACACAACACTATGGCACTAACACTGAAGATATTCACCAACAGATGCATTTTGGACTACGTAATTAACCTTAATTTATAATCTAAATTTTTCTATAAGTATAACACAACGTCACCTAATTAATTAAGCACCTACATTGAAACTTTGCATAAACTAATTGTTATTGGAATATTATGGGTTTTCAATGTAAAAATATGTTATTCAAAAGTTCTATATTAGTTTATAGAACGTGGTTGGAGGTCAAATGTGTGTGTTTGAATGTTGTCGTTGGCCGCGTCTCGGGCCGCGAAAGTACCCCTACTTAGAGTTCTGCGGCGTGTTGCGACAGCGTGCGGGACTTCACTGGACACCTGATGAAGGTCATTGTTTGTGTGCCAGAAAAGGTGGAGGGCTGATAAGGCCAGCAGTAATAATGATAAGACAGCTATATAGGATGAGTCGGTTGGGTGGGTCGGACAATGTATGAAATGTCAATGCTTGTAATGTAACCTAAGAGCCGATTTTTTCCAATAGTTAGATAGCCTCACTGAAACTTGATCAAGATGGAGACAGCATCAACTTTATACTTCAGATAGGCTATTTTCTGACCATTGCCTTGGGAGAATCGGCTCTAAATAAAACATACAAGACACAATACCAAGGGTTATCCTAGGTAGATATAGGTATAGATATTATCATATCACATAGGGTAGTGTAATTTTAGAAGAATATCTGGGTTAATTAGAGCATTGTATTGATCAATAACGCATGTGCAATAATAAGCAATATGTATAATAATAAATAATACTTATGTAAGACTGGTTCAACATCTCATATGCTGGATACATCTTATGTAATAGTTTGGTCAACCTTTCACACATTATGTTAAGAGAACTAGGTAGACCTTTTGAATAGCGCGTGGGTACTTGTTTAATGACGAAAGTCCAGAGTTAATCCATGGCTTAGATGGGTTACTAGATGCTTACGTCTCCCGTGGTAAGTCGTCTATTGAGAGTAGGTGCATCCTCTCTAATGACAACTTTTCATTGGTTTTCTCACATTGTTATGAATGGTCAAGCACGCCGTACGTAAATTGTGCTAAGAATGATTATACGTGTAATCTCTGTCGTGATCCTGCATTCTGACCCTGCTTTGGGAATACAGGAGCACATTGTTGAATAAATTTCAGCTAGAAGGCTTTTAGCTTGTGCTTTTAGTGCCCTAGTTTTGGTGTCGTATTAAAACACTTCTAGGTATATCTCGCGATGACAAACTGATTCTGTAATACAAAGAGACAACAAGATTGAAAAAAATGTTCATCTTGTTGATAAACTGTACCAACTCTTCTATTAGAAAAACAAAACTCATAGGCACTCGTACCTAGGAGTAATTGTGTTCTGTGCTCGTACCTACCAACTAACAAAGTATAGTCGATGGTTGCAGTACCTAGAGCCTTACTTGAATAGCTTTTCTAAGGCCGCACTGGTCGTTAGTTTTACAGATTTGGTATGCATTTGCTTGGTGCGTGCAATATGGGGTCAACATTTGTTCAACGAAGACATAGCGTTCTAGTGACTAGAGAACATTATAGGTAATGTTTGCATAATTCCGCCATATATTCTAATTCTACCCTTATGTACTGCAAAGACACATGCGATCATGGTATAGATTACCTAGGATAAGTGCACCGATTTCTCCAGATAAAATAATCTAATGCTTTACGTTTCGTACAACAACGAGGCAGTCGCAGCCGTAAAACAAACGCGAAACGCCATTTAATAATGAAATAAGGGCAAGAAGATGATGATGAAGAATGTTGCTATGTCTGATTTTATATCTGATGCTGCAATTTGTGTAGCTAAGATTGTAGATGTGCCGAAGAACTAGGTACACAATTAACATTACGAAACTTCACTATTATGCTGGAGGATGGGTCATTGGATGTTGAAACCTGTTATGAATACTCGTAGACAGATAGACAATCGAAAACTGGTAGTAGGTTGTTAAGTTTTTGATATTAGCTGTCTAATATTTGATTATATTATCTACCTACCTGTCCTTCCTTCATTTTAGGGTTAGTAAACCATATTACGGTTTCTTTTAAAAGTCATATTGCTAAAGGTGGAGTTTTCATGCCAAATGCCATTTGGCTGCATTTGGCATCATCTTCTATTTTCTTGTCTTACCTATTTATATGTGCACAGTGCACATCATTATTTACACTGTCTGTGTATGTAGGTAATTGCCTAATTGTTATATATTCCCTATTCACTTGCAGTGCAGGAGACACCTGTTACAATATAGAATAATTGATGTACTAAATTAACTATGGCACTGAACACATCATTGCTTATAAGTAAACGTAGGCACTGAGATTCAGGGAATTCTAATTCCTCAGTTTTATTGTAAGCACCTTACGATCTGCAAAAAATCGGTCTCTTAGTTTGTCATTTAATATGTCACTTTAAACCTGGGACCTTTGACGGCTTGTTTACACATCGCAAAGTGCTGGTTCATCTTACCAGCACTCCACAATAAGTAAAATTGTATCTTAGATTTTTTTATTGATATTTTATTTATATTTGCATGCTAGGTGCTTGGATCTGGCTTCCCGTTGCGACTGTACATAGAGAAGGTCTTTTATACCTTCTCCAAGCGACTGTAGTAGTTTTGTGTTCGTGATCATGAGTCAGTTGATCCGAGGGTCAGCGGAGGGTGTAGAGCCCGGTGGTGGACGTACCCTTCTTGGAAAAGTAAACAAGGCTTCAAGTTATAGTATCTAGGTACACGTGGAGTTCCCAATGAACAAGGAACATGATTATCAGGATAATTCTGGCTGTACAAGTACCTACTATTAAAACCGTACGGCACAAATTTTATACAATGAAACTTTCTCAAGAGAAGGGAAATCCAGGAGTTGTACCAGCGCAGCGGAGCGTTTAAATAAATAAATACACCTTTTGTACTTGAATTTATTTTATTTGTAAATGTTTCAAAATAAGCCAGTTTAACTAAACTGACAATTTAATTATTATAAACCTATTTAACTATAATCACTATCTAGCCCTTTATATTACCTAGGCAGGTTCTAGAAACTTAGGAATAACTCCTTACCCATTGAAGTCTTGAAATATTATTTTGTAGGTAGAGCGATACGCTGGTCAGTTTTTTAAACCTTATCTTAAAGAAATCTTAGCTTAAAAATAAATATCTACACTTATTTAAACTGGATTTAGTCGACGATCCAGTCATCGTAAGGTATGTGGTCGAGGATACGCTGCAGGAACCTGGACATCTTCTCCGCGAGGTCTTTCTTCAGCTCCGGCTTCATCTCCTTTAGGAGCTCCTGGGCATTCGTGTTGATGAACAGGTTTAGAGCTGCTTCTGTGGGAGAAAACATCAAGAAATAAGTGCATGGATGACTTGGGTCTATAACTTATGATCTCTATACAGGATGTTTTTTCGTTGCCACCCTTAACGAAGGGTACGTACTCTTTATCAAATAAAGTAAAAAATGCTGGATATATATATATATATATATATATATTTAAATTACTTGATCGGGCGAAATATATAGTGTCCAGTGTTTATACTAGTTTTATCATAGTTTCATCATATTAATTATTTCTCGTAAAAAGTCTTGCTTCGCGCGTCTAAGTGCATTTATGCAGAAAAACGCAGTCTATTTACTCAACTTTGGACCCTAATATCTTGGGAACCAGACACTTCCCAGGTATGCTTCCATGAAGAACCTTTTATTTACCTACCTACTATAAACTTTCCCAGTGTAACTTGTCTCACTGATCATTTACATCTGTCCCCACTGTGCGAAGCGTGGCTATAGAATCTCCTTTTTGATCCTGCAGCCCTGGCTACCCCATTTTAGGAACACAGCTGTGTGCATATGTATGTAGGTACTTTGCCAGTATTAATCTAAATTACGTGGCTTTACCAACTGTACGAGCCGTGTGGCGTGCTCTGGGGGAGGTCGTCGTCCAGCATGGACTGCAATAGGCTGACGACGACGACGACCTACTGTAATTTTTTTCATATGGTGCAAAATGTAGTTCTACACTGCTTACAGCAGCATCTGTGTTCCGCTAGGAGACAATCTGTATACAAACATACATACACATAGACACTACTTTGTTTCTGAAATGGGGTAGCCAGAACTGCGGGATCATAAGGGAGATACCACATTCCCGTTTAGCATAATATAGCGGGGACAGATGTGAATGCTTAGAGAGAATGCTCGAACTCCTTCCGTGCATCCACACTACAGTTACTTTTTGTTGAACAACACTCTGCGACACAGTAACATACTGCAACTTTTGTGTCTACTTGTTAATGTTTGTTGATTGTTCCTGAACGCGTTCATAAATATACATACAGGGTGTTTTTTGTGGCCATCATTAACGAAGGGTACGTACTCTATACATCAAATAAAGTAAGTTTATGCCAAAAAAATGCTGGATTTTTTAATATTTTTTTTTTTTTTTTTTAATTACTTGATCGGTCGAAATTTATAGTGTCTAGTGTTTATGTTAGTTTTTTTATAGACAGATATTAATTATTCCTCGTGAAAAAATCTTGCTACGCGCGTCTATGTGCATTTATGCAGAAAAACGCAGTCTATTTACTGAACTTTGGACCCTAATATATTGAAAACCAGACACTTCCCAGGTATGCTTCCATGGAGAAAAATTATCGTGATGATGAGGAGATTCCGAAGTTTTCGGGAACGTTGACGACCAAAAATCACTCTGTAAACTTTTTGTTATCGGATGTAGTTTAAAACTTTTGGAAACGTTGATCGACAAAAAGTTACTGCGGTGTGGACGCACGGTTAATCGACCACTTCAGGAGATGCAGCTGATGTATTTTAGTGAAAAGCCTGTCTGTATCTATGTAAGCCAATAAAATAAATAAGAAATATAATAAATCATAGTCAGAGGTAACTAAAACGCTTACGTAGCACAGAGTTGCTATTATGCAGGTTCTCCACTCCCATCTGTATGTCCTTGACAGTGAAGTCCAGTTTGAGCTGCTGCAGCTTCAGGAAGGTCTGGCCATCACGTTCATAAGGCGCGCCGCGGAAGTATACCTTGGCTTTTACTTGCTCTGGGAACAGGAAAAAGCGGTGATTTGGGTAAAAAAAAAGCGTTTTAAAGTGGATCTCTATATAAAAATGCATAGTACTTGGTTAAAAACGTGATTGACCCTCTTACGATATCATATCATTGTGAAAGGTTATGCTAGAGATGTATAGGTAGGTATATTAGGCTTATTGCATCTGCATGGGACACATATTCTATCCTTTTGTTACGGATAGTCCACACGTCTAGTAAAATTCTTGGAATACTCATATAAAGATGAGTTTACCATATTCGCCCCAGTAGTCGCCTCCACCGGATGCCCTGACGAGGAGAAGCACTCCTGAGGAGCGGTAACGTGCGCGGGCGCTGATGTGGGGCCCGAAGAGTGTCAGCTGGAACTGGTGGGTCTCCAGGTCAGACCTGTGAGGATTATCAATAGTAATTAAAAGTTAACTAGGATAGGATTGACAGTTCTATAGGCGGAGAACGGAATTATTGGAGTTGCTGTGTATTTAAATACCGAATCACAAAAGAATAAGTGAAATATTACGTTCATATTTATTCCGGACTAGTGGACGCCCGTGACTCCGTCCGCGTGGATTGCGGATAAAACAAAATATCTAAATTATCCGTGATAAAAACATTTTCCTGGGATAATGCCTATATGTTAAGTGGGACTTGTCACAATATATTCCTGAAAACTGCATCGAAATCTGTTTTGCCGTTTCTGTGATTAGCGTGCACAAACGTCGCTCCGTCGTTACGTTACTATACTCGTACAATATATAGATGTCGTCTAGGTATTTAAAAATATACTTATAACGAGGAGACACCTAGAAGATTATTCATTAGATATTCTAAGTAAGTAGTAAATTTTTATACATATCTCAATATTAATAATAGGTATAAAGAATACTAATCAAGTCACAACAGTTGATTATTACCTGGGTATAAGTTTATTACCTAGGTAATTTTATGTAAAGGATTAGATAGATACAAATTTTGTTAAAACAGTGAATGATTGAAATACCTGATAAAACAATTTTTCACCACATGACTCATATAAAGGCGATCAGTATCGGTAAATTGAGGATCATAAAGGAATGCAAGTCCTTTGACCCTGATGGCAGGTGGTAGACCACAGCCGCGCGTGACCGGAATATCATAACGGCACTTCACAGGTATTGTTTGTCAACATTCCTATACGTTTTACTCATATTGACGGAGAAATGTTGGGAAAGAAAGGTATTTTTGGGCTTGGATTTCAAGGATGTTCCCTTAAACAACAAAGAGCTAAGTAAGTAAAGCTGGGTAGGTACCACTAGGCGACCACATAGCGGTAGTTAATTCATGGATTTAGCTATATCTAACTTCAATAGTTATGTTCTTTCAAAATTAGACACCTCACACACATCTAACCTTTGTATACATTCCTATTGAGAACAGTTATTTTTTACGAGTCTTCTATATCTATACATTTAATAAAAATGTAACGGATCGCTGTCTGTACATGGACACAGACATGGAAGATATATAAGAAAAAATATTGTAGAATACCTTTATCAACGCAATAGTACCCAAGACAATGATTTTTGGAATTTTTCTTTGTTTGTCTCTGCGTTTGTGCACGCTAATCTCAGAAACGGCTGAACCGATTAAGATACAGTTTTCAGGAATATATTGTGACAGGTTCCACTTAACATATAGGCTATTTATCCAGCTTTTTATCCCGGGAAAATGTTTTTATCTCGGAAAATTTTGACATTTTGTTTTTTCTGTAGTCCACGCGGACGGAGTCGCGGGCGTCCACTAGTGTAGAATATGTGTCTACATTTGTCTATGCTGTCCTCCAGAAATATTGAAAGCATTGAGAAAAAGCTTCGTAAAAGAGCACAGTAACAAATTGTACAGAACCTGCACCGGCGTAGCGGCGGCGACATGGTGACCGACCATCAATCTATTGGTTACGTCCATCGCTACGATACTGCCTACTTTCACCATCTAGCCCACATCTACCGCATTTGGACACAATAACGTCTGATGCATCGCTGCAGCTGTCCTCAATTAGACATAATGTATTATAGTTACGCGTATTTCATCACTCTGTTTTGACGGATCTATTATACTCGTATCTTTACATAGTCCAAAATCACACTGCGGTCACCAACCCGCGCCTGCGTGGTGACTATGGGCAAAACCCCCCTGTGACAGTAGCCTTGTGGCGTGCCCTGGGGAAGGCCTACGTCCAGCAGTGGACTGCAATGGGCTAAAGACGATATATCCTTGTTTTCCGTATAAGCATGTTAGGTTCTTTGAAAGAAAATAAACAACCCTTTCGAGACAAAAGTCAAACCCCTTTCTGGTTGTTTTTTATTTATAATTTACAGGTGTATTGAAATTGTATATTCCAGCTTTTATGTATATCTGTGCACGCTATGCTAAACGTGAATGTGGGATCTCCTACTGTTCTAGCTACCTCATTTCGAAAACACAGCCGTGTGTAGGTATATGTATGTGTTTTATGTTGAACATTACTTTTTGGGCCACCATATTAAAATATTTCTGTACCTACTTCAAAATATGGTTTCTCAACCTAACTATAATCTTACAAATTCTGACCTGACGTTAGTGATGGTCATGTTGGAGACGCCAGTAGCGTGGATGTCCTTGAAGGTGGCTCGGTAGCCATCTGGACCTCCACCCAGTGCGATTGACAGCTCGTCGATCACGATGTCCTCTGACTGCAAGGTGAGGATATGATATTTTAATGAGAGTTTATATTAGTTATACTCATCTATGAATAATTGAAAAAAAAAATCTTTACGCAGATGTTCACAGGGTTCACATAGGGTCGACCACTTCGTATAAAAGAGTAGGTAATATAGATCACTGATCGTTAATCTCTTGCCTTGAGTTTAACGCTAAATACGCGCAAGGTAAGCCCATAATAAGATCGGAATTGTTAATAAAATCCTGTATAACTACCGGATCAACTTTGGTACTTTGCAGTGAGTTTATTTCCTTGCAAAATACGTAGAACCACTTTTGAAGCAATGCCAAAGGAGCAGTTACTTGGAAGTCGCTCTTGAAAAGTCGGTTAAAATTTTTGGGATTTCTGCTTCCTACTTAAATAGTCTGTCAGATAAGATAAGTCAGCAAATTCTCTTGCGAATAAGTCTAAGTGTAAGCCATCCGTTACAAACTGGGTAACAGAGACACATAGTATGAACCTATTTCTAAATTACCTTTGTAAAATTCCTGACATATTCATAAATCCAAAGAGATAGACTTTTTCCCATCAGACTTGATGGGAATGGAACCAAATTACCTTTTCAATGCCAAGCTCCGGCGCTCCCCCTTTCAGGTACTCCACGAGGTTGTTGAAGCTCCGCAGGAGACACGCGTCCACATTAGGGTCGGACTTGGAACACCGACCGCCAAATAAATCTGGCCAAAAATATACAGTGTTATTACAAAAGAATCGCTAAGCAATGTTTTGCGCTAAGCACCTGTTTTGTGAGACAAGGCCTAACGTTTTAAGCACCGTCTAAACAATTTCTATAGAGTTTAAAAAGCATCCTTGCATGTTTTAAGGGGCACTAAATCCGAAATAGGAATTAATTCAGGCAATCCAGGATGCAATGAATTAGCCATGATTTCCTACATTTTACGTTTGGTGTATGATTTTTCAGCAGAAACTAAGGCCTAAAGTAGGTAGAGTAAAATAGCCAATAGGTACGAGTAACAGTGTAAATACCGGATATAGTAATATTGTGTAAATAAATGATCGTGATGTATCGAAATATGTGTCAGGGTCATATTAAAAAAAATCTACCTGGTATTCATAGTACAAACTATAGCTTTTCGATTTAGTACATTGTGCGTAATCGTGGTTATTTGTAAAATGGTCAACTATTTATTTGCCCTTTATTTATACGAGTCCACTACTGGACGTAGGCCTCACTCAGGACACGCTACATGGCTACAGCCATTAAGGTATTTTGCCCATACTCACCGCAGCAGTGTGACTTTCGGACTATGATGTCAACACGGGAGGCGCTGCTGCCCACCTCCGGAAACCCTTAATCGCCTTTTACCATACCCACGGGAACACATGGGGTGGTGATATTACTGCTTCCACTTTGACACAGTTGCACAGCTAATACACTTAATTATTGTCTTATTGAAAGAGATTTTATTAAAAACTTTTAAAATAGAGTCAGCTTTTCCTTCAAGGCTTAGAATTTAATTATCAAGACTCTAAAATCTTTTAACCAATTACCGGTATCAAAGCGACAATATTATTCTTGTCAACAGGAAAGGACGATGCCTGGCAAATAATTACTTAATGAGCAAGGTAAGCCAATTCTTTTGTTGATGAAGAGGACAAATTAAAGAGTAAACTTCAGGGGTTTGATTAGTTACCGAGGACAAGGGTAGGTACATAAAACGATGTTTAAACACTGACAATACTGAAAATACTTAACTGAAATATTACATAACACAACACACATACGCCACCCCCAAGCATTTTCATGATATTTAATTTATTTGAAATGTTTTATTAATTTTCCTATACAGGTTTGACTTATTACGACTGAAGGTGCACTTGCTTGAAGCCAGAAATCAAGTTTATGTCAGTACAGTATAATTTTCAAATAGACCGACTTTAGAGGAGAGCCTTTTTACAATATATCAAAGGAGACAGGTACTGAGGTGCAGTGCATAAATATTTGGTAGGTATATTATGATTGAGAGCCTCAAGTTTTAAAAATAAGATTCTAGTTTATGAAACTATGGTTCTGAACACGTCTCAAATCAGCTGATGCAAAGCAGCTTTCGCTCATGCAGCTACTCATTTGTATGCGCATCTGTCTATACTTAACGGTAGTCAAGATTGTCATCGATATCATACAAAACAATGGAAACGAAGATATGTTGGTATAGGACATGCAACTAAACAATGGGAAGTTTGTTAGGAGACCTTCTCTGGCGATGGGCTTTTGTTTAGCTATTAAAAATTCTCATGTACTCACAATGATGATGATAATGCATGTAAATTTTTTATTGAAATTCATCGAAGATTTATTGCTTCTTTATAATTACGTGGTGGTGAATAATAACCGTTTGGTTGATTTGTTTCTCAGAGGTTGACATTTTTTACACACATTCATTGGCATTTGAATTAATAGTTTCAAGGTTTCCTATTTTAAGATAGTGTCTGTAATCTATAATACAATTAGTTTAGCTAAAGTTTATGTTAAATAAAGATCGCTAACAATATAAAAAAAAACATCAAGATACATCCATATTATTAGACTACCTACGAGTACTATCTAAAATGATCTAATGTCGCTAAATGTCAAATTAATTATACATTTACCGTTTTATAAAAAAATGTTAATGTCTAATTTTGAAAGATTTCCCATACTTACCTACATTTTGCTGTCAAATGCTGTTTTTTAACGCAAATGACTACCTATATACTATACGCCAACCTTCGTGGCACACGCAGTCATAAAACGTTATATAACAGCGCGTGCCACGACGAATGGCGTATAGTTAGCAAAATGATCACATTGACAGGTTCGCTGTAATCGATAGTTCAGTTAGGTATTTACTGTTAGTAAACTAGAATTTTATTTTTATAGTGGCAGTGCTATTATGGTAGGCAGAGGAACAGCCGGTCATCGCACTCATACGCAGGTGCTCTCGATCAATTCTGATCTTGATAAACCTAGAGTAGCAGTAAAGTTAATATTTAATAGGGACGTTTAGTATGGTTGAATTTTATGCTTATCAGAATAAATCATTAAACAAAATCATACTTATTTGTAAAATTATAATTTCATTAAGTGTCCAAATAAGGTATTAGTAATAAGCCTTCAAAGTTTCAAGTCCATTTTTCAAATGTGAAATTAAATGAAAATTACAACATCATAATATGTCCCATAATATGTACCTGCATCATTTACAGCAATTTTTGTTTTGTGACCATATATAAACGCAACATTTAATATAGCTGTAGAACAAAAGTTCTTTTACGCGGATACAAGTTACTGAAAGAGTGACGTCATATCGTGACTGCCGTTTGCATGACGAGTTTTTGGCACATCTAAAATTGTGATTTTAAAATTGTTATGTCTAGCGAAGTTTTTCTTTCGCAAATGTTTCTTTTATTTTATGATCTTTCGATATAAATACAAATATAAAAATTGTAGACGACCCTATTGTTAATAATGATACAAGGTGGCATATTTATTGAACTATGTAAGATTTTGTAAGCATTGTCAGATCATGTAAGTTTTTGAGCACTTAGCAGAAGAGTACGCACAAAACCTATATTTTTAAACATGAGAATATTGAAGAGCCTGAGAGTGTAAGGTTTGAATGGATTAATTTATAAGTTTATGTCTGATCATAATTTGTCTGGGGTGATTTATCTTGTATCAACAACGGTGGTTATACGAAGATATATGCAACGGTAATTCACGAATACGTCCCAAAAACCATAGTAAACTGACAGTTAAATCGACGGTCACCAGTTTGGTTCGATAATAATTTGACAGCTAGAATCTAGAATTACCTATGTACGTGACCGTGTCTAACTTGGCCGATATTCTGAAGGCTGTAAAGTACCACAGTAATTAAAGTAATACATGTATTTAGTGCGTCCACAAGGGCATTAGAATAACAAGATTTTTCAAACAGCATTTAGTTTCCATTTGTGGATTCTGACCCTAATTTTTGTAAGGAAACTTAGCCCTTGCCTAAGTTAGGTGTTTTCTTGGGAAACTTATTAATTTTTTGTCCTATTTTGTTGTCTTTGCACCTCCCAATTCTACTTTTATTAGTCAGTTTCACGCCTAGAGATAAAATAAAAGAAATGCTATGGGATAGAGAAAAATACTGCCATTATTAAAAACTCTGCCTGTAATACTCTACGACAAGGTTTTTATGATGGATTTATGTAAAATCTAGATAAATAAATAAATAGGTAAGCAAATTAACATTGACATTGTCCTAGCTTAATTGAAACCTAGTCTAGTAGGATTGAACAATTAACGGACACAATATCCTGTACATCTTTGTCCGTTCATTCACCATTTTAGCAGCTAATTTGAATTAGATGCCGGTCTTAAATCAGCCTCATATATCTATAGGTACATTACTGCAACTGCAACATGACAGTAAGTACATTCCTAGCTACATAGCTGTAGAAGAAAGTGAGTACAAACAGTACCTATTCCTTGGAGTTTTTATCGTTTCTAGATCTTGCTAATAGTCATTGCACACATCCTACTTTCATACCCAGTAACTATGTTGATGGCTATCAACAGAGTTATGCTGTCGACGACTGTCACGGCCTACGATGTCATTTTTCGAGTTACTCAACGAATCACAGCAGTTCTCTTTCCTTCCCGGCTCTTCCGGGAATTTATGTAACCGTCCGTATGTCACGCCATGGGCGTTCTTCCACTGGACGACATGGCTACGATACGACCACGACAACGACACGACCACACCTTTTTTGGAAGCAAAAATGTATTAGATAGTAGGTATGTTTTTCTACTAAACGATACGACCATGACACGACCCCCTAGAAGACGAAATGTCGTAGTCGTGTTGTTGTCGTGTCGTCTAGTGTAAAACGCCCGATGGAAACACATTTGATTTCATAACGAGAGGTGTTATGAAAAGTATTCATGGGTTTATGCAGTTCTATTATGAATTTACTTAGAAATAATTATTTTCATCTTAACAACTTAGTCAACAAAGTTTAGAGTTAATTTTACCAGTTTCACAAAAAATTTGAAAGCAAACCATAACTGAGGATTTTTTATAAAAAAAATTATGCTTATCCGTAATTGTGTCTAACCGTTATTTTCACTTAATTTTAAGTAAGTATAATGTATATGTATTATGTATATGTATTAGGAATCTACGAACAGAAAATGAATAGATTTTTTTTGTAGATA
Organism: Carposina sasakii; assembly: GCA_014607495.2. Lineage (NCBI taxonomy): Eukaryota > Metazoa > Arthropoda > Insecta > Lepidoptera > Carposinidae > Carposina > Carposina sasakii. Next base: position 4,029,491 of record CP053151.1, on the reverse strand, counting down.
GTCTACACAGTTAGATCTTTGTCAGGCTAAATACAAAACGGACTATTTGAGAGAGTTCCTATTACAGTTTACTAGATAGAGTCTGACATATGATTTTGTCGATCATAATCATAACAATCGACCCTATTACTTACATGAAAGGAAAGAACGACCAAGGCAAAGTTATGAGCAATAGCCCTCATTTTTAATCGATTCCCAAAAAAGAGAGGTTATTAATTCGTCTGTATGTTTTTTATTTAAATATACAAAAACAATCGACCCTATTACTTACATGAAAGGAAAGAACGACCAAGGCAAAGTTAGGAGCAATAGCCCTCAATTTTATTCGATTCCCAAAAAAAGAGAGGTTATTAATTCGTCTGTATGTTTTTTTATTTAAATATACAAAAACAGGATACAACGAAGTGTGAGAGAGAGTAGAGACTTTCTCGAATGGCCGCAAATAATAACTTGTGACTAATGAAATTTGTTTGAAATAATGACTATATACCACAAGTTGATACTAAAGTGTCGATACCTAAGAAGGACTTGTTCAAGTTTTCACTACTTTACTACTGCTACTTACGAATAATTGCTAGGCTAGATGTCAACATAATTACCTATATACCAGATTGGTTGATTCTAAAACTTCAATTGATTACAAAAATAATATTAAAACTTAATTTATGATTTACGAATTCGATGGTCTGAAAAATGGTCTGAAGATTTGAGGTAATTTTATTTTTATTTTTTTGGCTCCCCCTCACCATTACAATGTGTGTATGGATTACTTCAACTAAAATAGTTATTGTAATAAAATAAATAAATGGATATAAAGGATTTTTTTTCATACATTAATCAATAAATAAAATTCAATGCCAAAACACGATACTAGTTATGTGTCCTAACTGTAAGTATCTTTGTGTATAATATGTTATTGAGTTTTCATATATCACCTCATCATTTTAACCATTAAGACCAATTTATTCTAAGATTCTTTAATGGGGGACGCAAGATAAATTGCCAATATGTAACCAGATATTTGATCAGTACCTAGTTCCTAATCGCTAACTAATTTAGAACAATTTGATAGACTTAATATGTAACGGTATAAAAACTCTAATTTATGTATGGCACTCATTAATTCCATAAAATTATTTTAAAGCAATTAGTAAAACTTACATTACTTTACTTCTAAAGTTTAGCTAGTAGAGCGGTACATGAAATAGAATTAAAAAACTTTAATTGCACTATTTACTTACGTGTATTAGTAGCGCCGGAAGCAATCACAGCGGTGAACAGGACGAGCACTAATTGCAAATCCATTTTGAATTCTTAAAACATTCCAAATTTAATTCAAAAATAGTTTTTTTTTTATATATATAAAAGTGGTTACTTTCAGAGCACAGAGTTAGCCACAAGCGTCCGCCTCGTGTTGCTTTGCCTGGAGCAATGGATGCCTACACCGAAGCTTCAAGAGCTGGCTTCGTAGCTTTAAAGCCAGGTTAATGTGAGTAACTAAATAAATTTTAAACAATGAAAACATTGTCGTATTTATATTTAAAGTTGGTATGTACGGTATCTCTATATGTGTTGTGTACATGTCATTTATGGATGTAACTACAGTGAAATTATTATTACTTATACACAGAAAAAAGTGTATTCTTAAGTGGCTTTGAGGTTAAATCTATTTCCAAAAAGATATTTTTATTTTCATGTAATTACTTACAGGATTTGCTAATTCGTGTGAATTATAAAATTGTAAGTGTATTTTTACAGTAATGTGCGCGGGCGCAGTCGGTCTCTACCGTTACTATACCGGTTCCATGCAGCCGGCTTTTTACGGCCAAATGTCCGATTACCTCCTAACGGAACACAATCGATATATTTGGGGTTGCATGTGATTGCCAAAATGCTGATTTCTTATTTTAATTAAATAATGTGTCATAGGCACTGTTAATTTTATAATTATGATAAAAATGTAGTTAGAATAATCACAAAGGCGCAAGAGCTTTGGTATTCGTATATTTTTTTAGAAAAAGTAGTTTTTTGAACATTAACGTTCATGGTTTTAAAGTGGTTTTTAGTACTTCTTTCCAAAGGAAACACGTAAAATTTTAACATTTTAGAGGAAGAAGTTCAGGGTTAGTATAGGTAAAAAATATACCTACTACTAGATAACCATAGGCACATTTTATGTGTTTATACATTTAATTTTCTTGTTACTAAAACTTTCATGATAATATGAAGATTAATAAGTACATATTATTTTTTGCACATATTTTTATTTATTTATATCACACATCATTTAACACATAATTATATCTTTCACATAGGTATAATATAAACTTCTATAAGTTTTTCTATATACCTATCTATAACTAAAAAACATATTAACATCATGATAACTACTACAACCTTAAACATTTTGCCTAGAGTGCACTTCATCGAATATTTCGCATACACGATGGCGCTTTATCAGTTCTTGGAAGTGACATTCAAACGTTCGAATATAAAACAATCATATGAATCTGAATACTTAAGATATTTGAGTTTACTTAAACTAGCTAAATATTTGTTTATCAAATAATTCTTCGAATCCAGTTTAAATGTTCATGACATGCGTAGAGTCCATTTCATAGAATAACGCTTATGCCTGATTTCGGAACTAACATATTTTGTATGAAGTGATACAGATGATGTATTCATACACATAGTAACTAGCGCCATCATCCAAAGGAATTATACAATGAAACGCATGCTAGAGTACCTACTTGCTTGCTTAAGTAAAGGAGGAATATTTAGAAGGACGTATCCTGAACTTAAGTCATTTCCATATTAATTTTAGTTCGAATTATTCGGGATGATTTTTCGATAAAGCGTATGGTTTAGCTTTTTACCAAAATAAAGTAAATTCGTCATCCGAGTTAATTGACCCGGTAGCTCAGTCGGTGAGAGCACAGCACGGAATGCGAGAGGTCGTGGGTTCGAGTCCCACTCGGGTGAATTTTTTTCATTTCTTAAAACATATTTATAAAAAATTAAAGTACCTAATAATTCCTTCTTGATTTGCAGTTCTTGCTCCATCATTTTGGGAATACAGCTGTGTGTTTATTAACGGGTTTAAACTTCTTACCCACTTAAGGCTCTTTAGTCAACTCAGGCCGCTCGAACTTATCCCGCGGGATGAGTCGACCTAATGAATGTTTTGAATCGGTCAACTCATCCCACTGATACTTTTTATGATTTATACCTACAGTCACGTACATATCATATCAGTATACATTTTCTTATTATTTATCAAACGACTGTAATTTTTAATAATACATCAGTATAACAAAACCTCGTATGTCTTGCATGACATTAATTTACTATTTATTGTTATTTTAATTCAAACTGTGTATAATTTATTTATTATTAATATCCAAAATCGTATATTATCAAAAATGTATAAAATCGAATAGTAATATTTAATAGTTAGACTTTATAATTTTAATTGAATTTGATTGTTGAATTTAATTGTAAGAAATAAAAGGATTTTTATTTTATTTATTTATTATAACAAAACCATAGTACTTATGTCATTATTTTCCCCTAACACTTTTACTCATGAGTGTACTAAAATTTCAAATAACACAATTCATTACATTTTTTTATAAGGAGGGATGAGTTGACTAAGAAAAAGTAATTAAATTTATGATTTGGTCAACTCATCCCGCGGGATAAGTTTGAAGCGGGATTAGTTGACTAAATTACTAAACTCGTACCTTACTTAGGTGATTAAATTAATATTGATCTCGAAATCATGTAGGTATTTGTTGTACAATAATATTATGGTGTCTTGTGTCTTGCCCCACTTGCCCCGTTTCCTGTTGTGTTGATGTTTTTTTATAACGTGCTAGTCAGTTCCACTGTTTTATCTATGGAAAACTTTTAACATAAATTAATCTTAATCTATTTCACAGGTTACTAGTTATCTAATTAGTAGGTACCTATTTTTCGGGAAAGCGCAAATAAATTTTTACTACATATGTTTTTCCACGGCTGTTTTCCCGAAATGGGGTAGCCTGAACCAGCATGATAATAAACGAGATCCTACAGTTGCGTTTAGCAGCATTTTTAGTAACTTACAAGAAATCACCTACTCTATGTACAAATAAGAGAACGTATAATACAGCCCCATCTATCCAACGTAATATAAAACTCATGGAATACTATACACCGCGTTGAAGTCTTATTCAAGTGAATGTTGACTCTTGCGCATGATCGTAACACTGTCTGTAACTAATAATTTTGTTGATGTCTGGGTAATAATGTTGAAGAACACATCTAGATGTCACTGTCTTGTCTTATAGTTATCTTACCCTCTTACCCCATACATAATAATAATATAATATAATAATATAATATTCACACACTTCACAACACATTAACTTAGTCCCACATTAAGATCCATAAGGTCTTGTGTCGTGGGTACTAAGCAACGGTATATAAATACATAGATAAGTATAGAAACATCCATGACTCGGAAACAAACATCAATATTCATCATATCAATGTTTGCACCTACCGGGATTCGAACCCAGGACCTATGGCGTCGCAGGCAGGGCCACTACCAACTACACCAATCGGCCGTCAAATACATATTATAATACTTTTAATATTTCTTTATGAAAACATACATACATACATATGATCACGCCTTTATCCCTTACGGGGTAGGCAGAGCACCAAGAGCCGATAGAACCACATGGTGCCACTTCTGATCAATTTTGAGGGTATAGTTGAGATGTACAAGTTTTATTAAGCAACTTTTTACTTTGATAACATAATTTATAACACGGAGCTTCCTAAAATCACGTCTGGCGTCGAACGGTGGCGCCCTCTCCTTATCTACATGATCAATAATTATGTTTATGACGAAAGAAATATACAGAGTGTGGGTGACAGCCAGGCAAATACTGAAATGCTCAACAAGTACCATTGTGTTGAGTTATACGACAGTGTTATACATAACTCGCAGGAAATGAATTTTTGATTTGATTATCAGTAATCTTTGCTCTCCGCGCCAATTGTATTGGACGATCTTGTGACTAATTAAATGGACTTGTTGGTTATTTTGTGACAAATTGCTGTTTTTTGGATCACTTGTGACTCCCTATTAGGGTTGATCAGGTTTTTGAACTTTTTTGGGGGAAACTTTTTTTTGATAATTTTTTTCGTTTCAAAGTTTATTTTTATATGATTATCTAAGGCCTAAATAAACGAACTTAACTACTTTTTTCCTGAAAATATGAAAAAAAAGTCGAAATTTTTTGGAATTTTCCTGCGAAAATTTTGTGTGTTTTCCACCTCAGAATCATGGTCTGAAGTCATGGTATCAATATTTGCCTGGCTGTCACAAACACCCTGTATATGGTTTCTTTCGTCATAAACACAATTAATATGATTATTTCATATTTTAAGATAAAAAGATCTTAAGAGGTTTCATTCGACTTAAATTTTTTTTCTTAATCGACAAAGAATACCTAATGAACTAAATACGTATTTGATTTTTATTTAAATTATAACAAATTCTAGATCTACCTATATATATATTAAAAGTATAAGAAAGACTTTAATGATTAAATAGAAAATGGGAGATATCCGTTTTAGCATAGAGGAATAAATGGTTCCTCTATGGTTTTAGGTGCATACATGATCATCTTTAACATTTCAAGGAGGAAATATCTAATGAGTTAATAATGTCTTAAGTATTTGTTTCACGTAATAAACACAATAGTAATAATTAATTTGCTAATTCAAGGGAAGTCAGAGAAATAATGAATGTAGGTATCATGCATGAGTTACCGTGAGACATTTTCATATAAAATGGCTCTTCTTCGAAATAGAATGTAAGTAATTAAATTCCATATACGTAGGGAGTTTTTTCGGAATAGGGATACGAATCGTAAATTGTTTTATTAATTATCGTTTTTGCAACTGAGTAGGTATAGCAAACATTGTAGCATAGGTATGTTACAATATTATAGAGTTAGGTATTAGCATTAAATAAGTAGTTTGGCTATAAAGCAGTTTCTGTGAACATTGTACGTACTTGGTGAACAAAAGCATAGTCGTTAACTAAGTTGTGTCATAACATGAGTTTTATAATTTAGGTAGCTACCGACATTATAGGTATATGCCACTAAGGGTTTTATATGAAGACTAGACTTCTTTATTAATAATTTTATAATAAAAATATTTATTTATTTACTAGCGGCCCCCGCCCGCGACTTTGTCGGCGGAAACTTTAGAATCCTCGTTCACGTTCTTGTAGAAATTTCGGGAAATCCTTTCTCAGTGGACCTATATGTTACAAAAGGAAGCCACACAGTTCAGATATCAAGTTTTTAACTTCAGTAGTTGTACCGTCTTTGTTTCAGTAACAGCAGACATGAAACTTTTCCTTATAAAACACTAACACATGGTATGACAAACTTTACTCTCCACTTTTGTCAACTAGTGTTCCTGTTCACCACCTTACACCCTTCCTCGAATCTGAAGACTCATTATTGCAGTCTCAAACGTATCTACTCGTGACTAATTAGATCCGAGCACTTAGTGCATACTGAATAGGTCTACTTTTAGTCCTTAGTAGGCATAGGTACAAGTCAAAAGAGAATAGAAAAGACAAAAGAGATCCATTTTACAATTCGAAATTATGTTGAATTTTACAATTCGAAATTATGATGTACTTACCTATTTTACTATTCGAAATACAATCATTTGCATACGTGTTTCACGGTATTCACGTCATGATATATCTACACGAAACCATTATATAGGAATGAACTAATTAATCATGTAATTCTCGTCGACATGAATATGTTTATTTGTTCTGTGAATCGTGCTAGGCTTGTCGACATCCATTCGAACAGTTGATCAACATAATGTTTAAAAACGTCTATATTTGCAACATTTTCAGTGTTATTCCCAAAAACCTATTTAGAGAGGACCTATATACTAGACTAGACCATAATATCTAAAACCCCACTTTAGTTAAGACCATAGGAAGTTTAAGATGACTATATCCACGGTTGACCTGCTCTTCACTAAAATGTTCTCCGTTCTATTAGGTAGATCCCTAAGATTTGTTATTTATTTATCATCAGCCTATTGCAGTTCACTGCTGGACGTAGGCCTCCCCAAGGGCACGCTACAAGACTGCCATGGGGGGTATTTGCCCATAGTCACCACGCTGGGCAGGCGGGTTGGTGACTGCAGTTTGTATTTTGGACTGTTGTCAACACGGGAGACGTTGCTGCCCACCTCCCGGAAACCCTTAATCGCCTCGTACGATACCCACGGGCAGACATGGGGTGGTACGAATCTACTCTGCCGGCACCATGCGGAATTTTTCATTCAAATTTGTTGTAGTAACAGATAAGTATTAAAATGTAAAATGAAATCTGTGCTAATGAATACTTTATTTGTTTTGGTCACAATAAAAACAATTAAGTTTTTGTCAATAAGTATATCAATAAAATATACTTACAAGTTTTTCAGCTTTGACGTCAATGTTTCTATGATTTGCGTCATCATTTTGGGAGTCAGCCGAAACCACAATGTACTTAGCTTCATCATCATCAGTGCCATTTTCAAATCAAGAAATTGAAACGTGTACTACTACATCGCTTGCTAATACATTGCTTTGCTGTGGTAGTTTCATTAAATAAATATTCCCAAAAATACTCTCATTTTAAAATCTAAATATTGGATTTCTATGGAATTCTTAAGTAATTTTTAATATTATACATGTAACATAGTCTATTCTAATGTAAGCATACAATCTTTTAAATTACGCAACGGATTTTGAGGCGGCTTTTTAATAAATAGAAGTGAGGAGAGGCTTATATGTATAGTACCGGCATTGCATCCATGCGAAGACGGGGCGGGTCGCTAGTTTCATAAAAGGTAACCAATATGCAATAACAACTAATAGTAATAGGTACTTGTTAGTTTTTATTCTGTCATGATAAAATCTGACTCTGACCTTCGAGGCTCTCGGAAAATCCCATGTCTATGCAAAACCAACCAGTTAGAGCTAAGATCATGCTCAATCAATACTCAATTGCTAAATGGAACTTTGACCGAACTAAAAAATATATACTTACTTGATTTTTAGTAGAAACCTATGCTGAGTTAAAAGCCCAAGAACAGTAGGACAACAACTTGACAACAACGATGGATAGAATCTCATATATTTTGTTTGCGTGACAATAACGTAATGCTTTGGTTTCATAGGATAGCTTTTTACATGTCGGCACTGTAAAGTGGGCGTCTTTTTGTTTTCGTACACCCGCTATATTACAGCTTTACAGAGCGTTTAAAATTTCGTGCTCATTCCCAAAAAAACCGCCGTGAAAGGAATTAAATATCGCTGACTCATAAGAACAATTATTGCATAATCTATTAATATAATAATAGGTCAAGTTCAAGACTTAGGTATGTATCTAAGGATAATTAATAATATTGTAATATTTTTGCAGTTTCCAAAAACAATAATATAATTTAGAGTTGACGAAATAAGTGTAAAACATGCACTGTTGATTTTTGACACTTGTTAATTGTTACAATAACTATATTATAGGGTATAGTTTATAAATGAGAACCACAACAGGGAAGTAGAGGTCAGTCATGTTCTGTGTGACGCAGAGGAGATGCGCTTATTGCCTTCCTTCTACAATTAATTACAATAAACCACTTTAAAACATCTTGTAAGTAGATGCTTAATGAGGTATTTTATGTAACCTGTCTCTCTATGTAGCTTTGTTACTAACTTTTATATCCAGATTTGATTTAGAGATTACACTAAGATTGGGTATAGTACACGAGTTACAAAATCTGCAAAAAACCGGGTCAAGTCGAAATACGATATTTTGCATTTTTTCAAGATTCTGACAGCTTACCAAAAGATAGACTAGTAGACGTCGAAGTATTCCATTTAGAGCACCCATTCGAAGAGCACCTGCGCGAATAGCATACAGCGAAGGGCTTAAGGGAAATATATTTCGAAGAATAACAACCTATAGCACCTACAGTGATTTAGAGCAGTTTAAATAAATTTTGTTTGCTTAGACGATGTAACGTCGTTTGGCATCGACGTTCGTTTCGCAACACTAATAGCAGTTGGAATATTCATCACGTGATTTGGCGAACGCGCGAATGTGGCTTCCTATTTGAGCAAACGTAATTCGATCGAGAAATAATGATTTTTGGCCAAGGCCCATGAAGCTTAGGGGCTGTAGCAAGAACTAGGTCTTCTATCAATGGCATCCTTGTACCTATGTATGGTTACAGATTTGATATGGCGGATGTCATAACAAAACACACAAACAAAAGCATAATAGACTACATTAAAACAACTTATGACGTGGAAGAATTATGTTTTGATCTCAATCTCAATAGTCAAGACCGAATATATTTAGACTCGTTTATAAATAGCCTGTTTTTTGCTCATAGTTGCGGATTTTTTAGTCATTAATGATGGCAGTGACGTCATCATAATTTATTTTTATATTAGACTAATCAACTGACTCATGCTTCGCTCAATCAAACTTGAAACCATAATGTGTCTATGGGGTCTGGGAGTCCACAATCTTTAAAGGGCATTTTAAAAAGGCTGGTAAGTGTAAGGTTAGCAAGCTTCAAGTAAAGTTGACGAGAGTTGACGTTTGACGCTTTTCTTCTTTTTAACCGACTTCCGGTTTTCTTTTACTGCATATGCAATTAGAGTGTGGAACTCACTTCCGCACTCCACAAGAGACTCTCCGTCCATAGGCATTTTTAAAAATAGGTTAAGAAACTATTACCTGTCTCTTCCTTAATTCTTTCACTATGTTATTATCCGATATAGTTTGAATAGGTCACAATATCATGTTTGTATGTATTGTATAGATAAATTAGTATGTAGTAGTATTATAGATGTATATTTTATTATATATATGTATGTCCCTATTATGTATGTATCTAAGTAGATATTTAAGTATTGATATTATTTAGTAAATATATTTATTTTGTTTTAAGTTTATTTATATTTCAATACGTGTGCACATATGATTTTCCTTTTATATATTATAAAATTTTCCTTGTAATTAATGGTTTGCTGGAAGAAATTAGCTTATGTCTTTTAGAGATAAGCTCGCCTTTGTACTATTTCTTTTACAACTATTCTTTTACAACTGTCTATGATAAAAGATTTATGTGTACAATAAAGAATACTGAATACTGACTTCCAAAAAAGAGAGGTTTTGGTTTCATCGTTTATTTTTTATTTTTCTAGTTCGATGACCAAGGGCTATTAATATGTTGTATTTACTTATATAAATTTAAGATTCAATAAACATAGTACCTCATAGATGCATGTTTTCGCATTTTATCGCACGATAAAGAAAGTTATCGTAGTTAGTAATACCCAGTTATAGATAGTCGTTATTAGTTAACATTAAACTAATAGCGTTAACCATATTGCTACAGTTATCAACACTTTCTTACAAATATATTCAAATTAGCAACTTCATTACCAAACCGCAAGCGTAGATAAAAATGTTCTGTAATAAAAATTTACTACGACAATTTGTTTATTAATTTTCTATGCCATTTTTATTGCTAATGAATTTACAGTTATACCAAATTAAATAAAAACGTTAAATGAAAATAAATTAATAGTGCTCTCCTGTGCTGATGCGGGGCTTCACAAGAATACATCAGCTGCATCTCCTTCCGTGCATGTCGTAAGAGTCGAATAAGGAACTCGGGTATTCTCTCAGGCGATAAGCTAGCAACTTGTCACTGATGAATTACATGTGTGCGATCTCCTTTTTGATCATGCAGTTCTGGCGATCCCATTTCGTGTCTATGTGGAAAAAGACAGTATGTTCCATTTTCTTACCTTACCATACCATACCATACCATAGCAAATGGAGGTCCGAAAACGCTTCTGGGTAAATACCTGTAGATGCATTCAGGAGCAATAAAATCGCCGTGAAATTAATATTCGTTACATTTATTTTTAATTGCATCTTATGCAATCGTTAACATGAATACATGTTAAGACAGGATTTTTGTTAAGTACAGTTTTTACTTATATTTTTTGTAAACATTTTTTTGCAATGCTTGCTAAATAAATAAAAATATATGTGTCTGTCCATGTGTCTACTTTTTTGTACATACAGGTATCGCCTAAATAAGCAAAAGTTTCCTATTTATTTTTGAGATAATTATTTCAGGAAAACTACTTCTTTCTTTCTCTATCCTCTCTTGAGTCTGATAGGATTAGTTACCTATATTATACAGAGTGTGGAGTACCTACCTACAAGGTATAAGTACCTATCACTACATAATATGTACCTAGTACCTAGTAATGGTGCAGTTACATAATAATATCTGTTCATAAACACGAGTAAAACGTATGTATGTAACAATTATAAACCCATATAACTTTATAGTGATAATGAATAGTAGATATAAACACCCTTAGGTACCTGGTTATTTTTTACAACTATGTTACGAAACCAAACTGTAGTACCTACTTATTATGTATTTGTCAAAGTTAAGTAGATAGATGCTTCAAAAAGAGCTATTGGATAAGTTTATATCTATATCAATTCTCAAACTCCAAATATCCTCATTACAACCATTGAAAAACCATCGACTAGCAGTGCAAAAATTTAATGTGAAAATACAACTTTGAATATTAGCATTAGAAATTAGGGAATATTCAATGAGATCATACCTAGCTGCCTTAAAATTGTATATTAACAAGTTTTTGTTTCACTCTTTTTATTGATTTTACATGAAAGTTCAAAGTCAAAAAGTGCAAAGATCGCAACGGAAAAATGCAGAGGGTTACTTTTTGGCATATTATACACAAACAAAAACAAGATTCGCCGGTTTTTTTAAAACCATTAGACGTATGTTTTGTGCGCTTTTGCCTTGGATTGATTAAAAAAGCGATTCGACTCAAGCTAGTATATAATAACGATACGTAGAGTTGCCGCCGCATAGTGATACGACTGGTGGTTGTACGAGCAGTTATTTGTGCATTAAATATTAATAAAAACAATGGTTCCTCGGAGTTGTCTCTTCGGGTTCGTGCTGCTGTGCATCATCAGTGCTGGACATATGAAACAGATTCGTAAGTATTGTATTTTATAGGAAATTGTGACATGTTTTGACTGTAGCGACCGGAAAATTTTCAGGGGTATTTCATATTAACGTGGTTGTGACGTGAAGTATTTGTGGATTAAATAAAAACGTTAAAGTCGATTAGAAGAATTTGTTGCCTTATATTTACTCAGACTTTTTGTATCAATTAAATAAAAAAATATTTGTAGATTCTAATTAAACCTTTGTTTAATTGGCCTGTGACTATAGATTTATAAGTAAAAATACAGATATAGGGGTAAGTGGGTTATTAACCGAATCAGAAATAAGTTTAGGTAAACCTATCTTTTACATTTTGATTCAAAGATCATGGAAACCTTTGCAAAATCAATAGAAATGCACAAAACTATCCATCCACATAAAAATATAAATTCATAAATAGGCATAGAAAGATCCAATACGGACTGATCCATTGAAAAAAAATTTGTTAAATGTTACCTACATCCTGTATAGAATAATGTTGATACTTATTATCAAAATCAATTAATTCAGCTAATTACACTATACAGGTATTTTATTTAAATACAGCTATTGATTTAAATATAGTCTCCTTTAACAACATTATAGAGGTACCTAGCAACCTTATTATTAATTCCATATAGGTGCTAACACGACAGACATAGAAGAGTCGAATATCAATCGTATTCGTTAGAGAGTAAGTATATTCTTTGAATCGTATACTACAAGTCTTAGGTGCAAAGTTGATTCTTCCAACAAGAATTATGCAATAACAATTAGTATATAACATCTGATTATGTAGTACGGTTAGTGGCTCTACAGATGACCATTTAGAATCAAGAAGCGTGATCATTTCCTGTGACTATTGTCCATTTTGCATATCAAAATTGCACTTTGTTGCAAGCGACTTAAGTGTTATTAACCAAATTGCCGCTAAAACCAATCATAAGCTGTATTTACGCGAGTACATGCACTAGAGTAGTACGAGGCAAAGAAAAATTACAGTGGTCAACGTGGTAAACTCATATAGTTAGGTTTAATATTAAAATACTGTGTTTTTGCTACCACTGGATTGCATATTATCTTCTCTGTGTACTGTGTTTTTGCTAAGTGGGCGCAAATTTGTGAAGAGTAATGTTTGGTTGGTGGTCAAGTACCAATAATTTATATTCAAGTACACTTATTATCACCATGGATATACTTAAAAGCCTTGAACGTCTAGTCTGTTGGACGGAAGTAACTAGTGTTTTATGAAATGATTGTGGATGCCTAGTGATTGCAATTAGCGATATAAGGTAGGTACTTAGTGATCTTCTTTATTTTAATCATCGACAATAAAACATGTTCTACATGGTTTGATAATCGAAAACCTACCTATATTTAAGTTAAATTTTTCGAAGAAGGTGTTATTGGACAACCCCCAGACATGTATGCAAATTTCAGAAAGATTGGTTGAAAAAATAAAAAACGTGGAGCGGTAACAAACAAACAAACTTACTTTCTCATTTATAATACAAATAAGTTATGGTAACTGGTTGAGATGGAACAATATTCGCACCGAACTATATCCAGGCTTTATAATAACTACGTTACATATACCGTGTTTAAATTAATATGTTCCTTAATCCTTTTTTCCCAGCTGATTACATACAAATATGCAAGCGGGACCAGAGCACCATCAACGCTTGTGTCAGGAACTCCGTGGAGGCTCTCCGGCCGAAGATGATAGCCGGAATACCAGAGCTCGGAGTACCAGGCCTGGAGCCCTTCTACATACCTGAGGTTAGAAGCATATTCTATAAGCCTCGTATCGTGTGATAGTCGTATTTTTGAGGAATAGAGTTGATTCTAGTCAAATTGGTTTTTGGATCTAATTTTATCATACTCGAGTTTATAGAAAATTATAATTGGCAATTCCAAAGGAGACTTTGGCATCAGAGATACTGTCGGCTATAGTAAATTGTTTATAATATATTACCAAAATATCTCGAAAGTAACTCAAAATCTTGCGCCAATACTATTAATAATTGTGATAAGATGAGTTCGATGATGATGAGTGTTTCTTACAGACTCCTTTGGAATCTTCATAATACCAATAATACTAAGGATAATAATTAAGTTAACTGAAATCGCTGTATTGCAAGAGCCCTTCCTCATTATATTTACAATTATCAAGGCAGTAATGCTAATGTAACTATTGTCTAACCAATTAATGGTTTGATCTAACAAACACCGACTAATTCTTTTCATTGAGCCAACAATGTTGTACATTTGAATACTATCCCCGAATAAAAAAGCAAAAAAAATGTTTCTTTTCCAGTTGGTCGCGTTGGACGGAAATAGCGTCCCTGTGAAGGCGTCAGGCAAGGATGTGAAGGTCACGGGAGCTGGGAACTTCACCATCAAGAGTGTCTCGTAAGTAAGACACCTGCACTTATTTGTATATGAACTAGTCGATTTGTATTAATTGCAGTTTCTAGTGCTTTTGAGAAACGTAAAAACCTAAAACTTGATTGCCATTTTGAGGTAGCTATACCACGAGCCGTTGGTACCGCGGTATCACGCAATTCAAAAAAGCTCCTTGTGCAGTTGACACTGCGGTGTCTAAACTAAAGGCCGCCCATGACTTCGTCTGCGTGAAATTACACCTGTGCGAAGCCGAGGCAGGTTATACATATATATCCTTCATCGATAAATGGGCTATCTAACATTGAAAGAATTTTTCAAATCGGACCAGTAGTTCCTGATATTAGCGCGGTCAAACAACAAACTCTTCAGTTTTATAATATTATTGGTATAGATTTGTTTATAATATTTTCAGGTTAGATCTGGACACGCTGACCTTCCGCGCCAGGTTACGTTTCCCCAAGCTGCACTTTGACGGTCGGTATAAGCTGGACGCCCAGTTCCTGGTGCTGCCCATCCACGGCTCCGGCAAGATCATTGCTGATGCTTGTAAGTCAATTTTCATTACGTTATACTATATCACTCGTTTGTTAGTGCATGGTTCCCTCGAACTGATGCGGCGCTTTACTAGAATACATCAGCTGCATCTCCTTTCGGGCACGTCGTAAATGTCGACTGAGAAACTCGGTCACAAGATAATAAGTTAGTAACTTATCACTTATCATTTCTCCCCGCTATGCTAAAGTTGGTTTCGGGATCTCTGGTTATGATCCTGCAGTTTAGGCTACCGCATTTTGGAAATACAGCCGTGTCTTTATGTATGTATGTTTGAAAGTGGGAAAAGTAGGAAATTGAACTCGCCTCATCAGTTATCGCTCATTTCTCAGGTCTTGCCATATTTGTAGAACTCCTAGTTTGCAATCGCAAAAATTTGGCCATCAAAAATGTTTTAAAACTTACTAATATTTTTACAGATAAATGCGATGCTGAACTAGTTCTACGAGGGGAGACCTATATGGAAAACGGTCTCGAGTACATGAGGTTCCCACAGCTAGACGTGGACATCAACGTCAAGGACTACAGGATCAAGCTGGATGGACTCTTCAATGGAGATCAGGCATTAGGTTAGTAAGAAAAAAGATAAGCAAACACAAGTCACGGTATCTTCACGACCGGAGTCTTGGTCATATTTTTAGCGCCTAGGAATAGGTGCCAATCGGCAATAGCTTGTGAAAGCTATATTGCTGGGCAATAGTTGAAAGTCGTTAACACTTGAAATATTTTATGCGCTAAGATATTAAAAGAATCAAGAAATAACTCATTTATTTGACATGAAAGCATATAAATATTTATCGATTGCCATTTTTTATACAAGGTGTTTGTGACAGCCAGGCAAAGATTACTGATAATCAAATCAAAAATACATTTCCTGCGAGTAATAACACTGTCGTATAACTCAACACAATGGTACTTGTTCAGCATTTCAGTATTTTTATATAGGTCTGTCAAGTAAACTTGGCATTTAACATTAGGTTTGACAGATGGTATGATTCTAATGACTGTAACATTTCAGTGCAGAAGAATAGATTTTTAGGGAACCTAGGTTCATGACAGCTTTATTCACTCCCTTTTATATACAAATATTTTGTGTTGACTTCCACAGGTCAGGCAGCTAATGAAGCCATTAACCAGAACAAGGCAGAGTTCCTTAAGACATCTAAACCCTATATCGAGAAGACTGTCTCCAAGCTAGTACTGGATCAGGCAAACAAGATAGTCAAGGGTCTAGCTCTGGACGAAGTTTTACCTAAACCTTAAGGCGGCAAAGAATTTATGAAGAAAAGGGTAGCATCAAATTTATGTGAGAACAACCCACCCAGTGTTTCAAATTTACTTCTGCAATCTCTATAAGTTAAATCTTAATTAAGTTATTTCATTATAGAGCCCAAATCTATTTAGAAAACTCGACGCAGTAACTACTGCGTTCCTTTCTCGAAGTATAGCCAAAATTTAGTAAGAAAATCGCAGTCATTTAGACTGAGGCATATCTATCTTTTTGAATAAGTACGTTATTCTGTCAAAATTTTATACGACTACAATTCTATACATTGCTTTTTGGGCTCAAAGTCTTTACATGGTGAGTCATGAGTCATATCATGGCAAAATGTATCTTGCAAAGCGATAGCAAAAATTGCACAAACGCAACGCAATGTACGTAAGTAATACATAATTTAACAATATTCGTTCAACAATGATCAACATTCGCATGGCAGCCATTATGTAGAGGATTCCGTAAATTTGATGCTACCATTAACTAAACCAGGGGTTCCCAAACTTTTTTCTCAATAACCCCTTTCAAAAGTTAACTGGTTCTGGTGGACCTCTACAGGCCTACACCACATACGAATTCATTGTGAACCCTCATTTTTTTACGTCAACGTAGACCCCTGGGGGTCCACCTGGACCATTTTGGGAACCACTGAACTAAACTATGATCTTATAAATGCTAAGAAAGTGATATAGTGATAAAATGATTATTTTGGTAAGATAATTCAAGTATTATTCGTTTTGCATTATTAATAAGTGTAAACCAAAGTACGTAAAACCTAAACATGATTGAGTTTAATAAAGTTCTAAGTTTTATATGTATAGGAATCTATTTCATTTCACTAATCTTACGGTTAATTGTAATATTAGAGATCGAGATTTAAAAACAATTTCGATTGTTCTTATACATTTTATAAAGATACATAGGTAATCTGCGGATTTGGACACTACCTTGTATCGTAATTTACAGAATAATAATACTCTTTGATTTACAGTTAGCCATTCATCTAGACTTACTCTGACTCATATAGAAGTACCATCATGGACAATAAGAGACTAGATTGAAATAAGTCCGGAGGCTATTTGATACAAAGTATTCTTTTTTGTATGAAAACAATAGAAGGTCTTCAATCTGCTATTTTAATCTCGATCCCTAGTATTGTATCTTATTCTAATGTCCACTGTGATTTATCAAACTACGGGATCAAACAGATAGCTACTATGTTGCATGTATCCATTAAGAAATTTCCCGAAATTCCCACGGGAACGGGATATAATGTGAATTTTTAAGTTATGTCGGACGAAGTGGTGGGCGTCCGCCGAGTGTTTGTGAATCGATGACTAGAACTAATGCCTTATAAACTAAATGGCAATTTCACCTGTAAATATATATACTATGATAGTATATAGTAGGCAGTACCGCGTGGTGCCGGCAGAGTAGAATTCGTACCACCCCATGTCTGCCCGTGGGTATCGTACAAGGCGATTAAGGGTTTCCGGGAGGTGGGCAGCAGCGCCTCCCGTGTTGACAACATAGTCCAAAATACAAACTGCGGTCACCAACCCGCATGCCCAGCGTGGTGACTATGGGCAAATACCCCCCATGGCAGTCTTGTGGCGTGCCCCGGGGAAGGCCTACGTCCAGCAGTGGACTGTAATAGGCTGATGATGATGATCACATGGATTTCAATGCAGCAGGTCTAAACAAACAACTCAGTCAAAGAGCACAGGGATATCCATGGTCTCACTTGGACTGTTAAAGACCTTATTAGAGTTTCCTACTAAGGTATCAATTGCTCTTTGGAGATCCACTTTTTATATCCGTCTGATCTATAGAGTAAGATAAGTGCAGATTGTTTAATATGACATCCAATTAGAGGGCACTTAACTTTGACTATAGTCGACATGCATACGTCAAAAGTTTGGACCATTTTGTCCTTAGCATTTGTCAAACAAAATGAATGAGGATGCGGAAATAGAATACTACCATCCTAAACTAGAATACCTCTATCATTAGGTGAAACTAAAATCAAATTAAAAGTATTTAAGAAAGTAAACAAAGTTTTTCCCTAATAATTGGAAAATGAAAAGGTTAAGCAAGAACCGAAAGAGTTTCAGTACGAGTATAAATACTACGCTACCATTAAAATATCGTATTATTTTCAAGTCAGGTAAGACTTCAACTACTTACTTCGATATTTGAAGCGTTGTGTAAAGACACGTATATACATAGATTAAAAATTAACCTACATCTAACCTTAGTACTCGTATTTAATGATCGGTAATCGATTGCTACAAAGTATCGATCGTGCTCGCTCGCCGGATGAATCGAGTAACGAGCAAGTGTCGGAGGTTTCCACACAGCTGCGAATTACTTACAACACGGCATACTGCCGCAACTTTATCTTGAGGGATTCAATTTGATTTAACATGTTGCATACCTTTTAAAGAAAAGCAGACAGAGGAGTGGAAGCGATAAGTATTCTATTAAGGAAATACTAATTATGACTTTCACCCATGTCCAGTCTCTGTCCAGTTGGTAAAAAGTCCGTCACATATTCTCATATCATTTTGATTTTATTATCTGTCTGTCTGACCGTAATAGCTAGACGGTTGAATTTTTTACAGATGCTGTATTTCTGTTGCTCTTAAAACAACAAATACCTAGTTACTGTTATAAAACTAAAAACAGAATGGAGTTCCCATACAACTAATAGCTGTTGCCCGCAACTCGACCGACCGTCCGTGTGGACTGAAGCATAATATGCTAACGATTTTTATCTTTGACAATAACGTCATTTTATATAAACTTTAATCCTCAATTTTACGCCCGCTTGAGAATATTTTTTTACAACTACATACATAAGTACCTATAGGTGGATTCACTAAAAATGTTACCAATACAGATTTGTTAAAAATTTATTAGTGTTTTTTAAAGTGTGTTTTATCTTAGAACTTCGTCATTTATGTACCGACTTTTTTTTGTAGTTAAAAATGGTATGCTGCCAGGTTGGCCATTTTCAGTATTTAGGGATTTGATGATGGGATCATGGAGAAATCGAGAGCACTCCTCAAATATTGTAGTCGCGTGTAGTCTGTTTTTTTTTTTAAATTTGACTGAGCGTCATAATCATGAAATATAAGATCTGATGATGGAATCTTTGAAGAATCAAAGATATGTACTATGTAATATGTTTTTAGATTTTAGGGGAATTTAATGGAAACGGAGTGTGTAACTTTTTAGCAACCTGAACCCTTCGAATGTGTATCATTTGTATTGGTTTCGTGAAACTTCTAATATGTACTAGTATTTGCACAATTGAACAATAACAAGGCTCTGATGATGGAGCCAGATGGGATAGTATAAAACTCTTTTGGGGTCTATTAGATTAAACTCGAGCTTACTACAGACCAGGGGTTCCCAAACTTTTTTCCTCATAGACCCCTTTCAAAAGTTAACTGGTTCAGGTGGACCCCCTACAGGCCTACACCACAGACTTACAAATTAATTGTAAACCCCGATTTTTTCACGCCAACGTAGACCCCCATCGAGTCTCCCGTGGAACCATGGGGCTCCACCTGGACCACTTTACAGTGTAGACTGTAGAAAGTAAAGAGATATTTATGGAAGTCGGTTTTTCTTAAAAAAAAGTTCTAAAATTTTTTGGGTACTGAATACGAGTACTATAAGTAGCATAATTTGCATTTCTTGAAGTTATCAGATTTTTTTTGTAATTAGTAACAGTAATTGCACTGAGTATCTAGTTATGACCTGTGATCCCGAGCACCTTGGTGTATGATTTATTATGAAATTACCATAAAATTTTAATTTATCGCTGATATAAAAGTATGACGTTATTTGTATCTATACTCGTTCCTCCTAGCATCTTCATACAGGAAAACTTTAGAAATACCTATTTCATAGAACCCTAGAATTATAAGTATTTTTTTAGGAGAAGAATTGGAAGTAATATACAGGCTGTCACAGAGGGTATTATGTATGGCGTAGACATGCACGTTGATATTGGGCATGCACTAGGAACTCAACACGAAGATTATGACAATCCTACTAGATTAGATTTAATATATTTAAAAATAAATAAAAAGCTTTACAAAGTGTGTTACAAAGACCTCTATAAATAACGAAGGTTTTTAAAGCCTCTAAAGTTTTTAAAGGTTTTTTGTTTCTATACCCATCTACCTACTACTTTACCTTATTAAAGGTTACAAACCATTTTAACTGTATATTCATACATAGTAAGGACTTATTAGGTATTATTTCCCTACAAAGTAGTATTAAGTAACATAAGTACTTGGTTATAAATAGTAAATCTACAATGGTAGCTACTTACATAATTGTTATAGAATTATCTTGCGATTATTTAGCAGTTTATTGCAATTATTTAATTTAAAATGTAACAACGATGACCTAGTCGTTGCTGCCATATTAACTTACTTAATTAGACTTTACGTTAGAAGGGTCTTCACAGAAAATAAATCATTAATAGGGGTTTTCGATACTTTAAAGTATTTCATTCATAGATTCACACAGTTTCGTTGGGACCTTGGGCTACTCTACCTAAGATGACCTGTATGTATTATATTTTTATTTTAGAACAATCTTAAATAAAAATATAATACTACTTACGTATACTTACTAGTAATATTAGTCACTTTCCCGATTGGTTTGCACCAGATAATTTTTTTACATTTCATATTACCTATATAACTATTAGAGATAACAGGTTTTTTTACAAATTATTCTCTAAGCCATAAGAAATCACAATTAGAAAAAAATCTTTTAAGAATCTGCACTTCTACGGTGCTACTAATGAACAGCGCGTAAAGTTATATCCTCGTTACACTTACATGACTTTTGACAGCAAAATATATGGAGTATCTGTCAAATTAAACTGTGTATAACTGTATACCCTAGTTCAAAGCTTTTTATTAGTAAGGCCCATATATCGGAAAAGCTACAGAACCCGCATCGGCGTTTGGCGGACCGCACATTCACATGTCCTTCCCTCGCGCTGGCGGCTGCGGCCAGTGGTGCTCCACGACGCGGCCCGGCTGCCGGCTACTTACCGCTCGTACTCGTACGACTCGTACCAACATGTTCGTCGTTAGCGCGCTGGTCCTCGCCGTGCACTTCGCTGCTGCTGAAATACGTGAGTTTTTTTTATACATACTAGTGAAAAATCACAAAAAAATCAGTCAAATTTCATTAATTTCTAACGGCCAATTGCAATGTTAGAAATTCGGGGCTTGTATATTAAACTTTAACGGTGTTAATAGACGGTGTTTGGCTAAATCAACGTTTAATTTTTTTGTGATTACACGGTAAAATGCCTTCTTCGGGTCAATTTCTATCCTGGTGATCGAGATAAGATAGCAGTTAAATTTTATACAAATGATGCTTATTTGTATGAAATTAAAAGCACGTTTGATGTATGAAATTCGTGAAATGTAAGTTTATTATCAGCTATTTCTTTGTGGGAATAATTTTTTTTAACATATGTGAGGATATGCATATTTAAAAACGAATTGCGGCTGCTTTTATCGTTGACATCACAGGATATACTTTCTTAATGCTCCCTTCCCCTACACGGTCCAGGGACCATATATGCCAAAATCCTACAGCGTACAACCAATTTCGGCTTTTTTGTCAGTCATCAGTAATATACCTAATAGTATATATTCATGATGATTTATATACCTCAGAGTATCTAGTACAATAATTCTAGCAACCAGTGTACCTACTTATAGGTATGTAAACATACACAAAATATTTGATGGCTACCTTGTTGCAACGAATAATTGCACCACCCTTTGGACACTATTAAAATGTTCTGTGGTTAGACTTTCACTTCTTCGACGGGAATAGTTATTTAATAATTAGGTATCTAATATGGCGGGTTTCTATAAAGTTATAATTATAATTATTAAATTTTGTAATTAGGTATGGCAATAATACAAAATATATAAACATGAAATAGATATCAGTAAAGACATTGAATTAAGAGTACCTAGCCTATTTCTATCTTTGATGCTCTTAATTTTCGTCAAGATTCGTCCACCAGCTGTATTATCCTGAAAAGGAAGATAGGCAGACGAATAATAGGATAAAAAAACTCTTGCCACTCTGCGATCTTAGAGTCATTAAATTCAAGACTTAAGATATCTTTTATTCACTTAGTAGCTTCGCTTACTGGAACCCAATTGCAGTGCCATCTTATACGTCTAATTATATATTTTTTACTTCCGTTAATAACCCTGCAGAGCCCTTTTTCAGTTTTAGCGCTTTACTAATTCATTTATATAAGTTTGTAAGAGAATATTATGCGTCCTCCCTACCTAGCATATAGGCGAGAAAAGCCAAATTACACAGACGAAATCGCGGTACTTAACTAGTCAGTGTTATATGAATGGTATAGATTTTCATAGAAGTACGCACAGTAGTTATGTTTGACCTGCATTTTCTTACTGGTTGTTTTCATCTCACTAAGGCACCGTATCATCGATAGCGAAGATATTCCTCGCAAGTTGATTCCTCTGCTATGATAAAGACTCGATTAGCTTATAGCTTTAGTAGGAAGCGATAACATATAATTGTAGGTTAAGGTTTACGCATTTCAAGTTAAAACACATTACCTATGTCAAGTTTGATGAGTTCTTTGTATGCAGTTTGTGTATAGATTGAATTCGATATTGGAGGTCGTTTGGAGGTCAGTAGGTTGGGTACTTACTTTAATAGTGGTCGCTCGTGGCTAAAATTCAGTTATGTTTGTTAATACATTTTCTTTTACAAGTTTGCTTTGCTTACTCTTCTTCTCTGCATTAATATTTTGCTTTGTTTTGAACCGTGCAAAATTTTGCCGTTCGAAATGTCCTTAAAAATCAGGTGCACAAATAAAAAAGATACATTAGAAATCTGTGGTAGTTAGATTTACTCATCTATCATTCTGCCTTATTCATATATGTAAGAAATTAGATCGTTGGCTAAACTAACTGCCAGCTGCTCGCTGGTGATACAGCTGGTGCCTTAATGCGCTAAACATCGGTATGTGTATTACGCTGCGTTATATAATGATACCTGTTTCTCTGACTGCTGTGTATGAGGCAGGTGCCGAAGATATAATCTACAGTTTGGAAATATAACATGATTTGATGATAATGATTAAAACAAATATTTTTATATAAATTTACCCAAAAGATTAATTACCAATACATTAAATGGACTATGATCATTTTGTTTATTATAATAATAATAGTAATAAATTCATTTATTCAGGTAACTAAGACCCATTTTTGTTAGTTACAAATTATATTATTAGATAAACAATGAAACTATGTATGTTTCATCAAAACTAGTTTAGTAAACCGAAGGCGAAGCTAGAGTAGGTCGTTGGACTCGCATTTGGTGATAATAAAGCACATAATTCAGATTGAAACTAAATAAGTATTTGAACACTACCCGTAGCTCATGCACATCATCTATCTGTAGAAATATTTTTAATGAGCAGACTGCACCACATACAAACCTCAATGGTTTAAGTAGTGTTCCTGTTTCTTACATAATGATTGATTGTAAATTAATAAAAAAATCTAAAACGGAGTACTACTTAGTTTTAATTTGCTAATGGAATATAACGAATTTTGCAGCGCCATATATCAAAGTGTGTCAGCGGAGTGACCCCAATGTCGACAAATGCATCATGAACTCCGTGGAGGAGCTGCGCCCCAAAATGAGAACGGTAAGAAAACCTAATGGGCCTTACAGCCAGTTACAGCTAACCCAAATTGTGATAAATGCGGATGTATTAAAGACGTAAGTACATCACATACTGGTCGAGTGTTTGCGAGGTGGGGAGCATAGGCGGCAATAAATTTTCGATTGAAATATAAATCCCCAGCTCCCAGTTCGAACGATCCTTTGTTAGTATATAAATTTGTATTTTTATTCATTTATTATACAGGATGTAACAAAAAGGGTATGTTAAGCGAAAAGCTATGTAAATAGCCTACTGTTGAGAACCTATCCACAAAATTTTAGACTCGAAATCATATGTTTATTTTTCCCGATAGTATGGAGAATTTTTAAATATCTCAGAAATTTTCATACAATCTTGAAAATAAACATGTGATTTCGAATCTCAAATTTTGTGCATAGGTTCTCTACAGTGGGTTATTTACGTAGCTTATCGCTTAACATACCCTTTTTGTTACACCTGTATATATATTATATATATGTATCTCCTGTCTGATCAACTTTGTGTCAAAGGAGATATCTATAGGTATATATAGGATAAATAGGATTTTACATAGTTAAAGAAGGGTCACATAATCCTCGCGTGGTTTATGCGTGACCCTTGTCCTCCACCAATTATATCTAAGTAAGTACTTACTATATTCTATTTATAAAAACTTTTTTAAATTGAAGTTTATTTTTGTTGCTATCTTTAATAATGAGTCTATTAGTATATTTCTAATGGGTCTCACTAGATAGTTTCCCTGGATGTTGGCGCTAGTTAGTTGGTGCTAATACTTACAAAAATGGTTAGTTATACGCAATCAGTCAACCGAAGTGATTCCATGAAACCAATGAAACGCACTCGAACCATTTTCCTCAGAAACATTGCCCACTTCTTATGTAGATAAGTAGGTAGATTTTAATTTTATTTTTTGTGTTAGATATGTTTTTAGTTTAGGTTTTCCTGTTTTTCTTCGGGTTCTCCTCCGTCTCCGGGTTCTCCTTCGTCTCCGGGTTCTCCTCCGTCTCCGGGTTCTCCTCCATCTCCGGATTCTCCTCAATCTCCGGGTTCTCCTCCGTCTCCGGGTTCTCCTCCGTCTCCGGGTTCTCCTCCGTCTCCGGGTTCTCCTCCGTCTCCGGGTTCTCCTCCGTCTCCGGGTT
Organism: Carposina sasakii; assembly: GCA_014607495.2. Lineage (NCBI taxonomy): Eukaryota > Metazoa > Arthropoda > Insecta > Lepidoptera > Carposinidae > Carposina > Carposina sasakii. Next base: position 4,004,200 of record CP053151.1, on the reverse strand, counting down.
CTCCTCCGTCTCCGGGTTCTCCTCCGTCTCCGGGTTCTCCTCCGTCTCCGGGTTCTCCTCCGTCTCCGGGTTCTCCTCCGTCTCCGGGTTCTCCTCCGTCTCCGGGTTCTCCTCCGTCTCCGGGTTCTCTTCCATCTCCGGGTTCTCCTCGTCTCCGGGTTCTCCTCAATCTCCGGGTTCTCCTCCGTCTCCGGGTTCTCCTCCGTCTCCGGGTTCTCCTCCGTCTCCGGGTTCTCCTCCGTCTCCGGGTTCTCCTCCGTCTCCGGGTTCTCCTCCGTCTCCGGGTTCTCCTCAATCTCCGGGTTCTCCTCCGTCTCCGGGTTCTCCTCCGTCTCCGGGTTCTCCTCCGTCTCCGGGTTCTCCTCAATCTCCGGGTTCTCCTCCGTCTCCGGGTTCTCCTCAATCTCCGGGTTCTCCTCCGTCTCCGGGTTCTCCTCCGTCTCCGGGTCCGTCTCCGGGTTCTCCTCCGTCTCCGGGTTTTCCTCCGTCTCCGGATTCTCCTCCATCTCCGGGTTCTCCTCCATCTCCAGGTTCTCCTCCGTCTCCGGGTTCTCCTCCGTCTCCGGGTTCTCCTCCGTCTCCGGGTTCTCCTCAATCTCCGGGTTCTCCTCCGTCTCCGGGTTCTCCTCAATCTCCGGGTTCTCCTCCGTCTCCGGGTTCTCCTCCGTCTCCGGGTTCTCATCCGTCTCCGGGTTCTCCTCCATCTCCGGGTTTTCCTCCGTCTCCGGATTCTCCTCCATCTCCGGGTTCTCCTCCATCTCCGGGTTCTCCTCCATCTCCAGGTTCTCCTCCGTCTCCGGGTTCTCCTCCGTTTCCGGGTTCTCCTCAATCTCCGGGTTCTCCTCCGTCTCTGGGTTCTCCTCCGTCTCCGGGTTCTCCTCCGTCTCCGGGTTCTCTTCCGTCTCCGGGTTCTCCTCCGTCTCCGGGTTCTCCTCCGTCTCCGGGTTCTCCTCAATCTCCGGGTTCTCCTCAATCTCCGGGTTCTCCTCCGTCTCCGGGTTCTCTTCCATCTCCGGGTTCTCCTCCGTCTCCGGGTTCTCCTCCGTCTCCGGGTTCTCCTCAATCTCCGGGTTCTCCTCAATCTCCGGGTTCTCCTCAATCTCCGGGTTCTCCTCCGTCTCCGGGTTCTCTTCCATCTCCGGGTTCTCCTCCAGGTTCTCCTCCGTCTCCGGGTTCTCCTCCATCTCCGGGTTCTCCTTGAGGTTCTCCTCCGTCTCCGGGTTTTCATCATCAGGGCCACTTTCAGACGGTTGCTGTGAACTCAGATCCAGAACAATGGTCGTGGACGTCCTTACAGGGGTGCATTTTGGTATGTTGACCCTGATCCCATTGGCAATTCTAGTTGGACACCGTCGGACGTATGCATAGGGAATGAAGGTTGGCGGGAAGCACTGGCTTTGCGGTCGCCTCGGTCCTGATGCGGGTTGTCCGTTGACATCTTTAGAGATGGTCACCTGATAATACAAGTTATAAAACATTTAGCTGCATAGCAATAGTGCAGTATTTTGGATAGCTACTGTAGTTGTTGCAATATTTTGCGAATATTTATTTATTGTTATAATAAGAATAACTTCGCAATGTCAGATATGACATTGTGTAACATATGTGCTTCGTATAAAAGTAATCTTAGAGCCCCTGAATCATAACGACATTATAGAACATATTGAAACATATACACATAGCTTATTTATATATTTATTTACCACCGGGGTGGTAAAAGCCACTTATTAGTGCCAATCAACCCCCTGGTGCTAAACTCGAGGGTGGCAGATGGGAATAAAGGCTATTTCTCGATCGAATAGAGGTTCGTCATCGACGCGAAGGTTGAACAGGAAGTCTTCATTAACGCGCGTTCGTCAAATCCTGTGATTAATCCCCACACACAAACCTCAACGATATAAGTGGTGTTCCTGTTTTTTACACCTATGTAACTAAGGTCAATTAGGTTTTGAAATTAATAAAAAAAAATCTAATCGCTAATGGTGCGAGTGTATGACAATGAACGTCAATGCGAAACGATATCTATATATTGTCTAAACACATAGGTCAGCAATGCTACTACATCAAATTTATTGAGTATTCCCCAAAAAGTAATATTGCTCATAGATAAGCGGAGACATTTATTAGATTTGTTCTGAAATGGCAATAAACAGAGTTTGTAGCATTTTTTAAAGATACATACCAAATATATACAGGTACCCAGTAGAAGAAGTTTACACAGAACCATTGTATTTAAACCGTATGGTAAAATCAATGCATCTTATATACCCTTTTCTTGAAAAGATAAGTAAAAATACATGTGTGTCTTTGTCCTTATTTAATTTATTTTATTGTTATCAGGTCCTAGGTGAGCACGTACAGCTCTCCTTTTGTATGAAAAAAACACAGGTGTTTAGGTATTCTTATCAATTAGAATAAAAATGCGTTAAGCATTTATTAATTGCATTTACGAAAAAATATCGAGTAGTATAGTACATTTATTTTGTTAGAATATAAGATAATTTGGTTTATTTAATAAATTTGCCAACCATAGCAAAACAAAAATAAGGTCTAGTCAGATCGTTCATTGTTAGGTAATTCTCGGAACAACTATTTACCACGGTTTATTCCACTGGCGTTAATAGACAGAATAAGTTCATATGGCTCATGTAAATGAATCTAATCTAAAAAGCACTTGCAGTACGATTGAGATGAAATGAGCAGATCGAAGGTTACCTATATGATTTAAATTAAATCTACGTGATATAAAACTTTATTTAGTAGATCTTTCACGCGAACTACGGCAGAGTCGTTACGGCACAAGCGTCTCAGTCGTTTTATTTCAGAACTGCGTGTAAAGTTGGACACTGTTTAAAAATTACATTTGACAGCAATCTATGGAGTATCTGTCAAATTCACCCAATATTTAGCTTAAGTAATGTTTAAATTCTTTTAGAATATGGTAAATGATTATTACCTCGTTTAGGTATAGTCGAGACATAGGCTGAAAGTTTTTGCCGCCCTTGCCTCAACAATTGTTTTATTTCAGAACGTTGAAATTGCGTATATTTTTGAGTCGAAGTCAAAAGGGGCGGGGTAATTATGCTATATTAGTTCAAGATTTTTTTTAAACATCGAATTTTCTGTAGTGCATGTAAAAATTCGATACATTTGACATCGGTAAAATTATTCACAATCATTATATGAATAAAAATCGAAACATTATATACAAACCATCCAGTTCGTAGCCTCCAACCAGTAGTGACTGGCATGTATGGGTTGTTAGTGGGAAGAGGGGCAATTTTTTCATTGCGCCTTTTCAATAAGAATTGGGCAAAGGGCGCAGAGGCGCGAGGCCGATACTGCTTAAGTTTTACTCTAATGGAAGTTGCTACTCTCGGAATGTGCAATGACAAGTGAGAGAGAAAAGTCATCGACAAAATTTGTTGCAACTTCTATGGTCAGAAAACCGTCATGAAAAATATTATTAAAAAAAAAAAAAAAAAAATCGTTCCCCTGCCGCCCCCAAAATTGCCGCCCTAGGCTCGGCCTACTAGCCTGCTGGTATCCGTCACTGCCGAAGTGTCATTAACAATACTCGTGTGTTGCCATTTAAATCACTCACTAGAGCGATCTGTGTCCTAGTATTATCTATTCAATGTTAATATCGTAAGTATTATGATACTCCTACTACAGTTCAGCTCATTCCGTAACTTATGAATGTAAGTTTGTTTATAATTAGACATATAATTAAGGAAGCAAGTGCCGGTACGCCGGTGGATTTCTAATGAAAATCGCTAGCCGCCGGTAAGGTTACTGATATGTAATTACTTCGCAGCCGTTGGGTAACATCGCAGATAAACCAGATAGCATGTATCGTAGAACAGAACAGAACAGAACAGAACACGTGCTAGACATACTTCATGCTGTTGTAAGTTACAACAGTCTGTAACAGTGACGTGATTAAGGTATTCTTTTGGTAGTTCGGGTATAAGCCCGATGTATGGCCCTTGAGATGATCCAGTATAATGGTGATGAGTAAATATTGACATCATAACATGTATTTTAAACGGATTTCGATAATAGAGTGATTCAAGAGTAAGGTTTATAAATATGTATAGCATTGCACTCCTGCGAAGCCGGGGCGGGTCGCTAGGTATTATCTAAAATATCTATCTATCTATATCTTCTATATAGGTACATATAATAAAATTGTAACGGATCGATTTCTGTACATGGAAAATATATTGAAAAAATTATAATGGGTGGCCTTTATACACGCAAGAGAACCCAAAACAATGTTTTTCCATTTTGTATTGTTGTCTGTATATCTGCATGTCTGCATGTTTGTGCACGCTAATCTCTCAAGCGACTGAACCGATTTCGATACAGTTTTCAGGAATATATTGTGACAGGTCCCACTTAACATACTGGGTGTAAAAAGACAACTTTGTTCTTTTAATACCTCATATTCTTTGTAACATCATGATAATTTTTTTTTATGGAAGCACCCCTGGGAAACCGCGGGTTTCCAAGATATTGAGGTCCAAAGTTACATGAATATAAGTTTTTTTTTAATAAATCTGGAAACCGTTAACAATCATTTTTTTAAAGACACCATATTAATATTTAAAAATGTTAGTTTTGTAGGTACATTTGTCAATCGAATACATTGCTTGCAATAAAAAGAGATTTAAAAAAAAATATCATTTCCCAGTGTTGGTTCCATAGAAAAAAATGATCGTTACGTTACAAAGAATACGAGGTATTAAAATAACAACGTTGTCTTTTTACACCCTGTATAGGCTACTTTTTATCCCGGGAAAATGTTTTTATCCCGGATAATTTCGACATTTTGATTTTTCTGCAGTCCATGCGGACGGAGTCGCGGGCGTCCACTAGTGTATCACGCTATTTCCACACTAAGATCCTCAAGCTCATGTGTCGTGGGAACTAAGCAAGGGTATATTAATACATAGCTAAGTATAGAAACATCCATGACTCGGAAACCAATATCGATTTTCATCATGTTTATACCTATCGGAATTCGAACTCAGGACCTATGGCGTCGCAAGCAGGGTCTCTACCAAGTGGGATTCTCTTACGGGATATTTATTGAAGATTTGAAAGTATCATTACATTAGCTTAGTAGATGCAAGACCTTAGGGATCTTAATGTAGGATTATCTTAAAATGTTGTAAAGTGTGCGGACATTTTATTTATTATTTTGTGCTACTACTTATGTATAATTAGATGATTGTAATTAAGTATACGTTTATAATAATTATATCCTTGAGTAGCTAATATGTCGAGTCGCTTACCTAGGTGAGGCAACAGCGAAGGGCCTAAAGTTCAGTACTACTTTAACGACCTTTACACTCACTTAGCTTAATCAGGGGCCTTAGACAGAGTAACATTATTTCTCGATTAAATGTCGATGCACCTTTAGACTTTCCGGTGCCTTACAGTTCCAGTCCTTGACCGTTAAATTGCATTACTATAATGTACAGTAATATACCACATTACTAATGTACTGTAATGTACGTACAGTAATGCAATCTAAGGGGCAAGGACTGGAATTGTGAGGCACCGGAAAGTCTAAAGGTGCATCGACGCAGTTAGTAGGACATTAGCACTCTACGATTATGAAATCTTGTTCCTCTATGATAGAGGTTCGTCACTGACCCATAGGTGGTTAGTGCTCCCATAGGAAGCCTTCAATTTAGCGCGTTTATCAAGTCACGTAATAAATTCCATCCGCTATTAAAGGGAGTATTGCGACAACGAATCTCGATTCCAAATATTTTCAAAGGATGTTACATTGTCTACGCATCCAGAATATGCTGATATAGGGGCAGATATTTTAATAGACTAATAATAGACAAAACTCGTAGTTCTAATTGATGATTAAATTGATGCTCTATTTTTATAAAACTGTTATGATAGAGACATCATTAGACAAAAAATATGATGACTCCAATAGACATCATACCGCACAGTTATTCGTAGTCCTTTATTTCGGAACAATTTAATTAAACTTCTTTGTTATTAAAATGTTACCCATTCTACTTGTAATTTAGAACTGAGTACATACTCGTATAGTAATTTACGGCTGAACGAACTAGAAACCAATAACGAAAATTGCCTGAATATGAATAGATAAATTAATCGATAAATAAATCGATAAGTTATCGACCTTCATGAAGTAATAACAGGAGGGTTTGGATGTGCTCGGTAGATTTGAAAGTGTGTCATTGTCATAGTTTCACAAGCCGGGGCAATAGTGTGTCAAGACGATGTTTGCAAATGCTAAAGTAAACTTTAGAAGCTTCGATTTGCCATTTAGGTGGTCTTGCTCCTTCTAAAACAGTCAGTATATAAAGGTCCCATTAATAGGCAATAACTTCCGATAACTTATTTTAGACTTACTGAAAAATATTTCAGTCTACTCAAGTGACTGTAGGTTAGTTTACATGAAATAGAATAGGTTTTTATTTACATGCATAAAGTAGGTACATAGATAAAATGCGTGAAACCTCATTAAACACAAATTCAACAATTAATATAAAATATTACAATTATCATATCTGTGCATGTATGTACACATTAAACTACAACTATACATTAAAATATACTTATGGAATTACTAATTTATATCAGCGAATTCAGAGTTGATCACATAATAAAACAATATTTCATATAAAACATGTTACTTTTCTAGCCCTTCGACTTTTTTCATATATGTGAACGTCATTAAAATAAACATTTATTACAAAACTATAGAATCACAAAAAAGAATCCGGAAATAGGATTACTCTAAATAAATACATCATCATCATCATTTTAGCCAATTCACTGAAAATAAGCCTTCCCCAACAACCTCCATACAAATACAATAATAACCAACTATTTGTCATCTCTACTATTCCAGGGTATTCCCGAGCTGGATGTGCCAGGCCTGGAGCCGTTGAGCCTGGGACAAATAGCACTGGCCAGGGGACCTCAAGGGGCGAAGCTGACTGCCGTTGTCAATGACGTCAAAGTCAAGGGTCCTAGTGACTTCATCATTGAAGGACTCAAGTAAGTCGTTTATGATATGAGAATAATCTTCTATCGAAGCTGACTGCTTACGTTCAGTCAAGTGTACCCAACTCTGCCTATATACATATTTGTTATTATCCTTGGTCAAAGTCTTTCATAAAAATAAGGAAAACCTATGTGACTTTATCAGCAAAAACTGACTTTTAGAAAAAAAATTTAACTGACTTCAAAGTTTAACTAAAAAGCAATAAATAACGTAACTAATTTATCTACTTAATACATATTGAATATCTCAAATTATTTAAATATTTACAACTTAATACCTGATACTTTAACAAAGTCATCTTTAACTATTTAAATATTTATAATTATCACTTAACTCAACGTAGTCTGTTGTATTGATGGATGGCAACGACACACACACGGTCGTTGTAGTTAATATATTCTTGGATATGAGAATACTCTTCTAAGTTATAATTATAAATATTTAAATAGTTATGACTTTGTTAAAGTATTAGGTATTAAGTTGTAAATATTTAAATAATTTGAGATATTCATACATGAGTTAAACTTTAAACTCAGTCGAAAATCCTACGGAATACTGATATTTTTCTCTTTCATACCTACTAGGGCACTGCGTTTTTCTGCATGAATGCACATAGACGCGCGTAGCAAGATTTTTCACATCTGTCTATCTAGTTTTTTTCGCCGGATCAAGTAATTAAATAAAAAAAAATCCCAGCCCTTTATTTGATGTATAGAGTACGTAGTGGTGGCCACAAAAAAACACTGTATATCCAACTACTGCCTAGCTTGACCATAGCATCAGATGATTCAAGTATACCTAGTTAGCCCTACATACCCTCCATGTAGTACTGTCTTCCTTTAAGGAGTTCTGAGCTTCAATCAGCATAGCACTATCAATTCAGGTCAGTACTTAATAGTTTTCATCGACCAATTGCTGACTGTCTCCCAACTCCTAACCGTTAAGGAGTTCTGTAGCTTCATTCAGCATCAGAATTCAAGTAACGTTAGAAATACATCGATTGCAGTAAACTCCTAACCGTTAAGGAAGCTTCATCATGCTGAACATACATTAAAAAAAAAAAAAAAATTATACATACAGACACTTTTTTTGAAGTCAGTCAAAAAGATCTCAACGCGCGTTCATTCCTTATCCTCATCAATTTGGGAATAAAAATATTATTTTGCCTGAGCAGGTTGTCCGTGACTTTGCCTGCTTAGTTTTTCATTTCAAACTATTAGTGATAGATAGCCCCTCCCCCTTATTACCTAACTAGCAAAAGCAAAGCGATAGCGAATATTGTACAAAAATCGCTGATTGCTTGTCAAATTCGTATTATGTAAAATGAATTTCAAAGGAACTTTGACATATCAAGGTGAATATTGTACAATTTTCGCTATCGCTTTCCTTCGGCTTTGCTATTGCTTTTACGTAATCAGGGGGCCGTAGTTGCATTCGGCCATATTGGGATATTTCTTATATTTTATGTTTTATAGTAAGTATTTGTATAACAAAATAGCTTTACGCACTTCTCCTCGATGTTAAGATGTATAACGTGTCTATGCTTATACATACTTGACTTTATTCCACAACCTTGGATGCCACTAGCATAATGATACTTCTAATGAAAATTAATAGCGCGATCCCTTCTATATACGTATATATATACAGGTACTAATATTACCAATAATACAAAGCTGAAAAGTTTGTTTGAACGCGCTAATCTTGGAATAGGAACTACTGGTCTGATTTAAAAAAAAATTTCAGTATTAAAGGTTATAGGCGGGTGCAATGCCCCCTTATGCGGACGAAGTCACGGGCGGCCGCTAGCTCTAAAATATAAATAAACCAATAACGCACGTTAACATGCAAATAGATATAATAATAAAGTCCACTCATGATTTTACACTTGAGTGTATTATTAGTTGCCATTATATACAATTGTAGATGCAAATGAAATAATTTGACTTCGGCACGCATTATGAGACTTCTCGCCGAGGCAAATATTGTGCAAGCACTACATGCAAATAGTCGATAAATAAATAGTTTGTAATATACGACGCGAGTTGACATATACATATTTTTATGAATAACTAGGTATATATTATTCTAGATAGTTAAGCTTACATTTGCTTTATTTAAGACATTTTTCAAGACTAAGTGCAGTTCGAGGTCTATGTCTGGGGGCAAGATAGTCCTTTGCCAAGGTGGGCCAAAAACAAAGCGAAAGAGCACTACCTACATCCCTTTTCTCGATGCGTTTCGTCGTATTTATTAAACGCTCATTACACTCGGTTTTGGATAATTTTATATACCTATAAACAAAATTCTCAACATATTGTAGAATTATTAATATATGTAGTAGACTTATTAATTCTCGTGATTCATAAAAATCGTCGCATCTATGAACAGAAGAATAATGGAGAACTTTCTGTCCTCTTCCAGATCAGATCTGGATAAGAACCGGTTCGACTTCAAGCTACTGCTACCGCGGCTGGACTTCGCGGGCAAGTACAAGATGGACGTGCAAGTTCTGCTGCTGCGCCTCCAGGGTCGAGGAAATATCACCGGCCACTTCAGTGAGTAGTTATAATAATAACTGTCTTAGATATAATTGAAAACGAGAAATACTATAACAAACAAAAGAATAGACACCAATTTGCCCAATTTTTTTTTGCGATTTCAGAGTTAACCAACCATTTGCCCACGAAATATGTTTACCCTTGAGCTGTTGATTAATCAATTTATTATAATATACTTATAACATACTTATAGGTTCTACTTTATTAGAATAACGCTATACACGCCGTGCAAGCCATATTTTTTGGCGAAACATGTGTCTGATCTAATAATGTAATAATTAATTTATTGTACAATGTTTTGAGCAAATAATCATTTCAATTCGTTTCATTATAAACTTGTATTATAAACTTGTATAGGTAAATAATATCTAACATTTCTTTTTGCTTTTTCCAGAGGACTACGCCTGCAACGTCACAATGAGAGGGCACAAAGAGAAGCGCGGAGAGGACGAATATCTCCAATTTGATCCATTCAGAGTGAAACTGCGCGTCGGACAGTCCTCTATATACCTCACCAACTTGTTCGATGGGGATCCGATCCTCGGACCAGCGACCAACAGGGTCATTAATGAAAACTCGCAAGTCTTCCTTCAGGAGATCAGCCCAGTCCTCGAAAAGAGTCTGGCGGACCTGTTCACGGAAATGGCGAATAAAATAACTTCTAAGTTCACTTATAAAGAACTGTTTCCGTAGTACACGATGGTAATGTTGCTGAGTGGGACCTTTTGATGTAAGATCTAACTAAGTAAGCGCCTAAATACTTAAGCAATAAAAAAAGTTAAAAATTATATCGTTGAAAGAAAATATAAAGTTGAAAATTGCGTCTAAAGTTAGTCACTGTTTAAAAATGATATTTACTGCTAAATGTATGGTAAATCGGTTAAATTTAGGCAGTGTAGGTTCCTTAGGCTGAGACAATATTTAAAACGTTTTGTAGTAACACGGTGGGTATGTCGAAAGCATATTGTAAAACACGCTGTATTACAAAGCGGCTAGGCATTTTGAATAGTATGGGTTTTGGAGCGAGACAATTTGGCTTTTAGCAATTTGTTTGCTTAATTAATTAGGTTAGGTTAGACATGTTAAAATAACAACGTGCGAAAAGGATTATTTCTTTCATTCTATTCAAAATACCTAGCCGTTTTGTAATACGACGTGTTCTACAATACGTCTGCGGCATATATAAGCTATGCACTGATTGATTAGACAAATATTCCATATAAATGTTGCTGTAAAATTCGTGTTAAACGGGTGTGTAAGATTGCACGCGTTTTATTATTACCACCGTAGACGTTAAGCCCTCCGAAACACCGTTTAATCGTCCATGAGAAATAAATAAATAATAATATTATTATACTTATAATTAGTGCAGACATTTGTCCCGGGAAGATACGCAACTTATCATCATATATTTTATTTACGAAGAAGTTATTGTAGCACACGACAGTTTTCTGTCATGTACTTTGTGATTTTAAGAAAATTTATAAATAATTTAAACTAACATTATTAAGTGTGATTTTAAACAGGAACCTTAGTTTATTACACCTGCAGCAGGTATCTGCGAAGTAATTGCTTTGTTAATGTACTTATTTTGCTTTAATTTGGTTCTTCTTTACTTTCATCCATTGGACTCCAAATAGAAACCACCAAATTTGTTTAATTATAATATTTTGTAAGTTATTTTAGTAATAAAAATATCAGTTTACCCATTTTTATTATACTTACCATAGAAAAGAAAATACGTAGACGTTTATCCTTCAGGCCTGCAACACCTTTTACGCACCAATTTCACATTAAAAGGTTTATAGATTAAGTAAATCAAGATTGATACAACTCTATCTTTATCGTACTTGTTATGCGTAGGGGCTTATAATTAAATTTTACGGGAATATAACTTACAGGGAATTCTACTTATTGGGAATTAATTTTCAATTCATTATCGTAAAGTTAAAATTATAATAAGGATTACATTATATCAGTCGTTATTATTTTTGGACGGAGACGAGCCTACAAACATACAAACAAACTATAGGTACCCCGTTTTTTTTTAAGATAGAAATCTTACTTTGAAGAAGCATTTTTTGTAAACATTAGAACACTCATACTTATAAGAATATATGAGTGAAGTTTGACGTTTTTCAATATTGATGTATCCTACTAAAAAGTTCAGTTTTGTGTTTGCGAAATCAGCTTCTTTAGGTTTTTTATAGAGTAAACTTTATACAGAGTAGGTACTATTGAATTTAGCAGAAAACTCTTTAGGAACTATTGATGATAATAATACAGAAAACTGTGCCTAATAATAAACCTGATTTCGTTATTTCGGTAAGTAATATATTATGTTAATTACATTATATATAATAAAATAAAATATAGGTAAATCGGATTAGATGTTGTATCGTGTGGTAAGAATATAGGCCTATTTCCACTTAGGGTAAATCTGGGTAGGTATAATTTTTTTATCACCGTTTTCGTTGTGAGTTTTGTTTTGTTTGTAATTAAAACCCAAAACAGGGTACCCAAAACTTCAGGATCATAAAGGAGATATTATAGCCACGTATAGCATAGCCTTTACAAATGTAAATTCTCAAGTTGCTAGCTAATCGCCCGAGAAGGAGTCGCAGCTGATGTATTCCAGCGAAGCCCCGCATCAGGACAGGAAAATTGAAATTAATTATGTTTATTAAATATTTACATATCCATAATCGGCTATGTACAGTAGAGGAATAAGACGATATATTATGTGATAATCGGGGATGAAAATATATAATCCTAGATTTAGCTATTTAAGAACAAATGTACCTTAGTATGTAAAGTTTCGAGAATGTGATAGTAATATAGTTGGATTAGATAAAATGCTTTACAAATTAGTTTCCAGATATTTTTGGAGCAGTTTAATAATATCTACGAATTCTACGATACCTACACGATGTACATGTCGCTTATAGGTAACTATAAAATTGTACATAAATAATGACGACAGTATGATATTAATGGAAAGTTAGATTGAGAATACATATTGACTTAATATAATGTTTATTGTTGTTGTGGTAAATAAGTGTAATTGTGGTAAGAAAGGGTTAAGTTTTAGTTTATTATATGAAAATAATATATCAATTTCCAAACCTAATAGACTTGATTATTTTCCTATAAATCAATATGCATATACTACTGGCACTCGTATGGCTATTTAAATTACCACCGCTTCCCTAACCCTCATATCATTAGTCGTTGACTCAAACTTGAATCGCACTCAACCGTTGGAAAATAACTAGAATACCAGCGTTGGTCTCTCATATCATGACGTTTTCACAGAAACTACGCAACATGTCTTCAGTTAAATAATGTTGTTTCTGGTTTCATTGAAACAAATTAGCTTCAGTTTTTTTTCTATCTGGAAAAGTAAAAATACGAATGTTTATTTTTACTACTAATCTGTAAAAAAATTTATTATAATTATAAATTGTTATGATTTTTTTGTATGTTGTGTTATGTAATTAAAATGAAATTGAATTTAATAACGTTTGTACTAATTGTTTTATTTTAAACTAGCGGACGTCCACTTCGTATGTATAGGTATGATAAAATTTTGAACTTATTCAGTCCCCGTGGGAATTTTTTGGAAATTCTTTGTTAGGGTTACCCTAAACTCCTCAAGGTACATGTTTATGATTTTTTTTTTGACAAGCACAACAACGCAACATTATTGATACATTAATTATTTATCAGATCTTATAACTAGGTCCTTACCCTAAGTGTGCCTATACGGAATGGCAAACGTGACAGTATCTAGTGTTAGTAACTTAAAATCTAACATGCACATGCATACTTATTCTATGGTTAGTACACGTTACATATGGAAATTATAAGTAAATTGATATAACAACTTTACTGGGCGAGTCACAAGAAACAACTTAGCTGAGGACGCGTTGAGTGATTCGCGTGAATGTCGCGATAGTTGCGCTGTAAATATCCAACTCAGGGTGCGCTTTGGATACCTCATTATATAAACGGAACATCCTGACCAGGGGACTATAGAACGACGTGTTATTTTTATGTACTTCGAGTAAGAAAGTTGGTCGAAGACGGGCGTTATATTTTAAGTGGATTCCACCAAATAATGCGCGTTGATCTGTCAGTCAGTCATTCAGTAATGTTTGCAAAGATACGTTACACTTTTAAATAAACATACTCGTATAAGCCTCACTTTTTCTTCATTATTTAAAGGTGAAGGAACTTAGAAAATTTACCGGGAACGTGGTAAAACAAGATTAGAACACATGACAACTCTTCCTGTTTTATGTAAACAATAGCAAGACGATATGTGTGCTAAACATGGACTTGGGAATGATAAATCTCGATCAGGCACATCTTCGGTACAGGTAACAAAATTCTCACTCTGTAAAATCTTGGTGACCTAGAATCTTGAAAGTGGTAACGAAGGAAGGTTTTACTATATAAATATAAAAAAAATATCCAAAAACGGACTATTTTAAATTCCGGAAGTATTACGGTTACATTTTAATTAATTTGGTTAGTGTCGTAAATAGCCTTTTCTACGCCCTATTTAGTTCTGCCTGCACCGGTATGAAGAATTTGGTGAGAGCGAGATGTCTCACTTTTAAACGTCAAATTCACAGCGTTATTAATAACTAGATAAACTAAGTGTATGTACTTTGCATGTAAAAAATAAACTTAAGAATTAGAATAGACACTCGTTCTCGAGCCAAGACTGAAAGAATTAGGGCTGATAGAAGTGGTTTGCAATCCCTTTTTACACACCAAATATAAACACTTGCCTTGTCTAGTTATTACATAGCTCTGTGGATTTGACGTTTAAAAGTGAGACATCTCGCTCTCACCAAATTCATCATACGGGTGCTGGTCTGGCAATTCTTGCGCCTCCCAGAGTCTAGCCTTGTGCCTGGACACTGGTGGCACCGCCCTATTTACGGCACTGAATATGGTAGTACTTATCTACTTACCTGCTCTACGTCATAGGTGGCAGTCAGGTGCTACAGTTTATTTATTATGGACTTATATTTTATTAGTTATGAATGTGTCCCGACAATTGGCAATTTTATTAGCATTTACATCAAGGGCTGTCGTAAAATCAAATTTACTTGCTTACTTAGTAATAAAGCCACTACAAATTGACTCTTATCTACCTATGTATATACTGTCGGCCCTAGACTAACCACATAGTGTCAATATTTAGCAGCCTACATGCTCAGTGCACATTGCATGCTAAATTGTGGTTTGTGAGACCATGACATGTATTTAAAGGATAATTTGATTTTTATTGATGGAGCGAATGCACGTGGCCACTATAAACACGCATAAGTAGGTATTAGATAAAAATATTGTGAGCTATTTTTAAAAGCATTTTTTTTTCACGTGCTGATGCGAAGCTTTACTGGAATACATCAGCTGCACAATCTTTCCGTCCACGCCGTAAGAGCCGACTAAGGAACACGGGGATTCTCTCAGGCGATAAGTTGAAAAAAGTTAATTAACATCTGTCTCAGCTATGCTAAACGTGGCTCTGAGATCTCCCTTATGATCCTGCAGTTCTAGCTACCCCTATTTTGGGAACATGGCCGTGCCAATATAAGACATTTCAGCTTATCACGTCAGGAAACAAAATAACAAATGGTAGATATTTTTTGTAGACTACAATAGATGTACGCTATAAAGGTGGTGGCCTCGTGGTGCCGGCTGAGTAGAATTCGTACCACCCCATGTTTGCCCATGGGTATCGTAAGGTAGGTAGCAGCGCCTCCCGTGTTAACAACATAGTCCAAAATACAAACTGCGGTTACCAACCCGCCTGCCCAGCGTGGTGACTATAGGCAAATAACCTCCATGGCAGTCTTGTGGTGTATCCTGGGGTAGGTCTACGTCCAGCAGTGGACTGCAATAGGCTGATGATGATGCTGATAAAGGTAGTTATTCTCGAAAAGTCGAGAGTCTGGACCACGGGTATGTGTTGGATACATGCCGCTTTCAGCAGGTCGCAGTTAAGATTGTTAGAGGCTATGTTCGGCAGAGGACTTAATGGCTGAAATGATGCTGCCGATTAAAGGCCAATTTCAATACTAGAGATCATAAAGAATCTCGGATTTTTTAAATTCCAAATTTAAAAATTTGAATAAAAAAATGGAAAATTTAATCTGAAATATGCAAAACCTCTCGAGATCGGTTATTGAAATCGATAGGCAGTGCATCGATTTCAGATATATATATATATATAAGTCGAATTTGATTATCTCACACTCCAACATATTCTAAACTCGATCGAATCTTACTGAGATTGACTCCACAAACGTGAACATATCCATCTACCTTTTATACAGGATGTATAATATAAATACTGAACAAGTACTATTATTCTGAGTTATACGACAGTGTTATTACTAGCAGGAAATTAATTTTTAATTTAATTATCCGCAATGTTTGCTTTCCGCGCTAATTGCATCGGGCGGTCCTGTGACTAGTTAATTTTTTCTATTTTACAATTTCAGGAAGACCAACAGCTATTTATAATTATAGTTAAAATTGTAGATACATAAAGCCAATAAGAGGTCCTTAAATTTTAAATTAATTTTAATTAAATTTTAAATGGGCTTATTGGTTATTGAATGATACATTGCTGTTTTTTGAACACTTTGCGACTCTCCGTTGGGGTTTATCAATTAATAAAACTTATTTGAGCGCAACTTTTTTTTGAAAATTATCCAAAACTTAAAATTTTGTTTTTAGATCATTATCTAAGGCCCACTAAAACGAACTGTATTATTTTTTCCTGAAAAAATTGAAAAAAAGTTCGAAAATTTTGAAATTTTCAGTGGTTTACACCTCAGAATCATGGTTTTAAGTCGCCATATCAATATTTGCCTGGCTGTCACTTCCACCCTGTATTAATTTGTGGACATTTTGCCACCACTCCTACAGTAGCAAATGAAAAATCTGTTTCCTCTTATACACAAACATAACTATACACAGATATGTTGCCAAAAGAACTGCAGGATCACCAAAGAGATACTAGAGAATGCCCCTTAGTTCCTTAGTCAACTCTTACGACATGCACGGATGGAGATGTAGCTAATATGACGGTCGACTGGTCTAGTAGGTAGTGACCCTGCCTGTGACGCCATAGGTACGTCAGTACACTAAGTAGTCTGTGGCCATAGGTCCTGGGTAGGTGCAAACATTGATATGATGAATATCAATGTTTGTTTCCGAGTCATGGATGTTTGTATACTTATCTATGTATTTATAGGTATATACCGTTGCTTAGTACCCACGACACAAGACCTTAGGGATCTTAGTGTGGGACTAGGTCAATGTGTTGTGTAGTGTGTAAATATTTATTTATTATTTATTTAATATATTCTAGTAAAGCACCACATCAGCGCAGCACCCCGTATTTAGTTATCTGAAAACAGCAAACAACATTCGTGTCACTGTTATATTATAACCGATATTATAATAATGACTAGGAAAGAATAACCAGCAGCAATTGCAGCATGCTTGCAACGGTTTGGCAGTGAGATAACCGATGCAGTTGTGCAAGTCGACCCGGAGCATTTTTATGTAACACTTCTTATTACATAGCGTAAATAATAAATAGTATATCAAGTTGCTAACTAGTTATAATATCAGTCGTGTTAGGGAAACAAGAGTTGAATTACTGGTTTGATGTGTACGCTGTGGTGTTTGTTGGAACATGATAGGCAAGTAGTCCAGTGCACGACATCCTTTAAGAAGTAGAGTAAGTATGTTGATGGGGCCTTTTTTACCAGCGTAGGGACGTAAGTTAAAGTTGATGATGTCTGTATCTTTTTAAAGTTTGAGAAAAAGACAGTATCAACTTTCAGATAGGATATTTGACCTTTGGAAAGATCGGCCCTTAGATATTCGGTGCCGTTACGTATTTATAGATTTTTGTCTTATAGGTGCTATAGATTTGTGTATTTTATTGCGTAGTGAAATGTATATCTTCAAATATGAACCTGATGTTATAAAATGAAAGAAGAATATATTATTTCACCTATGCATGTCAGTAGCAAGAATAGCAGATATTTCGTTTAGTTTAGTACTTTATGTTCCTGCCTATTATATAAGTACACAGTTTTATCTTGAATTTTATTTATTGACTTCACATTAAAAATGGACTATGAAGTAACCTTTTTAAAGTCACACTGACTGTTCATTATTAGAGCTATATTTTACTAGTGTCGTAATTATTACCTTTAGTTTTCCGCTCGGACAACATAAAAATGACATAAAATATAAAATCATAACTCAAGCAATGACTATATATTGTAGTATTATTGAGAAATTACTCAAACTCAGAGCTAGGGCATAAGACATTAATTTCTTTGATTTTGAATTAAATTTTCATCAACAAGAATTTGATCTTAAGTCCTCTGCACTAGAACTATGATTTAAGTTTAAATTGATGGACCTATTTGAAATATGAAATTATACCTACACTATGTACCTATACTTTATAATAAAATATAGTTACCTATATGTATTTTACAATCAAGTAAAGCATCTCTTGCTAACAAAACATCGAAAAAATACGTAATTTTAATAAAATCTAAGATGAAGAATTATTCGCATACTTTGTATATCCAAATAAGCTCAATGACCTAACCTCGTGTTGTGGACATCATTCTGGGTGAAATGTCGTCATAATTAATCATGAATATTGATTGTCTGTAATTTTTCAGGGAAATGACAGATTCGCCAGTATATCCTGTCATTACACAACACGCCACAACACTAGGGGCTATCAGGTCTCCCTCCTACAAAAACACAGAAAATTCGGCGCCGGCGCACATTCACAGCCAGGCACTCAGTGGTTGCTTACTTAAGCTTAAAGTTGTAAAACAATAGATATTTCTCTGTGAGATATTAGCAATTTCTGGTTTACGTGATATAATTTTATACCTCTTTCATAAGATTAAGTTTAATTGAAAATGAAAGTGATTCTGTTCCTCGCCGCGTGCGCGCTCTGCGTCTACGGAAAAGTTACGCGTAAGTTTCTTTCAAATAACTGTGTAGTTTTAATATAAAAGAAGCTATTGGAAATCTAGTATTCTTACCAGTTTTTGTAAAAAAAAGTTTCACGATTTCTGATCGATTCCCGAATGTTTTTTGTGGATTTTCGCCTTTGATCTTTTACCGGAAATTACGAAATCTCTATTTACTCTACGACACTAGATTAGATAGATAGAGATTTATTGTACGTAGAGGCATAGAGGAATATTCCTCTACGGTAGAGGTAACTTATCCACATCAAAATATTTTATAGGTATATCATCTTTTACTTTACAATATCTTATCTTTTTTTCAATATCTGATAATTAGGAAAAAAAAACATAATTTTACGACTGTTTTCTCTATTTCTATATTTCACGAGTTTCTTTCTGTGTTAAGAAAGAATTCCGATATGTATGTTTTGTGTGTCTGGGACTAAAGAAAAGCTTTCAAAGAGTAAATAAAATGTTCTTACAACTATTTGCGGAAACTACTTCTTTCTTCTAGGTATGTAATTCTATTAGCTCTACATTTCAGTAATCAGTCAGGGGCCTGATTCTCGTCATTCTCGATATATCTCTAAACTCGAGTTATTTCATATATTAAAATACAAAATGGCGAGTTTATGATTAACCTTATTACACTCCACATTTTTTTTACATTATTAATTACACGGTAATTAAGTAAGTTAGCACACGAGTAACTTTATCACCTTACCTAGATGACGTCAAATATTTGCATTTCGTACTAAAATTTTACTCCTGTGCAAATGCAGGGCTTCACTAGAATACATCAGCAGCATTTCCTTTTGTGAATGTCATAAGAATCGACTAGAAAACTCTATCCGGCGATAAACTAGCAACTTGTCACTAACATCTGCCGCTTTGTTAAACGTGGCTGTGGGATCTCCCTTAAGATTTCGCAGTTTTGGCTACCCTATTTCGGGAATAGGGAGCGGGAAAACGTGGGTGACGGAATGGTGGCCAAGGGACGCTTTAAGGCCGAGGGGCAGACCACCTGCCCGATGGTCAGACGATATCCGAAGGGTTGCTGGACAGCAGTGGATGAGATTGGCCCAGGACAGAGGACAGTGGCATAGGGAAGAGGAGGCCTTTACTCAGCAGTGGATGTAGGAGGCTGTATAGATAGATAGATAGAGTGGGAAAATAGCCCCGTGTATATGTATGTATGTATATACTACTACTACTTTACGTCAATTTGAGATTATATTTTACAGGGCAAGTACTTGACATAGAAAAAACATGAATATCAAGGTGTGCTACCTATAGTGGGGTGTACTGAGCATACCCGACACCCCTCCGTGGCATTAATCTGACTTCACTGTTTCCACGTAGGTAGAGTTATATTCAGAAACTAATGGGTTGTTAATGGTTATACTATACATTCTACCATTAATACCATGGTTTTTCATATATAAAGGAGAAAAGAGGAGTACCTAAAGATGTAGACGATTAAATATTTCATCTTAAAATTTGCAATATTAAAGCTGTAACAAACCGTGTGTATTCGTTACTGAGTAACGGGTACTGCATCAAGTACCGAGTAACGAAACGTTACCCAGGAATTCGTCTCGTTACTCGCATGTAATACACTGTTTCGGATTGCAAGTGGTGTATTGATACTTTTGTTTTTGATCGTATGTTCTACCAATGCGCGTGATGCAGTTCATTTAAATCGCTTATTTCAAAGAACGGTGATTAGGTTTGTTTAAAGTACTTATAATTTTTTTTTAATCGTCAAAGTTTTTTACTGTTTAGTACCTACTATTCTTTGTAATATAACTTAAGTTTGTTGTTAAAATTTTCTAAATAGTAAATCCATTGCAAATTTGGTCGTTCCGTCGACAGTTCATGTCGATTCGACTCGTTACCATACTACATACTATAGTTACTACACCATATGCTGAAGTAACGAGTTCAGTAACGATACGATAGTAACGAGTACTCATGGTCAGAGTAACGAAACATACGGGTACGCTTTTATTCGTTACATTTACACCTCTAATATATATATATCCCAAATATTCCTAAGGAGTCCTTGAATTATAAAACCTACGCATATTTTATGTTATACACATAGGTATAACGTATAACAAACGATCTCAGTAGAATAACATTCGTTCAAAGTATACAAATGGGTTATTATAGGTACTGGGAGCAACTAATAAAATAAATTAAAATAATTTTATTTATCTGGGTATCTAACAATCAAGGACTTAAAGGACAGTCATAATACTAATGTCCAACGTAAGTCATATTCTAAGCAAAATGAAGTCTGATCGCTACAATTCCACTTTTTTGCGGAATAGGTTTCTTATGCAAAAAAATCCGTTAACTTATAAGGTACGAATCTTGTAATAGCGTAAAGCGTTAGCAAAACACGTACAAAACTGTTGAATAAATATGCCATTACAACGCTATAATTATAAAATATTTGCTATCGTATTATTATTGCAAAATAGCCTACTGCTGGCCGGAAGTTCGGCTGAAATTCGCACATTTTTCTACTCTAGTGAGATTTATAGTTATTATTACTAGTGGACGCCCGCGACTCCGTCCGCGTGGACAACAGAAATTATCCGGGATAAAAACATTTTCCCGGGAGAAAAGTATCCTATATGTTAAGTGGGACCTGTCACAATATATTCCTACATCAAAATCGGTTTAGCCGTTTTTGAGATTAGCGTGTACAAACGCACAGACAAACCGACAAACAGACAAAAATTCAAAAAATCATTATTTTGGGTACTATTGCGTTCATAAAGATCTCCTATAATATTTTTTCTCATATATCTTCCATGTATAGACAGCGATCCGTTACATTTTTATTATATGTATGGATAGAATAGATTATGGTTTAGATTAAACTCTCACTAAACTCCCGTCAATCATAGATCAAGATCAAAGTTGCGGTTGCGGATAGTAGATTAGACTTCAACTGTTTTCTTTTTTTAAAGTCAGTAATTAGGTGTTTTTCCACTTGACGGCACGAACACGGCTTTTCGTCATCTAGGGAACCGTGTCGTTATCGTGTCGTCTAATGGAAAAACCCGCCATACTATTTAATACATTTTTGCTTCCAAAAAAGACGTGGTCGTGTCGTCCAGTGGAAAAACTCCCATTCGCATTTATCTCGATTGTGTCGCGGTTGGCTGTAAACATACGTAAACTGAAATAAAGGTTCTTGACAAAGATCGTTGACATATACAGGATGATTTTTGGTCGTCAACGTTCCCGAAAACTATAGAATCTCCTCGTCATTACGATAATTTTTCTCCATGGAAGCATACCTGGGAAGTGTCTGGTTTCCAAAATATTAGGGTCCAAACTTGAGTAAATAGACTGCGTTTTTCTGCATAAATTCACATTAACGCGTGTAGCTAGATTTTTTCACGAGAAATAATTAATATCTGTCTATGAAAAAACTAGCATAAACACTGTACACTATAAATTTCGCCCGATCAAGTAATAAAAAAAATAAAAAAATTCACATCGATTCCCAACATTTTTTTTGGCATAAACTTACTTTATTTGAGGTATACGGAGTACGGACCCTTCGTTAAGGGTGGCAACGAAAAAACATCCTGTATAATATACTTTAAGGTCGAGACATCTCGACGCTATGGTCTCTGGTGATCGCTAAGGAAATGCAATAGGGACAAGGTGTTTCCGTTCACTACCGGTCGCAGAGGAAGTTTCCGATTGGTTTGGCGCCCCTGAGATCTATGTCACTGATTGGATAAATTGGGCGGCAGAGAAGTCCCTGAATGCCAATAAGAACTTAATTAATAGGAAAGGTAAACCTTTTTTGACGAGGGCAATGTTAATGCAACTTAGATCTCATAACATAATTATGTAAATAAGATAAATGAAAATGTATTGTCTCCATTAGGTAGGATTTAAGGAAAAATATAAATTAAAACACCGGTTTTTAATGAAGAAATCTGAGTTATCTTTTAAGAGAGTTATCTTTTATTATGCCATCATCTCACTAGGCTGCACGGTACCTATTTACTTTAATCATCTTTAATATAATGAAAAAGGTTAATCCAGTTTCCAATGTACTCGTATCACTTTTAGATTTAATATAATCTCTTAATATTCTTTTTATGTAATTGAAAGAAAGCAGACAACTCAAGCTTACGATACATCTTCTATGCGTTAACTTATTTATAATTAGAACTTCTAAATACTAGGTATCTCAAATCTCAAATCACCCAATTATCTTATTCTATGAAATTGTATCACTTGCTTCCAGCGGATTATTTCCCGCAATGCAAGAAGAGCGACCCTCAGATCGAGAAGTGCGTCCTGGATGCGGTGGAGGGTCTGCGCCCGCGCCTGAATGGGGGGCTGCCGGAGATCCACGTGCCTGCCCTAGAGCCCTTCATCGTACCGACCCTGAAGCTCGACCGGACGGCTCCTAACCTGAGGCTGAAGGCCGTCATCAAGAATATGAAGGCTATTGGCGGATCCAACTTCAAGATTGAGAAATTGAAGTAAGTCCTGTAGAAATATGAACAATATATTTAGTAAATTTCGAAATGCAAATTCACATCATCATCGTTTCAACCGTTAAGTCCACTGCTGCAACATAAAGGCCTCCTCTAATAACCTCCAGATCGCTGATCTATTGAAAGTGGCCCGCATTTAGCAGATACCCGTGGTCCTGATGACCCCTGGTCCGGTCAGGGCATGTCCACTATCACGCCGTTATTACTTTGCTATTGCAAAGAGAATGGAATACCAACATTACTATATCCCAAATGACTTTCGGTTTTTTGTTGTTGTTTCCGGTTCCAATATTAAATAAATATAAATAAAATAAATAAATAAATAAATATCACACATCCCAAATGTCCCACACTAAGATCCCTAAGGTCGGTTTAAGCAACGGTTTTGTTGTATATAAACATTCCGAAACAAACATCGATATTTCCATGTTTGGACCTACCGGGATTCGAACCCAGGACCTATGGCGTCGCAGGCAGGGCCACTACCAACTACACCAATCGGCCGTCGATATTATAAAGATGGATTTTAGTTTGGGCCAAGAAAAATGACTGAGTCTTTTGAAATACGAGTAATTATAACAGTGAGTATACCTAGTTACTTCTTTAACAAAAATATAGCTATTTTTATTACCGTATTCTCAAAATGCAAATTTTGATACCTTTCAAAGTCCACAGGTTTGTAAATTAATTCTGACCTCATAAGTTAAAAGGATTCTATAATAATTTATACCAAAAAACCCTGTTAAATCCTAAACTGAAGTGCCTTGACATAGTTTTGCAATCCTTTATAAGGTTAAGATAGACCCGCACCCAAACTGGCTTGCAAAATAAGTAGCTAATTTGGCTTAATAATAATAGGGTTATATATTTGCAAACGAATATAATGGATGTTTCATAATAGCCTCTTGAAAGAAATCTATGCTGCTAGTTAGGGTATTATGACAGGTTTTATGTTACAATAACACCCGCCGGTTTTTTGCTTCTGAGTTAAAAATATAATATGTAGGCGGTTCTTGTTTAATCACATAATAATAGCAATAATTTTGTCTCGATAACACTGAAAACTGCTTCTTGAGCGATGCTAGTCCGTAGTTCCGATTTCAGGTCCGTAGTTTTCAAAATATCATCGTCATTTTAGTTAGATATTATATATTTATCAGAGTGGACTTTGGTAAGTACGAGTATCTCGTTTACGAGTATGATCTGCACAGTCGTGTGTATATGTAAGGTAGGTCTAAGAGCCAAATAAATGTACGTATGTCTAAGGTAGGCAGGTACATGCTATACCTGGCATTATGACATCTCGATGCAACAAAGATATTTTTATTTTATACGTGTTCGGTCATCCGAGGAGTGTAACCCTGCCAAGGCCTTTTGCGCTAGCTGTGAACCTAGTAGGTATGAAATATCGGTGAAAGTAAATTATAGGCACATTGTATATATACATTATTAATTTGTAAGTATAAATTAAAATTGACCTACAAATTATGAACACCACAAAATAAATGAAACTGGGACAAGCTTTGCACCTAAATTGAACCAAGGAATCGCGTTATCCCCCTTTTTCACTCCTTTAGGGGTCAAATTTCGAAAAATCCCTTCTTAATGACTGCCTACGTTGTACAAAGAACATATACCTACTCCAAGTTTCAGGTAACTTTAATCAGCGGTTTAGGCTGTGCGTTGATCCATCATCAGTTATTCAAAACATTTTATGTAAAGATTTACTATTTACCAACACATGGTATTCAATTTTAACTAAAATGCTCTATAACTAATTATTCCAGGATAAACCTGAACAATAAGTATGCAGCAGAGATCCGCATCCAGATCCCGAGGCTGCAGGTGGCAGGCGACTACGACGTGCACGGCTCCCGACTACTCACCCTGGACATCAACGGAAAGGGGAAGCTGAGGAGCAACTTCAGTAAGTACGAATGACAGTTTCAAGATTTAAGTCAAGAGGATAGGTTGTGACCCATTTTCATTACCCCTTCTGTTAGAGC
This sequence comes from Carposina sasakii, assembly GCA_014607495.2. NCBI lineage: Eukaryota > Metazoa > Arthropoda > Insecta > Lepidoptera > Carposinidae > Carposina > Carposina sasakii. Next base: position 3,978,982 of record CP053151.1, on the reverse strand, counting down.
ATGGTACAAAATTGATATTCGTTTTTTGGCTATGGGCCGATGTTTCCAAAGGTGAGATAGCCTATCTGAAGAATAAATTTGATGCTGGTTGGCTCTAAAACTTAATATGGAAACATTTTTTCATTTTCATGTCTTATTAATATTTATAAGATCTGATCATAGGAAAAATAGCCCCTAAAACTGAATCGATAAATTTTTTTTTGTTGTTTAGGAAAGATTATGGGTGTATTTATACTCGTAAATGATTAGTTAATAGGTACAGTGTACGTTTGCCTATCATTCTGCCCTATGGCTATGCTAGCTTAGTCTCTCTGTTTATCCACATGACTGCCCCATTTGAGTTCATGGTTCTTTATATCTATACTAGATTAGCCGAAAAAAGTGCAGTATGATCGAAAAAGTCATCTTGTTAATAAAAACACAATATAATGAATTTACAGCTGGAATCTCCGTGATCGCTAAGGGTATTGCCAAGCCGGTGGAGAGGGACGGGGTGCAGTACCTGCAGGCAGAGAAGATCATCACCAAGGTGAAGATCAACCACGGTCAGGTCGCTATCGATGATTCGGAGAGACCAGTTGCAGGTAAGTCTTTGATTAATCTGCTCCACATATTGCGGCGTCTCATACACAGTGAAAGCCGAATTCATATAAATTATGCCTCTGCACTGAACTAAAGTGATGAAATTAAATCTATGTGGTCTTAGACCACTACCGAATAACCTAGGTGGTTAGACAATGAAATAGTTTAGCATCGACATTTTGTCGCAACACTGCGAAACAAAGGTTGAAGCAAAAATAGATTCGATCCAGAAATAATGTTCTATGTCTAACACCCCAGATTCGTATTCGGTGTACCTACTACTTTACCTACTTCCATAATATTCTTAACTTAGACCTTAAAAAAACCTTGATTAAGAACGAATTCCTCCTTTACAGCGTCTTCCGCAGCTTCATTCTTCAACGCCAGTCCGAATGTGGTGCTGGACATTCTTGGCCCCCTGATTGACGAGACCAGCGCAGCTGTGCTCAAGGCCTATATCAACAAGGCGTTGGCAACCATCCCCCTTAATGAGATCCTGGTTGATGACACTGCTTAAACCTCGGATGCAAGATTGAGCAGTTGGGCAGTTTGATAATTTATTTATGTAATTTACGTGGATTGTTCTACATAAGAAGATCGCAAAGCGATTTTGTTTGGTAACGTTTTTATTAGCTTTTTTACAATGTACGCGTAGGTACAAGATAGCAAAACAAAACTAATGTCCTCAAAGATGCGTGTAATCCATGGACAAATGGAGCCAAGAGGAAGTCTTATAAAAAATACGCCCGTAGAAAATATGGCCGCCAATGCATGGGGCATGGAGGAAGAATAGAATAAGAGAGGGGAATTTTTTTCTGTGGTTAACACAGTGTAGGCTACCCTGAGGATAGCTAAGGCTTTGGGTTATACGTCCGTTTTCTGTCCTAAAAGGTTGTATCTAAAACAATCTATTTATCAAATTACATTCCGCCTTCAATATATCAACCGGACTATATTTCAATTTGCTATTTAGTGGTTAGTGCTGTGCGTTCAGTGCGTTGATGAGTCAGTAGTCATAGCGTGTATAGAGGTCAAAATTTAGAATTTAGTACCTACATGGCTACAATATCCAGACAAAACACAACTAAACAGCCCAAGTCCCAATGCTCAAAGATTAAGAAAAAATATATTTATTTTATTTACTTTAGATTATAAAAACTTAAGTTATAAATCCATACCCTTTACAAGTATCCCGTGAACGTTTTTCAGTTTACAAAACATTGTTTATTTCAGTACCTTAGAGCCGAGATCAATGGTCAGATAGCTTCGAAAGACAGGTTCAAATTTTATCTTCAGATAGGCTTGTACGTTGAAAAATCAGCTCTAAATTATTAACTTTTGTTGACACATAGAAAAACCTAAATTTTCTAATGTACTTCTAATTGGACACCAAAGAGTACCTGGCTTAGTTATAAGTTAATGATAAGGATAATTTAATAAAAAATCAGGTTTTTAATAAATGTTTCTACCTACTACATTTTGTTTTCATTTGAGATAGTCTCGCTTGTCGCCTGTAATGTTAACCTATGTAAGTTTTTATATGGGAAAATACTAAGGACTACCAAGGCAAATAGATAATGCAATATCGTTTGGCATCGACATTCGTTAGTTCTACACTCCCATTAATAGCGGTTGGAATACATCTCCATGTGACTTGATAAGTTATAATTCCGTTAATGGCAGTGAAGCTCGATAATGGTTCATTATGTCCCTTGTAAAGTCCCATTATGTGCCTTGATTTATAGTAAGTTACCTACATAAACTCGGAAGCGGAAGTAGTAGGAAGTACATAATTCATGTAAGTCAATTATAGATTATACCTATAGATATTGAATACAAATAGCAAAGTTCTAAGTATTACTCTTATGTTTATGTACATAATGGACTAAAAACTATACATGAACGTACGGCTAGTTCCCAAAAATATGGGATCCCGAAAGAGATTCTAACACGAGCCAACAGCCACATGTAGCTTAAACACATGGAGACAAAAACTTATGTAGCATAAAACTTGTTCTGTTTTTTTCTTTACCTCTACCTATACAGGGTGATTTTTGGTCGTCAACGTTCCCGAAAACTATGGAATCTCCTCATCATCACGATCATTTTTCTCCATGGAAGCATACCTGGGAAGTGTCTGGTTTCCAAAATATTAGGGTCCAAAGTTGAGTAAATAGACTGCATTTTTCTGCATAAATGCACATAGACGCGCGTAGCAGGATTTTTTCACGAAAAATAATTAATATCTGTCTATAAAAAAACTAACATAAACACTAGACACTATAAATTTCGCACGATCAAGGAATTTAAAATTAAAAAAAAAAACCCAGCATTTTTTTTGGCATAAACTTACTTTATTTCATGTATAGAATACGTACCCTTCGTTAAAGGTGGCCACAAAAAAACACCCTGTATATTCAGTACTACAATAGAATACGTTTGTACCTTCTTAAATAATTAGCCTGGATATTACTTATACTACTTGCAGTCTACATATTGCATACGCAAGTAATTCTCAAAGCATACATATTTATTCCTATTTAAAACTAATTATTCACATTTAGTATTCCATTTTTTACCCTAAGTATGTATAATCGTAGAGACCTTACTGCGAGGCTAAATGCACATATGGACCTAAGTAACTATGGTCGTACTATAAACCTTTTATAAGCAGAACTTGTTTTATATTTAGTCTTAGATCAAGTTCAGAAGTGTTTAATAGTGTTCTAATATGTCGAGATTTCTGTTGAAATATATTATTATAGCGATTAGTTTAAATAATGTTTTTGGGAGAGGAGTAAGGAATAACACAAATGACATCTCACAGAATGAAGGTATGTATTAAAGAAAGATGTACTTTTCAGGTAGCTATTCGATTTGACAACAACTCTAACTCCATAAATTTTGTCTAGATAATCTGTTAATGTCCGTATTCCTAATTATCTAATATTATAAATGCTATTATTATCTAGAAACGAGACAACTCTTACTCCATAAAAGCACTTTGGCCATACTGCAGATTTGAGAACTGAAAATCATTTTTTCATCATTTTAGATAATCTGTTACGTATGTCCTCTATTAGGTATTCCTGACAGTTTCACACATTTTTAATAAACGTAAAAAAACCGGTCACCAAATACTGTTACTCGTACTTCCATAGTACCTACCTCAGGATGCCACTACAGCGACCCAAACGTGGCCAACTGCATCCAGCGCATGGCGGAACAGAGCCGGCATCTGCTGGCTCAAGGAGTGCCCTCCTTCGGCATCCAGGCCCTGGAGCCGCTGAAGATACCCAGCATCAGACTGAGGCAGCACAACGTGCCGAAGAACAACTTCAAGTACGACGCCTGGCTCTCAGATGTGACGTTGAACGGGTTGACCAATTATACGTTTAATAAATTGGAGTGAGTATCTATATTATATCGAGCTAGGATTTTCATCATCATTATTATCTGCCATATGAAGTCTACTGCTGAATATAGGCCTCCCCCAACAACCTCTACTCCGCTCGGTCGGAAGCGGCCTGCATCCAACCGATACTCGCGAGCTTGGCTAGGTCGTCCGTCCATCTCGTGGGTCGGATAATATTATAGTAAAAATATTGTAGTCATATCAAAAATATATTGTTGACGAAAACCTTCATTTCATGAAAAACATTTTATAGCAGAGAATGACTCAGAAGTCTGCTAAATAGAGCAGAGTCCACCAAGTTTGCCGTATTCTGCTGTAATTAAATATTAATATCTGAACAAGCCAGAAAATAGGGTTATATACATACATACATATAATCACGCCTTTATCCCTTACGGGGATATCTTTACATTTCCGCATAATGCATGATCTGGCTATATACAACAGAATACGTATAGATGTTATTTTACCTACCAAGAGCATCCTTCCCAGTGTATACCCCTCGGAGCTGAAAGTGACAGCGGACGTCATCCTGCCCCGCCTCGTGCTGCACGGCGAGTACGTCGTCATCGGGGAGTTCCAGATGCTGCCCGTTGAGTCCACCGGGAAGATGGCGGCTAATTTCAGTGAGTAGCAAATCTAGCTATTAATTTTTTTTTACAAATGACATAGGAACTTCTCATGTTGCCGAGGATGCACCCGTAGACGGGTGTTCTACTTAAAACCTCCAAAGTAAGCTGTTGGAGATGGTTCAACATTGAGTAGGTGGATGTGAATTATAGAAAAAATACCAAATTCGATATTTTTTCAGAAAAAGTAGGGGGCTCGTCGATCTCGAATGGTCTACAGCACAAATAGGATTCTCAGCCTATGTTGAGAGATGTCATAAGACGGCCATAGTTTTTCTCGCATTTATGATTTGTGAGTGTAATTCTTGTTTGCAGCTCAATGCACTGCCGCCCTGGAGGCTCTTGGTGCCAAGGTGCATAAGAGGATGGTGATCAGAGACGCCACTGTAAGGCTTCGGTGTATTGGACCAGTTCATGCTGACCTGATGGAGGCACACTCCACTACTGGAGAGATGGGTAAGTTTATCCGCGTAGCTATTTCTTACCACCTCTTACCGAGGGAAGAATCACCACGATGCGACATTTGTAATGTTTTTTCCCAAGAATTTCTAAAGGTTCTATATTTGTTTGCTTTTTTCTTATCAAGGAGAGCAGACAATTATTATTCTCAGCATTCTTGCCATGCCTAATTGCAAAGTTTTTACTAAAATAGTTTTTACGTAAAATAAATGAATTACTAACATTTTGACCTCTCTTCCAGAGATGATAACCAATCACGTGGTCCAAATGCACTCTGCCGACCTGGCGAAGGAGATCCAACCCGCAGTCGAGACAGCCCTGGCTATGGTCCTCGAAGACGTCGCCAACAAATTCCTGAAGCACGTGCCTTCTGAGATGGTCTTCCCAAATTAGGGCCTTGGGAAAGAACCCTGATAGCTGTGACATTATATTTGTTGCCTGTCACTCTGCCCATATTTATTGTAGTGTACGCCTTTACGAGATAAGCTATGGTTGTGTAGATGGACTCGTCTGTAATTAATGTGTACTCGTATTATTTTTTTATTTTCTAGATTAGAGGAAACAGTTTCGTTATTATGAAGAGCTTCGAAATCTGTTTCGCTCTTACAAAGAGAGTTTGTTACTAGAGTGTTTGTTTACAGATAGTTTATTTGTATGTTGTATTTATCTAATTAAATATTAAGTAACTTATTTAGAAAATAAATGTTACATTATCTTTATTTATCAGTGACGTTATTTATGCGAGAAACGCAAGGTCATAAGAATCCCAATGAATCCATATACAGGATGTTTTTTGGTCGTCAACGTTCCCGTAAACTACGGAATCTTATCATCACGATCATTTTTCTCCATGGAAGCATACCTGGGTAGTGTCTGGTTCCCAAGATATTAGGTTCCAAAGTTGAGTAAATAGACTGCGTTTTTCTGCATAAATGCACATAGACGCACGTAGCAAGATTTTTTCACGAGAAATAGTTAATATTTGTATGAAAAAACTAGCATAAACACTGGACACTATAAATTTCGCCCGATCAAGTAATAAAATAAAATAAATATTTACTTCGTTTCCCAGCAAAAAAAAAATGCATTTTGCAACTTACTTTATTTAAAAATGATCGTGATGATGAGGAGATTCCGTAGTTTTCGAGAACGTTGACGACCAAAAATAGAGTAGAGAGTAGTAGAGTACGTACCCTTCATCAAGGGTGGTAACTAAAAACATCCTGTATAATCAGACTTAGACTGATCTCTATGAAATGTTTAACCTATATTACATAGAAAGTAATTTAATCCCGAAAAATTATCTGGAAGCATATTATGCTAAAAGTTATGAAAGTTTTCATTGTATTTCCATTAAACTGTGGATGGCCGAGTACATGAATATAGAAAAAACTTTACTTCAAGATAACTGTGAATTAGAAGCCGACGACTTGTGACTATGATGAAACTGTTGTTGCACATTCATTGCCGGCTCCACATCAAACTGATACCGAAGTTTAACACAAAACAAGCAATGTAGTGTGAATTACATGAAATATACCGCTGTAACTGTGTCGAATTACCAATACACTAACACGTGGCTTCTTACATCACTATTACGATTATTACTACATTGCCCTCGAATATTGCAAACAAAACTCTCACGCAATTTCATGTCTTAACACTGTTCTTTTTAAAGTTGTTTATGTGATTGAATAAAAGGTTTTTAGGCCATAGACCTAGAGTTATTCTGCTAAGTGTGTCGACACACTGCTAATGGTTGCATTGTCATTCAACTATTAAAGTTTATGCAGAATTACTTAATAAAATTATGCGGAGACATTTTGATACAGATAGAGTGATCAAATTGCGTGATCACTCTATATCGGTAGAAGGTGGAGATAAATGTTGAAAAAAACTTTAACTTAAGTCCATTTGCACTAACTGCCTGAATCTATGTATTTCATAATTTTCGATTACACCAAACAATTACTCTGATATTAAGTAATAGAAATGATAATTTCTCTTGAGATAACTATGAGATTGCAGGCAAGATTCATAGTCACGTTCTATATTCTATTAAAGTTAGGTTTTAAAAAGAACTCACTCATTTGTTACTTCAAGTGTCAAAATGTGGAGATCAATATTTATAATCTGTGCAGTGCATTGTGTATTAGGATTTAAACCGGGGTTTATTAACTGTAAGTGCTTTGTTGCGTTAACAGGTATACAGAGGCTGGTAACATTTGTTTAAGAACCGATTTTCCAATGGAAAAGTAGCTTATCTGAAGGATAAAGTTGATGCTGTCTTTCTCTAAAACTTGATCAAGATAGAGACAGCATCAACGTTACCCTTCAGATAGGCTATCTGACCATCGGCCCTAAATCCGACTTTACCTGTATATGGTCTAACTTTGATGCAACAAAGATTTTTCTGTTGTATATGTGTAAAAATGTAATAAGCTACCTCTATACTTACTGCGGCAAGTACATAACTATTAAATCAAAAGTTCGACTTGGATTTACAATCTTATTAAAACACTAGTGGACGCCCGCGACTCCGTCCGCGTGGACTACAGAAAAAACAAAATGTCGAAATTATCCGGGATAAAAAGTAGCCTATATGTTAAGTGGGACCTGTCACAATATATTCCTGAAAACTGCATCGAAATCGGTTCAGCCGTTTCTGAGATTAGCGTGCACAAACGCACAGACAAACAGACAAACCGACAAACAGACACACAGACAAAAATTCCAAAAATCATCGTTTTGGGTTCTATTGTGTTGATAAAGGTCTCCTATAATATTTTTTCTCATATATCTTCCATGTACAGACAGCGATCCGTAACATTTTTATTATATGTATAGATAGATATGTGTATTATAAATTAAGAATCATAAAATCTCTCTGTAAAGTGATTTTTTTATGTTACCTTGCAGTCGGAGGGTTCGTGTGTCCACGTGAGGAGAGGGCCCTCGGACGCTGCCTCCGCGACGCCCTCTCCGCCTACATACCTCAGCTAGCCACAGGTTAGTGACCAGCCAGATGTCCTAAGGAACCATCTTACTGCTTAAAGTGTCCCGCGGAGAATGAGAGGCCCAAGTGACAGTGGTTTGTGAATAAGGCAGTATTTACTTCCGAATAACCTTAGACCTGAGGTTCTTGGGAAAAATTCTTTATTGCAATGTCTTTCTTATGCTGACTTCCTACGGTGCGTGATCTTGCGGGTCATTGCGCACAGACAGACACCTTACTTAATATACTTAAAGTTTTAGTAATTAGAGTTCTACGTCTTATTTACTAGCTACGGATACAAAAAGTGCGACTATCTCCACGTCTATTAATTACGTCATGAAATTGAGCCACATTCCGGAATTAATTACTAACATGGAAGTTTTGCGTTTCGCAAGTTTTGTTTACACAAGAAAAATCGGGTCTCTATTGAATCTTTTATAATAGTTGCGCTAATACGGAAGGCTGTATACAGGGTGTTTCGTTGCAACATTTAATGAAGGGTATGTACTCTATACCTCAAATAAAGTAAGTAAAGATGTAAATTTTTATGAAAAAAAAAAACTTGATCGAGCGAAATTTATAGTGTCCGCGGTTTATGCTAGTTTTATCATAGACAGATATTAATTATTTCTCGTGAAAAAAATCTTGCTACGCGCGTCTATGTGCATATAGAAAAACGCAGTTTATTTACTCAACTTTGGACCCTAATATATTGGGAACCAGACACTTCCCAGGTATACTTCCATGGAGAAAAATGATACATCAAAGATTAGATACTTACATATCTCACGAAAGGTGTAAATAAATAAATGAATGTGCTATTGCTTTTATATTATTTTGCCAACACACGCTGGAATAGTCTGTCAAAGTTGCCAAAGGTTTATTTAGAGATTTCTAAACTAATTTTGGAATATGCTATCATTGCACGAATATGAACAGGAATTCTAATCTTTTTGTCTATATTCAGGTGTACCAGAATATGGTGTGCCCCCATGCGAGCCGCTGGTGGTGCCTTCCATGTCCGTACAGCAGTCCTCTGGACCCATCCACGTGACATCACACTACTCTGACGTCACCGTCAGGGGCCCGGCTAGTATGAAAGTTAAGGATGTACGGTAAGTGTATGAAGTTATTATCATTATCGAGTAAAGGAGGTGAAGTGAACCTAGCTCGCTCTGCCCGCCCGCTAGCGGTGTGGCCTGCGCTTAAGGATTTTCTGAAAATTGTCACTTAGCTATACCTGAGGAGGGTTGGCGAGCGCAGGCCACACCTGCAAGCTAAACTATGGGGTTCACACTGAAAACTACGGATGGGCGAGCGAGCGGAGCGGGCGAAGCGAGCGGAGCGGGCGAAGCGGGCGGAGCGGGCGATGCGGGCGGAGTGGGTGAACCGAGGGGTGTGGATGGGAGAGCGAGAGGATAGCGTCGACTAGTCCGTACTTGAAACGGGGAGGACGGGCGAACAAACCGGGCGAGCAAGCTGGCGGGCAAGCGAAGTGAACGAGTAGCTTCGCTGGAATCGTTGGATATTTCGTTAGCTTCGCTCGCATCGCTGACATAGGTTAGTCGGTAGTTCGCGGTGTAAACCGAAGTATGTACTCGTAAAGAGGTGAAACGATGTCCGCCCGCTTAGATCGCTCGCCCTCCCGCTGGCGGTGTGGCCTTCGCTTTACCTGAAATAAATTCATTGGTACACGACCGTGACTGGGATTAAACTCACGCCTTCCGACTGAAAGATAATCATGATTTCAGAACTATAAGAACAAGCGATGTCTATAAAGGTTCATACCATTATTTTAACGATCGTCGACGGTTAAATTTGACGTTTCTAAAAAGTTCTTTCAATTTTATATTATTTCCAGTGTCGATTCCTCTAAACACGAGGTGGTGGCGAAGATCTACATTCCTGAGCTGAAGATGAAGGGGCGCTACAAGTTGTCCGGACAGCTCCTGATGCTGCCCATAGAGGGAGATGGACTATTCTCTGCTAAATATGGTAAGTATTATTTCATTCTATGTGGTTATGTATTAACAATGAAGAGGCTAAATGTGTAATATTGCATACTATATTTAGTACAATCAACATAAGTTGCTATTAAACTGTATAGAGGGAGGAAATATTTGGAACGTCCCTTTAGTCTTTAGTCGAAAAAAACGGTGTATTACTTTATTAGACATTGTTGAAGCTAGAAACTGTCTAAATTTGACAGATACTCCATACATTTTGCTGTTAAATGTCATTTTAAACAGTGTTTAACTTAAGATGCGGTTTTATTATAACACAGATTTTTTTTTCAGGTAATATTAATGCGGTGATCACACTAACTCTGGGACGGAAGAAGCGACCCTCAGGAGTGGATGCTCTGTCCTGTGAAAGACTGAACGTAGCCTTCCACGTCGGGTCAGCTGCCATGAAACTGGACAACTTGTTTGGCGGTGACAGCGATTTAGGTATCATTTATATCGGTATAACGTTGATTCAAAATGCTCAATACGAATACGTATTACAAAAAACTCCCTTCTCCTTAGATACAAATATACCTACATATACACAAGTGTCTAGGAAAATAATAACGTCTATTTTTCAGGTAATGCAATGAACAAATTCCTAAACGACAATTGGGAGAAGCTAACAGTAGAATTCCAGGCCCCGATGGAGGAAGCTCTTCGGGACTTCCTGAAACCCCTCGCTGACCATGTGTTCTCCACCCTTGATGCTGATGATATACTGTCTTCGTAATACCTTCGAATCGATGATAATGTCGTCGAGTGACTGGTTATGCCAGTTAAAAAAGGACTGTTTAATTTTTGCAACCAAATTTTAGTTTTAGTAATTTATTGTATAGCTCTAATGACAAGTATTTTTTATTAACTAAATGAAGTTATATTATTTTTTCTGGAAATTATTTAATTTGGCATCTGGGTCTACTATTACCCTACCTTCTTGTTGGCGGAAGAGGAAAGTTAGTGCTAGGTAGGTAGGATATATGATATATGAGGCTACTGGTTTTTTTAAAATAAAACTACAAACCAATACGGAAATATTTATAGTACTTACATACATTTATTGAGTAAGTAAGTACAACCTATCAATATTCTTAAGTACATGGTGCCTTAGTTAAAACCTAAGATATACAGTTTATTCTAAGAACTTAAATAAATACAATTTAAATAATACCCAATTACAATCAAAATAAGATCGGATTCTTTCGAATTTCCATTATTTTGTACTTTTATACATCGAATCAGCTCTGTATAATATAATATTAAAGCCAATTTTATTAACCTTAACTTAATGAATTTCTCAATTTAACTGGCCGTAAGAACTGGGTAAGGAAAAAAAAATTGATCAGGTAATATTTAGAAACACTGCGGTATTTCTACTCTATGTGTTGTTTAGCTTTGTCATATAAGACAAAATTACGTGTATTTAGATACCAACACATTCACAAATACGAATCGATAACTATTTCAACAATATCAGTCACTGGGAAACGGGCTCCGATCCTCACGTCCCTCGATATATGTCTACACTCGACATATTCACCTATAAAAATATCAAAAACCAAAATGCAACATTTGAACAGCTGATATTAATAGCATTTTAGCTTAGATGTCAACTACCTGCACTTTGGTTAAAATATCGAGTGTTTGGCAACATTAGATATGAATGTTGAGTGCTGGTGACATTGTGTCTATTAAACACACTAGCCGACACTAAATTATCAGCTGATCATCAATCCGTCATTTTGTTTTTAGATATTTGTATGAATAAATAAGTCGAGAGTAGACAAAAAACATACCTATATCGAGGCATGTGAGAATTAGGGCGTTGGACTACAACGGCATGTATTATATGTACCGTGCCATGTTATCCGAGATTTAGACACTTGAGGGCCTAAATTGAACGTCCAATCAAGTAATGCCGAATTTAACTGAACTCATGGCGTTGGATCATTTTATAAGGGTTTAGGGTTTGAGCCAAACATCGATGGGTACTTTCGTGAAGGCGGCATTGAGGAAAGCCTTGAAGTGCTTGGCGATGGCGACGGAGGCCGCTGGTCGCATCTCGTCGATGATCTCCGCTGCGTTGTTGTTGAGGAACTGGTTCATGGCCTCACCTGGAAAGGAAGATGTAGATTATTTATTGCGTCAACTTTAAAGTTAATAGAATTCCTGTTATTTCCGGTTTCCGTGGAAATTTTGGGAAATCCCTTCTTAGCTGACATAGGTGAAAACAGAAAGCCACTGTCCAAATATCATGTTTTAGCTTCAGCATTTTTTCCTCGGCATCGATGAATCAGTGTTCTAGATATTACTTTATAATAGTTGACAAATTAAATCGGAAAGATCTGTAAGACAGGTCTAGATAAAAAAATATTTATCAGATATTTACCTACTAAGAACTATTGTATGTTTTGGAAGTAATGGAAGATCCAACAGACTTACCAATAACACTGCCGTGGTTGATAGTATCCCGCACTTTGAACCTGGAGCTCCTCAGTTTGAAGTCCACCAGCAGTCTGTCAGCAGACATGTACCTCACGCCCTCCCGCTCGATCTCCTTACCGAAGATCTTAGCTATGGCGGCCACGTCACCTGGAAAAGTTATCAGTTCGTATTGATAAATTTATCAGATATTATACATATACTGTATTCCCGAAATAGGATAGCCAGAACTGAAAGATCAGAAACAAGATCCCATAGCCACTTTTAGCTAAATGAAAATGATTAGTGACAAGTTGTTAGCTTATCGCATGAGAGAATGCTCGACTTCCTTAGTGGGCTCTTTCGACGTGCACGGATGGAGACGCAGCTCTAGTGAAGTATCACATGCCAAATGATATCTATACATATAATAAAAATGTAACGGATGGCTGTCTGTACATGGAAGATATATGAGAAAAAAATTTATAGGAGACTTTTATCAACGTAATAGTACCCAAAACAAAGATTTTTTGAATTTTTGTCTGTTTGTCGGTTTGTCTGTTTGTCTGTGCGTTTGTGCACGCTAATCTTAGAAACGGCTGAACCGATTTCGATGCAGTTTTCAGGAATATATTGTGACAAGTCCCACTTAACATATAGGCTACTTTTTATCCCGGGAAAATGTTTTTATCCCGGAGAATATCGACATTTTGTTTTTTCTGTAGTCCACGCGGACGGAGTCGCGGGCGTCCACTAGTTGTCTATAATAAAAGTCAAATCTTCATATTATTTAGGAACTTTCATTTTTAACATATCCTTGGCAATATATTTTAAACAAACTCTCAAACGCAAAAACAAAGCCAGTGGGAATGTAATGTTATTAGAGACAGATCATACGTTTTATTGTACTGGTGTAATTGGCAAAGACATTACTGATAAATGTTCCTATTATGTTGTGATTTTCCTCCATACTTTGACGCAACTCTCCCACAAAAATTTAAAATCACAAAGAAAATATTTTCACACGCCATAAATGTGACACGAAGCAACAATCAAGGAAATTACTTGAAATGGTAATGATTACAAACTATCAATTATACAATCTAACTTAAAAAGACTAAAAAAGGTCTGTCGTTCTATTCTTAATGATTTGCCAACTTGGGATTGGATACAAAAATCTTGTATAAATTATCTGTCTGATATATTAGGTAAGTTCGCTTTGTTCCCAGAATGAATGCAATGTGTTTGCGAGATATTCTATATAGGTATTATATGCTTTTAGCGTCAGAGCCTGCGCACTACGGGTGGGTGAGCTTGACTTTGGGTCTTAAGGTAGTTGAACCCACACCCTTGCACTTAAAGGAATCACTGCTACTGCCCACCTCCCGGAAACCCTTAATCGCCTCGTACGATACCCACGGGCAGACATGGGGTGGTACGAAATCTACTCTGCCGGCACCACGCGGCTTAAAGGAATAATTGGGAATAATATAATAGTATCTAAATTAACTCACCAAAAGCAGCCCAGAAGTCGCCTTGTGACCTGACAGGGAAGAGAAGGACTTGACCAGTGACTTCATAGCGTCCAGTGATCTCGATGCGGGGGAGCACCAGACCCATGTCTATGCGGAGTTTCTTCAGGTCTGACCTGAATGAATATAAGAGGAATGTTAAAAAAATGTTGAATATTATGAGCTCTTTACTTTCCGCTTTTGTTTACTTTCCTTTCGCCCGATAATGTTTCAATTTTACGAGCTATAGCTAAGGAAGTCTTCATTTAGCCATGAAATGCTATTGGTGAAAATATTCCGATAACTTTGTGAACTTAGCTTTTGCTATGAAATGATTACGAAAAATGGTTACATTATCTAAACCGAACGACGAAACCATTATCTGGGTGTTGTATAAAATGCGTTTAAAATTGTTACAGTTTAGCCAAATATAAGTCACAAAGTTTATTTGAAATATCTTCATTCAGGTGCTATGTATGCAGATGGTGCAATATTATTCTGCGGTAAATTCGCTTTGACACTGTAATTTATAATAATTTCATATTTATGTCAATTCCTCAACAGTAATTTGTTATTTGCCAACTATCTTTTGCATTAGCGGTTAACGTATTTAGCGCATAGCAGGCGTAATATTGAATAATGTTATGACATACCTACTACCTAGGTATATTTAATTAGCAGATATCATATTAAAAATTAAAGGGTTCCATAAATGGGAAACAGTTTGATTAAAATTGTTGTGTTAGGGGTGTAGGTTAATATTTTTAAAGTAGGTTTGTAGTTGATTTTCTAAGATCAATAAATCTACTGAATTTGTAAATATATTATCTCTATTAACACTAACTAAAGATTTGCGTAAAATTTTGCAATTCCACTAAAACATGTAAAATTCTACCAAGCCTCGTACTGTCGAAAAGTTATTCGACTTCAACGTAGAGCCAATCTTCTAACTCTACATCTAACTATAATATTTTTATTTACTAACTAAGATTTGCGTAAAATATTAGCAATGCGTTCTAAAATGATACAGCAACAAGAAACAAACAGCCGACCGAAACCAGAATCTAAAGAACGAACATTGTCACAAAATCTGTCATGGGCCAGTGTTGTAACGTCAACATCAAAAGAAAACAAAGAAACAGTTTGGACTGTATCACACAGTTTTTGTTATTCCGATCAAGGGAATGTGCCAGTAGATTGCGATATTGTTGAGCAACTAGCGTTGTCGAGTTAGCCTACTGCGATTACAAAATACACTGTGGTTTTATATCTGCCTGCGACTACAAGAGGCACTGACGAGAGGACTTGACCCCATTGTCTCCATTCTGTTTACGCTTTCTTTTACCTTGTGGGTAGGATTTAGTTAGTAAATCATATAATTATAGGTACATGTCCAATAGCTACAATGCTAGCTGTAATAGCTATAAAAATTAGAACGTAAGATTTTTCTTTCTTCACGGCATACGGATAAATTCCTAATTGAATAGCGGCTGTATATATCCGGGATCCCGTGATTGACTAACAAATTATTTCGTTGGATCTGGTTGAATCATTATACATTAAACTATATTATATTATATACTGTACTTACATACTGTACAAGTCAGTAGAGGGACAAGGGGGTCTTGGTGTTAGGCGATGGGCTGACCACCTATCACTACTAACCGAACTTGTACATCTCAACTATACCCTCAAAATTGGTCAGAAGTGGCACCATGTGGTCCTATCGGCCCTTGGTGCTCTGCCTACCCCGTAAGGGATAAAGGCGTGATTATATGTATGTATGTATATTATATATTATTTATAAAGTAAAAATTTTTTTTTTCTTTGATTGTCTACCAATGTTCGAGAATTCATACAATTAACCCAAAATGGCTACAGAATACCTATAACAGACAGTAGAGAAACCAATTCTTACCTAATCTTAGTAATAGTATAATTACTAGGTCCGACAACCGTAATATTCTTGAAGGCAGCGGTGACCCTGACAGGGCCGGCATCATTTTCCATCACCAGCTTGTCAATGAGGAGGGGTTCCACTGGAGGCACACCCAGGTCTGGTAGACCCCGCGCCAGGTACGGCCGCAGGTGGTTGAAGGACCTCTTTATACAGGTGTCGAGCTGAGGGTCGCTTTGGCTGCAGGGCAGGATGTACTCGGCTGAAATATGGAGAGGGAATAGGTTAATTTTGTGATGAAAAGATAGATACTTTGGCATTTATTTATAACAATAAATACGAGGCTTCCTTTAGGATTCCCGTTATTTAACATTCCCGAGGGAATTTCGGGAAAAAAGTTAAGGAAAAACTCGTAAAGTACACTTTATTACATCAGTTTTCTGACAGTGAATGTAGCCGGAACAAACATACAGACAGACCGACAAATATTGTAAAATTATTTTATTGGTATATGTACCGCGTGTCATATGCATTCAGTAAAAAACAGTTATTGTAATACTACAAACAGACACTCCAATATTATTTTTTACTGTACCTGTATGTGTGTATAGTATACTATAGAGAATAGGAGATATTTGTACGTGGACATGGATGGTTAAAAGAGATACGCATTTCCTCATAATGTACCTACTCTATATGATGATCAAACACTGCATTTCACAAGGTATGTATGCGTTCTGAGCCACTGGCTGCGGTTATGTAAGTGTAAGGAACCCTCAAGTTACAATGTCGTAGACCTCATGAGACGAGCACATAAAGACTGCAATTACGCTCAGTTCAGCGGACATCGGATAAGGAAGTCGGGGTCAGGCAGATGAAGCCTTGACTGATGACAGGAAACGTGGTATACATCTTGTACCTACCTGCCTTATTAATCTCATGTACGACTAGTTTATGAGAAGGAGTTAACTGCTATACATAAATATTATACAGGGTGTAGTTGACAGCCAGGCAAATACTGAAATGCTGAACAAGTACCATTGTGTTAAGTTATACGACAGTGTTATTACTCGCAGGAAATGCATTTTTAATTCGATTATCAGTAATGTTTGTTTTCCGCGCTAATTGCATTGGGTAATCCTGTGACTAGTAAAATGGGCTTATTCATTATTGTATTGATACATTGCTGTTTTTTGGATCACTTGTGACTCCATTACGGTTGATGAGTTATTTTAACCTTTTTGAAGGCAACTTTTGTTTGAAAATTATCTACGGTTTGCAGTGGTCGTGGGTTCGATTCCCACTCGGGTGAAGAATTTTTTCCATTTTCTTTATTAATAACTTTATACATTATCTATTGGTATTTTTTTTAAAGTTATTATCTAAGGCCTAATTAAACAAACTAAACTAATTTTTCATGAAAAAAAAAGTCTGAAAATGTTGAAAATTTCCTGTGAACTTTCACTTTCCATTTTCAGTGATTTTCGACTCAGAATCATGGTCTGAAGTCACCATATCAATATTTGCCTGGCTGTCACACACACCCTGTATACTACTGTACATTGATACAAATATTTCGTTATGACACACATGTAACTTGGGTACACACGGTTGTATTGTCGTGAGAACTGTAAGGTTGCGAAGGAAATTTCACAGCAACGTTTATCATAGCGGGGTCAGATGTTAAAAATCAGTTGCTAGCTCATCGCCTAAAAGAACGACAAATTGTATCCACGCACTCACATCTAGCTAAAAAATAAATTGGAAAATTCATATCATTGCTCATTAGCTGACATCATCTAACTTCTATGTAAACTTCCTCATTCATATTAGATACTCGTTAGGTATATGTTTTATCAATTTCTCGAATACGCATGTCACGGTAAATCATATAGTGATTTAATTTTTGTGAATAATCTCAAATCACGTGACGACTGGCCGGTCTATAATAATATACGTACAGAACATATCAAGTTCTTATTCCGCTGTACTTAGTAGAGTACATACTTTCATTTTCCATCAACAAACTCTATAAAAGATAAACCAGTACTGCGAAACTTCACTTGAACAGATCATCTGCATCTACTTCCGTGCTTATTGTTAGAGTAGACTAAGGAATTTAGAGGCGGCAATCTCAGGGTATACCTAAGCTAGTAACGTATCATTGATCTTTTACATCTGACTCCGGTATGATGAATTTGGTGAGAGCGAGATGTCTCACTTTTAAACGTCAAATCCACAGAGCTAAGTAATAACTAGACAAGGCGAGTGTTTCTACTTGGAGTATAAAAAGGGATTACAAACTACTTCTATCAGCCCTAATTCCTTCAGTCCAGGCTCGAGAACGAGTGTCTATTCTAATTCTTAAGTCTATTTTTTACATGCAAAGTACATCCAATTAGTTTATCTAGTTATTAATAGCTCTGTGAATTTGACGTTTAAAAGTGAGACATCTCGCTCTCACCAAATTCATAATACCGGTGCTGGTGAGATGGTAAAATTCATCATCCGAGTAATTGACCCGGTAGCTCAGTGGTTAGAGCGGCTGGCACGGTTTGCAATGATCGTGGGTTCGATTCCCACTCGGGTGATGAATTTTTTCCATTTCTTTATTAATAATTTTCTAATATATGTAAACGACAAAAACCTACCCTCTCAGTAAAAATGAGAGTACAATCATGATAGGTTTACAGCCACCATCATCAGTTCGCAACGTAATGACGATGCGCTTGCGCCGCCATCAAGCACATTTCACAAGCAGTTACGTAAGCTGCCGGCAAGTCGGTCAGTGGATACAAGGTGATCCGAGCGCGATGACCGCAGCATATGGACCGATACTCTGCTATTCATTTGTGATATTATGTGGCTTAAGTATTGATACGTTCTATTCTTAGATCAGCTGAAAAGGTTTAGCTGTCCATAAATTCTAGTACCTATAGTTATCATCACCTTTCTGACTGTCCCATTATTTTACGGGGTCAGCGCAATATGGTTTCTTTCGATTTGACATTTATTTTACGGACGGCTGCCTTCGCGGCGCCAACCCCTCCTCTAGTATAGCTTAGTGTCAATTTTAGAAAAACCGTACATGAAATAATTTCTGTGGTACAGGCTCGTAACTTGGATTGAGCTCACGCCTTCCGTCTCAAGGTGAGATTTATGCCTAAATCCATCGTCAGTCAGTCATGCATTACAAAGCATCTTGTACATATGCAATAGATAACTGAAGAATGACAGATTGCTAATGAAAGAATTCGTAGTGCTAATCCTGAGTGAGAATGTGACGATGTCTGTGTCTTTGTGTGTGTGAAAGCACGCAAAAACAACCAAACGGATTTTGATGAAAGTTGGTGATTGTACAGCTCAAACATCTGAATAACACATAGGCAATAGCTTGTGGTCATGCGAACGATGATAATTGATAACAGAACAATACTACAGTTAACCTAACCGAAGTCCAAAAATACCGGTGTTATAATAATGACGTAAAGCAACCGGTTAGATCTTAGATTAGTTACTTCACATTACATGAGCATCACTAGGAAATTGAAAAAGCACGTCAATTAAAGTAGCTATGCGAGCGAGTTGTTTTTAATGCAATTATCGTAATATTATTAAAAGAGTATGAAGTTAACGCTGGCTTAATAAAATACAATTTCTGACTTTTATCCCATCTTACCTTCGAGAGATTACATTTGACATGAAAATATGAAATTTAACTTCTTAACTGAAAAAATATTCTTATTCATATTCTTTATTATACACACACATAGATAAAAAATAACACAATTAAAATAAATATTGTACAAAGGCGAACTTATCTCTATAAGAGATCTCTTCCAGCTAACCTGAACAAATAAAAAAAAAGACATCACAGAATAGGTAAAACACAAAATGTGCACAGAGGGAGAGAAAAAAAGATAGATAACAAAGAATAAACAAATACTATACATACCAATTTTCATACATATTCCATAATAACCTACTACCTACTAACTTCAGAGAGACAAGTAGTGCTCCTTAAGTCTCTTCTTAAAAATGCCGATGGTACGACAATCCCTCACCGAGTGGGGTAAGGAATTCCAAAGCTTGACCGCGTGAACTGTGAAGGAGTAACCATATGCTCCGGTGTTGTGTTGAGGAGTTTTCAACATAGACGCAGTATAAATATCTGCTCTCTCAATATTCATCATTTCAGCCATATGAAATCTAAGACTGGATAATGGAGATATGCCTGCCCAAACCTTCAAAACATCATTTGCTCTTTACAATTTCGACCTAAGGCAACTGCAACTTTAATAGAAACATAGATCCTGGTCATAACATAAAAACTCCCAGAAAAAAACTTAAATACATCAATCGCGAATTTTAATAGCTTTTAACATTGACTTAACTTCACATTTAAGGAAAAAAATCACAAGAGTCACCCTTGTATTACATTAAATATTATTCTAGAGACGCACGTCTTTGTATACATAGCCATTAACAAAGCACATATTAACCATCATCTATACATAATATGAAATGCTTTGTCCTGTCCTGACTGACACTAACGAATCAATACTCAGACAACATACCTAACTCAACCGATGATTTTAGAGACCTGAAACGAGGATGTCTTTTGTATGACGAAGACATCCGATAAGAAAGATATTTCCAAAATTCCCACTGAAAGAGAAAAACGAGAACTCTAATATTTACGAGGACGAAGTCGTCAACAGACACTATAGTAAGTGTACATAATATTAAGTCTATATACATTTACATATGATTCACTGATTATGATTCTTGTCATCCATATTCTTTGCATTACAAATATTAAGAGTAATATTGCAATGGCAACAGGAAAATAATTTGGTGCAGGCAATCTGGTCATGTGATGTCAAACGCTTGATAAAGGGTAGTAAGCACAGTATAAATAGGGATATTTACTGATGACAAATTCAACTTACGAGGTGAACTAGACTCGAGTGTTGCTGAGGCTCTACGCAAAACTCATTATACGAAATCAGTATCTACTTTATTAATAATGACAAGTTAACAGAAATGGATCTTAGATAGAGAAGGGGTCTTTGGGTTATATAGTTCCAGTAATAACGATGTGCTGATGCCACACCTTATTTGAAATAGGACATTGTACTGGATCAGTACAAAAAGAGGCAACTCTTACAAATACTTCTTCATGCCGTGTCCTATTCAATCCCACCTCATATTATAAATGCGAAAATAAATTTGTTTGTTACCTATTCACACTTTATTAAAACTGTCTTAAAATTTTCATATATTTAGTTTGGACTACGGAAAAGGACATTTTGTAGTTTACGCGGACAAAGTCGCCGACAATACCTATAGCTAGTACTAAACATAGAGAGTGAAATTCGTCAGGTTTTCTCGTGAACTTGAGCAAGGCCCCCGTTACACAAGGTCACAGATTATATAACGGTTGCGCAAGATGGCGGGCGCCTCGACCCGCAGACCCAGTTACTATGCCGTGCAAGATGATACGGTTTAAGCATTTCTCACATTATTTGTTAGTTTAGATAATGGATATTATGCTTATGTAATCAACTTTGCTGCTATTGTTATATTTTGATCAAGTAACCGGTATGGTGACTTTTTTGAGCACCAAACACAAAAAATCTTGATAAATTTGCCTGGTACCTACTTAGATTATCCTAATATTGATTTAGTTACATAGCTAATAGATGATGAAATCGATCGGCAATGTACAGATTCTACGCGTTCGGGTGCTCTATTTTGTTGTTACTCTGAGGCTCATTTGACATGTTTTAAAATATAATTTATGTAATCAATAAATTATTTTAATACATACTAATAATATGATTTACACAATATGTACTATTGCTAGAAGACTAGGTTAGGTTTAGATGTTACAGGGATCGATGTTAAGAGACATTATTTCTTATCATTTAATAATAGACATATTAATGATACCTTTGACCATTACCTGATAATATGCCACAGTTAAATATCTAATGTTTTCATAATAGTTAAATTTTTAATGTGCTTTTGTTCCACGTGTTCTGAGAACTAAAGTAACTCATGTTAAGATAAAATTTACCTAAGTATTTTAATTAATCACTTCTATTCTGATGAGAGGCCTCACTAGAATACATCATCTGCATCTCCTGTGAATGTAGTAAAAGTCGTCGAAGGAACTCAGGGCGTTCTCTCATGCGATGACCTAATATTTGATTCCGCTATATGGCTGAACGATCTCTTTCGTGATCGTGCAGTTCTAGCTATCCCATTTTGGGAACATAGCCGTATTAAACATGTATTTGAATTATTTTCAAAAATATACCACAAAAACAAAATTTTACTTGATAAATATATGTATGTTTATATGTATCATATCATTCCGTATGACGGTGCTAAAATTAATTAATTCATTAGCGAATAGCGAATGGTGTTTACCAATCGTACATTATTTTTTTATAGCTATCGAACAATGACTCTATTTCTGAATTGATTATTACTAAAAGAAATTACGATGCCCCTCACGTACGACTTATACATTAAAATTGTATACGGCCTATAGAGAAGGCGATGATTGCAATAGTTTAGCCTCCACTGACGAGGAATTTTAAACAGTTATCCTTAATTTTAGAAGGTCTCTAAACCTGCTATTGTAATTCGGAAAACAAAAACAATAAACAATAAACTAACGATTAGTCATAGTACATGATATGGGACACTCTTGATTAGCAGACAAAGGAAAATGAGGATAGAAGAAAACTGATTTGGAACAGCATAATACAAAATGTACCTACTTTAATGATAATGAATTAAGAATACTATATAACTCCTGAAAACATTCACTTTATCCAAGAGAATGATCGTCACCGGCCGATAGTTAATCCTTACGGTCGTTTACAGGTTTTTTTATTTGTATTTATATCGAAAGATCATAAAATAAAAGAAACATTTGCGAAAGAAAAACTTCGCTAGCGTGGAAACTTTCCGGGATATAACGATTTCTAAATCACAATTTTAGACTTGCCAAAAAACGCTCCATATAAACGGCTACCACGACGCGTAAAAGAACTTTTGTTCTACAGCTATATTAAATATTGCGTTTATAAATATGGTCACAAAACAATAGTTGCTGTAAATGATGCAGGTGGTAATTTTCAATTAATTTCACATTTGAAAAATCGACTTGCCCACTTAACTTTGAAGGCTTATTACTACCTCATTTGGACACATAATCATTGTGATTTTACAGATCACACAGATTTTGATTATTTATTCTAATAAGAATAAGATGTTATTAAGATTCAACCATAAGAAACTACCCCGTTTTCGCCACCACTAAATAAAAAGTCTAATGTAAACTAGAAATGTAAACTATATCCCCTCTATGAGATGATAATGACATGATGGTAGGATTGTGCATTAAAATAAAATATTTCGCCACTTATTTTTTTTTTAATAAGCATAAAGATCACAGAAAGATAATGATACTTTAACGGATGTGGAGGAAGTTGATAATGTTGCTTAATTACCTCGAGCTCAGCGGATTTCGCAAAGTATGTAATTTCGTATTTTCAAAATAACTAATCCTACTTTGATGGTATTTAGTAAGATTGAAGATAAATGTACACAAAAAGTAATGTTTAATCACAACACGGATTGCTGCTCGGTAGCAAACTGAGCAATGTCTATGAAAATGTCGTCCCAATGGTCTGTCTACATTTCATGTGCTATTATAGGTACGAGTATAAGCTACTCATCCAATTCAAAGCTTTTATGTGTAGGTTCCTACATACAAACAATGTCCATTTTTCAAAAATAAGAAATATTAATTACATATTGTACGCATATGAGCAAAATATTATTCTACCTTTAAGGTATCCATTGTTGGTCACATATAAACAGCCCATACAAGGCATGTTTGTCTGTCGTATTTCGACAACGGAACAAACAAGTACCAACCTTGGCACCATTGGGCTCCAGAGACCCAAACTCCATATTATACATATTTTGCTACATAGTTAAATTATCATGAGTACGTAAAAATAATTGAGATGATGGTCTCATTGAACGTTTCTACAGAATACTAATCATTAATACTCGTACACAACTTATATAGCACAGGGCACGTAGATAATGAAAAATCTTTTCGCTTTGACTTTCGTTTTCCTGACATAATGAGCGGTTTGACTTGATCACACAAAAATGTGGCTTTCATGCGTCGGTGAGGAACTTTATTGTATAACATGCTAGATGCATGAACTTGATCGGATTTCAATCAAAACTATGATAAACAATATCATAATAATTTTTGATAGTTTCTCTACACAAAGGCAAATCCTCGCTATCATCATGCAAGTTTACAGTTCATATTTGCACATTTATATTTAGCTCATTATACATTTAGCTCTTGACGGCTTTACATAATATTATATTGCTTTGATGCTTGTCATGGTAACACCATCATTGCTACAATGAAAATAATCGTTGTTTACATTTACTTTCAATATTTAATGTGAGTACATTATAAAATAACAATATTGTTGTGGTACAATCAAGGTCAGGGATATTTAAAAGTAAGTAATTGCCCAACGGAAAGTGTTACAGCACATCTCCAAATGTCACATATTTCAAAAGTCTACTTATTTGAATACAATAAAAGAAGATGATTCTATCTATAGGTACTTGGAAGTGGATAACGAAATAGTTAATTTTCAAGCTGATAAATATTTTATGACTTTTTTTGTAGTCAATTGCAATATCTCATAACTTTTATTGGCAAGTAAGTCAATTGTTACGATACTTTTTATGACTCTGGAGGTCTATAACGGTCGCATGATTGGTTTTAATACTCTTTTAGTACTAAATATGTAGTATATTGCCTGATGATAAATTCTATCAACTTACATAAATATAATTATACTTTCTTGGTATTTATGTTCCTAAGTGAGCCATTTCCCGAGGTTATCAAATGTCACTACACACTCTTCATACTCTACAGTCTCTATACTCGTAGTAGTCTTAAAAGCTATACAGGTTACTTAGGTAGGTATTATGGACTTGCTTGTACCCACCTACGTTAACATGTCATACTTAAACTCTCTCTTTTTGGGTTATTTATATTTTTGTCATCATCGCCAGGTCAAGGTCATCATATTATTGCATAGTGATCGAATTTACGTAAGATTTAGTGAATTTATACAGGGTGTAACAAAAAGGGTATGTTAAGCGAAAAGCTATGTAAACAGCCCACTTAAAGGAACCAACCTACAAAAATTCAGACTCGAAATCACGTACTTATTTTTCTAGATAGTATGGAGAATTCCTAAACAACTCAGGAATGTTCGTTCATATATATATATATATATATTTTTTAATAATATTCACACACTTCACAACACATTAACTTAGTCCCACATTAAGATCCCTAAGGTCTTGTGTCGTGGGTACTAAGTAACGGTATATAAATACATAGATAAGTATAGAAACATCCATGACTCGGAAACAAACATCAATATTCATCATATCAATGTTTGCTCCTACCGGGATTCGAACCCAGGACCTATGGCGCTGCAGGCAGGGCCACTACCTACTACTGAAACTAACTAAAAAAAAAGAAAGAAAAAACTACTACTATATTGAAAAATAAACATGTGATTTCGAGTCTCAAACTTTGGAAAAAGGTTCTCTATAGTGGGCTATTTACATAGCTTTTTGTTTCACATACCCTTTCTGTTACACCCTGTATAATTTGAAGTAAATTCCTTGTAAGATCATTTAGGCTTTATATCAGAATCTTGAAATTCAGCAATAAGTCAGTTAAATAAATAATTAGTAGCTCTTACTATTTTTTTTTGCATTTATCTTTTATATGTTTATTTTTATTTATTTATGAAAATCTGTCTATTAATTAGAGTTACCACAATATAGAGTTATCATACCTACTCTAGGTACGCATTGCGAATTACACGATCTTACACCAAGAAGGAAATATTTCTGAAATTCTTCTTTATTCAACATCTATTAGATTCGTTAAGCGAAGTAGAACAGAGCCCTATGGTACTACACTTTTTATATGTAGGTCTTTGCTGAAAAGATTTTTTATATTTTCTTAACTAGAGTTTACTTACGTGTAGTGAGCGTGTTATCATTTTCAGCAGCACCTCCGTTGCATATCACAGCCAGGCAGACAACCAGGAACGGTACTATACAGCGGACAGCCATTATCACTTTTTATATCAATTTACTAACTAAATCAAAAAAGTATATAAGTTATAACAGTCCTCTTTGCTCGCAAACTTCTTTAAAAGTTTTACTACCACTGACACTGGCAACTAAGATTTTAAAAAATGGAGTCGAATGGTTTTTAAATTCGGATTAGCCGCGTCGGGTCGGCGGTCGGGTCGGCAATGCGCGCGGCTCGGCGCGGTTGGCACAGCCTCGTCTTATTTCGTTTGAAGTGAAAGCTAGCCGCAATGTGTTTTATTCGGGCGCGATTTTCGTCATCCCTCAGTTGTCTCCCCACTATAGCATCAAACTATTTACTAACACCACGTGTAGCTGCGTCCATCTACGGCGTAGAGATGCAAATTTACACCTACAATGGCCGTTTGCGGCACTTTAAATCTGTAATACGTGGCTGTTGGTGAAGTAAAGACAGTAGCGCCAATATTGATGTTCGTAATAAGTCTGGGACACGTTATCGTAGGTTAATGGTGCTGGCTAGATGCACAGGCTAATAGCGGGTTGACCATTACCTGTGTTATGTCATGTACCTAAGGTACTCGTATGTATGTGCTTGAGGAGCAGAACATTGGGGTCGTAGGGTTGGCCAACAACGGCAATTACTCTACCAACATGGTAGAGTCATGGTGGTAACTTGCTCTAATTTAACTAGATTAACTAGAATCCAACTAGAAGAGACACGCGTTTCTCAGTTCACACATCAGCAGAGACGAGATGTGTGAATAACGAAATTCAATTGGTTGTTAAAAAACATCTCCTCTCCGCTCGTCTCATCTTCGCTTTAGTGGAGTCCGGGCCTAAACCTTGTGATAGAATTTTAAATAGGTATCGCTCTGTCCTATGCATATTGTGTTAATAATACAAGCCTAGTCGAAGCTGAGCGAAGAGAGCTCGCTTGTTACTGACTAACTAGAGATTTTATGTAGACCAATTTAACGTTACTTATTAACGTTAGTTAAACTCACAATTCGGCCGCGTGGTGCCGGCAGAGTAGAATTCGTACCACCCCATGTCTGCCCGTGGGTATCGTACGAGGCGATTAAGGGTTTCCGGGAGGTGGGCAGCAGCGCCTCCCGTGTTGACAACGTAGTCCAAAATACAAATTGCGGTCACCAACCCGCCTGCCCAGCGTGGTGACTATGGGCAAATACCCCCCATGGCAGTCTTGTGGCGTGCCCTGGGGGAGGCCTACGTCCAGCAGTGGACTGCAATAGGATGATGATGATGAAACTCACAATTACAATTATGTCAAATTAAAAAGACAGTTAAATCGGCTTATTCCTAGAGGTTTCCAATAAAGCATGAAGAGGTAACAAATAAACTTACTTTCCCATTTATAATGTTACTTAACTAGTATTAGGATTAGCTATTCTTAAATTGTATTGGAAAAATACGATATCACTAAACGTGACCCTGAATCATGGTAAAACTTGTTAAAATATGTCACGGACGACAAAAATAGACTTTACAACAATAATATTTAGGATACTTGGAAGATATTTAATGAATATTAATTGAGTAGTCGAAATCTATGTTACTGCGTATATTGACAATACTTCGTCGTGTTTGTTATCAGAAACTCAACTACAGATTAGAGCAAAATTAGACACCAAATTCGGTACGAATATTTGATAACCAAGTCAGTAGGTATTTGATTTTAATTTCAAGATTATAAGCCCTTTGTCGGCGAACTAGAAAACTCTAAGACCTAAGCACGTGAAAGGCTTTTATACAAAAGCCGACACGATACTCGTATTCACGTCAAACTACGATTCAACATCGCAATTTGCAACGCTGCACGATGACATCTACAGCTCAAGGTGCCCCTTGCCAATGCACATTATCTGTAATTTAAAAGTGCCGGGTGATTAAAGTCCTCACGGGCGAATACTAGAGAATTCTAGTACAGGTCAACTTCTAGATAAATTGAAGGGTGTTATCACAAAACCCCGTCTAAAGTAAAACAGACACTTGCGGTCCTACTCATAAATCGTGTCTAAAGATGTGCACGACAAGAGACGACAAGCAACATGCACGACATTTGACAGTAATATTTTTGTCGAATACGAGTATCTGTCAAATGAACCAATCTGTGAAAGCCTATGTTTGTACGTTTGTACAGAGAGCTTATAAGTATAATGGGTAAAGATGTTTGTAATACAAATTTTGCATTGCTGGTCAAAGGGGCGACATCCCATGTTATCCACAACTCTCAAATTGAGAAATCCCAGAATTCCCAGACTTCATTTTCGTGACATGGCAAAGGTCACTACTTTACGACGAATTTTTACACAGTCTCATATCAATGGATTGTTTACAATAGAATTAACGCAGTAATTAAAACAATCAAGATACATCTCTAGAGCCGCGTATCTTCCTAGCGGTCATTACTTCTTCAGCCATATCCAGAAAACAATTCTGACCTCAATTACA
The DNA here is from genome assembly GCA_014607495.2 of Carposina sasakii. NCBI lineage: Eukaryota > Metazoa > Arthropoda > Insecta > Lepidoptera > Carposinidae > Carposina > Carposina sasakii. The sequence continues at coordinate 3,950,392 of CP053151.1, read as the reverse complement.
TGGAATTTTCTAGAATTTCCTATACATTGCATTTTTAACTAGCATTTTTACACTCAAGCATTAATGTTAAAGAACAAAACAAGCAACTGATATCCACTTATCTGTTTAGTTATTACGGTCGAAAGTTCGATTGTTAATTAGTATTATTTAAGTTATTACTATTAAGATATGGTAGAGCTAATAATTGACGCGCTCCAGAACAAACTTGTGGTCAGTATTCCTGAGGGGCCTGCGATATTTACTACTTTGTGATATTAGATTTGACTTGAAACATTTTTGAAGTGAGATTTCATTGATTTGCAAATTTTGAGATTTTTAAACTACTAATTTCTAGTGTTACTCTATATTTTGTGGATTTTTAAACAAATTTACAGTTTAATAAAATTAAGCTAAGTGAAATAAAATGGGTTTTGATTTTACTCGAAGGCAGTGGTTGACTATAATAGTTATATCGATAGCAGACTTCTGTAATGCCATCTGCGTCGCTCTACAGGCACCTTTCTACCCACAAGAGGTGAGTAGATACCTACGAATGTGGGTAGTTTCTATCTACATAGGCGTAAAGACATTTGCAAGCTCTTTCTTTTAACTTCCTTTTAAATTTCTGGTGATCTTAGTGCCCATCCTTATAATTTTAATTTACTTTTGTATTGCTAATTTTTGTTATAATAGAGCTAGTCCGAATTAAAGTTTTATCATTTTTGTATCTCTTTTGAAATTCAATGGTCTACTACAGAATCCTGGCCCTTTGAGATGCATGTATCTGGCCGTAGTCAAGATGTAGAGGCCCTTTCAAAATAATTATTATTATGGTATTACCGGATTATGCTCTTAACGATGAACTTAAATCACGGAAAATTAAAGAAACGTGTGTGCTGAAGTTTGAAATTCGTACTAATATCGAAACTCGAGTCTACCTTGTTCTATAAAAAAAAATTAAACTAACTGTTACAGTGTTTTTAGTGAAAATGCTTTAGTAGTTCGCTGTTTTTACGTAGTAATTACATTACTGCTACTACGAGGTAGAAAATGATATACAGGGTGTAACAAAAAGGGTATGTTAAGCGAAAAGCTATGTGAAGAGCCCACTGTAGAGAACCTCTCCTGAAAATTTGAGACACGAAATAACATGTTTATTTTTCCCAATGGTATGGAGAATTTTCAAATATCTCAGGAATTTTCATACAATCTTGAAAAATAAACATGTGATTTCGAGTCTCAAATTTTTTGGATGGGTTCACTACAGTGGGCTACTTACATAGCTTTTCGCTTAACATACCCTTTTTGTTACACCCTGTATAGATAGATAGCCATAGGGATAATAACTGATAAGACCCTAACTACCAGATTCTAAATCATACTTTCGCCATACCATTAGGGTTTCGGTTGCATGTAGAATTTTTAAGTTTTAACATTCGCAATAGAAACTATTGCTGTTTTTACAATAAATCTATACTAATTATCTACATAAAACATGGATTTAAATCCACGTATGCTAGTTATGATTCCGTAGTAACCAAATTAAGTGTGCCCCAACAGCTCGATAACCTGTGAACTTATCCTACTTGGGCAAAGCGACATTTGGTCTCAAATAATTGTTTTAGCTAATTGCGTACGACGAGAATATACCTATATAATAATAGAAAGTATCATTCTGGTATACAGGTATTAAACTTTACTTTCTGCTAAGGTGACATTTTTTCACCACATGAAAAAAAAATCAGAGAATGAAGAGTACTTATAGAATAACATTGTATTGTATTGGCTTACTTCTCACATTTTTCAAGCTATATTTGAGTACGTTTCAGGCCAACCTGAATAAACGTATACATATACATACATATAATCACGCCTTTATCCCTTACGGGGTAGGTACAAACATATTACCTTTATTATTAGCATACATGCTGTTTCATTCGATATATTATAATATATCGAATCATCATATAATATCTATATTAATATTTACATTTGATATATCAAAAGATGACCAATATTGAACTAATAGGGGCATTAATTTTGGCCGACATACGTAGGTCGGTACGCTATATAAATATAATTTCAGTAAAATTGAGCTCTTCTCTACGAACTTGATTTTAAACCGTTAGCCTTACACACGGGTAGCCAGAACTGCTGGATCACTAAGGAGATTCTACAGCCACGTTTGATAGCGAAGCCAGATGCAAACAATCAGTTACTAGCTCATCGCCTGAAGATACGCCGCCCCATTCTTCCGACTTGCACGGAAAGAGATGCAGCTGATCTATTCAAGTGAAGCCCCGCATCTGCACAAGACTGAATTTAACGAAGACTAACATAGAGAATTTGCATTTCCAGGCAGAACGTAAAGGATGTTCAGCGACGGAGTACGGTCTGGTCTTCGGCGTGTTCGAACTGGTAGTATTCCTGGTGAGCCCTGTATATGGAGCCCACCTCAACCGGCTCGGACCCACGCTGCTGTTCAATGGGGGCATCCTCACCACAGGAACATGCGCCATATTGTTTGGGTAAGCTATTTTAGTGGATAAGATGACAGCAGTCGCCCGCGTCTGTTGTTTAAAACACATGATTTCGCGTTTTTGTGGGTAGTTCGGGCAGTTCTTAGAGATGATAGGTATTAGGTTAGATAGGACATGTCGGGGCGAGACCTAAGTGTGATTCATTCGGCACACGAAGTTGGGACGTTATAATACGTAAGCAGTAAATTCAGTATATGCCATGTCCTGTCCTAAAGGCTGATAACATATCTTGCTAAAGCAAAGCTCTACTACTTCTACTGTTTTACTTTTTTGTTTAAATGTTAGCATGGAAAGGTCAAATTCCTATGAGATTGCTGTTACGTAATACGAATTTTATAAGCAATTTTCGTGATCGCATTGCTTCTGCTAGTTAGGTAATCCGGGGAGGGTTTGTAAAATTCAATGTTTTGGCAAAATCAGACCGTGGACGTTATGTATAAATTTTAGGCATGAGCTAACGAAACTATAAGAAATATTGCTAAAAACTATGAATGAGATACTCGACTTTAGGTTGACTATTTTCAAGCTTATGATTCATTTATAAATGGCTTACATATTACAACCAGTTAAAAACATTTAAAAAAAATATATACATACAGACGAAATGAGAACCTCCTCCTTTTTTTGAAGTCGGTTAATAATTGACTTACTACGACCATCATATTAAAAAGTAAATAAACTAGGTGTTTACATTAAACTAGATATTACCGAACTAAATTCAATAAGTGTTATCATTTATTTTGACTATAGTTAAAAATTCTTAATAATGTTTACAATAATTGTAACTAAGAGACACTACTTACTTATGGGATATTATTCTATGCATTTGGTTACAAGACTAGCTTGTCCCACTGCTGGGCAAGGGCCTTTCCCAAAGGTTTTTCTTTCTTCACTATACCTACTACTATATGAGGTAGATCCCTAAGGACGTAGCGGTTTTTTTAAAAGATACTCCAGAATTTCATCGCAGATGTCCTTCCCAAAAACTTTTCATTATTGCTTTTCATATTCATATTCATTCATATTCTTTCTTGTACACACAGAAAGCATAATTGCTTCGTAATTTTGAAGAAAAATAACCTGCTGTAACTGTGCTCTATACGTAGTACTTATATATTTTACTCCTCGTACTCGTAAGTATGTAAATCATGCTGGATCATTTACCAAGTTCTTTGTAATCTATATCAGTTATCAGTGATAATTTGTACATTACACGTAGTTTATAAGTAGGTACATATTTATACATTCGATGTAATAAGTTATAACAATTCTTTTCGAGCTGGAATCGAATGTAATACTTTTAAATTAAGATATTATCAAGCCATTACGTATTGCTTTGAAACTGGGTTGTTAACAGACTTCAAAAAAGAGAGATTGTTGTAATTTAGCGTCCCATGATGGATTGATGACATGCCCTTGCAATAGTAGGGCAAGCACGGACCTCTTGACAGTCCGTAATGCTATCGTCATACTGTCATACAAGTATCTCATAGATTTTGTTTGCGAGTCGATAGCGTTACGGCAAGGTTCACGCTTACTTACCCTACAGTTCATTCAAAATTGTACGAAAATGGAAACTGCACAAGTCTTCATTATTATCGACGTTGGGTTCGTAGCGCAGGAGTGTCGATAATTTGTGTGTAATATGGTGGGTTTTATATTTTTGAAATTGTCTCATTGTTTCTTGAAATGAGCAAAATCGTATACCTATAGTTTGTAGTAAACTTAGGCCCCAACCTATGCGGGAATAGTTATCTAACTGCCGTACACAGAGACGTTTAATGGTTACTTAGGCTTGGTTATTTAGTTAAGGGTTCAAAAAGTTACCTCTTATATTTACTTATTAATATCAGTGCGCCGACGTTAATTGATAAGTTTATTGGTAATTGGTTAAATACCCGTTAAGACTAATTTAAGTGACGATTATATGGAAATATAGTTAAAATATACTATATATATATCCTTCCTTACACCAATTTTTACGCCTCACATTAAAATTTTCACTAGAAAATTTTCACTTAAGTATACTCACATACATCTGTGTTTCAAAAAGGTGGTAGCCAGATCTGTAGGATCACGAAAGAGATCTTACAGTAACGTTTGATATAGAGCCAGATATACTCGTAAAAGATCAGTGACAGTGAACGTCCCTGGTTCCTGAGTTCCTTATACGAGTTTTGCATTTAAATTTTAAAGTACTAATCAGTTTTATAAGACTATACATATCGTACAGGAAAATATAATATAACAAAGCAAGGCTAATCACGTCTACATATATTGTATCATCTATACAAGTAAATTATCATAATGTTATGGTATAAGAGTGTCGTAATTCAATATAAGACAGTGCGAAATTTCAAATCAAACCTTGGACAAAAATTAGTTAAGGCCAAATTTCGTAATCTTAACTGCGGTAATCAAGATAACTATGATTGTGTTGTGGATTTACGTAAACCAATTGTAACACATTATATAATATGAGTTTACATTCAATATTCAGTCTTCACTATGATTTTTACATCATACTAGAGGGCTAGCGGACGACCACGACTTCATTCGCATATATGTACTAAACAATTCCCGTTAGTCCTAGTTTCTGTGGAAATTTTGGGAAATCCTTTCATTTCGGATGCCTTTACAAAAGAACAAACCCTCCAAGTTTCAGGTCTCTAAGGTTAGATATGTAGGCTTGCGATGATCCGTGTAAGTCATTATAATGCTTATATGGACTAATTTTATATGTAATTACCTATAGCTTTTTGGACTCTTCGGTGTTCTTTGCATATTGCTATGGTTCACTGAATCCTAAGATACCTACTCGTACGTAATTTAGTTAAAATACATAGTCATCCCGCCCACATAGCACATACATATACATACAGACGGTTGTGCTCCTGAAATGGCCCGAGTAGATGCACGGAAGAAGCTGCCTTGCAATCTATCAGACCTTAATTCCAATACCGACCAAGTTACCAACAAAACCGATCGCTCGTCAGTTAATATCTGCCTATAAATTAAATTATTACAATATGTTTTAGGCTGCTGGATAAGGTGGAAGGCCACATGCCGTTCATAACCCTCAGCTTCGCGATCCGGATAGTGGAGGCGATGGGCAATGCGGCCTTCCTCACCGCCTCCTTCGCCATCATTGCCAAGGAGTTCCCCAACAATGTGGCCACCATGTTTGTAAGTTGTTTTTAGGTTCTTATCCTGTCAATGGCTATGTTTTCAAACCCTACTTTTTTGATTGATGAATATAATAAAACAATAAAGAGAGTACAGTGTTCACAGTTTACGAATGTAAAATTTAAGAAATTGTATAAAAATCAATCAGTAATACTACCTAGTAAATTGATCATAATTTATATTTCCAAGATTGCAGGAAAGAAGTTTTAACCTAAAACTAGGACATTTGAAAGAAAACAGAATGCGTCGACTGCGAAAATAATAATATGTGTGCAATGGGTAAATAGTAAATAAATTATTATAGACAAATTAGATAACCGCTTAAATACGATATAAGGACATTACACTAAGACAACAGAAATGTTCATTCACTTCTCACATTTTTTTTCCAGGCGTCCCTAGAAACATTCTTCGGCCTAGGCCTCATTGTGGGGCCGACATTAGGGGGAGCCCTCTACGGGGTGGGGGGCTACACCCTCCCTTTCGCCGTGCTCGGCTCAGCTCTATTCTGTGCAGCGATCATGAGCTGCATAGTGCTGCCCAGTTGTCGGGAGGATGAGGATCAAAAGTCTGCTGGACGTGAGTGCCTACTTAAATAGCTACTGCAATTTACTAGCATGTATACAGTATGAAAGTAACAGCCAGGCAAATATTGATATGGCAACTCCAGACATCCTGTAATTCATGTTCAGCTTAAGGACTTGGTTCCAGGCCAGTAACATTTAATAAAATAAAATAAATGTAATTTATGTGTATTGTAATATGAATTGTGTGTAAATATAATGTAATTTCACCCATGATTAAAATAAAATTAGTTTCAGAACCTTTATTGTTCTGGGATTAATAACATATTTCTTATATTTATAGCAAACATGCTCTCTCTACTGAAGATCCCAGGGGTTTGCCTCGCCTCCCTGAGTATCATTTCCACCAGTATGAGTATCGGGTTCCTGCAGGCTACCCTGGAACCTCACCTGAGACAGGTAAATATTGCCTCTTAGAAATTTTTTGAAAAGTTTGCTGGTAATAAACCTGCGCTACAAAAGACATCAACGAAGTCAATTTGCAATATGACTGTAAAATCATGTTTTTTATTCTTCAAAAATATTTCTCAGTACTTTATTATTATTTACTTCACAAATTATATCTGCAATATACAATATATTACTTCACCTACTCTTTCCAAGTATTTTGTGTATTTGCGACCCAATGCGGCTTGCACTTTAACATGAAGCATTTATTAACTGAAATACTGATTGGACATTTTTTTCTACTATATGTTGCTCAACTCAGATGGTTCTATACCATTTGATAGAAGGTCTTTGTTTTTACCTCAATTACCTCTCCTTCAGTTTATACAATGAAATTCTATAACTAATCGTGTTGTGCCCAAATACGTCATACTCGTAAATAGAGATCCCTAAAATATAAATCTTTTTTCCAACCCTGCGCTCTACTGATATCTGTTGTAACTGAAGTCTTCATGCTTTAACTTAACATGACACTTGATCTTCCAGTTCAAATTCTCCCCGATGGTCCTCGGTCTGATGTTTGTAATAAACGGCGGGGTGTACGCAATATCAGCTCCCGCCTGGGGCTGGCTCTGCGACCGACCTTCGCTGAAACCCAAATACGTCACTGTCATTGGATGCTTGTTCGTGGCCGGAGCTTTCCTCCTTATTGGACCTGCACCGTTCTTTGATATGCCTACGTGAGTTTATTTGTTATTGCACTACACAAAAAACATATTTCGAGCAAACATTTACAAAGATAATGTACAAAAGCTGTAAACTTAGTTTTTTGTGGATATTCAATCCAAATCCGATAGATGCTAGTCTTTTATCTGGCTATGCTAAACGTGGATGTAGGTTCTTCTACGTCATCTTGCAGTTCTGGCTACCTCATTTGGGAATACAAATGTGTGTATGTAGGTACCTATGCTATGCTATATTAAGTAAAGTAACAAAATGGCTGACTATTTATTGACAAGAAATGCTAGGTCAGAGCATAGTTAAGAGTTTCTCGGAAGAAAGCACTAAATCAAATATTCAATTAGTACCTAACAAGAAGATTAGATTAACTTTGAGAGGGAAGTACGGCAGACAATTTTGAGAGAGAAAAATATAAACATACTCGTAGTGAGTGAACTTTGCTTGATTATTTTACGTAGGAACTGTAATTGTTTTATTGACTTACAGTTGTTTGGTCATCAGGAGATTACTATTAGGTAGTTCAAATGCGTCAAAGAGTATACCTCATAATCTCATTCTAAGTCATAATCTTATTTTAATTAGCGGTAACTTAACCATTGATTGACCCTAACTTAAATTTGGAGGCGGACAACAGACGTCTTAATATAGTAGAAAAATAAACACTTCAATACTTATTTTTCAGTCTGATGCCAGTGACTATCCTGGGCTTGATGCTGCATGGGCTGGGTATTGGCAGTCAGCTTGTTGCGTCATTTTCAGACGCACTTAGTACAGCCATGTAAGTATAAAAACATATATCGGATTTTTCTATAAGTCCTATCGATGTATTTTTACCGTTGTTTAGTACTCACGACACAAGACCTTAGGTGAAGTGGAAGGTAGACCAAGTGTGTGAATGTTTATTAATTTATTTTACCTGGTATTTGGGGATAAATTGTTAATTTGAAAGATGGCGCTAGTTACTCTGTGTATGCCTAAATAATCTTTGTAACTGCATACAAAAAATGTTAGTTTCGAAATCAGGCACTTAGCGTGCTTCTATGAAACGGACTCTACCAACTACGAAAATCGCAAGGGGCATAATATGCGAAACGTAGTTATCTATATATACATATAATATATAAAAATGTAACGGGTCGCTGACTGTACATGGAAGATATATGAGAAAAAATATTATAGGAGACCTTTATCCACGCAATAGTACCCAAAAAAATGATTTTTGGGATTTTCGTCTGTTTGTCTGTGCGTTTGTGCACGCTAATCTCAGAAACGGCTAAACCAATTTCGATGCAGTTTTTAGGAATATATTGTGACAGGTCCCACTTAACATATAGGTTACTTTTTATCCCGGGAAAATGTTTTTATCCCGAATAATTTCAACATTTTGTTTTTTCTGTAGTCCATGCGGTTGGAGTCGCGGGCGTCCACTAGTCTAAAATATTATCTTATACGTCCCTTACAGTATCGTTAAAATTCTTGAGACAAAACATTCATAAATGAGTCTGGACATAGTCTACATAACCCGGTGTAATGACTACTGAGCTAATGGGGCTGCGTCAGCTGCATCCTTGGAGACACACTAAGCCCACTACAGGCTACAGATCTATTTTTAAAAACCCTACGTATCCTTTACACTTTTGAGTATACTATTCCGAGATAAACGTGTGTGATATATACTACGGTTTCTGCATCAAAAGTGGTAACAGGCAATTGTAATAACCAATCTAGAGAGATTTTTACTCATACGTATTAGATTTAATCTTTAATATTTTCACACTACAAATGTATTAGGTAGAATTAAAACATCCGAGAATCATCTTGATCTTTGGTAGATATCTGCATACTTTGTAATATTCAGACGCTGATCTGCTACCTAGTGTGTCCAGACTAATGGAAATATAATGTGCCTCGCGGAATCCCTTGTAACATATTCATATCTGTTATTTTGTACTTTTTACACAGAGTATCAATCGGTTTTAAATTGTCATGAGAATAATTCGTATATTTAAAATAATTATTTCTATCTAAACGCCTATCTACCTTCCAGTTTTAGATACAGATATATAAAATTAGATAATTAATTTTAAGCTTTTAAAGGCATGTGCATGGTTCGGTCTAAATTTATTTACAAGTTCAACTCAAGAAACAATCATCTATCCTTTTATAATTTCATCACAATATCATAACAATAATCTAATATTACAAATCTTATCTAATAGATAACTCTAATCAATTTAACCTTTTTAAAAACTACGAGAAATACTTTCTATTTAAAAATTTCAGAGCGAGCAGCTTCCCTAACTCTATCGAGACATACGGCCTGGTCTCCGGAATGTGGACGTCCACCTTCGCTCTCGGCGCCTTCATCGGACCCACTGTCTCTGGTCTTCTCTTCGATTCCATTGGCTTCAGGAACTCTACACTCTTCGTCGTCATACTTCACCTTTGTGTGGTTTGTAGTCCAATTGTTTTTAGCATTTGTTTGATATTTGGTGGTTTGCCTGTTTGGAATTTTTGCTCTGAAGCGTCATAGTAGTTTTCAATTCTGTTTTTTTTTTCTTAATTACATGCATACGCACGGCTGTGTTCCCATAATGGGGTAGCCATCGACACTTAGCGGTTTGCACACTTTGCTTAATAACCAGTGAATCTCCTCAGATGGTAGTGATGTGCATGTACCTGTGGACATGCGACAGTTCCTCCAAGATGGACGTGTCAGTCTCGGCCGGGGACCTGCTGCAGATTGACGGGACGCTGGATGAGGGCGTCCTCCTGGGAGACAAGTACCTGCCGCCACCCAGGGTTAAGAGGTAGTTATAAAAGGACAAATAGCCAGTGCCCTACAAGATCTACTTGAATTTTCAAGCTTATAATAATAGCGGCCGCACATTATAATTTAGATTTAGTTTTGCCCATTGCCATGGAAATTTCGGGAGATTTTTTTCTTATTGCATGTCAAAAAACCCTCCAAGTTTTAGGTCTATGTGAGGCTGTACGTTGATCAGTCAGTCAGTTATTCAGGACAAAGCATTTTATATGTATTTTGATAACGGAGCATATGCTCCGTTATTGAAAGCTAAAGTAGTTAAAGCTAAAGTAATAGCTAAAGTAGTAGCTAAAGTAGCAACAATAGTTGCAGGATATTCAAACATCATTAGGTACTTTAGCTTTCAATATTGTCCCTACCTCTATTATCAATTGACAACCATCTACAGAATGCATATTATGCAGATGATCCACGCACATAAACCTAAATGTTTCCGATGACGTTGAGCATAAAAGGGCGTCTATGTTCTATTGTTATCGTATCAAATGAGACATTACAGTATATCTTCGCTTATAAGATGCAGCATATTGCGTTTCTTTCAATTTTAGCTACATATAGTTACGTGGGTACTTCCTAAATAGCCCAAGCATTGGTCAGAAACCCCACAGCCATGAATTACTTATGGCCGCCCGTGAGTAGGTCCACCTGAACTTTATAGCCTAATACTCGTATAGGTCTCTGTTATTCTAAAAAGTAAGTAACACAAGTGCTAAGTTTCATCAAAATCTAATCGATATTTTATGCATGAGAGACAACAAACATACATTCTCATAAACTTTTTCATTCACAATATTAGGATAAACCATACCTACCAGCCAATCTTTTACATTTCTTCCTCAGTCGTGGCATCAGCATGGAGCAATCCAGACCTCCCGGAATGAACAGCCTGATCGCATGCTCCAGCTTTAAGAACCGCGGCAGTCCGTGGTCGCAGCGTACTCCGCGTTACAAACCCACGTATGGTAGCCTCGACATGAGGTTCAGGGGCAGCGTTTATAATACATAGATTTTTCTAAAAACGTCCAATGATTGAATTTGAAATGGTTTTAATAGGTGCACTTGTGAGCTACGTAGCTCCATCTCAATCAAGCTGATGGTATCGCATCAGACATGAACAAATTTCACAATATTAACGCTTAGCATAGCGAGGACAGATGTTAAGGATCAGTGACAAGTTGCTAGCTTATCGCCTGATAGAATGACCAAATTCCTTAGTCGACTCTTACGACATGCACGAAAGGAGATGCAGCTGATGTATTCTAGTTAAGCCCCGCATCAGCACAGGAAACAGGCACATTTTGGTAACACACAATTGTCAATATGTATTTATACAGGATGATTTTTGGTCGTCAACGTTCCCGAAAACTACGGAATCTCCTCGTCATCACGATCATATTTCTCCATGGAAGCATACCTGGGAAGTGTCTGGTTTCCAAAATATTAGGGTCCAAAGTTGAGTAAATAGACTGCGTTTTTCTGCATAAATGCACATAGACGCGTGTAGCAAGATTTTTTCACGAAAAACAGTTAATATCTGTCTATAAAAAAGTACAACATAAACACTAGATACTATAAATTTCGCCCGATCAAGTAATTTAAAAAAAAAATCTAAAAAAAAAAATTTTTTCCCAGCATTTTTTTGGCATAAACTTACTTTATTTGATGTATAGAGTACGTACCCTTCGTTAACGGTGGCCACAAAAAAACACCCTGTATACTTGTATGTATGTAAATATTGTGAAATTAATTCATGTCTAATGCGATGCTATCCGTTTGCTGAAGATAGAGCTTAAGATGATTTTAATTTTGTAAGTAATTTTAGGCTAAGTTTAATGGTTCCTATCGATTAGATATTACCTCGATGTTGATTTCATGTACCTTAACAAGTCTGTACATATTAAAGACATTGTTGCATAAACAGTTGTTTTATTATTTTAAAGTTGTGTAAATGCAAATCATGACATATAAATTGAATTGAATTTATTAAGGAAAATCCTAGTAACATGGGTTAAATTGCATCATCTTGATTTAACTTTTATAAACTAGGGACCTTAATGTATTACTGTAACAATTGTATACGCTTCTTTAATGATTTTATAGCATAATTCGAACAAGGGTAATATTTATTTAAAAAAAAAAACAAAATTACTAACATATGTAAATTAATTAAAAGATAATATTGTAAATTATTTTTTAGAATATCGAAAGTGTTTCGGTTTGCAACACCTATTTACAAAACTATTGCAGTCACTGTTTGCGATATCTGGTCTAGATTTAAGTTGGTACATACCTAAGTTAATGTAAATATATCACTGATAAAAAGAAACTCTAGGCCAGAAAGAATGTACACTTGATTGAACGCGGCATTATTATTTTTTTCATTTACTATTATCATATCTATCAGTCAAATGCAGTCCACTGCTGAAGGCCTCCCATAGGCCATAAGGCGCCATAGGGGCATTTTACCGATAATTTATTAATGTAATTTATATATTGTAAGATTGAAATGTCCTAAATACCCTAAATATGATGCCTGATGGTAGATATCTTATTACATCTATGCTATCTAAAATATTTAGACACAGACGCATTACTACAAGTAATAAGAGGCCTAAGAGTTTACAATAACCCCCTAGAAATAGAAACTAGAATCAAGAGGCTTTTACATTGATTACACTAAACGTCTAGGCAGGTATTTCGTATCTACAAGTAGAGCCTAAAGACCGTAAATCGAGATACCTGTCGAGCCATTCTCTCTATAATTGGTAAACGTCCTTACTTAGCGCGGGTCAATGTGACCGCATTCTTACATTAGGTTACATAATTAGTGTTTGAAAAAATAGTTTAATCTAAGAAATTGTGTGCTTTTTAAATCCAATTTTATTTTGTGGTAAGAAGACTGAGTAAATTATGACAGTTATTTTATTCCGTTACGGAGTGGATTAGTAAAATCCTTAAAAATACCTATTTATTACTGTAACCCTTCATAGCAAGAAAATTTTCGGTGAATGCATGAAAACTTACCATGTGCGAAATGCGTGTGAACCTTTCTTAATCATGGAAGCTAACTTTGAACTATTTGTTATAGATATTCTTAAGTTGTTATAAGTATTCCTTTATGAAAAATGACAAAACAATAGCTTTCATTTAAATAAAAGGTTGTCATAAATGGATGTAGTATAGTCATGGAAATAGTATAAGTCATCGTTTTCATAAAAGGTCGCATCGCATACCGTTGGGAAAGGTCAATCCAATTGACATGGAGGCCTTATTAGGACCTTCGCCCTACGCATATATAGCACCGCCAATAGACTAATGTTTCTGGGTGGAATTTAGCGATTTTGGCACAGAGTAGCTGAAACCACTTCGAGAACTACATGCTATATTTAATCCGGTATTGTATATCTTTGCCTAAATATTATATGCAATACCTGAATTTTACAGATTACCAGTAACATACGAACATACAATGAAATCATATATGATATCTCCAGACCTATATCAAACCCTACGCCCCCAAGTGGAATTGGATCGGTCATGCTGCGCTTTTAAGCGACGCTAACTACATAGGTACCCTAAGCAGACCGTTTTCTATGAATTAAGATTCGGCGGGAAAAGCTGGAAGGGTGCAGGTGTAATTTTCTTGTGAAAATCAAAAATTATTTGTAAATGGCTTGCATGTGTCCGTTAAGTGATGTTTTCTGGTAGATAAGTTATATTTTGATTACTTGTGCTGTGAATCTAGTGCGTGTGCATGGTTTTATACGCAGGTAAGCCGAGTGAAATTTTAGCCGGATTACGATCTCTTCATGGGCGCATGTAAGTTGTTTCTGCAATAATTTTTCATTTTGACTAACTTTACACTTGTTCTTGAGGATTTTCCCGACGTTTCCATTCATCATCATCATTACCATCCATCATAAATTCAGAATACTTTTTACTTAACAATGATTAGGCTGTATGGGCTTAGTTCCCCATGCCTTTCCTTCGGGATAAACTAAAAAAAAAAAAAATCTATGAATTAATTTAAATTGTAAACTAAAAACCATATTCACAGCCAACTAGGAAGGACTTCAATATCATCACCAATCGCGGACAGGCGCAAAACTTGGCGCACAATAACCTGAGCCGACACCATTCTAATTTCAACCATAACATCTTAACTGTTAGACCATATTTACCATAATTCACCGCAGATGTAGGTCTTGGAAACACAATATGAAGTGGAACCTTAGGTTAAACAATACAGAGTTAAATTTCCAACGAAAATATAGCTGTACATTGAAATTATATAGTAGTTTTGCAAAAACCAGTTCGCCTGGTCGCAGTCACGATTCCAGGTTCAAATTTCAAATTGCACAAACTCCTGCGGGACGTAAATGAAATGTTTTTCACGCAATACTCATAACAAAACTCGGGAATGTAGTCCATTCAGAAATATGCATGGTTAAGTTGAAAATGCCTAGTTATTGTTAAATGCTCTACTTCTACACACAGTAACAGATGGCTGTGTGCACTCCGTAAAATGGGGCAGCCAGTTATGCAGACTCGTGATCTACAGGGTGATTTTTGGTCGTCAACGTTCCCGAAAACTACGGAATCTCCTCATCATCACGATCATTTTTCTCCATGGAAGCATACCTGGGAAGTGTCTGGTTTCCAAAATATTTGGGTCCAAAGTTGAGTAAATAGACTGCGTTTTTCTGCATAAATGCACATAGACGCGCGTAGCAGGGTTTTTTCACGAAAAATAATTAATATCTGTCTATAAAAAAAACTAACATAAACACTAGACACTATAAATTTCGCACGATCAAGGAATTTAAAAAAAAAATCAAAAAAAAAAATTTTTTTCCCCAGCATTTTTTTTGGCATAAACTTACTTTATTTCATGTATAGAGTACGTACCCTTCGTTAAAGGTGGCCACAAAAAAACACCCTGTATACTGACTTTTGACAAGGTGGTCACAAAAAAACAGCCCGTATACTGACTTTTGACAAGGTGTCCTCAAGTTAGACATAAAAATAGTCGCCCAATAACAAAAATTCCGACAGAGCCAAATTTTTGTGAAGAGCTTGGGATCACCATCAGAAAGAAACCTTAAAAGTCCCCATCGATCCCATGTCTGTTAATAAGTTATTCGGGGTCAAATGTAAAAATGTCAGGTTTTTTGGAATTTTCTCGAGAACGGTAAGTTTTTTCGAAAAATTATCTCAGATAAAATTTGTGGATCTGAAAATTCTCTACAAAAAAAATGTTATTTTTTTCTAAGAGTCACCAGTTCTGAAATATCGTGACTGCAAGAGTAACCTACATACGTAACTAGATAATTAAAAATATGTTCCTTTTAACAATTTTGTCAAAAAATATAAAGGAAAGTGCACCTGACTGATGATTATCCGCCCTCTTGCCCTACTTGATCAGAGGTGTGTTAGCTTTGGTTGCACTTTTATAAAAATCTTTAACATAAACACAATATTTTTAAATAACCTCAAATCAGTTATCAACTTATCAGTTCAATGTAATACGAGCATTGTAAGTAAATTAAGTTAATCTCAGAATGTGGTCTACCGGTCTAGCTACCTCGGGGATTGTTATTATATAACTATTGGCAAGGTATTCCGGTTAAATTAGTATCTAATAAACTAATTCGAATGACAATCGCAAGTAGGTACAAGACTAACCTAATATCTGGTCGTGCACATTCCTAACCCGGCTTTACTAATTTAATTAAGGAAGGACCACAAAGAGGTGGCTTAACGGGTTAGTCCACTTTGATCATATGATCCGTTGCAACTGGAAATTGATCATGCTTTTGGGTACACTCTGATCACGACATTAGTTTCACCTAAAAACAAATGTATGAAAAGTATCGAGTCAGGCTGAAGGATTGACTATATTTGGTATATATATATTTATATATATTTTATATATTTGTTGGATTAACAGCGTTGCGAAGGCTATATCTTTGGGCATAGGTCTACATCGATTTTTTGGTCTCCTTCTTGCACTTCCTCAATGGCTTCACTGCGTGTGACGTGCCATAAATAAAGCGCGACCGGTTCAACGGAACACTACGTTAGATAGAATCGGTTCACCTTGACATCTGTTTCTAATCAGTAAATGCCACAATGATTCAATACGAAATATTCAGGACGTAATATCGTCAGAATGCGGTCGGTCTATCACTCAAAATATATTTCTCCCATTTGTTATGTGTGATGATGCCGAATTGATGAAAAAAATAATCAGTATGTTTATAAGATAAATAATCTTTGTTTGAATCAAAGTTAATGCGTTTGCTCAAGAGTTTACTATAAGGTATTATTAGATCAAAATACTAACAATCAGAAGGCACATGATTAATAAGAGATGGCTTAGTTAGAGATACGAGCACAAAGGAGATTTTTAATAATCCACAATGACGAGCTATTTGATTAAGATCAAGGTTTACAAACTTACAATTCTTATTAATCAAGGATCGACACGCAATGGTTTACGACCGCTGCTCTGTCGCGTTGTCTTTTTATTTCTTTTCAATCGAAAGGGAAGGGTGACGTAATCGACTCAAGGACTGCGACTTGGTTCAAAATTTCACTTCAAGACAGGTTACGCTCACTCGAGCAAACGACTGAGAAACGTGAACATAATATTATCTTGTTTATTGTTACCGCAGGACACTGCAGGCGGACAAAGGTAGGTATATCGTCTATTAGTCATGGCTGGAATATTATGCACATTGCACTGAAGTAATTCCTCTTAACATGTTTTCCTATACATGAGTTCATAGAATGATTTCGGTAAATACTATATTTTTTTGTATGCAGTATACGAAACTAGCACCTTCACCCAAAGGAACAATACGATGGAACGCAGTCCACTTGTAAACAACACGTGAAATAAAAAGAGAGAGGCGAATATGGATAAAGGAATGTAAGAGTGTGAATGAGAAGAAATAGATAATCGTTACCTACATAGACTTACCCTTAGCAGTTACACAAACACAATATTCATGTCATTACGTTGAGATTTTACAAGGCTAAAAATCTATTAATTTGGCTAAGTACTCAAGGAAGTCTAAAGTAAATTGAAGATAAATGAAACTGACAGACGTACGTCTATAGTTTCGTACTAGTATCTGGATGTCTACTCTGAAGTAAACGAAGTATCGGCCGAATATCGAGGTGTTTCCTACTACGAACTTCCTTCGATTGGATCAATCGCGCCGTTTTTTCATTCGGTCCGATCGAACTCTATTTCACTATGGGTGCGCCCACCACCGGGCCCTACACCCTCCACTGACCCTCGGATCTGATAACTCATAATTGCGAAAACAGGCACTTGCACTAACTACAATCGCCACGAGAAACCAGGTGGTGGGCGCACCCATAGTGAATGTTTGAACTTCCGAATTGTAACACCTAATACAATTTCATTTACGAACTCTATTTGACTGGTATAAGGCTAGATAATAGAAAGCTTTTAATATTAGTCAATTGAATTATTCTCTATGGTTCCGAATGAGTTGTGAACTCAGATGAATGAATCCGAAGCAATTTCGTAGTAGGGTCAAAGGCTGTCAAAGGCTTCGATTCGGTCGGGCTTCGGTCGGACCGAAAGATTCGAAAGCGGTATTTCATAGACCCCCTGGGGTGTTATATAAATTCTGCATACTGAATATTTGCGTGGTGGTCCATGGGATCTCCCTTGTTGATTGTCTACCTTTTAAAATACATAGTACGCATTTTTGCAACTCACTTATTTGCGTCAGCGTCACGGCCGTTTTCAATAAACAAAGCGTTAAGTTACCGAGCTAGGTTTACTTCACTACATAGTATAAAACAAAGTCGCTGTCGCTGTCTGTCCGTCCCTATTTACCTATGCTTAAATCTTTATTAGTAAAACATAAAGTTAGAAAGTGCCTACTTAGATTCATTATTTTAATAATTGTACAATTTATTGTATTTTCTATACAAATCGGTGGGGTTGGATCCTACACTTTAACTTTGATTACAAGATAAAGCTTGCTCATTTTTTTAGAATCTAGATTTTTAGAACGTAGGTAAGAGTTCAAATGACAGAAGAGCAGTAAGTACGATATATGGGAAGGATTAACGTTGTTTTCTATCGGAATAATGTGTAACCCGTGGCTAAAAATTATTGAAAGCTGCTGTAGGATGCTAAAATTCGCATAAATGCTCGAATCCATTGCGCTGACGAGGTGTAACATTTAAATTACACACATGCCAACATTTTCGTACACCTTTAATAACACTTATGATTTCAAAATAATTTCGTACATTGTCTTTTCAGCCATAGGAAAGCCATGTTAAATATTAACCATTCCTCAATAATCACTACTGCAGCATGCATCCAGCAGATACCCGCGATCCTGAATCTACCAGCACGCGTATGATGAATTTGGTGAGAGCGAGATGTCTCACTTTTAAATGTCAAATCCTCAGAGCTAAGTAATACCTAACTAGACAAGGCAAGTGTTTCTACTTGGTGTGTAAAAAGGGATTGCAAACCACTTCTATCAGTCTTCATTCAGTCCTGGCTCGAGAACGATTTACTATTTTAATTCCTTAAGTACATACACTTAGTTTATCTAGTTTTTAATAGCTCTGTGAATTTGACGTTTAAAAGTGAGACATCTTGCTCTCACCAAATTCATTATACGGGTGCTGAAGTGCAATCACATAAAACAACGTTTTTGGTTATGGTTTAACTTTGGTTTGGTTTTGTCCAAAAACGGTATCGCCTTTTTTTAACAACCAAGAAACCGATTTGACCTTACTAAACCACCACTATACTTATATACCTGTTTGTCAAATTAAGGAGAGCTTTCAATTTAATTTATTCCACTATTAGGTATAGAGCTAGGTACTGAAAAATCTGTTAAACCTTATTCATACACGATGTCTGAAGTAGAGTCGTTTCTAACTGCTCTCTATTTCTAGTTGTGTTTTAAATTATTTCCTTTCCATTATAAGTGGTATCTTATGGGAAGGTAATACAAGCTAAATGCGCAGTCATGTTCTCGGCCATAAAGGAAGAAAACTGAGGAGATCCGATAATCAAAGTAGACATGCGATTGTGACCGCGTATTAGCATATTCCGTGCAGCATAAGTATAGTTATCAAATGATGCGGAGCTTCACTAGGATACATCAGCTACATCTCCTTCCGTGCATGTCTACCCCATTTCGTTTGTATATGTATGTATATTTTACGAAAAAAACGTGGTCAGACAGCTCGTCCCGGTCCTGACTTCATGTTGGCAGCCATCTTCAAAGTTCAGGCTAAGTTCACGCGCAGGCGCAAGCTCGCAGTGATCTCATCTTGACTCGACGAATTCGTTGAAACTTAAACCGTTTTTTATTCCGCCAATTTTAGGTCATCAACTTGTTTAGAAATAGAACAAAGGTCTTAAATCTACTTATGACTTATAGGGACGTTTGATAAATGTTTACCTATATAAATAAATATACCGTAACATATTCAGAACTTGAGTAAATAAAACATATAGCACACCTTGAGGATTCTACTCAATAGCAAACGTTTCAAACAGGAGCCAACTGTTTACTGTTATTTATTTGATGGGTTCTCGAGAGTAGTATGGTAGTGATAGTAGAGGTGTAATTTCATTTCCTGTTAAGTCTACTGTAATAATTATAAAGTGTTCACTAAAAATTTTAAAGGTGGGACTATTAAGTCACTCTATAAGAATATGGAGGCCCTGTTATACGTTCTAATAAAGTGTGTATAGCAGATCTACCTCGAAGATCCTGCGATGACTCATCCCGATCCGAGGCCGAGGTCTCAACGGACGGGAGCGACCGTTGGGTTCAGACGTTTTTGTACCTTTTTTTGGAGTTAACAACTTCAGAAGATTTTGGTTTTCGCACGGTTGGCAAAATAAATTATATGGAGATATCATTTTCAGGTAGTATCTTGTGTGTTATCCATCAGCAGGAGCTATGGGCAGAGTTTTGTTTGTGTGTTTTATTATTATTAGTTTGTTGACCCTTTTTAGTTTAAATAAAGAAGTATGTATATATAATTATTGCTAGTAATTACATTGCTTTCAGTGAGTTATCGAGTAAAAAAAAGGAAAGAATGTTTATGCGTTTTATTTAGGTATTTATGTTTATGTAGTCTATTTAGATATTTTTGTTTATTTTAGGTTTATGTCTTTTCTTTTATTTAATTACTAGTGGACGCCCGCGACTCCGTCCGCGTGGACTACAGAAAAAAAAATGTCGAAATTATCCGGGATAAAAACATTTTCCCGGGATAAAAAGTAGCCTATATGTTAAGTGGGACCTGTCACAATATATTCCTGAAAACTGCACCGAAATCGGTTAAGCCGTTCCTGAGATTAGCGTGCACAAACGCACAGACAGTCCCTTCCCGTGGGAATTTCGGGAAATCAATTCTTAGTGCTTCCCCGCAGTCTCCGATTTTAGCTTCACATGTACAGCGGTTTTTGTAAAAAAATTGAATTCCCGTTAGTCCCCTTCCCGTGGGAATTTCGGGAAATTCGTTCTTAGCGCTCCCTCGCAGTCCCTAATGAACGTACAGGTCTAATTTCGAATTCATATGTATCGCGCTTGTCGTAAAAAAATGAATTCCCGTTTGTCCCCTTCCCGTGGGAGTTTCGAGAAATCCGTTCCTAGTGCTTCCTCGGGGTCCCAAATAAACAAATATGCCCAACTTAAGATTCATATGTGTAACCGTTTTCATAAAAAATAATTAATTCCCGTTGGCCCCCTTCCCGTGGGAATTTCGGGAAATTCGTCCTTAGTGCTTACTTGCAGTCCCTAATGAACATCTATGCCCAATTTCAGCTTAATATGTATAGCGGTTTTCGTAAAAATTATGAATTCCCGTTTGTCCCCTTCCCGTGGGAATTTCGGGAAATCCGTTTTTAGTCCTCCCTTGCTCTCCCCAATGAACATATATGCCCGATTTCAGCTTCATATGTATAGTGGTTTTCGTAAAAAATATAGAATTCCCGTTTGTCGCCTTCCCGTGGGAATATCGGGAAATTCTTATAGCCTATGTTCATCCAGGTCCTATAAGGATTCTAACGGTGAAAGAATTTTTAAAATCGGTCCAGTAGTTTTTGAGCCTATTCATTACAACCAAACAAACAAAGTTTTCCTCTTTATAATATTAGTGTAGATTTAGTTTATTGGTCTGTTTGTGTGCACAAATACCTACCTCTTATGTTAATTTCTCTTTCACGGTTGGTTTGCTGGAAGAAATCTCTTTTAGAGATAAGCACGCCTTTGTACATTTTCTTTATCATAAACTTTATTTGTGAAAACTTTACTGTGTACAATAAAGCATAATAATAATAATAAAGAAGAAAGGAACCCTATGGGGAACTATAACGTTATTATCATATGCATACTTACGTGATTTATGGTTTTTCAATAAATTATTCCGCAAGTTGACAATTTCTCGTTAATCGACATATAGGTAATATGTGATGATTCAATAATTACCTACTAGTGATACGGAAACACAAGATTCACCTTGTAAAATTCAAAAAAGGCAGCAAAATTGGCTAATTATGCTCATGTGGAAGAGGCATATAATAATTGTATCCGGTAATTTTACTCGTATTACAATAGCTATACCTATCTAGTTACTCGTATTATAAAGCATCCTATAGCTACGTATACCTATACCTTTACATGTTTATAATAAAACCTACTCTATCGAAACTAATAAAAAAAGTTTGCTTCTACGTTGTTTTTAAGTATTTTAAATACGTATATGGGTATTTCCATATTATCTACAAGATACCTACCTATACTATTCAAAACTACATTTGTGTATGTGACTTTTTTATTTCAATGAAGTGACTACACTTTACCCATCTAGGACTTAGCAAATATATACAGGTTGATTTTTGGTTGTAAACGTTCCCGAGAACTACGAATCTCCTCATCATCACGATCATTTTTCTCCATGGAAGCATACCTGGGAAATGTCTGGTTTCCAAAATATTAGGGTCCAAATTTGAGTAAATAGACTACGTTTTTCTGCATAAAATGCACATAGACACGTGTAGCAAGATTTTTTTACGAGAAATAATTAATATCTGTCTATGAAAAAAACTAGCATAAACACTGAACACTATAAATTTCGCCCGATCAAATAATAAAAAATAAAAAAAAATAAACAAAAAAATTACATCGTTTCCTAGCATTTTTTTGGCATAAACTTACTTTATTCATTTAGGCGAAAAAATGGCTTTTAAACATCTGCCTCCAAAGAGTGGTACAATATTTTACAGTACGCCATTTACATCATCATTATAGCCCGAAAGCTTCTGGTGGTTGGCAGAATAGACGGTAGGAGATCCGGCTGCATCCAGCAGCCTGATATGATGGTCTGACCAAAGTAAATAGAAGCTTGACATCCAGATCCCCAACGCAGTCGCCGGAGCAAAAGATTGTCATAAGTACCTAGTAAGAGATTGTAAAAAGGATATCACGTTCACGACTCTCATTAGTGAGTAAACGACTGGGGAGGATATAAATACAGAATACTATAATCCATTCCAACGTATCTATCGTAATAAAATGTCCGGTATTTCTATAAACATTCAACAATCTAATGCTGATAATTCTCGAACCAACTTTGAAAAGTTTAACTTTTAGATATGCCATGAATGAATGGATGAAGGATATTCGCGTTGTGACATCACCAGTAAACTATTCCGGGCACGCATTGTGTGCGCAAGGGAACAGATAGAACATATCATTTGTTGCTATTACCTTTAGCAATTCATGTTTTGCACTCTTATCGCTGTATTAGTATGTAGTATATACACGGGGCGAATGTCTTTATTTAAAGAAATATTTTTGACATTTGTATGTTTCTTGTGATCATTGTAATTTATTATAAATTGTAAACTTAGCACTTTAGATCTCATTACATAATATGTCATTCATTTTAGTATCTTTCCTTGAACGTCAATTACCTGATAGTTTACTGTCCTATGCGTGCATATACCCGAAGGAGCATCTGTACTTAGTTTGTGGCTGAAGGTCTTCGTCCCTCAACGTTCATGTACGTAGTGCATATAATGACATATGCCGGTGAAAAATGAAAAGAGATTTATGTGGAATGAAATGAAAAAATGTTGATACTACGTGCTTCACTTTAGACGCAGTTTGGTAATAAGGCTGTTACATCTTTGTACAACAAGAAAAAAGTGCGTCAAAAGTTCCAAGCCCCAGGATACACAAAACGATGTTAAAAAAGTTTATGGGAACGCTTCGTTCGCCGTGAGAACCAATTTAATCCTGTCCTTTATAGTATTGTTCAATAACAATATAGTGATACAAAAACAGCGTATTCTGTATTTGCGTAGGTAAGTACCTAATAAAATGGCTGGTTGTGCCAGTTCGGCTGGAATGCTCCGGTAGAATGAGCAAGCTGGGAATAATTTTGTTTGCGACAAGATGTCAAAGATAAATGAGTAATCAATTCCAAAAGACCTATAAGTAACCTATCCTAAAGTAAAAAAATTAAAGACGTTAATACCTGCTACTTACTACAGATAGGTACCTATTTTGACTTAGGTATAGAGTTTGTGAAGTTAGGCCTTATAGAGTTAGGGCGTGTTTTGCACAGGAATGTTTTTGGTGGGATTATATAATCATCCGACTAAATGTCTACTACTAAACTACATGTAGGTAAATATTTAGTTTAGTTTGATTTGTATAGATTAAATTTGTCTGAATTTGACAGATAATTCCTATATTCACAGTTCTTAATTCATGTCAAATGGGACGGTAAATGCGTGTTTAACTTTACACATAATTTTGTACCTAATCTATACATCTATACATATAATAAAAATGTAACTGATCGCTAACTGTACATGGAAGATATATGAGAAAAAATATTATAGGAGACCTTTATACGCAATAGTACCCAAAAGAATGATTTTTGGATTTTTTGTCTGTTTGTCTGTGCGTTTGTGCACGCTAATCTGAGAAACCGCTGAACCGATTTCGATGCAGTTTTCAGGAATATATTGTGACAGGTCCCACTTAACATATAGGCTACTTTTTATCTCCCGGATTATTTCGACATTTTGTTTTTTCTGTAGTCCACGCGGACAGAGTCGCGGGCGTCCACTAGTGTATATCATATAAAAATAAATAATTTTCCATCCATCTACATTTTAGATATTGGAAAGCGAGTCGAGAAGATCTCTATTCTGTCCCCGCGGCCGTATCAGGTGTATCGACCAGTTACCAGGTCATGAGGTAAAGGTATCTTCATACAGCTTAGTAAAAATATTCAAAAATCTTCTAAGTTTATAAATATAATAAGTAAGTAGGTACTCCTATATTCTTGCATTTTAAGAATTGAAATCTAATCATGGATAATTTTAGCACATATTTTTTCTTTATATATATTATTATCTTCACACATCAATCAAACACATCGGCTTATTGCAGTCCACTGCCCGACGTAGGCCTCCCCCATGGTACGCCACAAGGGGGGTTTCCACCCACCACGATGGGCATGCGGGTTGGTGACGCAGTATGATTTTTGGACTATTTTGTCAACTGCTGCGCACCTTCTGGAAACCGTTAATCACCTCTTATGATACCCACGAGCAGACGGCTTTTAGATAATTAATTGAAATTATATTTTGTGCATATGGCTTCTCCCAAGTGAACACTTCCTTTAAACCTAATATGAAACTCTCCTGCAACAATCAAGTCATGTGACCATTGACTCCCTATTAATGATTTCCTTTAAAAAGTTACCTTTATATGCACTAGTCACTAGGAGTCTCCGTCTCTCGGTCGCGCTCCAGTGACGCCAGCGGAGCCCTACTTGCTTCCTGTTGGGCCACATCGCGTCTTATTGGGTTACCCTCTGTGTAAGGTTAGTGCGTGACGGAAAAAAAACATTTGTACGTTAAGATTGAACCAGAAAGTAACCGAAAACATTACCCTTCCTTAGCAGTCGCTTAAAGTTAAAAAATGTAATTGAATAGATGAAAGAGTGATGTACGAGTATCTACTCGTAAATGGCTAACGGAAAAAGGAAATCAATAGTCAAACATACATGAAGTTATTGAATATTTAAATAAAAAAGCTGTTTAAATTAGTAAAGAATGTGTCAACTTACACATTGGATGGTTGATGGTGACTGATGTCATTTTCGCGTCTAGGATTATATAGCTTGTAAAACCTAGTGAAACCATCCTGAAACGAATTTAAATATCTAAGTGCCGGATTGCTTCCAAACTCGATATCTGTTGTTCCTGGCAGTTCCCAAACACATTTCCGATGTCAAAATAATTTTTTTAACTCATAATGTGCAAGACTATCATGCTATGCTATGAAGATAATATTACATCCGAAAGTGGCAAGTTGGCTTCGGTTTAAAGTCCACCCTAGCCGCTCACCAAATGTTGCCCCCTTTGTCGCTCCGTGCGTGCGGCCGTTTCAGGGGGCCTATGACATGCAGGCTTCCGTTAGTCTCCTTCAATAGCCCATTTACCTAACCCCACCCAACATTCAGCCCCATAGCCCATGACCTTTGTTTCCATCGCATGACATAGCTCTGCACTCCAATAGTCTTGCACATGGCGGGGACCATCGCCGGGTGTATCATATTGTGCGGTCGGCGATGGTATCCGCCATGTGTATCTCACACCATATTAAAGTTCTCTAAAAAGGGCCTCTACATTTTGGCCACGGCCCGATGCACGCCTCTCAAAGGACCGGGACTCTGTAGTCCCGAGAATTTAAACAGAGATACAATAATAATAATAATAAAAAGCATTTATTTCGAAAAAAAAAACATACATATAAATTCACGTCAGGCGCGTCAAAATAACCACTTTTTTACCGCGAGCCCGACATAGGTACATAATCGTATACATTTATATCAATAATATACCGTAAACCGGTCCACACACCTCACCACCCATCCCGATTCATAATAGATTGTCAACAATTTCGCAACAGCAGATACACTTATTGTGTTGCGGTTGAGATAATTGAGATACAGTATGCTCAATTTATAAATTATGTTATATTAGTTTGGTTGGCGATATAATAGGATTTTAATTTATTTTTTATATTCATATCAAATCCATACCTATAAGATAATAAATTTGAAATAAGTATCTTATACTCTTTGTACAGGTTTCTGAGACAGAGTCGTTGTATTGACTTCATATTAGAAAGGTATTATAATCTGAGTTAATCACTTAAGTGAACGTGTAATATAATTGCTTTCGAGCTTCAAGATGGGGTAAGTATTGAAAGCTTTCCGTCATTAGTACATGACTTGCTGTTGCTGAAACGCGGGGTTGCTCGAATAGGCTTACCTATTTGATTGTAACTTAAAAGAAAAGCTATCTGACTATTGGAGAAACCGGCCCTAAATGTTCAATACATTTAGGGCCGGTTTCTCCAATAGTCAGATAGCTTTTCTGAAGAATTAAGTTGATGGTGTCTCTATTTTGATCAAGTTTTAGAGAATTAAAGCATCAAATTTATTCTTCAGATTTTGGTTTTGGTTCGGTTTAATAGTATTATCATATCTGTGGTTTAATCTACTCTACTCCTAGCTCTACCACATACTTATATGTATAGGTCATCCATCATCATCAGCCTATAGCAGTCCACTGCTGGACGTAAGCCTCCCCCAGGGCACGCCACAAGACTGCCATGGGGGTATTTGCCCATAGTCACCACGCTGGGCAGGCGGGTTGGTGACCGCAGTTTGTATTTTGGACTATGTTGTCAACATGGGAGGCGCTGCTGCCCACCTCCCGGAAACACTCAATCGCCTCGTACGGTACCCACGGGCAGACATGGGGTGGTACGAATTCTACTCTGCCGACACCACGCGGCCTATATATATAGGTAGTAGGTACCAATATAATCAATATCTTCGTTCTTAATAAGACTATGGTTCTACTCAGAAAAGACTGGAGTAGCCATGTTCTTATACATCTATATTTAAGCTTAAATCGTAGACTTATAGACATATAAACACAAATAGGACACCCCAAACCCTATAACAAACAAAATATCTCTCACACAGGTATGCAGAAGTGCGCAGAAAGCTTTTTCATCAAAATCTTTTAGTCAATACCAAATCACATAGACAATGCATAGACAACATGAATGAGTAATCTGTTAGTCATAAGCATGGTATTAATCTCTATTAATTTACAGACAAAGGTATCTTGTAGAGTGTTTTGGGGCGGAATGCGGGGTGGGTAGAATGCATTCCACCAAATACTTCCTTTGAATGATGGCGCTAGTAGCTTTATTTATGACTGAATTATCTATGAAACTGCATATAATGAATGTTAGTTTCGAGAATAGCCACGAGGGTTAAGCTTTGAAATGGACTCTACCGCCGCGAGCGATAACAGCCTACCTGTGTGGAACGCAGCTTTGCAATCGGAACGTATTATCCGACTAAATTCGAAAGTCGGTGCTAAAAATTTTGTTGACAAACTGACGAGGTTTTGACGCTATGTAACAACTTGTGAATTTTATATATTCAATATATAAAACTCTTTTGCTACTAAGTGACTAAACCAACATCCAAAACATGGCCAAAACTAATGGGTGTAGGAAACTGAAATTTAGTATGTGGTGATTGTAATAAGGTTTAGGATCTTGCAGTTGTTAATATAAAAATATGTGGTTTTAGCTTGAAGATTTATTTGAGACTAAGTTAGAAATTTTAAAAACATATTCATATAACATGCATGTGTGTGTAGTGCACACTTATAAAGGAATAAGCAAAACGGATTTAACAGTATGTTCCATACCTACTACTACCTAAGGATTGTAGCTTCGGAATTGTAATTACTCTTCTGGGTATTAAAGGAACTTCGGAGGTTCCCTAATTTTATCCCAATTTGGATGTTGTTTAGTACATAGATAGAACGGATAGGTGTAGATATAAATACAATCATGGAGGAGAATACACCTAAGTAGATATGTAGTAGTTAATAATATCCATTTAAACTAAAAACACGTTCTTGACTTCTCTACTTTAGCAATGAATAAATTTGAATACAAAATAAGTAATCTTTACGAGTATACAAATATATCAATATGTACACGTGGAATATCTATCATACATATTACTTGGGAATAGTACTACATAAGTATAAGTAGTAATAACTCAGACATAGGTACAACATTTTAGGTAAAACCTGTGCACTAACTACTTAGGTAGAGTTGTTTAAACAACAAACTAGAATACTATACACATATGTAAACTCCGCATAAAGGCAGTGGAAATTTTTAAAACCTTGAAACAAAACTAATCCTCTAGATTTAGTGCAAAAAGGAAAATACCCAAATCTTCAAGTAAAAGCACCTTACTTCTCAATTTAGGCAGATAATAATAAAGTCGTTACTGCAAGTCTTCAACGTAAAATGTTAACGTTGGCAGAGATAAAGTAAGCTCTATAGCATTGGCTATTTGAGTCAACCAAGTTTTCGAAACGCAAAATAGTTGGTTAAGTTATGGAAATTACGCTCTTGGACTCTGGGTGCAGGTGCGTTCGTTCGCGCGCACGTGACCCTACGCCATTCGCGCGTGCACCGCCGAGCCAGCCGTATCCATCCGACCGCGGACTTGAAAAACCGTTCCGAATTTGAATTCTTTTTACTTTTTAATTTTGTTGTGCCAGTGGAATTGAACTTGGAGGATTTTGTGTTGTGTTTATGTGACCTCTATAGTGCAGGTTTGTTTTTTAAAGTTGTTCTTAAATATTTTACCAGTAAAGCCCACCTGCAGCAAATGTGTAAACATAGATTTTATTTTATTTGCGAACACTTGCTGTTTCGCTTTTTTTACACTGTAGTATAGTATTTAATAGTAGTTCATAGAAAATTAATCGGTAGAGACTTGGTGCAGGTGAGGTTAAGTACCTTAAGTTTCAGAGATTTATTAAGTACATACTTTAACAAATTATATAGGTATACCTAGTTTTGCTAAACAAATAAAATTTAATTAAGTTTTCTTTCCTTTCATACAAGGATGCTTTATAATCGCGTTTTTTCAAGATCGTATTCGACTCCTTAAGAAAAGACTTCAACGGGTAATGATTTCACGATCGGTACAAGTTAAGAAATATTATTTGCTAATCTCTATTTAATGAAGATTAACAAACTAGTCAAATTTGTAAATTAATTAGTACCATATTTTAAATTAAATTAATTAGTACGTAATTCTTAGAACCCGATTTTGTCATCACTAATCTCTTTAAACTCAATGTGCAAGCAGCTAATAAAAAATGACTAAGAACTTTTACGTTATTCCTCCTTTCATGTTAAGTGAGGTGTTCGAAGATCGAAATATTCCAACCGCATTGGATGCTCCTACATTAAGGCTCGAGCACACCGGATGCCTATGCGTGCACGTAAGCGTAGACGTAAACGTACCTCTGAGTTTAATGTATAGAACTGTCACCGCTTGATGTCTATGCTTACGTCTACACATACGCATTCGGTCTGTCCGTGCCTATACAGTTCCATACATTACAACTCAGAGGTACGTATACGTCTACGCTTACGTGCACGCACACGCATCCGGTGTGCTCGAGCCTTTAACGGTCGTTTCCTATCCATATATCTCTACAAACATACATACACGGCTTTCTTCAGAAAATGGGGAGGGGGCAGATGTGCAGCCCTGCATCAGCATAGGCCCACAAAATTCTTTTATCTTATGACATATTATTATATTATTAATCACACTGCGGTCACCAACCCGCCTGCCCAGCGTGGTAACTATGGGCAAAAGGCTCCTGGCGGTAGCTTGCCTTGTGGCGTGCCCTGGGCATAGAGGAATAGGGAAGCCTACGTCCAGCAGTGGACTGCAATAGGCTGAAAAAGAAGAAGATGGCATATTAAGTTATCTCATCTTTACTTCTGGCCCGCTATACTAAAACGTGGCTAGATGATCTTGCGTTGTAACTATTTCTTATATGTTAAAATGAGCAATACAAATATATACCGAGTTAATTTGCAACAAAAAGAGAAGTTGGCTTAAATGTATGTCACTTCAAATAAGGTGTTATGGGCTTAAAGCGCACCCACTTGCAGACAAAAAAACTGGTCAAGTGCGATTGGTTTTGCATTCGAATTAATAGGATTTAATTTATTTATATTTGTAATGTAATGAAATAAGTTAAGTATTGTTATCTAAATTTGAAGAAAATCACATTAGTAGTTTTTTATATTAACTATCTGGCTATACAGGGTGTAACAAAAGGGGTATGTTAAGCGAGAAGCTATGTTAATAGCCCACTAAAAGGAACCTATCTACAAAATTTCAGACTCGAAATCACATGTTTAATTTGCCAGATAGTATGTAGAATTCCTACACAACTTAAGAATGTTCATACAATTTTGAAAAATAAACATGCGATTTCGAGTCTCAAATTTTGGAAATAGTTTCTCTATAATGGTCTATTTACATAGCTTTTCGCTTAATATACCCTTTCTTTTACACCCTGTATATAATTCTTTAAATAGGAAGTTATAAGGAAGTATCTTCTCTGATTCAGGGTAATATAAGCATACATAACATGTTGACATTTACAACGGAAGCAGGTAAAATGGCTATAAAAAAGTTTTCTTGAAAAACATTACATAGCTGATTTTATCGTCTTCGTCGTCGTCTTCAGCCTATTGCAGTCCACTGCTGGACGTAGGCCTGCCCCAGGGCACGCCACAAGGCTACTGCTACAGGGGGGTTTTGCTCATAGTCACCACGCAGGGCAGGCGGGTTGGTGGCCGCAGTGTGATTTTTGGACTATGTTGTCAGCACGGGAGGCGCTGCGGTCCGCCTCCCGAAAACCCTTAATCGCCTAGTACGATACCCACGGGCAGGAATGAGGTGGTACAAACTCTACGCGGCTAATAAGCTTATATTATAACATATTCTTATTTAAAATGAGTCGGAAACAACCACGTTAGCATAGCGGCATCAAGTGTAAAAGATCACTGACAAATGGTATTTAGTTAATAATTAGGTACTCACCGCCGCCTGAGAGAATGCCCCTGATTTTCAGTCGACTCTTATGACGACATGTACATAAGAAGATGCAGCTGATGTATTATATACAGGGTGTTTGTGGCAAATATTGAGATACTAAACAAGTACCAAATTAATTTTTGATTTGATTATACGCAATATTTATTGTTTATGTTAAATTGGGTTATTGGTTATTTTGTGATACATTGCTGTTTTTTGGACCACTTGTGACTCTCCTTTGGGGCTGGTCAGTTAATTGAACTTTTTTGAAAGCAACTTTTTTTTTAAATCATCCATACGTTAAAATTTTATTTTTAAGTCATTATTTAAGGCCTACTTAAACGAACTACACTATTTTTTCCTGCGAAAATTTTCATTGGTTTTCATCTCAGAATCATGGTCAAAAGTCACCATATCAATATTTGCCTGACTGTCACAAACACCCTGTATAGTGAAGCCCCGTATCACTATATGTAGATATGTTTACATACATACATACATAATAATCACGCCTCTTTCCCGGAGGGGTAGGCAGAGATCACGGATCTCCATTTGCTACGATCCTGACACACCTCTTTCGCTTCATCTACTTTCATGACATTTTTCATGCACGCTCGTCGGTTTAGGGTACTCTTGACCTGACCTTTCTTTAGAATTTCACTAATTTGATCGGTGAAAGTCCGGCGAGGTCTTCCCCTTCCAACCCTTCCATCCACTCTTCCGTAAGTAGATATGTTTGTAAATAATATATCAATATACGGGGATTAAAAAATTCAATGCTTCTGCATGACCGTCGCGTGCATTTCCCCATCGCCATTACGTGACCAATCGGCACGTTTGAATAACTTCTAACTAGCGCTATCATTTCATAAAACGCATAATTGCATAAAATACATAGACTAGGCAGAATTCGATAACCGTAGGTATGCACATTACCTACCTGCATTAAATATGGTAGAGTCTATTCCACAATAGCTTATCCGCTCTACGTGGCATTTATATTTTTTTAACTTCTTCACAATAGAACTAAGAGATTATTAAAGGATAAGCCAGCCATTTGCAAAACAATAACAAAACATCGTGTTTTCGTCTTTTTACAGCTATGAATCATTTTGGTCAAAACCTTTTCTCGGAATTAGTCTGTTAATAACATAACATCTGTGAACACAAAAATAAAAAATTATAAGTAAAGCTGTAAAATGTTTATTAGATGCCTATATCTTTTATCTATCTTTATATTATATTATATATTTTATTTATATACATATAATAAAATTGTAACGGATCGATGTTTGTGCACGCTAATCTCAGAAACGGCTGGATTTCGATGCAGTTTTCAGGAATATGTTGTGACAGGTCCCACTTAACATATAGGCTACTTATATACTTATATGTATAGGATAATATCGACATTTCATTTTTTCAGCAGTCCACTCGGACGGAGTCGCGGACGTGTCTAGCTATATATTTATCTTTTTACTTATACAAATGTTGAGGAACTAATTTATATAAAATATAGAATTGGAGATCCGTGATCTCCGGGAACGAGGAGTCATTTTTTGTAAGAAGTGGACACCTATTTCATTGAAGGATTTTTTTCCACACTATCTGTGGGTTCCAAACTTCTGTAGAATTCTTTCTAAATACACTTTAAGGTGAAAGGTTCTCTCTACTCTATCTATAAATTTAGCTAACAATATAACAACATATACCTTTAACATTGGCTTCACAAGAACTTGTCCAGCTTCAAGTTCCGGATGCTTGTGCGCATAAAAAGAGCGTCTTCATATATTTTTCCATTAAAGTACGGACAGGTTTCGGGCACAATGTTTTTGACCTTGGCAGCTGCGTCTGCAGCAGATTTAGTCTTGTTTTTATCTAAATCTAAACTGATTTTTTGGGCCACTTGTTTAATCTATAATAAACTTTTGCTTTAGTTAGTGAGCAATCTCTCAGACGACTTGCCACTGTACATCTGTCCCCGCTGTGATAAAGGTGGCTGTATCTCCTTAATGATCCTGTAGTTTTGACTACCCCATTATATGTATGTTACTTAAGTTATCTTAACCATTGGTCAGTTGACAACAGTTAGTTCTCTAACTATGAGTTAAAATGGGAAAACGTTGTTTGGCACAATATTGTTATGTTGGTCCGGTTTCTTCGTCTACAAATCTAAGGTTTACGTCCGATGGAACAAAGAGGTGGCAAAGTTTGGTCCAGTGTTAAAAATTGGATATTAAGTGGCTATATAGATACTATACTATACATGTTATAAATACTACGGTCACATAAGAGAGAGTTATTAACTCGTGGGCGTTATTAAATTTTAAATTGCCATTGTTTTCAAAAGTGTTCCGTTGAAAAATTACCAACAATTACACAACTTTTTGAATGATATAATCCAATTGTTTTGTTTCATTATTTTATTCGTGTCTATTATGTAGTGTCTTTAACTTTAAAATTATTTTTATTGTCCAGTGGTTAAAAATAGACTACGGAATAAATACGAGTTACATTCAGAATGAATTACCTACAGACTACCTCAATTGTAGACCTACATTCTAAGCTTACCTACATCGTCACACACAAAAAAACTTGTTTTAGATTGAAAAAAATGCATTCTCACTTAGTACCTATATGCAATATAGATTAGCATTTATAAGGAAATAATGGACCTTTACACACTCGTATTGAATTCAACGAAATACATTTTAAAAAACATAATAAAAAGCATTTGAAGTATTTAAATTGTCTATGTACGTATTAAAATTAATACATTCTAGCAAGCTGCTTCCCTCTGTTTAAACCGACATTCCCCTGACTCACCCTGGCATCCCCTTCGGTCGTTTCCGGTATTGCTAAATAGAGTAACAGATAAAACTTTTAAAATAGATTAGTATCAGATTGCTCATTTATAAGCCTTATGTGCAAATAACGAATTTAACTTCGTAAAATTAATAAGTTTAAATATGTAAATCAGGTATTTTTCCTAAAAATTTTAAGTACAAAGTATATTACGAACTTGATAGTTTGTACTTATCTTGATTTTATTTTTATTAGACACCTTGAAATAAAATATATGTTAGGTTATGAGACGTCAATTTGAATAGAGCAATAAATATGAAACAAAGAAATTGCGCGCTAAAATATTTCCATGGGTCTTCTGTAGGCACATAGTATTAAGAAAACATATAAACTCATACATGTTTGTAAAAATGTAAATTTTGTTATTGACACCTCAAAGGACAGACTTTAATCATTCAGTTACCTCAGTTGACATTGCGACTCATCACAAAACTAGTTATAGACTTTATACGGGCTGTAAAAAATAGTATGTTATGCGAAATGTTATGAGAGTAGCCCACTATAAAGAATCTTTTCACATAAATTGATGCTCGAATCACACATTTATTTTACAAAACTGTATGAACAGACCATGAAGGACACTCTGTGGAGGCCCTCTGACCCATCTTGGGGACATAGGAATATAAAATGAGATAAACGGTCTTAAATTGTTTAGGAATTTTCCATACTATCTGGAAGAAAACATTCTTCTAAAACGAGCTATGATTTCTAAATTGACTTGAATCGGAGAAGATTATCATTCCCAGCTGACTTACGCGGTTGATTTATCTGTGACGCTTTTAAAGACTTAATTATACTGGTTACAAACAAAATCCACTAAAAGCCTAACTCCATTTCGAAGTGTGTTTCCGAGCTGCAGTGGTGCAGTATGCGTTTTTACAACGACTGCATTTCTACTTGTGGCTGCTGTCTAAAGCATAAACTTTTCAAATAGTGTTAGAGAATTAATAGGAATACCTATATAATTCCTACAAAAATGAAATTAAGGATGAAGTCATAATATATTTGTGTACCTAACAATAGGGAGATTTAGCAGCTCTCACTAATATTTGATTCGTTTCAAAGCTAGCATAATATAGAAATATAATAGCTGTGCTATAGAAATTAGATCTTTTTTTTACTGTAAACTTTAAGATAAGCTCGCCATTATACCTATGTTCTTCTATATATTTAATTTGTTACTAAATTATTAAATTTATTTGTGTGTACAATAAAGAAAGAATAGGGTTAAAAAGTTACACTTAAACTTAAGTGGAGTTAAACGACTAAACATATAGGTAGAGGCAAGCCTTAACCTCAGCCCGCTATCCCTTATGGCTTATAGCTTGAACACTGTCGTTAGACAAAGGCACCGGGCGTCCTTCGCACACCGGTCCCGCTTACTTTCGCACCAGTTCGGACCCACAGTCACAAAGTGGTTAACTAGCAGCTAATCACTCGACTAACCACTCGCCTGCTCACTTCACTAATGCTCAATGGTTGATTTAGGGAGTTGTGGGAAGAATAATAATTTCAAAAGTTATTAGGTATAAACAATGGTTAATTTAGAGAGTTTGTCATATAAAGGAATAGTAATGTCAGAAGTTACATGCAAATGGCGATTATTTATTTATTTATATAATAGCTTCTATATTAGATATAATTTATAGCTATTATAGAAATTATTATAGAATAGCTATAAATTATATCTATTATAGAATCTTTTCTGTATAATAAAGAGAAGCGTAGAGCTTTCGAAAATTGTTTGACTTACTATAACAAAATCTTTATAATGTCCACAAGGTTACAAATTAAATTCTTTTAACGTGCCTAACCTGACTCTGCTGACTCTGTATATGTACTCGTACAAGGCTCTATTTCTTGAACATAAATAGTCATATAACTACACCAAAATATTTTTTACTTTTTCTTTATAATAGACCATACAGGTCTCAGATGAGATCTCTCTTAAAAATAAAATTTTGAAAAATGAGAAATACGAGTAGTAGGTACTTCAGTGAAATCTGATGCACTTGGCCGGCTTTTTACGATTATTCGGATCTGTTTCCCTAAGGGGACAAAACAGGGTGACAGATCGGAATAATCTGTTTTTTTGGGCCTTTTATCTACTGATTTGTAACACCGGTCGGTTTGTACCTGTAACGGCCGTATAAAAGTGGTTCACCTTCTACTCCTACACAGGGCGTTTAGTTTGCGATATAATACTAATCACGGAATATAAATGCATATTTATGTGAAAACCTGTTACATTTCAACATAACTTGGCTAATATTGTGACCGTTTTGAGCGCAATTTGTATTAGGTGACTTGAAAGCTTATTAAATTAAACACAATTTTAATTAGAGTGGTCCCACGTGGGTCGCATACTCACCATACTGTTTTTGACATCTTTCCTAATCAGAACAAGATTACAAAATCTGTTTTTATTTTGTAATAACAACGGCTAACAATGTATGCAGTTAGTATTTTTCAAACAATCTTCTTCATTGTCATACTCTCAGGCGATAAGCTAGAAACTTGTCACTGATCATTTACACCTGTCCCCGAGAGTTTGCAAAACGTGGCTATAGGATTTCCTTTATGATCCTGCAGTTCTGGCTACCTTATGTCGGAAACACAGCCGTGTTTATTTATACATGGATGTATTCATTCTTATTCTTTATTGTACACAAATGAAAAAATATTATATGTAATCACATCCATCATATCTATATTCAATCGTATTAAATAAATATTTACATAATATTATTTGCACCCACTGTCACAACGTAGGCCACAATCACAACGCTTTGAATTACCCAACCAAATCTACATAAAAGTGTTTGACATCAAATCATATGACACGGTCACTGAACAAATTCCGTATTGCCAATCATTTGCATTTACTTAAGTTGCTGATGACATTTAGCTGTTACTTGAGCTACCGTAGATAAATATAGCAACGTTTATTTTAGCAAAATAAATAATTGTTTGTTGGTTCAAATGTTTCCGAAAGATACGAAAACTTTACATACATTGTATATACACGGCTATGTTCCTGAAATCATACGACATGCACGAAGAGATGCAGCTGATGTATTCTTCTGGTAAAGCCTCGCATCAGCACAGAACTGGAAGAATAGTTTATAACAATAAAATCCATGTTACCACATACTTATAAGCCTGACTCTAACAATCAAAGTCATTACAGCCGTGGTCTGTGTCACAGCTCTATAACAATATGCTGAGTTAATACAAATAGTCAGCGCGGGAATTTGGTATCCTTACGAAGCATGTCAATATCAAATAATTCACGACAATAATATGTAAAATCTATCATAAAGTGTCCGTCAAACTCTTCGTTAGCGTTCGAGAAACCGTCGATTATTCTGTAGAATGGCACAACTAGGCTACGCACACTTCGCGATTATTACGTAAAACATGGTATTTTCGGCAACACGCACGCGGGTCCAGTGGGCCAAGCCATACAAGGACGACCGGTTTGGTCCAATCGATTTGACATTTACACTCGAAGCGACAGCTCGCACTGATGTAATATGTAATCGTAACGAAAGAAGAACGGTAGAGCTAGCTAGAGTCTTAAAACGACATAGAAAAAAAGCATATTTAGCGCTAAATTATAACCGGTTACACTATTTCTATTAATATACTTTACTCGTAATAGCCCTAGCTGCTAGGTCTCCAGGATTTTCTATGTATTATTTGGTCGCCTATGTTGATTGAAGGCTACCTACAGTAGGTGAATCCCGGTATACAATAATTGTACAACAAACTCATAAACTCATGTAGCAGTTTACCTATGTAAAATAAGTCATCACGTATTATTTTTTTCAGTCTTAGTTAATCGAGAGCTATTTCTACAAGTCGTAAAGGTAGAGGTTCGCTACCTCTGACCTCTGACATTCCATTTGGCATACCGCAAGCCAGAACACACTTTGCCATTTCAAGCTTACAGTTCGAAAGCTTATCGTTCTTTATGACAGCTCCGTTATATTTCCCATCTTTATGTATATCTCGTATATTTTAATGAAGGACGAATTTTAATAGCTATCACACGTTATATACGGGTTTTAATCGCTGTATTGGGTACTAGTTTTATCAACCATATAATAAGGCTATATATGTTTTATCGATAGGTACAAACTAAACTAATGTTTATGAATATAAAATTTTAACATCTATAATATAAAAATGAATCGCTGAATATGTTGCTAAGCGCGAATCTCGAGAACGGCTGAACCGATATCTAGCTAATTCTTTTTTTAGAATATTCCTTGAAGTACGAGGATAGTTTTTACTGAGAGAAAAAATCAAAATATAAATACTTTTCTATAGCGGCCACCCACGACTTTGCTCATATGAAAGGGCATTACACCCGTGCAAATCCGGGGCGGATTCCTAGTTTAAAATAAGTATGTTGGATGTTTCGACCTTGTTTCGACTAACTATAACAAATCAGGTTTACCTATAACTATAATTTAACTACTGCTTAAATATCAGCTGCATTGTTACGAGTATCCCCGCTTGACTAATCTCCATAATTTAATTACTGCAATAGATGTTGACCAAATAAGCGTTTTTCACAGATCAGTTATACACATTTACAACAACTGCATCAACAAGCACCTAATGCACCTCATGAGCTAACTAGGAAGCAATACGCCAATGCTTACGTTTTTCGGATGAATACCAAATCAATGTACAATATAGCAAGATTAACATTCTCGGACTTCGACTGTTCTCGTATGAAGTAACATGTTATAGGGTAGATTCAGTACATAACATATAGCTGCCTGAATAGGGGCGGGCAAACTGCAGCATTATAGAGGAGATCCTAATTCCTACTGCCAAGTTCAGTGGCCCCAAATGTAATTGATAAAGATACAAATTTTTGTCATCAGTATTTAATGATAAAGTAATCTTGATAGTAAGATCAGACAATATTAAGGCACTTTTTTCCAATTGTAGAAGCGGCTAGCCTCTATATAAGCAGTGTAGGTAGAGCGACACGAGCGACATTCCATATTCTTTCCATAATATCTTATAGGATTTTGGTATATTCAGATAAAATTTCCGTCCGTAAATAATATCTACGAGTACGTTCTATCTACACTACTATGCTGCTAAAAAATTTAACGTATACAAATACTTACCTACAAGTAAGACGGAACTTTAGAGCTACTGCACAATCGGAAAATTGCTGTCGAAATTCGATAATAAAATCTAATTACCCTCATTATACTTAATAACTATATCGATATTACGAAACTGTTGCAACTAAGTAACGTAATAAAAATTAGGAATGTTCATTATATTGTTTAGTAAGGCTATTACTTGAATTATGCTCTATCTTCGAGTGTCGCATCTGTTACAAATTCTTATCAAACAATTTTAAATTTCCTGAAATACACCTTACAGTATCTAAAAGAAATTATTTCCTACTGCTTATAATATAAGTTATACAAGAAATATGTTTTACCAAATACACATATAATATTATTTACATAATACAGTGACTAAATAGTCTAATCTATCGATAAGTAGCTGAACACGAATGCTCAACAAGGCCGATTGCTTAACTGACATTGCATAGCTCCTTTGCCACTCGAATGATTTACTTATCGAGATCTCGTATCGATATCAACTTAATCGTTCTTTTATAAACTACACTTTTAAACAGGTGAAATTGAAACACTCTTTTATTTCGTACTGATTATTATCTCTGAAAATGAAAATGCACGCCTTCGTTAGTTCACAAATGTAACTTCGATATAATAATATAGAGATCCTCTGAAAAGAGCTACGCGGAAGTAGCGCATGTATGTACCCCCATTTAAAATTATTTCCTTGTAATCTTATCGGCGATATATATGATGACTGATGAGGCACGAAATCTTGATGTCAAATCTCTAAATAGCTCTAAATTATAAGGAGCCATCCATGCGGATGACAGTACCTTTGAACAAATTATCTAGCTATAATTATCACCCACTTCTAATTATACACT
This sequence comes from Carposina sasakii, assembly GCA_014607495.2. Classification (NCBI taxonomy): domain Eukaryota; kingdom Metazoa; phylum Arthropoda; class Insecta; order Lepidoptera; family Carposinidae; genus Carposina; species Carposina sasakii. The sequence continues at coordinate 3,910,201 of CP053151.1, read as the reverse complement.
CACTCTATCTCTCCTCATATAATTCCATTCAATATGATTGAGAGGTATTGATCTCAAATTAAAGGCAATATCATGATATAATTATTAGACAATTAATTGAAATGCCAATCCCGTGGAGATATAATTAATAACAAATACATGCACAGTGAAACATAATGAACGTGCAATCTGTGTGCTCCTCGCATTATAATTTTGGCTATATCTATGAGTTACGTAATTTGAAGTAAATAATAGCAGGCAAGTTTCATGTGATCTTTAATTGAATATTAGTTGCATACTCGAAAGCGTTATGAAAAACATGAGATTTTTTATGAAGCCATTTTAGAAAAACTAAATGTACAATTTTTCTAACATCGTAAAGGTTACGTTTTAAAGCAGGAATGTTTCCATTGTGGGTTTCTTTCTAACATCATTCTACATACGTTTAAAAAATAAGCAACTCCCTAGAAGTAGGTATGCCTGCTATAGATATAGTTACTATTTTCTTTTGCTAATCGTTATATTGTTTTGTTTCAGGTAGTGAAGTACTGTCGTTCATTCGAACAATGTAACGCCGTAACCTCACACTTACGCTGAACGAACATCGACCCGAACGACGCTCCAGTTTCATCATGTGTCTATACTTGTGAAACTAGATAATTACTGTTAAGTGTTTTTTCGTTTCTAACGGTAATTAAAAACTAAAAAAATCGACTACAAGTGAAGTGTTGTTTCGCAGCGGATACAATAAAATCAAGCCGAGCTCGTAAATTCAGGCTGTATAGCCTTGGTAAGTTATTTTTATAATCATAGATGCTTACAATTTGAGTAGTATCTTCCTGGATATATTTAGCCACCTAATATTGTTTTTTACACAACCGTTTATAACCTAACAAAAAACGCACGCATCATACGTTAGTCTCAACTTTGTTTATAGGATTTATAATAGATGGATTTTTTAATTTATAAATTATATATGTACTTTTTATGGTAGAATCTGACCTCGCAGCCCCGACTGACCTTGCCCTAAGCCGCCATGTTTTGGCCGAGTACTACGAACATAATATAAAGTACATCAAAGTATAATCACATAATTGCGAAAAAAATTTAACTCATTACAGAATACGCTCCAGTGGACATTATTATTTTTACGGAGAAAAAAATCGAAACGAGTGACAAATACGAGTGATTACATGTACTTAACATCCAACTATTAATAAAGTATACTTTATTAGTATACTAATATAAATAGGTACTTCCGTCTCGAAAAGGTATTTTTATGTAGATCTACAGAAGTCATAGGAAATTCGTGATATTCTCCAATCAAGCGATATCTGCATTAATTAGAAGCGTTAAATTAAACATCGTAACGTAACTGAGCCGATTACAAAACCGTTGGTTGACCGGACTGGTTTCCCGCGCAATCGCGGAAATGTTGGAAACTACCTAATCTCTTGTTATAGATGTTTTACTAGTACCAACATTTATTGTCATTTGCGGACGCACCACTACATATGTTCTTCTAAAATTTCTTCATCTTTTTTTCTCCTCGACGATCTTCTTCCATTTCGCTCTGTCCACCTAGTTGTTTTCATGTCTAACTTTTTCAGATCTTACAAAAGAAATTGTAATATTAACTTTACAATTGACTAAAAGTTCTGAAGCTTTGAATTTTTTAATTTGGTACTTATCAATTAATATTCTAGGATAGGTACTATCAAGTCTTGGAGAATAACTATTTCTTGGAAATAGTAAAATAAGCGATGTATAAAGAGAAATGCTCAATAAGAGCATCGAGGTACAGTGAGAGTAGACAGGGAAAGTCAGGGTGTGTATGACCAAAATGGATACCGAACTGACTGGATTCATTTAGATATATCGGATATTCATTTACACGATAGTTGGTAATCTGTATTAGAATAATATTTTACCTCTACTCTGAAGTAGCAGTATAATAATTTTCCTGCCCTTGTCCCAATATTTATGGCGCCAGCGTCGGTCGGTGCAATATGCTTTCTCTCGAAACTCATATTGCCGAGGATATAGCGTAATGATCAGTTACAAAGGCGTACAAGATGATCTACAACATAAAAAAAACAATTATCAAAATCCAGTAATCGCGTAACAAATATACGGTCGAATTAAAAACCTCCTTTTTAAAGTCGTTTCAAAATGGAGTCAACACGATGTATGTTCATAAATAACTTGTACCAATGCATTATTTCGAAAGTGTCGGAGCCTCTGATAAAAAGTGAAAGAATTTTAAAAGCTCTCGGAAGGATTCCGATCGGTGCGCATATAAATATTGCGCAATGTCAGGTAATTGCCGACATAATCTGTAATTCAGAGACGGCGAGAGTCGGTTATGCAAGAGGAACAGGTTGCTGCAGTGTGAGCCGAGCTTTCAAACTGAAATAAAACGCATAAATGCCCAGTATATAGGAATTTTCAACAACTAATGAACCAGAAAATTTATAAGATAGCTAACATGTTAATCATCATCATCATCATCATCAGCCTATTGCAGTCCACTGCTGGACGTAGGCCTCCCCCAGGGCATGCCACAAGACGGCCATGGGGGGTATTTGCCCATAGTCACCACGCTGGGCAGGCGGGTTGGTGACCGCAGTTTGTATTTCGGACTATGTTGTCAACACGGGAGGCGCTGCTGCCCACCTCCCGGAAACCCTTAATCGCCTCGTACGATACCCACGGGCGGACATGTTAATATCATCTAATAAGTCGGTTACTCGAACCGAACCGTTTTTCGTAGTTATCGAAATCTACAACACTGACGTATGACTGAAAAAGTTTGCTTATTCCTTTTTTTTGTTTCTAACGAAATACTTCTTTAATCATGTGTTCAATGAGCATTTACATTTTTCTTATATGTAAATCCATATGTTTCTCATTCTCACAAATAACAGGTCGATAACCTTTTACCAAAGCTTAAGTTAGCTTAACACTTTTTCAAGTAATAACCATTGTAATTTCCGTTTCATATCTGTATACCTCTATCATAAATCTCTCTAGTCCCATCATCATTCAAATAAATAATTCATCTTTTGACATTCAATCAAGGAATTCCAATTTATAGTTTTACACATTTGCTTTATAGTCTAGTCTAGCAATAAAGTAGTCCACAGTATTATTCGTAAGGTTCGGTCTCATGAAATCGGAAATGCCTCTAATAAATAAAATAAAAATTAAATACTTACATCCATATACAAACGGCTGAGTTCCCAAAACAGTGTAGCCAGAACAGTGTAGCCAGAACCGCAGGATCATAAAGGAGGTCCCACAGCCACGTTAAGCAGATATTAATGATGCTGTTGCGGCTTCTAATACCTGACTATACTATATTCCAATGTAGGCCCTACAGAAAACAGATTCCTTGAGGAAACAGATTCAGAATCAGAAAAAATCATCATCATCATCATCTTGGGGTGCTGTCTTCGAATAGATAACAAAATCTTTCTTGCAGTAAACTATTGAGATAAAGTACAATCTCAGACTCTGAAACACAAATTTAATTGATTACACGAATGTAGTATACCAGTAGTACAGGTTCACGGGATACCAGGATATCAGAAAGTTGAAGTTAGTGGTTCTTCCTTATAAGTGGTGGCAACTTTCGCATCAGCGCTGCCATCGCACCAGGCTGTCTGCGCATACGCTTACTTAAATGAAGTTTACGTCGATCGATGTGACTAAAATGTCTTTCCTAATTATTTTTCTTTCTATTCTCTGTCTAATTATTACTTTGGTATTCTTCGAATGATGGTCTTGGAATGTCACGGTGAAATTAAATCAAGTAGTGTAAACACATTCGCTACCGGCAGATTTTCTAAGGGTGCCGACATTACGCCAACGCCTAGCGCCATGACGCTAATAAGCGTCAGTGGCACCTCTAGAAAGCCTAGAAGACCAAATACGTAGTCCGGCGACTACGTCACTACGGCACTGAATGTGTTAATTACGGGGCTGGACATATGTTTTTTATTTAGCCGGGATAGTAGTGTTCCTCTTTTGGGCAAACGCGTCCCCTTTCAAAGTCCACAATATCTAATTCCACAAAAAATCATATTTACTAATATAACAGTTTTTTTTTTACCCACTAGGAAAGGTTATCCTTAGACTCAATTTAAATTAACTAAAATGAAAAAACATAAGGACGTGACCTTGCAAAAATTTTGCTCTTACGAAATAGTTCATGATCTTTTACACTTGAAATTCATGAAAACATTATTATATTTCAGCGTGTTGTACAGTTTAGCGAGTTTCACTAGCTACATGTGAAGGTATCATGTCGTGTGGTAACACAGTGATGTCACTGCCTCGTGATCGACTCATCTATGACGATTATGTAGGTGTGACGATTTAATGTAGAATTAAATATTGTATATGAAACAGTGATAGATATACGAAGATACTAGCGCCTAAGTCACGACTTCATGACTGAAACTAAAGAGTCTATCATGTGCTTTTACTGGCTTGTTTGCGCTATCTGACCTTAAGTGATAGTTAGCAATACCTACTGAGTGAAATCGACATTGACCAACGAATGTTGTTCAACACTTGATATCTGGATAATTATTTTGTGAACCATCAAGTAAATATTGTTTTCGATAATAAACTGGAAAAAAAGTGTAATTTGCTGTAAAGTTAGTTAACTTGTGATATTGCATTTCCTTACATAAACATGAACTTGATAAGATTGATGATTTAAAATCTTTTTTAAATTATTATTTAACTACATTTCATCTTACTACTATATTTAATCTTATATATGTAGGTAGGTATATGCTTAAGTTAGAACGTAGTTTTTCTATCTCATTACTGGAAAATGGGTCTATATATTTAATACTCCTAATACTGATAGAAGGATATGTAATAATAAAATGCCCTTTATTTTATATCGGTAAAATAACTTTTTCTAAACGACTTACTTTTTCCGTAGTCCTAGTGATGGGAAACACGTAAGTACTTCATATAACATTCTATTATGAAGTATTTTAAGTATTTACTCCAGTTAAAACACGTATTTTATCTTCTATATGTTTACATGTCTATGTTAATTACATTCACCAGCCAAACAGTTTTTCTCCGAACAAATAACTTGTCAAGTTAAATATTTCCGCATTTCGAAACCTAACGTCACCAATAGTGCACATATACGCTAAACGAGAGTGGACAGACGGCCCATTAGCGGTTCTCTCACTTTTACTACAACATGCCTTTCCATAGATAAACATTAGTTTAATTACTGTGCTACATGAATATAGAATCGTTAGCACATATACGAGGTGCATAAAAACGATTTTTAGTTGAACTTTCAAAAAGCGTGCCTTTCAAGTGGTGGGTAATTTCAGTTTAAAAACATAAACTAACTTTGTTGTGCAGGCAGAGTTAAATATTATGTTGAATTAACGTTAATTTGTATAGTGTAAGTTTTACTAGTGAACGCCCGCTACTCCGTCCGCAGAAAAAAAAAAACAAAATGTCGAAATTTTCTGGAACAAAAATATTTTCTTGGATAAAGAGTTGCCTATGACCTTTCTCAGGCTCTAGACTACCTGCGTTCCAAAATTCAATTAAAGAATCGGTTCAGTAGTTTAGACAGACAGGCAGACATACAAAGTTACTTTCGCTTTCTATTATATTCAGTAATAATTATTTACCTTGTTTGAATGATAATGACATTAATATGCGTAAATCATTCTGAATATTGCTGCACACAAATCCTTCTTTGACTCTACATAATTTTAAGTTAATAAACTAACTTCCAAACTAAGTCTGTTAAAAGTTTTGTTTATTAATTACCCCAATTTACTAAACGTTTAGACATGAATAAACACTTTACTATGATAATCCATAGACGAGGATCATCATTCAAACTTCACAATCAATTTGTGATGCAACCAATAAGCTTTGTCATGTAACTGTGCGTTCGTCTGTCTGTTTGTTCGCACGTGTGATGTAAGCTGAACTCACTTCTAACAAGTCCATTGAAGTATTAAAATTTCATTATTATATACTTAACATTGAAAATCAATTACAAATGAATACTAAATACAATCCTCGACGCCGCCTTCCTACTTTTGTGCTACCTTCGAATCTCGTCCTGGAACCCTCAGCTGTAAATTGCTTATGACGAAGTTGATATTTTAATTAAATCAGTATGCTCTACGTCATGTATCATGATGTATTTTATGGGGAAAGTCCATTTTTGTAATGTTACTGTTTCGATTATTAATTAATTGTTACATTAAGTTATAAAAGCTGTACTAAATATTTTTACATTGAAAATCAATCGACCTCCTCTTTCATTTTTACTTTACATATTATTTAACTTAGTTAATAGTTAATTTTACCTTTAATGTATAAATGTCTAATAAAACTTATATATTGGAAATTTATATCTCAGCGCACAAAGTGTAAAAGCAACACTTGATTTTAAATTATAAAAAACCTTAGGCAATCTAAAATTAGACTGAAACCGACCTTGATATTTCAATACACAATTATGCAGTTAACTTTTGAAGGAAACATTTGATTAGTTTCGCAAATTAATAAGTTTAAAATTCAAACACTAATACCTACCGACTTGATAACTGCACTTTTGTCCATAATTTGAAGTATTTTGTGTTACTAGCGATGTTTAGCTAAGGTGCAATCTATAAATATTTGCGTATTTTAGTAATGTACGCATGTACCTATATGTATTATGTATGTAGTAATGGTAGTAACAGTCCAGCAAGCTGAAGTGGCAATGGGCAGGGCACATAGCTCGAAGAACTGATGGCCGATGGAGTAGGAAAGTTCTAGAGTGGATACCACGTATCGGCAAGCGCAGCGTGGGAAGGCCACCCGCGAGGTGGACGGACGACCTGGCCAACGTCGCGGGCGTCGGTTGGATGCAGGCGGCTTCCGACCGGTCGGAGTGGAGGTTGTTGGGGGAGGCCTATGTCCAACAGTGGACTTCTCAGGGCTGTAAATTATGATGAATGGTACATAAGATAATCGCATATAGCTTTAAAATGGGACTCATCATACTCATCTTTTACCGAAAAAAAAACTGTATGTACACGTTTTCAATTTCCATAGTTACAGCATTCAAAACAAATGACAAAACATCAACTCTATACTAACATAGTGACATTCACTAAAGCAGGAAAATAGTGAGTTTCCTCATTATCTCAGTAAAAGTGGTCAAAACAAAATGTTCACATTACTCTGTTCCGACATCCGCAATAGCTTATTTTGAGAACAAAACCGCATTGTTCGTTACTGTTACCCAATCAGCCTGAAGACTAACCTATTACCAACTAATTTCGAAGCTAAAACATGAAAAATTCACCGTAAACCCGACCTAACACCTTAAGAATAAAGTGCTACTACAATCTGCGAAGCTGCACGGATATCTTTGTAAACCTGTCACGAAAGCTAACTGAACTTAGTTAAAATCTCGAAACAATAGCCGAGAACGATTCGGAGCTTGGAATGTTCAGTTGTACTGCAGTTGGAGGAGTTTGGTGCATGGAGGAGTGATAGAGAGGATATGCAGATGACTACCCCTGCGGGAAAGAGGCGAGATTTTATGTATGTATATATATTAGCTCTTTATATATCATACAAGTGGGACTGATAGCTTATAAATTCAGGAAAAATCTCTTTTAAAAAAATTGCTTAATAAGTGACGTTTACCCCCAAATGTTATTGTATAGTGAATTATTAGAAATTATTTGATATACATACATATGATGTAATTACGCCTCAATACTATAAATCTTGTAAAATTCCATTTAATCATGTGAATGTTTAATAAACTTTCATGTCTTATGTGTATATCACATTAGTGTATTAGGTAGGTAGTTGTGCTAATTGTAACAGTGCTGCAAAAAAGTGTAACTGTACAGAGTTCACTCTTATGTGTAATAACTGTGGTTTTTCTAATATGTGTAATATAAGTTTTAAATAGTAAGTAATTAAAAAAAAAATGTTTTAAATGGTTAAAAAGGTGTTCTCAGCCTGTAACTGTTCTTACTTCTATTTCTATGATTGTTAGATTGTAAGTGTTTTTTTTTAAATGTTTATGATCAATAAAGACCTTTGGAAACAAAACAAAAAAAACAATAGGTGACGTTGATTGATCATACAAGGATGCATAGATTTATAACCCTAGTATATTTTATTCCCTAGTGCATGAATGTCAAATTATGTGACAATATAACCGCCGGTATCTAGAAAACTAAGTAACTGTTGTTTTACTATAGATTTAATACCTTGTTAGCTTTGATATTGCTTCGAAAAATTAATGGTATAAGTACATCGTTAAAAACTTACTGATTTATTTATTTTCATACTTCTTTTGACAATCGAAATATGAGAAAGAACTATATTGGTTTGCATGAACCATATAAATTATCACAGCTCCTTCTGTGTATTTGCTTAATGATTTATTGAGTTTTTGTCGATCGCGTTCGATGACCGATTGGCATCTGCAGACGATTCCTATTATCAGTTTCTTTATTAGAGTAGTTTTTAAAGCATTTTAACTGATTATTTTCTCAAGTCGTGGTTTTCTGTGTGTTTACCCGCTCAACCGTAGCGTACTCGTATACCTATCTTTTCATACATTATGCAATATGATTTCTGAATATGTAATACGACTCCACTCCACTCCATAGTTTTATCCAGTTTCCAGTTTTTCTTTGACATTCTGAATGAAAAGAAATGCATTGTACTTAAGATATATTTTGTTCATATAAAAGACTTCAACGAGCTATGAGAATTTCAATTTTATTTAGATAATACGCAACGGCGTTTCCATGTATCATACACAAATACTGCCAATACATTTCTCATATGTTCTGACTCTGAATGGATAAGACTATGTTATTCATTATATTCCTACATAATATAGATAGGCATATTATTTACTTAGCTACGTCCCACGGGTCAACAGGCTTTTTTAATTACATAACAGCGTCGATTCCGGCAGTCACACTGAAACGTAAACCTAATCTTAGTCAAGTCTATCTCTATCCGTTCTTAACATAACATGGCTGTAAGAGAAAAGGACAGGTAAGACTAAATTCACGTTTAAGTGTGACCGCCGGAATCGTCCATAATATCTTACTACTATTATAAAAGTTTGTGAGTATGGATGGATGTTTGTTACTCTTTCACGTAAAAACGGCTGGAGATATTTTAATAAAATTTGCTGTGGAGTTAGCTGACACCCTGGATTAACACATAGGCTACTTTTTATCCAGGGAAAATATTTTTATCCCGGATAATTTCGACACTTTGTTTTTTCTGCAGTTCACGCGGACGAAGTCACGGGCGTCCACTAGTATTATTATGTAGACGTTCAACGAACTTAATCTTTATAATATTATTTGTTAGCTGGTAACATTAAACCTTAATTAATGCCTCCATTACTTCAGTTATGGCGTAACTTTTCCAAGGATTAACTTAATTATGAATGTCAATTACCAAAGTGGCATTTACTTGAGGTTTTAAATAGCTCTAAAGTTGGTTTAGTTGGAACTTTAAATTAAGAAGCATTTTAATCCGTTCTTCTTATTTTAAAGTGTCACGGAGATATATGTGCTTCATAATAGGTAGTATTATAATACTCTTAACATACCGGATGACATAGTATGCAGCAGAAGCTTAACACATAGGTACCTACTAGCTTGCCTCTCTTATGCTCTGTGGTATGCAGTGACGTATTCTCACCTATAGAACTTGGATTCGACGGCTGTAACCCATTGTTAGGTTATCCCAAAATATGTACATAGATACATACATACCGGTTATTTGCTCTAAGAACTACCGGATCATAAAGAAGATTCTACCGCCACGTTTAAACAGGAACAGACGTAAATGACCAATGACATGTGCTTGCTTATCGCTTGAGATAATGCCCGAATTCCTTAGTCGACTCTTACGATGTGCACGGAAGGAAATGCAGCTGATGTATTCTAGTGAAACCCGTAATAAGGCGAAATTAAACGCCATTTTAAAATACAATTAACAAGCATCTTGTAGTTTTACTTTAAAATACACAGCGGTAAGTAAAATGGAAGTAAACGTAATGCTGTAGTTAGACTTTCAACACAGCTCTTGCAACGCTCGTGAAATTTCAATACAGTTTAACTTCTTGTTGCAGAATACGCAATAAATAAACATACATAATGTATTACCGCCTATTTCTAGAATATTAACCTTAGCTGTGTTCATTCCACTGAAACTATTAAAAACAAGAATTACGGATGGACATTGCAACATATACTGTAACGTAGCCACTCTAATATTATTTTTAAATAATATATATTAAATAATTATATTTTAAATAATAAATAAAGAGATACTTATAGTGACCACTCGAGATTTTAATGGACCATACAAAAAATTATATATTTTATTCATTGGTAAATGTTACTGTTGTCTGCAAATTATTCCTCCTCTTGTTTTCTAATCTAAAACTAAAACATTTTTATTATGATGCCAATTGACAAGGGGTCCTAAAACGTGATGAATCAGTGTGAGTGATCATTCAGGTGTTGCGCAAGCGCACATACCGCGGGCGCACTCAGGGCCAGCCCAACCTACTGGCACTCTCGATTTCTTCTCATGTGTAAACATGATCGAATGTGTCTCGCAGACAGCAAAAGTTTTCGAATAGCTAATCAATTTGCGAGCTATGAACCAGAAATATTAATAAACAATCGAAAGATTCATCAATTTGGAAATTAATTATGTTTGCAAATGAATTATGATTATTTAATCTCGGTCGCATGGTGAATTTTGTCTTGAGAATGTCTGTTTTACTGCAATCTACCTAATAACTAATCATGAAATAAGCGTGCGCTCCCAAGGATAGGTTCTACACAGCATGGAGTCGCATAGGAGCTGCTTTCTGCGGTTATGTACGGTACGTGGCCGGATATAAGTACATTTATAGCTGAACCCGTCCCAGTGCCCGTACGCGCTTATGGACATAACGACATTTTCGTGCCGTCTTTTCAAGAAATAAAAAACGTCCCGTGTACTTATTGTCGAGAACATACGGTTATTTATGTGTAAAATGAAAGCTCTATTAAACGAGGACTCCATAATTTAATTAGTTCATGTCTATACAGTGAAAGTACTTAACAAATTGAGTAACCAGCGTTACAAATCGGTACAATTGATACGATTAAAATTTAAAGAGTACAGCTAACTACTGTTACTTAATAAATAAAAATGGCGTCATATCGGCAACGTTTCAAGTTGGAATGTCCGGTTGCAGCAGACGGAAATAAGTCGTAGTCGCGTGCACCGATTACAGACGGAGAGGTAGATACACTTATGATAACCATTGCAAGTATAGGTTGACTGTTTAAGTCTTTTGTGTGAACGCTTTTTGTAGAGCAATACACAACACTCTCAGGTGATAAGCTAGTAACTTGTCATTGATCATTAACATCTGTCCCCGCTAACGTGGCTGTGAGATCTCCCTTATGATCCTGAAACCCTGGCTACCCCATTTCGAGAATACAACCGTGTCTATGTTATGTAACACTTTGGCGTAGAACATATGGGCAGTTCAACACAATCTCAAGAAAAGGGCCTTAACACCAGCCAAAATGCTACATTGGACTTGCTGGCGATGATAACCGATATTGCAGTTATCTCCTAGTCTAATAAAACTGCAGACGGGATCTATAGATCGATAAATCGGCCCAGTCGCCCGAGGTCGACCGCTTTGAAGCTTGGTTCATTGTCAAGTAAAAGTTGAAATGTTAGTCATGTGTGTATTTCCTTATGCCACTCTGATGCTGAACAACTTTGAATTGAACTCTTGAGATTGAAAACCGGTCCCCAGAATAGAGAAAATAATGTAATCAAATATTTATAAGTAAATTTATAAAGAGTTGGAAAGCGCCTGATTAAAACTGTGAATCTTAGGCTGAATTAAATGCTGTAGCTTTTTAAAAATATATCTTTGAGTTTTGTTTATAATAGGAAACTTACTAAAGATATATTTAAGTACCTACCTAGACTAAGACGATAGATAGAGGTACAATCACTGCTAAAATGGAAAAGCATCACAGCAGCTTAGCAAGCCAAGGAATTGGCAGTCACATAGAATACAAAGCGTGAATTTTAGAGGTAACAAATTGGAATAAAACTCCTTTTCCTAGCCAGTTCACTTGTTCAGTCCAGCACGTCCGTAACTTGGTGTTTCGGAATGATAATGTGTATATTTATATAGATTATCATAGCTTGGTGTTGGAATAATGAAGTCAATTCCATTGTCATTGAGCTGGGCGTGTCGGTTGTGTCGCACCCAAATACTTTAACGATTACTTCTCTCTACGTAGACTGAGAAATACGCGGCAATTTTGTTCCCCATCACAACAAGAAAGTTTTTTCAACTACGTTATCTTAAGTACAGTAATCGATTTTATAATCCATCCTTCAGTGACTGATAGTCAAAGCACTGCCGAAAATACAGGGAAACCGAAATAGCATGTATGTTTCTTGTGCAGTGTAAGAATGCACTAAGAAAACACAACATACATAAGCTCATTGCAGTCCACTGCTAGATGTAGGCTTTCCCCAGGGCCCGTAGTCACCACGCTGGGCAGGCGGTTCGGTAACCACAGCGTCAATGCGAACTATTTATCAACATGGAATGCGCATCTGCCTACCTCTGAGAAACCCTTTCCTCTTACGATACCCACGGGCAGACATGGGGTAGTGTTATTCTACTCTGCCGACGCCGCACAGGAGAAAAAGGTTGGCAAATTAATATTTTATTTGAATTGATTTGAAGACACTTGCCGTGATTCCCGTGGGAATTGTTTCGTGAATATTGATTCATGTATTGACAATGGTAATAAATCCTTTCCCATACTTTGCGGACAATTAAGTATCTAAAATCGGATACCTAAATGGAGACAATTTGCTATCCTGTCCACATTCACCTCGACAGATCACGACATCGATTAGCTGTTCTAAAACGATCTACAACCTTGCTCTATAAATACAATAAATTAAATTACTATCAAGTTTAATCATTCGTTTTCTCGTTCAGTACATTTCCTACTGAACGAGTTTCAGGACCTATGTCGAAATAATTTCAACACAAGAAAATTACAAATATATACCTACATTATAGTGTAGGGTAGCTTGCAATCTTGTTCTATCAATCTTGTTCAATCTCTTTCTTACCTAATTTTATATTACATCAATAGTCTATCTACGGGCAATTCTTCAAAATTCAAAGGGAGAAGTTTCTGTAATAGTAAAAGAAGCATAGACAGTACTTTTAACAACATTGGACTAAAAGGCTGAATCTGGCTCACGCCCACGCGTGTTCACTCAATAAATCTGTAGATACGGGGTTTACATTTCTTAGAATGAATCTGTAGCATTGATGGTTATATTACTCCAATTCCACGTAAACTATACAGGATTTAACAAAGGGATGTGTTAAGTGCTGATGTGAAATGCTATGAAAATAACCCACTACAAAAAATTTATCCGCAAAATTCCTAAACTCAGGAATGTTCATACAATCTTGAAAAATAAACATGTGAATACACCCTTCAGGTATACAGGTGTTTTTTCGTTGCCACCCATAACGAAGGGTACGTACTATACATCAAATAAAATAAGTTTATGCAAAAAAATGCTGGGAAACGATGTATTTTTTTTTAATTTTTATTACTTGATCGGGCGAAATTTATAGTGTTTATGCTAGTTTTTTCATAGACAGATATTAATTATTTCTCGTGAAAAAATCTTGCTACACGCGTCAATGTGCATTTATGCAGAAAAACCAGACACTTCCCAGGTATGCTTCCATGGAGGTAATGATCGTGATGATGAGGAGATTCCGTAGTTTTCGGGAACGTTGACGACCAAAAATCACTCTGTATAATAACTGCTAAGTTTCAATACTATCTGATCTGTTTAGTAGTTTCAATCATCTTCACGACATGCTTCAATCATAGCCACAAATAAAGCAGGAGTTATAAACATGTAAGTAATTGGTTATATTGTTTTCAGTGGAAAAGTTCCTGGTCATTTCCTATAATAGTACACCTACTCAATGGTCACTGACTGACAGTTTACAGTTAACCACCCAAATTGGCGTGAGGACGTGACCACCGGTGATTGTGATCAATCATCATTTTCTTGTAATTTACGTGGTTCGAGCACATTAATGATCACACTGTCTCGTCTGATGATGGGTTTGGCCACAGCATATTCAAACAGTAGTGTAATGTTATTCTTATATATTTATTTATTGTACACGCATAAATTTAAAAGTATAACAATTTCTGTGTCCAGCACGCGTATGATGAATTTGGTGAGAGCGAGATGTCTCACTTTTAAACGTCAAATTCACAGAGCTATTAATAACTAGATAAACTAAGTGTATTTACTTTGCATGTAAAATGTGGGCTGATAAATGTGGTTTGCAATCTATCTGTCTGCTTATTGTCTATAGGTAAAGGGATGATAACTTCCATCACAGTATGAATCATCTTGCATTGTCCCTTAGGACCGGTTGTCTGAACTTGCTCATGTTAATAATTTTACATCACCAAATGCAATGTTCCTACTGTCATAGTTGACAGTCGTTGACAACTAGGTCAGAAACGGACAACCTGAGGTGACAACTATTACGGCTGTCGAAGGCGGGTGTCGCAAACCTTTGAGCATCGTGGTTAATTTATAGTTGTCGAAACAAACGTAATTAAACTCGTCAATCACAATGTTTAATAATTTAACTGTAAATGTTAAGAAATAAGTTTCCTAAAACTAACGGATTAGATATTTAAAAATAAACAATCGATACATAAAAAAGTAATTTACTGTGAAACGGATATAAAAATTGTGGTACTTATATGACAAATAGGTACCTATTGTAAGCATCAATTTCTTTCAAGGTTAATTTGCGTGTAAACTTCCTAAGTCCAATGACGGAAATGAACATATTTCTATTACCACGAAGGTTAAGGTACTAGATAGTAGGTATAACAATTTAATTAAGTATTTATAAAGCGGCGCCGGAGTGACTCATGCTTCCTTTAAATTCTTTTTTTGTATTTACTATTGATAGCTTGAAGAGCTTTTCCATCTGTACCGATGTCTGTAACACCCAAATGTGAAAATTAATCTTACGTGACTCGTCCGCCTCATAGGCAGGTGAGACTTTGTCGCTTAGGAGGTCTGAACAAGGTTCCGAAATTTTGGAGAAGTTTTATATGGAATAAGCAATAATCTTAAACTCTTCGCTATATTCCTTGTACTTTAAGTTTGCTTCTTTGCTTGAGCTATCTCTATACATCATTTATCTCGTTTTTCCTTAATTAAGATACATCGCCATTTATCATGACCAATATCAAGTATTCCATGACCCTATCCGTGCTCCTATAACTTTAATATATTCTAGTATAGAAACCAACATGTTTTATAAGACACACTTGCATATATCCAGCGGTTGTGCAATCACCTAACGGCCTTGATTAAATCAGTAGACACAATTATGCTGACGTCTCAGATTAAACTACATAATGGAAGTCCCACGAATTTTTATGAAACTAAACAAACTGTATGGAACAGTATAAGCATTACAAAGACACTAGCGCCTATGTCAGAGCACTTAGTTGCAAAAACACAGAGTGGTACAATTTAATTCCAGCGCCACTACCAAAGCCCACGTTGGCCCCCAAACGTGGGCTTTGCTGGTGATTCAAAGCGCGAAACAATTTGGTTTGTGTCCCACGCAGAGTGAGAACAAGGGTCACAGAGTAAGGACGAACAGAGAACAAACTCACATTCAACTCCTACTTGCAATGTGATGAACATTGTAAGATTAGTGTAGGAGTTTTACTTTGCTAATTATATATTATGATTATCGCAGGGATTATTAATACTTTTCCTTGATGATTGTATAAATAATTAAATTCACATTTAGGTAATATAAAATATCACAGATACGAGTATGTAAATTAGAATAATTATAATAAAAGTAACTAAACATGTTTTTTACGTTTATATCCCTTTACTTACACATATGCAGTATGCCTACTCTGTGGGAGGTAAGCTTTACAGAGCTCTTCCCTTTAAAACTCCAAAGTCTTTTAAACTCCGGATTGAAATAAATTCAAGGGTCGACCTCGATAAAAGCAACTAATGGAACGAGAAAAGTAGAAACTAAAATTATAATATAACATAGCTACCATTTACTTTTAACTTGGTAAAGATAGCTAATTCACTCACTAAGTATCTGCATATTATGACTTTTACTACTATACTACAATAATTACATAGGGATAATAGATAGAGATAGTATATATGTACTTATTTATGCTATCTTCGCTTAATAAGGTTTTATGCATATTATTGGTGAACGAGTTATATTAATCATCATATAGAACCGCACTAATCGGAGTAGTAAAGTTTAAATAGAAGATCAAACTTTATACAGGATGTTTTTAGTGGCCACCCTTAAGGAAGGGTACGTACTCTATATATCAAATAAAGTAAGTTTATGTCAAAAAATGCTGGGAAACGATGTCTTGCTTGATAGGTCAAAATTTATAGTGTCCAGTGTTTATGCTAGTTTTTTCATAGACAGATATTAATTATTTCTCGTGAAAAAATCTTGCTACGTGCGTCTATGTGCATTTATGCAGAAAAACTTACTATTTACTCAACTTTAGACCCTAATATTTTGAAAACCAGACACTTCCCAGGTATGCTTCCATGGAGAAAAATGATCGTACCTAATGATGAGGAAAATCCGTAGTTTTCAGGAACGTTGACGACCAAAAATCATCCTGTATAGTTATACTTTAGGTACTGATAGAGTTAAGTTACTCTACATTTAAGTAGAATCATTTAAATAACGTGAGAGCCGAAGACGTAATCCAAAAAGGTCAAATACCTTTACTAACCTCTGACAAGTATAGAAGTTATGCATAATTGTAATTAAAATAAGTTAATCTCAAATCTGTGCATAACGGCCTTCTGCAGGTTTAATGAGGTCAAACGTGTGTTTGATAGGGTTCTTAATAGTACCTCGGTACCTATTTTGACCTATAACCTCATAATATAGAACTGTCGAATCTCAACTACAGAATAAAATTTATTCTAGTGTCTCGTACGAGGCGATTAAGGGTTCCCGGGAGGTGGGCAGCACAGCAGCGCCTCCCGTGTTGACAACATAGTCCAAAACACAAACTGCCACCAACCTACCTGCCCAGCGTGGTGACTATGGGCAAATACCCCTCCATGGCAGTCTTGTGGCGTGCCCTGAGGGAGGCCTACATCCAGCAGTGGACTGCAATAGGCTGATGATGATGATGACATATGAGTATAATAAAAATGTAACAGATCGCTACATGGAAGATATATGAGAAAAAAATATTATAGGAGACCTTTACTAACGCAATATCGTAGTGTAGTACCCAAAAGAATGATTTTGTGGATTTTTGTCTGTTTGTCTGTGCGTTTGTGCACGCTAATCTCAGAAACGGCTGAACCGATTTCCATGCAGTTTTCAGTATATATTGTGACAGGTCTCACTTAACATATAAGCTACTATTTATCCCGGATAATTTCGACATTTTGTTTTTTCTGTAGTCCACGCGGGCGTCCAAGTAATAAATACTTAGTTTCATATGACTTTAAATTCGTGTAACTTTAGTTGCTCATTTTGCTTCTTATTATATACAGTTAAACTTATTTACGATTATTATTAGCTTGGACCTTCTCATTAGAATATCGCCATTGTAAACAAACAGGGAATGAATGGGTACACAACTTCAACTGGCCCCGACATAATAAACTAGCCTCGGGTAAGATATCGTGCTTTTGTCCTCAGTGGTTATTTAGTTATTTACGTAAATGTGCAGAAACACAGATTGTTCCGGTACCCAACAATTCCTGGTTTTATGATTATGGGTTCCGCCTGAGTCATCCTTGCAAAAACAAATTGCCAACTTGCTTTTGTCTAACAAAATCTAAATGTCGATTACGCAGAAAATATTACTCGTATTACCAGCTGCTACCTGCGATTGTATTCGGAAACAAACAATAAATTTAGTGTTTTCCCGACAATTGTTAATTAACGTAATCCCCAAGTTTGTTAAATTTAAATTGTTATCCTGGATTAAACTTTAATTTAAACATAGGTAAATTTAATTAGTGTTTCGAGTAGATAGGCGCTTTATTTTAACATAATAATGGAAAATACACTGAATTAAAGCCAGAACCTGAGAAATATTTCTCTGCATTTAGATACTGTAGTGTCTTGTGTGCAATAAAAAGTTAATAGTAATCACGTAGAAATTTCCACGCAACAATGTACCCCGCTAAATAAACTGTGGCCTAAGCTTAAATTAATCATAAATCTCTTGTGATGAAACAAGGAACTTAATCAAAAATGGAAAGCCATCCAACTAAACCTATTATCGACGTCCATGCTGCAACGCACCGCGACAAATACATCGTTAAGCTGCGCACTCACTAGAACCCGAGCGATTGTATGCAGATTCCATTCTGTGCTGCAATACACACTATCGGATTCTCTAAACCAGGCCCATAGACATTCGATCTCATTTCGCAATCATATCGATATTTGATTGAAGACTTTTCCGTTTGAAATGGTGCGGCGCGAAATCATATACCAATGCCTATATCTCAGTCAATAATCGAATCATACATATACGTGAATGTGGTGCATCTCTTAATACACCAAATATGTAGAGCTTTTATTGTATTGAATTTTTTTTTGTTGTTTACTTAAATTGTTTGATAATAATTTAAAACAGACATAAACCTTTTGTATCTACCTATAACGCACTGATTGTATAATAATACGCAATACCTTCTGCCCGTTCAATTTTTAAAGCAATCCGCAATTTACCTGAACTGTTGATCTGCGCTAAATTGCGAAATAATTGGTAGTCTAGACACAGTCAAACTTCGAAATACAGAGTTTGCATGCCAAATCAATATGACTAAAGTCATTTTGTATGTCCGATCCATTTTAATCCGAGGTTCATGCTAATCCGGCGTTTCGACCTTGGAAACGCACGTTGGGTTTTTACAAATCTGTATTAAACCTTTACATGATCATAAAAGTGAAGGTGAGTAGATGTATGGCATCCGTGAGGTGATTTCCTCTTATGTAGAATTGATGGCCCATCGGCCTCATGTGTCGGAGCATTCAATGTTGTGCCCTCACTCGCATCCTGTTTTGTCATGAAATGTACTCGACAAGGAAGGAAATCCATCTAAGCTATTAAAAATTTAATAAGAGAGCAATTGAAGACTTGATTGCCGCTCTCTTTTGGCCATATGCATAATACTAGAAATCGAGAAGAAATTCGCAAATCGCAGATGAAATCTGCAAAATATGATTATTTTGGAGTTTGAATGAAATATATAATCTGCGGACCTAGCGTCCTATTCTTAATAAATATAGCATATTCATACATACATAAAAATCGCGCCTACGCGAGCTACGGTCCTGAGACTCTTCTTTCGCTTCATCTACTTTCATAAATATAGCAATTGGCCGTTAATTAATTCTACCACAGCTGCACATAAATATCTAGGTACTCCATAAAATGATATGCAGTATGCTTTAACGTATTTGGCGACTAACTAGAACTTGGCTAGCCATACAAAAATAATTAGCCTCTTCCATCCGATCGGCACAGGTCGACTTTGCCTGCGATTATAGATACGAGTATTATGTAGAAAGATACTGATATAACCGAAGTGTCAGTAATCAAGTGATGTCACCTTTATACGTAAGCCGGATGCTGTATAGTAAATTAGTCAAAGTTTATTGACATATCAGATGATCAAGTAGAAGTAATGGAGACAACCTCCCATTTTAGCCTAGAGCTAAGTTTGAATGTCAAACCTATTGAAATTGTCTATAAGTTGGAACATGGAAGACGAGACTAGAAAACTAATTATGCCTTTAAAATATTACTACTCTAATACTCGTATGAAACAAAGTAATAAGTGTATATTCGCGTAGATTATTCCAATAGACAAAACTTGAACTTACTTAAAATAAGAGATAAGGTCTTTAAAATATAAAATCTAAGTAGTTATAATAACCTAATCTAAGTGGCCGCGTGGTGCCGGCAGAGTAGGATTCGTACCACCCCATCTCTGCCCGTACGAGGCGATGGGTAGCAGCGCCTCCCGTGTTGACAACATAGTCCAAATTACAAACTGCGGTCACCAACCCGCCTGCCCAGCGTGGTGGCTATGTGCAAATACCCCCCATGGCAGTCTTGTGGCGTGCCCTGGGGGAGGCCTACGTCCAGCAGTGGACTGCAATAGGCTGATGATGATGATGAAATAGTTATAGCAAATTGAATACTTATCACGAGCTCATTAATCGGAGGGTACGGAGCGGAAAGTGTAATCACACTCACTCAAAAGACTTCCTTTGATATTTATTAGTGACGCTCCAAGAAGTTGTGGGATCATTCTCCTACCTTGTGCCAATTACTATAACTCTCATTACTTAATATTGCCTTCGCTCAAAAGCCATCTATACATATATAAAAATTTCCAGGAGACGTTATGGACTCCGATGAGCTTGCTTTTCAATAAATTATACCTACACCTTACATTACATATTATAGGTATTTTGGACATGAACATTATTAAGTATTATTAAAAACACAAACTTTTTTAATCGACAAGATAGGACGATTGAAAAGAAAAGTATTACATATATACAGACATAAAAATCATGCCTCTTTCCCGGAGGGGTAGGCAGAGATCACGGATCTCAATTTGCTACGATCCTGGGGGTCTACTCTGAAATGCCGCTTTCGAATCTTTCGGTCCGACCGAAGCCCGACCGGATCGAAGCCTTTGACAGCCTTGGACCCTACTACGAAATTGCTTCGGATTCATTCATCTGAGTTCACAACTCATTCGGAACCATAGAGAATAATTCACATTGACTAATATTATAAGCTTTCTATTATCTAGCCTTATACCTGTCAAATAGAGTTTGATCGGACCGAATGAAAAAACGGCGCGACTGATCCGATCGAAGGAAGTTCGTAGTAGGAAACACCTCGATATTCGGCCGATACTTCGTTTATCGTCACTTCAGAGTAGACCTCCTGACTCAGCTCTTTCGCTTTATCTACTTTCATGATATTCTTCATGCACTCTCGTCGGTTTAGGGTACTCTTGACCTGACCTTTCTCTAGAATTTCACCAATTTAATCGGTGAAGGTAAAGTATTACATATTTTATTTAAATTGATTAGTTATCATGGTACAATAAGAAAGAGTCAAAATAGCTATAACTAACTTATACGTAGGGTAGGGATAAGTTCGTACCTATGGGAGGTCGGTTGATCATAATAACTTTTACAGGATGGTCAACCGATCTCCATTATCAGGTAGCGTGCACAAAATGCTGGTTGCGTAGCCGCGCTGATTTTTTTGGCCTAAGTAGCAGCCAGCATTTTGGTCACAAGTGGACTCCACGGGTCAATTCAAATGGTCATTAATTCGACGTTCCCTCTCTCCGTGACGGTCTGTATTGGAATGACCAAGTACACGTGTCGGGGTCACTAGTATTAGGGGTGGGGGAAAAGATCCTTATTTCTGCTCCTCTGTTAATTGATGGCTCGATATTATCGAACCTTAGTCCGTCGGTAACATTATTTAAGCTACTCTCACAATCCTTACAATTACAATTTGCACTAGTAGACGCTACAAAAATATACATATTAACTGGTATACTATTATAGTCTAGTACAGTTAACTACATTTTCGATAATGTTTATAGTTCTGAAGTAATTGTAACGTTTACTGTCTACGTTTTACATGAGATGCAGCTGATGTGTTCTAGTGGAATACCGCATCAACACAGGTTGATAATAATGAAGGTTATTATAAGGGACGTGTCTAAAATAAAATAGTTTTATCGTCAAACATGTAGTATATCAAATCAAAATACCTTCTATGATGTTATGCCCTTTTACTTTCTACAAGTTCAGTCTACATGTGAAGATAACTTATTTCCAATTAGATAGAGGCTGTTACATCAAACTTGTTTGGGGTACTTTCTCGAAGCATACGGTTTATACATATTAGTCTCGGTAGTACACGAAGGAGAGAGGAATGGACAATTGGAGATGTCATAGTCACTATGACATAGTAGTCACTATGACTACTATGTCACTCACTATGACATAGTGAGTGACATTAAACAGAAAGGATAGAATCTAAACCCCTTACTAGAAAGCTGTCGCCGCTATGTCTCATTGTGCGAATTTTATAAAATACTCGGCATCCGGTCAGAATGCCGAATGTTTTTTTCATATTTCTAAGTATGTACGAGTGGTGCTCGAAAGTAGGTATATATGTATAATGTGTACCTACCTTAGTGTTATATCATGTATAGTAAGCTCTCTTACTGTCTGTGTATACTCTGTGTCATTGACACCCCATAACTATGTTAATAACTCCGCTATGCGTCGCTCCTCAGTGCTTGAAGCTCACTTCACAATTTACACGAGCGTGTTCAATTTGTAATAGACATTCAGGATAAGTTGGTGAAATTGTCTATGAGCTTTCGCGGTGGCAAAGCTCACCTCTCCACTACATATAACCAAACACGTCTAAAAAGTTTCGTATAGAATTGGCTCTATGACGCGATGTGATAACTCGTATACATGAACGAGTACCATGATTGTAGTATTTATACATATAATCACGCCTTTATCCCTTACGGGGTAGGCAGAGCACCAAGGGCCGATAGAACCACATGGTGCCACTTCTGACCAATTTTGAGGGTATAGTTGAGATGTATTCTAGTATTTATATAGACATTTAATCAGAAGATGCGGAGATCCACTAGAACAGTGGTTCCCAAAGTGGTCCAGGTGGACCCCCAGGGGTCTACAGGAGACTCGACGGGGGTCTACGTTGGCGTGAAAAAATTGAGGTTCACAATTAATTTGTATGTGATGTAGGCCTGTAGGGGGTCCACCAGAACCAGTAAACTTTTGAAAGGGGTCTACGAGAAATAAAGGTTTGGGAACCTCTGCACTAGAATATGCGCATGTTGCATGAAAGAGTCGACAAAAATATTCAGGCGCGTTCCCTCAGGCGATGAGGTAGCAACTTGTCACTGATCTTTCACATCTGGCCCCCACTATGGTTCACGTGGCTATAGAAACTCTTTCGTGATCCTGCAGTTCTTGCTACCCCATTTTGGGAACACAATCGTGTAGGTATACGAGTATGTATCAAACTTAGCGCAGTCGGTATATTTTGATACAATCGAATCCATAAACCTTCAACTAGCTATTAATGACTGCAAGTTATTAGTAAGTATATTATTATATTACGACATTGTACAGTTTTTATTACTTTTTATGGAAATCACCGTAGCTGTAAAATGCACCTTTGTTACAGCTGACAATGAATGGGGATTCCAAATAGAGTGGCTACTTTGTACACAGTTTGTTGACTAACACTCTTTCTTTGAAGTACTATTAAAGAGAGCGCTATATGAATGCAGTCATACTCTTAGCGTGAAGTCATGATATCAAAAATATTATTCACAGTATGATCCAATTATTCATCAATCATAAATAAATTTTAATATATTATCTCAATAATAAATAATATGTAAATGTATAAATATTATAGTTAGTAATTGAAGTGCCAGTAAATTAATACATTTAGGATAGGACAAAGCAAATACAAATATGAGGGTCGAAACGTAACCACTAACGAACTGTCAACGAAACGCGGTGCGAAGCAATATATACTTACCGCTTGAGTAATAAAGTATATTTAGCACGCATCGGTCGCGAGTGTGATATAATAAAAACAAATATCTGTCTCGTGCTGATATGTGTATAATTACGTCACTATAAAGTAATTATTGCTTTGTTCTGAACGTCTACAACGGTTCCGTTTCGGTGTCGTTCCAATTCGAGACTTTTCGAGAATTGGACCCCTGAAGGAAAAAGTAGATATTGTCTCCTTGATGAAGCTTTCTGCTCAGCGTTAAAAATTGGATCCTAAATATATTGGGGCCTCATCAGCACTTGTATTTGTATTTGGTACCTGATTGGCTTCCGCGATGACATTATGAAAGGGCTCTTAAATAATATTATAGAAGAAGCTAGCGATAAATTTCTACGATAAAGATTAGTTATTTCTTTCGCATTGCACTCTAATGACAGTTATATAACCATAAATAAACAGTAATTAAAAATGTATTTCTTAATTCAGGCTAATTTGACCACAAGAAACGTCACACGATTTAAAAAATATGGAAAAGTTTTAGCATAATAAATAGCTATATTATAATAATTTTATTTTACATGTAGGTAAGTAGAACTCAGCAATAAGACTGTGGTGTAATTGTCAATATCCATATTGCATCTCAACTTGCATCCATAATTTAGAATTAATTTGGCCCGATTTTATATAGGTATGTAGTTTAATTTTATTTTATAGTTTATTTCACAAAGGTTAAGGAAATTTAGGCACGAGATTAGGCTAGACTGTAGTTCGAGTAACTGTAGTTCTTTTTAAATATAATTCCATCCAACTCGTGCCAAAACCACCTTTTCGCACTAAAACTAGACAAGAATAAGTTATCAGGGCATTTGATCAGTACGGTACCCTGAACTCTCGGCACTGAGATTCACGGTACAAGCTCCGACTACAGACCACAAAGAGGTCTAATTACGGAGAACGGATATACAGAACTTTACAATTAATTTGGACCTTTTGTCTTACAATTAAATAAGACTGGGTCAAATGTGTAACTATTTAATTGAAAAATCTCGATCGAACAATCAAATTAAATCACCCTGTACATCAATGTGTTGAAAACAATTGTTGTTTACATGGTTGCCTTCTTCGTCAGCTAAACTGTAAGCGCGCGTCACCTGTGCGCGTGCGCCGGTCTCGGCAGCCCGTTTAGATCCTTGATTGTGCACTAAAATGTGACGTGACCTGGTAACCATGCCCGGAGGAGGGAACTTGGTGAGGCCTGAGAGGTACAGGAAGAAGCCCAAAGGTCCCGGGTCAGCTCACGCGAGGTACTATTACACCAGGTCGCTGGTGTTGGATAATACGCATCTTAAGAGGAAACCCTTCCCTCCGTTAAGGTAAGGTTTTCGTGGAGAATTATGAAGATTACGTTTAAAATATTAGGTCAGAGAAGTAAGTTTACATTTTCCGTAATAATAAATACATAATATTCCGTAATTACAATTAAGAATATCGTTCATGAGTTGGTTGAAAACGCACCGTGCAAAAATTTTACATTGTTAGGATTATTCCAAGAGTTAACCCGGATTGGCCTACCACCCATTTCCGCCACTGTAACTCCTATAAGCCAGGATCTACAGAGGTGACGAGAAAACTACAAATGAAGCATAGAAAATCCCGGGGAAGGGGGCCTAACAAGCCACTATAAAGTATAAAAACTAATAGAAAAACAGAATTTCAAGTATAAAGAAAGACATAATTCCCAAGGGTTATCCAGTCATGTAAAATCTTCTGTGAGCGGGTTTCAATCCGCAAACCTGAATTCAATGTTGAACTCAACAACAGTAAATGTAACAACAAATACCAGAACATGCCATAACAGGAAAGTATTGAAGAATGTAAAAAATTGAAGCCTATTCTTCCTCTGTGGAATAGAAATACGTAGATTCTAGATGTTCCTGGAAATATATGGGTGATTTGCAAACTTGCAGCAAATAATATTACAGTGATTCAAATTGCTTGATCTGCAAACATATCTCCATCCACATTTATAAGATGACATCCTATATAAACTTTACATGATATATATTTGTAGATATGTAATAAATATCCATGGAGGGCTCGCCCACCACCGGACCCTCCACCCTCCGCTGACCCTCGGATCTGCCGACTCATGGTCACGAATATAAGCCATTACAGTCGCAACGAGATGCCAGATCCAAGCACCTAGCATTCAACCATATGTACATAGCTACTAGTTCGATAATCAAATAAAAATGTTAATCGACATATGTTTCGCCAACACCCGTGGCATGTTCGGTGGTGGGCAAGCATTCGATGGAAATTTGAACGCCTGATACAATTAAATATGTAATGAGTAGTTTATTCCGCTATTTGTTCATCTAGATTCGTATCATGTTAGTGGAAAACCATTTATGATATGAAGCGTTTTCACATAAAAGATCATTTATGATACGAACAACGATGGTAACAATATAGAAAATCCCCTAACAAGGTATCTGGCGAGGGGACCAGACAGAAGCATGTTCCTAAGTCTGCCTACATCAGTTCTCATACCAGTTTACCTATATGCCAAGGACAGATTAGCCTCATTTAGGTGCCAACTACCGGAACACAGCACTTACCGTGCTCTACGAGGCCACATAACTATCTTTAGATTAATAGTTGGTAGCTACTAAAATTCTATTTCAATTATTAACCATAATACTATATGAGTAAGCTTATTGGATAATTGCTAATTTAATATATTGACAATACCACATCTTTGACTTTCGAGTAAAATGTTAGAAGAAAATGGATGTCTTCTTATAGTAATCAAATGTAACCTCACGGTTTACAAAACTGCGTCTAGAAGATACTGTTTAAAAATGACATTTGACAGCAAAATGTATAGAATTGTAGACAATATTTAGTGTAAAAAATTGAAATTAATTCGAATTTTAATACCGGTTCAAATTATTCCGACGCAATCGTTCACAACAGCGAATTAATTGCATGTAATTAAGTAGGTGTTGGATATTTCTACATTCTACAGGTCGCGTCAATCAATGTAAACAACATTATGATTATACCTACAAGTATGATTATACCTACCTACATATACAGTATTTCGCTTCCACATATCAGAGCATTTCGGTTAACATCCCTTGTGCTACACACCCTGTAGAAAATATTTAATCAGATTGGTGCAAACGTTAAAACCTTAGGTTAGTGACATTTTGGTATAGGATATGATATTACATAGTTAACAAGTTTAATGGTAGGTATTATTTAAATGGAGAAACGTAGACAAAATAACGGCTGTAAAAGGACCTATTGGAAAAAGACGGCATACTAGTGAAAATAGTATTCCTAATAAGATAATAGGTTCCAACTTAGACTGCAACGGTGCTTACCATCAGGCGCGTTGTGGTCAAGCGTAAGCCTATTTAACATTAAAAAAGAACCTAATATTATTTTCAGTGATCTTTCTCCAAATACGTTAGACATTCGCGGACGTAACAGTATTTTATCGGATGTGCGCGTTCCCATGGCCCGTAGCTCATGTAAAAGGTGGCTCGCCTCGTTAGCGCAGAATTGAGAGTAAGGACGTCGAGCACATAAAATCATTGTACAGATTTGATTAGGAACATTACATACATAATGGAGCCAATAGTAATCTTATTAGAGTACTTCTACCTATATAGTACAAATGCATAGATAAATCTGTCTATCTGTCTGTGTTATCTTTTTTTCGTGGCGAACCGCAAAGTTGCAGAATGGATTTTCTATAGTGTAAATATCTATAGTGTAATATCATGTAAACGAAACCGCTAGTAACTTATACGTCTACGAATAAAATTTTTCTCTGGAAATAAATTAGCAAATACATTTAAAGGTGAATAACAGAAATTTTAATTTTAATTACTAGTTAATGAGCATACAAGGCTTTTAATATTGAGGGTCTGTTACGGACCTGCTTCAATGAAAGGGAAAAACAACAAATGGAATCCTTTGTTATCTAAATAATAACTTGAAATAATCCGTCCGTATCCAAGACTATAGTCGTAACCGTAACGTGTACCAAAAGAGCCAGTAATTTCAATCACAACACGTAATGCGACGAGTTTGCTTGATTTTTTTGTAACTTCATTATTGTCAGTGCAAGCAACCTCGGTTCCAGTGTCATTGTTCAACACACAGACGGACGAAATTGTGTCGAGCGTGCCCAATGCATTTCGTGCCACTTATTTGGAGCGATTCGGACGAAACTAGGTTCTATTTTCGTCCATTTGCGGGCACATAACATTACAAGTCTGTGGAGACTACGAATCAATATTTTTAAAAATGCTTAATATTCCCGTCTCTTTTCCTATCATTTTAACATGTAATCTTTTCTTCCACAGATGTCTATCCGCTCCGAAGATAATGGAAGCTCACAGTAGATCGGCGTCGCCGCGCGAGAACACCCGGCCCCAGCACCGGCCACCTTCTCCTCCAGGAGCCTTCGACAACGACGGCTACCAGCCCGACGACCCCGACCAAAACCACAACGGCTCATACGTCTCAAACTCCCCCCAACAGAACGGTCACACCAAAACCAATGGCGACACGAAAGCCCACGAAGCAGTGAACCTAGAGCTCATCAACCTCGCACCCAAAAATGGAAACTCCAAAAAGAAAGACGTCGAACTCGATATAGGCGGCAACCCCTACGACGAATACTTTGTGCCAGTCAACGAACACAGGAAATATATGAGGTTTGTGGTCACTTCCTTATTTGTAACATAAATTCTAATGCAATCTTGTTTCAGATTTATATTTCTCTCGTAACCGTGTTGGACATGAATAGAAATAGCAGTATTTCGCTTCTAACACTAGAATATCACAATATTTGACATGAATGTGATTTATGGAATGAACGACATTCCAGTAACATAAAGACAAACACTGTTCTGTTAAATTAATATAACAGTTGACATAGTATGAGGACAAAACAGAGAGATAGTTAAGAACAGGTGTGTGGCCCGCAGCACAAGATCGTATGACAGACAATCTTGATGCTTATCAATCAAAGGTACCGGTGCAGGTAATTGTAAAACTAGGCGTATCAGTCTAGATTGTTGCGTCTGACCCGTGCGGGCTCATTTCATTCGATATAATTTGCCAATAGATTGCAGAGATCGATTCTTGTCGGCTTTTAAACTGAAATGAATTGCAGAATTGAGTTTATATCGTCAATCTCGTTGATGTGATAAGAAATAATCGTAATTTTATAGATAGTACATGCGAAAGTAATTTTGTCCATCTATCAGTCTACGACAAAAACAATAAGGAGGGACTGATGTCCGTATGTGTGATATTGAGATCTGAAAATATACAGAGTTACTGTTATCTCGGACAAAATATTTTTTTTGGATATTATCAAAAACCCACAAAAGAGTCTGGGGGAATAACTACTACAATTTTGATCTCTAACCTTACAAAATTTCCACAGTTTTTTATCTTCTACAAGAGTATCAAATTTTACCTAAGTCTTAAAGTAAGTTTCCTGGTGAATTTAGCGTTTCTACCAATAAGAGCATCGCCCTTGAGGCCTTCATCGCCCCTCACTGTGAAATTGGCTTTATTTATACCTTCTTGTTCTTAATCCGTGTAATTAATTATCACACCAAAAATAACAACAACTCCAGACACTGGTGACTAATGCCGTTTTTGTATCAATCGTTGAATAAGAAATCTTTTCCATTATTTGTAGGAATTTATGAGATTTTCTATGTTATTATCTTTATTCTTAAATTAGTAAGCATAAGTAAGCATTCTTCTCCATCTGGTATTGCACAATAGGTAAAATAATTGTAAAATGCAATAAAGTATGTACCTACTTAGGTAATTTGGAATCCAAAGAAACATACCTACATATCCTCACGTTTATAGGGGTAAATAGAAACTACATATCTCTATTTAGTATGTTCCAAACATATCTGTAGATAACTGATACTTATTAATCTAGAGGACGTGATAATGCAGTCAGTTTCCTTTATTTTTGTCTTTATGCCTTTTTACTACAATTTCATTGATTAGATATGTAGATAATCATAATCAAGCATGTAGGTAGATAAATTAAATGTATGTAAGTTAATAATACTTATATTTTACTTGATGACTCATGGATTTATTGGAGTGTACTATTGTTTCCAGCTTTCATATTAAATTAGGTTGAGGCAGTGTTGTCGACCGCCGACCAACATACTTGGTTTGGACGTGTTATGCAAGATTCAACCAACATCCTATGTCTACTGATATATATTTGTACTCACCCACTATTACACATATTTGCGTTGTAAACGAGACAAAAAAGCTATGTGACGCGGCCAATACGACACAAAATACTCGTAAAACCTTTACCTGTAATATACTCGTAATGAAATAACTGCGAAATTCACGTTACCTTTGAGTAGCTGCATACTCGTAATACATTTCGTTCATCAGAAGATGACCTTTAAATTCTGACCGCATCGTAAATACAGAGTGATAGAATTAATAATATATTTTTTCAAACATTACATAGTAAGCATAGATTTAGGGTTGCCAACCGTCCTGTTTTCCCAGGACATGTCTTGTTTTTTGGGGTGTCCTGGGCTGTTTCCTGGATAGTTTTTAAGCATCGTCCTGAATAAATTTTCTAAGGGTGCCGACATCGGGCAAATAAGCGTTAGCGGCACCTCTAGAAAGCCTAAAAGAAACAAATACGTAGTCACCGGCACTGAATGTGTTAAAGACCTATGTTATGAAATTCGCACTCCACTAACTCCCTGCAATCGTATTGTCACTGGGCTCGCACATATATAGTCCTGGTTTCTAATCAAAATGTCCTGGTATTTCTTCCTCAAATCCTGGTTTTCAAAGTTTTGAGATGGCAACCTTAACATAGATGCATATCTGCATCCATAAGATTGTAACTGGCATACCATTATTAAGTGACCACAAATACACACAGCTGTTTTCTCGAAATAAGGAAGCCTAAACTGCAGGAACATTAACGAGATCCCTCAGCCACGTTTACCATAGCGGAGACAGATGTCAATTTAAATTAAGTAACCATTCATTTAAAAGAGACGGCACGCATTTTTTGTTTTTGACCGAGAAGGTAATGTGCCGACTGTATTTAAGTCACTCAGGCAGTTTCCTATGGTTGAATCTTAATAACATCTTATTCTCGTCAGAATAAATCATCAAAATCATACATATCTGTAAAATTAAATGAAGTGTCCAAATGAGGTAGTAATAATAATAGGCCTTCAAAGTTAAGTAGGCCAGTCCATTTTTCAAATGTGAAATTAATTGAAAATTACAACATCACATGTCCACCTGCATCATTTACAGCAACTTTTGTTTTGTGACCAAGTTCTTTTACGCATATACAAGTTGCTTAAAGAGTGACGTCACGTCGTGGTAGCCGTTTGTATGGAGCGTTTTTTGGCAAGTCTAAAATTGTGATTTTGAAATCGTTATATCCCGGAAAGTTTTCACGCTAGCGAAGTTTTTCTTTCGCAATTGTTTCTTTTATTTTATGATCTTTCGATATAAATACAAATTTAAAAAAACTGTAAACGACCCTACCTACCCTAGACTTAGGTAATTATGATCTCTCTAAACTTATCTGCTGTATATACCACGCCAAGGTCTAAAATATCGGTTTCACCACCAAAATCTTAGATTGGCTTTCTATGTCAAATAGTTTATTGGTAATTAATTAAACTAGATACGTTCACCTCTAAAGCTATTTCCGGCTTCAGTCAAACACTTTTATTTATATCAAATTACATACATATATTTACACTGTGTGTTCCCGTAATGAGGTAGCCAGCTAGTAAAGGAGCTCCTACGGCCACGCAGGTTGCTAGCTTATCGCCTGAGAGATCGCCCGAATTTCTATTTCAATTCTTACGACATGCATGGAAATAGATATAGCTGCCCAAGTAGCATGACCTGCGAATCAGGATATGATAAACCGATTTATCGACCATATGCCTGTCAAAATACGATAAATATAGCCGCCATGTTGAATTTTGTATAGAGACGATACGATATCGAACGATACGATATCCACGATGCGTGGTCATGCTAGTGGGGCTGGTGTATCCTAGCATAGGGGAATAAGATTATTTTATTCCTCTATGATTCTAGTGAAAACTCGCATCAGCACTTTTATAACAATTAAAATATAATTAAAAGGCAAAAAGATTATTGTTTTGAGAAATTACGGCACAGGATACGAACGATTATAATATTTTCTATTATAAATATTATCCATGAGTTATTATTCTGAACAAGACATGAAAGCAAATTATTCGTAGTTAAATCTCTTGTTAAAAACTAACCAGCTAGACTGAATGTCCTATATCAATCTTCAGGCAATTAAATATTAATAGGTACATGCGCTCGTTCTATGCTCGTAGGAGTCGTAGGTACCTTATATCTTGTACAAAAAATACAATAAAATGGTTTTTATAAAGATGCTTGGTGCACCGAGGAAGTGCATGTCACGACGCCGAAACCTTTCAACCTCACGTTCTATGGTCACGGCACGCATATCGTGTGTGAGACTTCAGTGGCTCTCTCATACTTAGAAATAGGCAGAGAGGTGGGTTAGGTACCCACTAAAAATTAAATACCAAAATAAAGTCAATAAAGCAGTAAAATGGGATGCGAATAACTCGATATAAGTAGCTATCATAGGAGTATTATTAGTAGAGTAAGTATAAAGATCGATTCAAAATTGTTTACTTTTCTCTGAAGAAGTTTTTGGATACATTTCTATTAGATATGAATAGCTTCATTCCAACTGGTTCACAAAGAAGTTAGGTACATGTTAGGTATTCTCTAAAAAACGAGCTTCGGTCTATTTAGTTAAAATAACAACAGAGCGGAGTCACGAGCTTTTTAAATTCTAAACCAAGTTTAAATTCTAAACCATGACAAGTTTTAAAATTATAAAATTTTGCGCTAACCCACTTTAGGTTTACTTATGTCAAATGTACAAAAAAATCTGAACCAAAAAAATAAGAAAATAGATTTCCATGGCCAAAGTTCCGGTCAAAAGAAAAACAAAACGCGTTACCTGTTAACTATTTCGTCTTGTTTCGAGAAAGTCGTTGCATATTTTAAACATAACAACAAAGGGTGTAAAAT
Source organism: Carposina sasakii (assembly GCA_014607495.2). NCBI lineage: Eukaryota > Metazoa > Arthropoda > Insecta > Lepidoptera > Carposinidae > Carposina > Carposina sasakii. The sequence goes on along the minus strand of CP053151.1, from coordinate 3,877,217 downwards.
GAAAGAACTTGAAAACAATACAAATAGTTTGTAGTGAGAGGTATGCAGCGAGCCGAACCGACGAACACACACACGAGACATAAAACAAATGCAGATGAAATGTTGTTATGTAGATAAGAATGTTCCTAATTTTCAAACCGTTTTAAGAATTTAAGCCAGTGACATAAATTACCTTTTAAACTATTTTGTCGCCTGTAAAATTACTTGGCTCCATAGCTTAATGTGGCTTCCTGTACCGGTTTTAAATTCGCGCTCTAATAGCTAGCAAATCCAAGAAACTTATTTTTGGTTTACCTCGAAAAATATGCATTTTTCAGCGATTACCCGCATCTCCCTACTTACTTTCCCAACATGAATTTACACTCAAAAAAATGCTGAGTTTAATTGTTGTGATTTTAGTAATCAATCATTTACGTGAATTCTTTAAGAATACGTGTAAGTAAGCTATGCGAGCTCATGGAGATGACAAAATATCTAAAAAGATGGCTCAAAGCTATTTTAAGGGCGAAGTAAGATTTGGTAATCGCTATTGTTGTAGTAACTTTTAAAAAGTGTGAACGAATTGTAGTAAGTTACACCATAAAGATTAGAATATCAGTGTGTCACATTATGTGCGGTTGCGCAATTTGAAACTATGCTGACATTTTGTTCCGTCCATGAATAGGTTATATTGTACACGATGAGTCGATGAATGGTAGCTTTGACCAAAATAATAATATAGATGTAGAACTACTTTAGGAAATGTAAATAAGTTATCTTAGTACGGTGGTTGGAATGAACATAGGTACTTCCACAACAAATGAAATCCGATGAGATAGATACTCTTTTGACAGTCAATTTTGCGCGTAATCACTCTAGACCTAGAACAGTCGCAACATACCAAAAGACGTGCCGCCACTTTTAAATCTATGGCCGTCATCACCATGACCATCACTCCAAAATTCGATGGCCACCTTTAGATTTTTAAACGCTTAGGTAGATACCTTAAATTATCATATAATATTTCAATAACGATGTGAGATTATAAAAACAGTTTGCGACTTATCCTGTCCCTTTCATTATTTTAATTGAATAATAAAGTCGATCATTCGAATTCAGAGAATGATGAAATGGCTTGTGCCGGTTGCCAATATAGTCCTCAGCTTTGGCACGATATAGTCGATATCTTTTCCGCGATAGTCGATAGCTTTCCATCAAGGGTAAGCCCACCATCGGGGGACGCTCCGCTGACCCTCGAATTTGCCGACTCATGATCACGAACACAAAACTACTACAGTCACAACGAGAAGCCAGATCCAAGCACCTAGCATGCAAACAGGGCCGGCCCGCCCATATGGTGAACGGAGCAGTCGTTCCAGGCGCCAAATCCTAGAGGGCGCCTAAATAAGTAAGTAGGTATATTATTAGTAGCAAACAGGAGAGGCGCGAGTGGTACCTAATTGGGTCTCGCTCCATTCTAAAATTTACTTCGGGCCGGGGCGCTCCATGCAAACATACATAGCCACTAATCCGAAAACCAATTAATAATGTAACGCCTGATACAATTAAATATTTAGTCGATAGCTTTTCCAAGATAATCAGTATCTTATCCAAGGTAAGTCAGTAGTTTTTCACGACAAATAGTTGTCGGTATCATTTCCACGATAGTCTGAATCTTTTCCACGATTGTCGCTAGCCTTTCCACATTACGAGTACAGTGGGGTAAGCACGAACCTTTTTACGTGGCGTAACGCTAGTGACACGTTAGCAAAATCTATGTGATTTGACAGTTGGACGTTAGCGTTACGGACTATCGAGAGGTTCGTGCTTACCCCTCAGGTAGTTTTTACTATAGTCGGTAGGTAGCTTTTCCACCAAAGGCACCTAGTCACTCACTTTTCCACAGTGCCACTTTTGAGGATAAGGTAATCCAGAAACGCGTTGCATATATTGCATAATGCAATAATGCATATCTTAAGTTCTTAGCCCTCTAGTAGCTGCCTACCTATAAAGCGCATTAAAACCCTATAAATATGAGCGAAGGTTTTCCACTTTCATTAGCGAACAAGTGGCAAAATGCCACCAACGTCTTCATCCAGAGGTCACGTTCGGGAGTCAGGATCATGGAGGAATAATAAAGTGGAGCTGATGATGAATGTTTGTGCATAGAAAATAGTGTTTCCAACGCCGCTACTGTAATAGGCCAAAGGCTAAACTATAGTAGCAGGCAGATGCTAGCCAGTGATTGCGCTGTGTAGGCTACATTGGTAATCTACATTGATGCCTGCATCTCCTCTTTATCCTGCATTTATGTTCGGGACCATGGCATGGCATGGAGTTCCGGGCGGAAAGAGAAGGGGGGAGAGACGGGAACAAAGGGAGGTCGACGACCCTGCGCCTGCGCACCAATGTACACGGATTATATATATAATAACACGGCTCAATACTTGATCAACTATTAGTCGTCTTGGCTAGATTGCAAATTAATCTTTACCAAAGTGAGGAAAATGGTATAGAAGTAAATTCCTTTTAAGATAAACATATTTATGATCATAGGATAAAGTTCTGGCTAACCCATCTAGAGAACTACGTCGTGTGCAATGTATGTACCTACTTATGTAAAATCAGTCACCCGCAATTTAAATCTACTAAAAATATTACTAATTTCAGTAGCATATATAGAAAAAGTCGTCGACATCGTGGTTAAACATTTACTAATCATATTTAATCTTCGCTTCTTTGATCAAAGGGCCTTTCTTTACATAAGCTTGATCTTTATTTACTCGTCCTTATATCACTTCAGCGCCAGTTTACACAATTGTTTCTGCGATGGCAAGTCATGACTGCATTCTTTACGCATCATAAAATGGGTAAATGCCTTTCTAAATACCCGCCTTTGTTTAGATATCAGCCACACCAGCCAAAGGCACTGTGCAAGGTCTTTGGCCACACCATACGTTTGGTGGAGAAGAATTTGGTTTTGAAGCTAGATAGCTATAGCTACGATAGTCCATCTTACCTAGCTAGGTCTATCGGATAGACCTAGGTTCTGTATAGGTACTACCTATATAGAAACTCAAAGATATATACTTATAACGACATATACTTAAAATGAAATTAAAATATGTTTCAAATGAGCACTCGTACCATGATTAAAATCTTACAAAAACAGTTTTTTTTTCATGTCTTTGGTTAATTTATGATGACTGCGTAATAATAATACAGACGAGTCAAACCACTATTTTTATTAATTAGAGTAACTCAGCAAAAGATCTAGTTGAAACCATCGATTTTGATAGTTGGAACATAAAATAAGCTAAGTTAGAAAGCTATGGTGAACAAGATTTATCGTGGTTACTGCCAAATAGGCTGGTACTTGGGTATTTTTATTTGTGCACTTTACAAAAGAGGGTAGATTGTAAAAATATCATTTAGATATCTACTACAGGCTCACGCAGCTTGGTTTGCTCATAGGATATTATGTCCTAGTAAGTAGGTTAATAGTACGTTATCTAATCCTAACTCTATTTTAAAAGACTACAAATCTGTCACATACTATATACCTAGGTACCTAACATATATAGGTATGTCTATTTATTTATAACCTTTTCATATGAAATATTGAAGGATATTCGAATCCCGGTAGGTGCAAACATTGATGTGATGAATATCGATGTTTGTTTCCGAGTCATGGATGTTTATATACTTATCTATGTATTATATACCGTTGCTTAGTACCCACGACACAAGACCTTAGGGATCTTAGTGTGGGACTAGGTCAATGTGTTGTGAAGTGTGTGAATATTTTTATTATTATTATTATAAAAATAGCAGGTTCCTAAAGTACCTACCTACTCATTTTTCTATAGAAGACTAAATTCTATAAACTTGTTATCGTAAATAATAAAACATCACGCGGTCACGATATACTGCTATTGTTTTTCATTACTCTAATAATCATGACATACCTAAATATTATGCATAGGTACAATTGTTTTTTGCAATTTAACAATTTATTTGTAAACTAGCAGCTGAGCGGTTCTGTTCGCTCGCAAGCCACCCATTTCATATAATTCCATATTACGTACGACATATCTGCTTTAAATAAAACACAGTTATCAAAAATCAGCAAAAAACAATGAAACCAACATATTAATATGTATGTCCAAATTTTTAAAAAAATAAATGACATACAAACAGCCAAATCACATTTTTTTGTAATACGGAACAAATATTGTAACAGTTGTCATTTGGACAAAAGTTAGTGCAACCATTTTGTCGAGTCGTGCTAACGATCAGTGACGGCTTGCTAAAGACATAATTAAATGATGGTGACCGAGGTAGAACCAATGGAAAATGAACAACTGCTCACCAACCAAAGACAGGACGTTGAACAGTACGTATTTATATAAATATTAGAGACATCATAATATACCCATGCTTTCCTAAGCCACCATGAACGCAGATAAATTCGTATTCGTATTTTGTGAAAATATTATGGTAGGTTACGTGAGTGTGCGACCTTTATTGATCGTACAATAATACAGCCAAAAAGGATACCTATTAAAATACTGATTGAGAAATCTTTACTTATCCAATAGTTAGGTGGGAAAGTAACGATTACCTTTTCGATTTTATGGAGGTAGATATATCGATCGAAGATACAACTTTACGTTTTGCTAGTTTAGTCTAGTGTATATTCTAGTGTATATAATCTAGTGCATACAATCTAGTGCATATAATCTAGTGTATTGTGTTAACTTTTAAGGACATCCTGACTTCTGATTCAGCAAATGAAGGATTTGAGTTGATATTGAGTGAAATTATCGGTTCACGATCCCATCTAGTATCAATATTTTAAGCACTCCGAAAGCTGTTATTTTAATAACATCCGTTTCTTCTATTTCAGAGGCGAGAAATTATACGTAACAGCAGACAAAAGAGGGGAGAAGGGAGGATGCAAGCGACCCCTCTGCTGGACCCTCGGAGCGCTGGTAGCAGCCGTCATTATCGCCTTAATAGTCTTAGCATCCAGTAAGTATACCGCCCGCCTAATTTCCAGTCGCAATTTCTTTCTTCGGTGTCACTTAGGCACAGAACACTATATACTCCACTTAGGTGTTAAATCACCCTCATGCAATAAGATTTTTGTTGTTTTTAACTTTAACATGCTGTGTAAATAGAACATACCTAAGTGTAACATCCCAGAGCCGAATTGTTCTCTTATTATATATATATTTTTTTACTTATAGATTTACAATTTATTTCTATCAAAACCTGTCCCTCATTCTTTTACTTCTCTATTTCCAGCTGGAGTATTATTTACGAATACACCAACGCCATTAGAGCCATACAACACGTCGGTAAGCTCAGCGCGGGCGCTGGGCGGATTTGGCCACGGCCACAGTCAACATGATCATGACCACTCCGAACATAACGATCAAGACGAACACGGACACGACCAAGAAAACGCCGCACCTAATGTGGACGCGACGGAAACCAAAAAGGGCGAAACACAAAACGATATGGGTGCCAGCTCCGACGAATCTGGTGATACCGCGATATATGGTAAGCAAACTCTTCTACTTTAAAAATACATATAGACTTGTTTGTGTTCCCGAAATGTGGTAGCAAGAATTGCGGAAAAATAAAGCACAATTACGTTTAGCATAGCGTTAACAAATGTATATGATCTATGACAAGTTGCTAGCTTATCGCCTGAGAAAAGCCAGAATTCCTTAGTCGACTCTTACGACATGCATGGAACGAGAAGGAACTGATTAACTGTAATGACCTGCATTAGAACAGGATACCTATGAAAAAAAAAACTGTAACTTATAAGTTAAACTTAAGTCACCAATTGAGCATCTTACATAACATAAAGACAAGTGGTTTACGTCAAACGATATATTCAACCATGATTTGAAGACTAACAACAATTGTCGCGATACACTTGACGACCGCGACGCCTAATGTTGTCATAAACATGAATTAGCTATTTTCGAACCTGTATGTGACATTATGCGGGTTATCCATGAACTCTTAAGTCTCAAGATTCAAACAATCCAGCTTCATGATCTCACGCCTGGTACACGGGGCACTGGACACTGCACTATTTCAGTGTCATATCAGATGTTTCTAAAGATAACTTAAGATGGTTTTGGATTCCAGTAGGTGCAAACGTTAGGTATATGACGAACATCGGTGTTTGTTTCCAAGTTTTGGATGTTTCTATAATTATCTATGTATTTATATAAAGTAAACCGTTGCTTAGTACCCACAACATAATAGCTTAGCTTATATTGTGGGACTAAGCTTATTGAGAGTGCTGTGTAGTCTGTGAATATTTATTATTTATAGTTAAACAATGCGTTGTATTTTTACAGTACCAAGAACGTTGGAAGGAGAGCTCAGGGTCGATAATGAAGAGTTTGATCCTGAACTCCAAGATAATGAAAGCGAAAAGTTCCGCGAGTTCAGCTCCAGTTTCTCCAACGCACTGAAACAGGCATTGTTCGACAGAAACAGTTTAGAAAAAGGCGATAACGAAATTTTCGTAGAAGTCATCCAAGTTAGGTAAGTTAAATAAGCATTATTTACCGATGTACCGACTTATTTAACAATAAAATAAAGATAAAAAGGGCATACCTACTGTATACTAGATCATAATATATATCAATATATGGCAAATTTCATCCATATTCATTCGCCGTGATTCAGTAAGTATCTATCTCTTATCCATCCATAAAAATTTTGGTATTAACAATAAATATTAGTAAGGTATGGCACAATGGTCTGTGGTCCTGTTTTAATACATACCTACATAATCTCGTAAAATTATACATACATACATATAATCACGCCTTTATCCCTTAGGAGGTAGGCAGAGCACCAAGGGCCGATAGAACCACATGGTGCCACTTCTGACCAATTTTGAGGGTATAGTTGAGACAGTACAGTTCGAAAAAATATAATTAACGTTATTTATTCTTTTGCAGAAATGGATCGTTAATTGTTACATACAGAATCCACTGGAAACCAAGACCGAATACAGAGCCTAAAGAAGATTTAATGACTGCAGAGAGTCTAAAAACAAATCTGAACGATTATCTTTTGAAAAATGACAGAATGATCAGTGTGTATCATATAGCTGAAGACAAAATGTCCACAACTCCAGTATTAGATCTCTGTCAAATAAACAAATTTAACTGCGAATTTGGTTGCGAGTTTGAAGAAAAAACCTTGGAATTCATATGTACATGCCCGGCTGGACAAATAGTCGATATGCAAAATCCTAAAAAATGCATGCCCATCTTAGGTACAAACATTAATAATTACGCATCTGAAGACCGCAAACCCGCTGAAGATACGAAACAAAAAGAATTTCGGGTTCTATCTTTAGACTCTGAAATAAGCACGATTAAGAGTCTTCCAGCAGAAGAGCAGACAGAAACTGAAAAAATATTCGATTGGAAAGAATCACATCACATGATGCCCGATACCACAACTGAATCTTATACTGATTACAAATATTCGCATATATTTGGCCATCCAAATGACCTAAATGAAAGTGATGAGACAACAAGGTCATCAAAAGTGACTCACCATGAACATGTGGACGTTGAACCAAAATCAGAACCGGAACCAACTTCGGAGCCAGAACCATCACAGCCAAATTCAGAGCCGCAGCCAAGTTCAGAGCCACAAGCCAAGTTCAGAGCCACAGCCAAGTTCAGAGCCACAGCCAAGTTCAGAGCCCCAGCCAAGTACAGAGCCGGAACCGAATTGGGAACCAGAACCAAAGGTTGCATCCAAAACTTTCTTAGCTGAACAAGTAACCGAACCGACAGCCGAGCCTACGGCGGCACCTAAAAGTGAACCACCAGCTCCTGAGCCCTCAGCCGAACCTTCAGCAGAACCTACTGCAGAACCATCTCCAAAACCCACCCCAGAACCAGCTTCAGAACCTGCAGCTGAACCAACAGCCGAACCAGAAACGTTTGATGAATCGATAAGTGAGTATATGAATAAACGAACAACAGGTAAGCCGCTTGCTGAACCTACTGCCGAGCCTATTGCTGAACCTACCGCCGAACCTGGCGTCGAGCCTAGAGCAGAACCTAGTAGTGAGCCAGCTGTTGAACCAGTCACTATACTTGCCGGACAACCCGTCCCAAAAATACTAGAGGAATCAAGCGCAGAAGCAATCACCGAATCAGTCACTAAATCTGAATCATCCGACGAGTCAACTCAACATCAAAACTCTGATATAAAATCAACAACGACAACCAAACCTGAAATGGCGGAAGTTATACCACATTTTCTTTTACACCAAGAGGATACCAGTGAGTCAGACTTAGAACCCATGGTTAATACTTATAAGGAGAGTGATAATGATAATCATCAAATAAACTCTGAACCTGAGAGTAACACCAAGGCGGAAGAAGGCGAATCACAAACGGAAAAGGAACAACGTTTAATACCGGAGATAAATCAGGAACATCATGAGACCAAGACTATATCCGATATGCCTTATGAAATCACAACGGAATTATCATCATCAATGGGCAAAAAATCCCCGGAAACTACATCTGCAGTTTCCTTGAACAATGATACAGACATTGAAAATGATTGGCTGGAAGGCGTAACAGATGAGAATAATGAAGAAATGAAATCTAAAGTACATGATGGGCAAGATAGATAGCAATAAATCAAATAAAAGTGATGATATCACATTTGATACAATCAAAGAACATCATGGGTTAGAAAAGGATGAAACACCTGTACAAAATAATTCTAAACACGAAGAAATCTCCTATGTTTTAACTCCAAGTTTAAACAACGACGATATGACTACAACCACCTCTCTCGAAACTACAACAACGCCATTAATCAACGATGAACATCAGAAATCCCTTAATGTTATAGCACTTAATGACAATAATAACGATATACATATACAAAGTAATATCGATACAATAAAGAATGAGACAATCCATGAAGATAAAGGGTTTGAATCTACAGAAAGTTTATTTGAGAAATCAAATAGCGACAAAAATGCCGATACTCGCGAAGTAGACCGTAAATTTAATCAAGGTGAAATTAGTACACCATATGAAGTCAAAGATAATTGGGATGATGCAGTTGCTACTACTACCGATTCATATTTACGAGACGAAAACTCAGACATTACTTTTGATGCTATAAATAAGCTCATTAATCGCTCATCGAAATCCATTGAAAATAGCAATACGACAATTGATCAAGAAGAAAAAGAAGTTAAAACAACAACAGAAGCGGTCTCTGATGCTACTGTTTCAGATTGGCTATCAGAATCCGTTACAGAATTACGATATGATGAAGCAATGAACCATATGTCTAAACATGTTACAACAGAAGTTTCGGCAGCAAAATTAGACGATATGCTGAAGACCGGAAACGTCAAGGATGACTTCGTACCAGATTATTTAAATAATATGGGGTCTAGCAAAATGCGTGATCACGATATGGTTGACGTATATGGCATGGGGCATGATTATGATGGTGAAGATTCAAGATTTAAGAGAGTCAACAAACAAGAATCCAAAGAATCTGCTGATGAAATAACACAAAATAATAATGAAACATATAGCGACATTATGACCAGTAGTCCAGTCCCATTTGAAACTACGACAGTAAGTGACTATATTTACAAAGAAGCTGAAAAGGCCTTAGCCAAATCCAATATCATAAATAAACAAAACACCAGCACTACAGAAGAAAAATCAAGTCCAGCACCTGTTTGGGAAAATACCGAAACATACACTGCAGAAACAACAACATTAAAACCAAAGGAAAATGCAACTACAACATTAACAAATATTTCAAATAAATCCGAAATAGACGGAGGTATCGAAAATGAACAAAATACTACACAAGTAAATAATTTGAATGTCACTATTTATGAAATATCTAGTCAGAAAGGTAACGATTCATATGTAGCAAAAGCAATAAATCCCCATTCGTCTGAATATGACGACCATGAACCTGAAATGAACCCATTTTTGCCAGAAATTGAAAATAATAAGAGCCTTGTGAAGAAACTACAAGAAGGACATGACATTGATCCAACAAATTTAAATGAAACTCAGAATGAAAACACAGAAGATCACATTATTAATAATGGAGATGTTCATATAATACCAAGTACCAAAGCAACAACACCTAAAAATCATGAAATTAAAGAAAATTCTACAACGGAATCTGATACGGTATTCAACGACTTATTAAATGACAACTCACAAGACCTTGAAAAATATGGAGAGTCAAACTCAGGGTCGTCTGAATCGAGAATAAATAAATTAGATGAAAATAAATCTAATACAAAAAAATCTGATACAGGAAATGATTTACCTATCTCTACATTTTTATTAGATACCGATGATTTAGATATAAGCAAAGAACAAACAACCGAACATGCGTTGGCGGAAAACAACCTAGAAATTAAAAATAACCATACTAGTTCACTTATAACAGATGACGCAGACGAAGACTATCTTAGTGTTGTTCCTATTGAACATGAAAAGGACGAAGAGAGTGAATCTTTTCTAAATGCTCAAGAACTTAATTACATAAGCGATTCGCCAAAAAAGAGTGATAGGAGATTAGACCAAGAAAAACTGGAATCTGTAAATAATAATGAGGCGTAACGATGAACTACAGGTTAAATATATATAAAACGTAGTACGTGCTGAAGACTCCTGTGATTCCGCCGAAGGGTTGATAAATAATGCAATATAACCTTTCCAATCAGTTAATTTTGTAAAGTATTTCAACGTAAGAACAATAACATGTAGTGGTATTTTATTTAAATTTTAATTAATTCCCATTAGACTAGTCAATCTAGATACAAGTCATCCATCATATTACATTGATGTAGTTTATTTATTTTGGACCGAAATTCAGATTTCAGAAATGTGAAATAATATAAATTGTTACCATATCTAATTATAAACTTTACGTTAAGCTAAAGTATGTAATTGTGAAAATAATTTAATTTTGAAAATAATTGAATAGATACTCTCGAGATGATCATTCTCCGCCATGCTGTCATGTGATAACTCGCAGAATTTACATTCCATTGGTAATTATTTTAGTTATATTTTAACTTAGTGATATTAAGCGAGGTCTGATTGTAAAATAATAACTATAGTAGTTTTGTTAACTAAGATATATTTTGTATAATATGGTTGAAATTGTAAAGAAATATGTTGTAAATAAATTTATAGTTAATTATTATATTTTAACATTGTATTTTATTTTATTTAAACGTTTATTCTCAATGGCAATCACTATAAAGTAGGTATGTATGGTAATAACAACGAGTAATTAGGTACATAGAATAAAAATCCTATAAAAGTATTTTAAAAACGATAGAGCATACTTATAAATAATAAGTACACTTACAAAGACCAGATATCAGACAATAGGGATGTTTACGGTTTTTTTATTTGCATTTACATCGAAAAATCATATAATAAAAGAAACATTTGTGAAAGAAAACTTTGCTAGTGAAAACTTTCCGGGATATAACTATTTCAAAATCACACTTTTAGACTTGCCAAAAAACGTTCCATACAAACGGCTACCACAATTATGACGTCACTCTTTCGTAACTTGTATGCGCGTAAAAGAACTTTTGTTCTGCAGCTATTTTAAATATTGCGTTTATAAATATGGTCACAAAGCAAAAGTTGCTGTAAATGATGCAGGTGGATATGTGATGTTGTAATTTTCAATTAATTTTACATTTGAAAAATGGACTTGCCCACTTAACTTTGAAGGCTTATTATTACCTCATTTGGAAACTTAATCAAATTGTAATTTTACAGATAGGTATGATTTTGATGAGTTATTCTGATAAGCATAAAATGTCATTAAAATTCAACCATAGTAAACATCCCTATTCTATTATTACAATAAAGATAAATTAAAAACAATGACTAAGTACGGTATATCACAGGGCTAAATGCAGCCATATTAGTTGGACGAGGAGTTATATCGTCAATTTCTTGGGATATCATTTGCTCATCGTCTAAAGCCATTTTAGCACATAGGCACCCCTCACCCATACTAGAATTTCCACTGACTATGCAATTACCTAAAATATCCTTACAACTATTGTATGGTATAAAATTTAAATCATTTTTAACTACATCTTTACAACTTAATTCAGTGCAACTCGCTATATCATCATCAAATGTTTCCATAAGTTTTATCACACCATCATTTCTATACTCAATTTTTGGCTTACTATCGAAAGGAATTGAATCAATATAATTATTAGTAACGTTAATTTTAACACTACTTGCTTTCACGCTCGAACATTCACATCCTTCACACAAATTATTCTCATTATCATCAGTAGTCTTAGGTTTATCTAAATTCGTAATTTCAGTCTTAATTTTTACATCAACATCGCTTTTATTTCTTTCATTACCATGTGATATTTGTTCACATAAACAATTATCATTAATTGACGAATCTCCACTAACTATACAGAAACCTAAAGCTGTTTTACAATTGGTAATTGTGTCTGTAACACTTTTACATTCATCACTTATTTTAACTTTTTTATCAATGTCTACTTGAACGTTATTGTTACTTCCTTCACATATCAAAGGTAGAATTTCGTCACTTGTATCTACACCCGCAGCATCTGTAGCAATAAAAAAATACAATAAACGTCTTATATAATACAGAAATTACAAATGGGTATACTAGTTATCGAATTACATCTGAACTCACACAATTATCTATAGAATACGAGTTATGCGGATTCGGCAAAGGACCACAAATGTGTGAGCAACATAATAATTTATTTCACAAGAAATGTGGTACATAGCAAAGATCTTAAAGTAAATAGATTTCACACATTTCGCCACAGTCAGGCATGCAAAATTAGTTCTCATTCAAGGATAATGAGACTTTTCTTAAAGAGTTTACTGGGTAGGTCTCTCAAGTTAGCAGGTAATGCAGTATAAATTTTAAGGAACATAGCAGGACACCGGTTTTTATAAAACTGCATTTTTTAAACTATCATAGACTAGCTTGTCAGGATATCTGGAGTTGCGAGGAAATATATATATCTTTCGCTGTTTTGAATTTATTATGATTGCTTTTCACAAATTTTGTTTCATTTACTTCTGCAATTTATGCATACAAAACCTACCTACATTTTAACAACATTCATTAGAGAAAAACCTCTAAACTTCCCGCAGCGCAGCTTTACTGACAACGACGTCATCATGAGCATCCAGCCAACAGCCAGCCTGCACGACTACGACTGACGACAAACCTAGGCTAATATAGAGAAACCTTTAAAACGCTTACCTCTTAAATGATCATCTTTAAAGTTGTTGTTGGATTCACTCTTCGCGTCATCGTGGCGCGACTTCAAGTCACTATGTGCACATTGTTTTCCTGTAAAAAATAACATAGCATTAATAACTAAAAAATTACATCTTTTATAATAATACAACCTGTATTAATAAAGAAAACACAGAGTACCTACTTGATGTTAAATATTGCGCACTAAAAGGGATCGACCACTTCGTCCGTCCAAACTTTAGGATTCTGTACGAATATCGGAAAATCCTTTTATAGTGGAAGCACTGCAAGGCACAGTATGGCTAGAAAATCTTTTCTTATCTTATGCTGTATTGTACACAGTAAAGTTTTAACAAAGAAGACAAAGGCGTGTTTATCTCTTAGAGAGAAGAGATTTCTTCCAGCAAACTAGTATATCTTCTATCTATCTATCTATACATATAATAAAATTGTAACAGATCGATGTTTACACGCTAATCTCAGAAAGGGCTGAACCAATTTCGATGCAGTTTTCAGGAATATATTGTGACAGGTCCCACTTAACATTACTTTTTATACTGGGAAAATATTTTTATCCCGGATTTTGTTTTTTTCGCAGTCCACGTGGACGGAGTCGCGGGCGTACACTAGCCTTTAATATAACAAGTGGGATATCTTTAAAAATGTACTCACTGTGACTAACAAGATGTCTCTTTCTTGCATATTCAGTAGGGAACCTTTTCTTGCAATCAGGCACAGTGCAGAACAACCAGTTGTATGGGTCATGAGTTTTTATATGAGCCTTTAAATGATGGGATTGAATGAAACCTTAAAAAAATATAATCAGGTTTTAATATGTATGTTTGCCCGTACAAGGATGTCAGGGAATACCTAACTATTAATGGCAAGTATAGTTTATATTTTTTTAATTTATATCACACATTATTTAACACATAATTATATGTTTTACATAGGTATAATATAGTAATATAATATAGATATAATATAATCATAGGTATAAACTTCTATAAGTTTTTCCATATACCTATCTAACAGTAAAAACATTTCACCACATAAACACCATGACACTCAAACCGAGGTAATCTATGTTCAAACCACACAACATATCTGCTAATGGTCGAATTAACCGATCGCAAGATTAGATTGGAAGAAAAAATAATAATAAACACCATTATAACTACTGTAACAAAATAACCTTAATCACTTTGCCTAGAGTGCACTTCATTGAATAGTTCCCACACACGATGGCGCTAGTTGATCAGTACATAGCAACTAAGTATAGAATTGTACTATAGCTTATTAAACTTACATATTTACTTTAAAGAAATCACCACACATCAGTGGGGTAAGCACGAACCTTTTTACACTGCGTAATGCTAGCGAGTCGCTAGCAAAATCTATGTGATTTGACAGTTGGACGCTAGCATTACGGACTATCGAAAGGTTCGTGCTCGCCCCACTACCCACTGCTTTGGCTATAGGATCTCCTTTATGATCATGAGGTGGTGACTACCCCATTTTAGAAACATTGCAATAAACTAAACCATAGCCATGTTATAACAAAGAAAATTACAAATACATCAAAATTAGACATCACTTATCTTGTTAAAGATATTTGCATTTTGCTATTAAATGTTTTGTAATAACACCACTGGAGTTTTACCTTGTATTATCAACAGTGGTCGGAGTAGGTATATTGATTTTACATACTTGCGTCATG
Source organism: Carposina sasakii (assembly GCA_014607495.2). Classification (NCBI taxonomy): domain Eukaryota; kingdom Metazoa; phylum Arthropoda; class Insecta; order Lepidoptera; family Carposinidae; genus Carposina; species Carposina sasakii. The sequence goes on along the minus strand of CP053151.1, from coordinate 3,862,150 downwards.
ATATCATAACATGGACATGCATTTTTTCCGGAATGTACCAGAGTTTCCAAAAATAGCAGCATAGCGTTGAGAGTATTGATACATTTTTAACTAGTTTCATGTAATAATTTCGAAGTTTCGGTATTTTTATTTTATTGTTATCATAATAATCCGGAAACTCGGAGGCATATCCATATTCACATATATGTTTGATGTCAATGACCTTAATTCAATATACCTACTCCGACCACTGATTATCAATAACATTCTCTGATGGCTAGTTATTATAAAAAAAGCATAATAGATATAACTAAAGACAATAAATACCTTTCCCACAAGTACTACAAAAGTGCTGCTTCTCATTTGTATGGGTTAACTGATGATGCTTCAGGTGATGTGGAAAATTGAAGGACTTGGTGCAGCCCTCAAACATGCACCTGTACTTCCTTTCGGACTCCGGTTTGTGAGTTTTCATATGAGTCTGTAAAGCCATCTCACTGTTAAATTTACCACTGCATTCAGAGCACTGATGAGTTTCTGAAATATAGTAGCACTAGCTTAGTTTTGTTTAGAACAATTAGATAAACATAAAAAATAATATACTTTGCAACAAATATTATACAGGGTGTAACAAAAAGGGTATGTTAAGCGAAAAGCTACGTAATTAGCCCACTGTAGAGAACCTATACACAAAATTTGAGACTCGAAATCACATGCTTATTTTTCCCAATAGTATAGAGAATTTTTTAATTAGGAAATTTCATACAATCTTACCTTATGTGATTATGAATCCACATTCACAAGATTGATTATAAGCTATTTAAATAGATTGTTATAGGTACCTTTGTGAGCATATTTTATGTGTCGGTTTAACAGTGCTTCATCCTTAAAATAACGACTGCATATATTACAGAGAACACTGCCCTTCCTCTCGTGCTGCTTTTTGTGCCTACGTAAAGCTGAACTGTAACATAAATTAATTGATAAAGTATACTTGAAACATCCATTGAGCTATAAGCATAAATTTTAATGCAATTATTTTTAATGACTTTCTTACACAAAACTAAATTTTTTACTGCACACATTGCACTCAAATCTAGGAACATGACTTTGCTGGTGCCTCAATCTCTCACTTTCATATTTAAAACTCTTCTCGCAATAGTCACAAACAAAATTATCTTTAGGGTTGGCTTTCTTTGAACTTCTCATGATGATTGCACTGATTTGCCCTTTACCACTCAAGTTACATACTAAACCCTTGATTGTATAAATTAGAAAGCTGAATTTAAAATGTATGTAAATCAAAATTATATAAGGTAAGTACATAAAGGGTTTAGAATTTTCGAAAAATTTGGAAAGAAAATAAATAGATGCACCACAGAACACAACAATGCACGCACAGAGAAAATGACAGCTGACAGTTAAGAATTTAATTATAATATTTTACACGATAATGAAATACTGAGTACATAATGCCACATGATGCTCACCGCCTCCTAACTAAATATCTTTATTTCATATTTGTATCGAAAAATTGATTAACAATTTAATTTTAAGAAATAGTTATCTAAAAAATATAGTTTTCTTTATTTCTATTTGAAATTGTATTTAAAATCATAATTAATTATAAATATGTAGTTAAGAACTGTGATCTTCTTATAGTGGATCGTATTACATTTGTTTGACAGAAGTCAGCTGGTCAGCTGTCCATGTCATTGATCAGCTGATTTCTTAACCTACGCGGTCATTTGAACTCTTGTCTTATCAATCTTATCATTGTGTCTTATTGATAATTTGTAAAACTAATAGATTGATTGATAGTGATGAAGTAAGTCTATTGGTAATGTAATATAGGATCCTACACTACTGCTTAGTTTCAAATTTAGTCTAAACAACCGAAAAAAAAGTAATGGTTACTTATGCAAAGGTAGCAAAATGTTTACCTTACGTAAGGATCTTATTTCGTCAGTAATGCCTTTGAACAAAAAGTGTGCGTTCGCCTTGTGGATACGAAAAAGGCTTACTCAAGATTATCTGTCCACGCGGTGCCATAATTCCGAGCGGTTGATATTAATTGTAATCTCATAAGACTAAGTCTTATACATTCATTAGTGACTTGTCTACAATGCAAGACTGGCTAAAAGTTACGTTACTTCTGTGTGCCTTCGGTACTTTACGTGAAATTCGGCCCTCTGAACCGTTCGTCTCAGAGTTCCTTCTAGGAGAATGGAGAAACATTACTGAAACCCAATTAAATCGAGATGTATACCCTGTGGGAACATATTCCTACTTGGCTCAGCTTGTTGTAGTGTTTTTGATCACAGACTTCTTAAGATTCAAGCCTATCATCATTTTATCAGGTTAGTGAAATAATTTTCTTAGATTTTTGTTTCTTGTAAGAAACTTTTACTTTATTGAAAGTAACATTAGTCAAACTTAGGTACATAACTTAGATATTAATTTTTTCCACACCCATCTTTCATTCAGTAAAAATAAATGTGTGGTTAATAAATACCTGGTACACTATTTCACATTCCATCTCAGATAAAAAGTTAACCATTTCAGGAAAAAATCTTATTACAGACTATCTGTTTTAATATAATACAGTTACAGTTTAGATTATTTGTGTAAAAGTATTAAGAAAATGATAGGAAATAAATTGTATATGTGAATGTCCAGACTTGCAATGTTTAGGAGTTTAAGCTATTTAAGGTTTAGGCAAATATCAAATATGTTGTGCACAATCCAAGATTAACCCTTTCAGAAAACATAGCATTTGTATGTACATAACATTTTTTTTTTGTATAACATATTTAGATAAATGGCAGGTTTAAAATGAGATCATATGGTGGATTCTGACCGTTACAATTAAACTTATATGTAAAATTAATCCTACCTGTCTCTTTCTTTCTCAGCCATTTATGTTAAGAATGGAGAGAGTGATCTGACTAAGATTAAATTTACATTTAAGTGTTACGGTCAGAATCAACCATATTACCCATACTAAACGTCATACATTGTTTGTCTCCATATATTCTAGTAAAAACTGAGCAAATTAGTATTTATTATTAGTATTTAATTCACTATTTGCAAGGCCGTGAAAATTTTATCGCAATATATTTTAATTGTAATAAACATAATCAGATATTAATCAGCTGTTCTAAATTGGTCTTGTGCATGAACATATAAAGAATAACGGACAGAGTGTTGTGACTACAGAGTGAAGCATTCATAGTAAGCTCAGCAACAATATTCAATGGAGTAGGGATGTGTATTGACACGTTATCCACCCACACACAAACCATAGTAAGCTCTGCGCCTACTGGAAAATACGCAACAATGTCCAACGCGCCGCCGCCATTTCGGTGCTTCAATCTGTACAGTGTGCAGTGACAGCTCCGTTGTTCTTTATACGTTCATGGTCTTGTGATACTAATTTGTCTGAAAGATTGTAACTTATTCTTATCTTTTATAGATTAAAGAGATATTGAGATTGCATGTCAAATATAATCTGTGCTTTTATTAGGATTTCATTGTATCATGTAACATGCATGTACCCAAGTACAACTATTCTAGTACCAATGTTTATTGGGAAGAAAATATTATTAGTTAATGTTAAAGATTGACACATGCAGCGTATTAACTTTCTCAATGAATGTCCATGGTCAAACAAATTTGTCTACAAATCAATATCTTCCATTTTATTGCTATCATTCTTTATGTTCATGTCTCTTGAGTCTTGTTAATTTATATCTATGTAGTTGATAGATACAGAGAGTACTAAAGATACTGCCTAATTATTATCATCCTCATCAGATTAAATACAGTTAAGGAAATTTAATTTTCTGAATAAATGGAATTACATGTTTAGATAGTGGCCGGTTTGATAGTGGAAATATACATACTTATAAAAAGATTATAATCCTTCTTAAGTACCTATCTATTAAGTCATAAAGATTATATGAATTAATACAGTACCTCAGTCCTCAATGCATGAATATCTGCATATTTGTGTGTACCTAAGTATGTTTGATCCCAGTCACGGGCCTGTACCACTGAATTTATTTAATGTACGGATTTTCTAAAAATTTACATTTAGCTATACCCAAGAAGGGTTGGCATCAGGCAGGCAGCCGGCCGTAAAATAAATGTCAAATCTTTGGCAATGTGAGTTTCGAAAGAAACCATATTTTATGGAGGACTAGGGGACGCCCGCGACTTCATCTGCGTGGACTGCAAAAAACAATGTCGAAATTATCCGAGATAAAAATATTTTCCCGGGATAAAAAGTAGCCTAATGTGTTAATCCAAGGTGTCAGCTAACTCCATTCCAAATTTTATTAAAATCGCTCAAGCCGTTTTTACGCGAAAGAGTAACAAACATACATCCATACTTACAAACTTTCGCATTTATAATTATGGAGGATATGTTTTCCTTTACAGCTGTATTGTATCTTGCTAAACATAGGCCTCCCCCAAAATTCTCCACTGCGACCTGTTGCATCCAGCAAAAACCCGCGGCCATGACTAGGTCGACGTCACGGATGGCCTTCCCACGATGCGCTTGCTGGTGTGTGGTAGCCACTCTAACTTTTTTCGCCTCCGTCGGCTATCGCTTCTTTGAGCTATGTGCCCTACGCACTGCCATATTATCTAGCTGGACCGTTGGCCATGTCAGTGGCCTTTGTTCGTACGTACTTACATACATATTTTATTTCTAGGATTAAGTGGAGTTGCTGTGTACGCTGTACTACTATGGACGACCAGTTTGGAATGGCTTCAAGTGTCACAATTCCTCTATGGAATGTACATGGCGACAGAAGTTGCATATCTCACATATATTTATGCAAAGGTATTCATTTTAGATAATTATTTATACCTTTATAAATAAAATTCAACGGAATTCAGCTTGTGTCAGGATTTGTATCAGCAAATTGCGTCTTTGAGCGACTTAATTAAGTGAATATGGGGAAAAACCGTTTGAAATAAAAACGTTGCGAAACACGTGCATACGTACAAATCAATATCGCATTACTTCGGCTCTGCTACTGCAAAAGGCCCTGCAACTTGCGACGCAGCGACGACGTCACCATCACTACCCTGCGGAATTTGAAGCTTTGCAAGGATAGGTGCTGTTTTTGCACGGCTGTGTTCAAAATGGGTTAGCCAGGACTCCAGTATCATGAACGGTAGCCTACACCCACTTTTAGCAATCAGGGCAGATGCAGCAGGTAGGAGATGTAAAAACAAGCTGCTAGCTCGTCGTCTGAGAAAACGTCCAATTTTAAGCATGATTTACCATCTTTAGGGTGCTCGCCTACGTCATACTTTTTGTAGGACCGATTTTTCCTTCGATTCTTTTGTTCTTCGATTTTGCGGACGAAGTCGTGGGCGGCCTAGTTAAGGCTAAAACTGCATTACGCAGACCAAAATGTTGCAGTTACGGCCCTAAAACCACCCTTAGATGCAGTATTCTACAGAATCAGTTGTGCATCCAGGTGGACTCAACAAAGTACCCTGCGGTGTCGTCGTACACCCGCATCGCTGCGCTGTCGGGACGGTTCCTCTCGGGAGTGTCCTCTCAGCTCCTGACTCACTTCGGCCTCATGGACTATCGCCAGCTTAACTACATCACTTTCACAGGTAGGAAGATCACCGATTTCATAAAATATGTACGAGTAGTAGTATAAATACCAACCAAGTTAGTAGGGTACATGGTGTACTAATATTCTGGTCAAATCCGCTATAAAACAAAGTTGCTTCCCGCTGTCTGTCCCTATGTATGCTTGCTTACATGTTTAAAACTACGCAACGGATTTTGATACGGTTTTTTTATAGATAGAGTATTTGCAGTGGTCGTGGGTTCTATTCCCACTCGGGTAAAGAATTTTTTCCATTTTCTTTATTAATAATTTTATAAGATAGAGTATAATTAAAGAGGGAGGTTTATATAGGGACCCGCCCCGGTTCGCACAGGTGCAACAAACCCATTCACGCGGACGAAGTCGTGGGCGGCCGCTAGTCCAACTAATCCTACTAATATTAAAAAGGCTGGAGCGATTTTAATAAAATTTGGTATGGAGTTAGCTGGCACCCTGGATTAACACATGGGCTACTTTTTATTCCGGGAAAATTTTTTTATCCCGGAAAATTTGCAGTCCACGCGGACGAAGTCGCGGGTGTCCACTAGTACGAAATAAGTAACGAGTGAGGGATAGTAACTTTGTCAGTATGCCGATTTAGTGGAATTTGGTACAATGATGTTGGGTGAACCGACCGTTGACCTTGGGAAAGGTTAAGGCGGATATTATACAGTGATAGAGTTGACCTTGAGAAAGGTCAGAAAACAGTAGCAAGAGATGGACAAAGACTCATATCATACTATGCGCCTGCTCTGATTTAATTGTATAGAAAAGTGCCTTTGAGGGGCGGAGTTTCAGAACTGTTTAAGCCGAAGTGCACAACTAGGTAGGTATTACGTCATCACGATAATAATATTATGCATCTGTTTGATTGAATAATTCTTCCAATAGGACAACCCAGATATAGACCACAGCAAACATTGCAACACATTTATTCATTTTCCTTATCAACTCATTACCTCATGGTGTTACCATCTACTTCTTCAGCAGGCATTTTAAGTAAAGCCGAACCTGTGTATTTCCAGCTCAAATCCTGGCAACTTTCTGGGCGTTCTGGCTGCCGCCGGTGCAGTACGGGATCTATTTCCACCGGCGGGACTCCGGCGCCGGCTCCCGACCTAGTATAAACGACAAGAATACGCCTCCGCCCGCAGAGAATAAGGTAGATAGAGCTAAAAAAATGTTTAATAAATGCGTAAATAACGCAATAAATGTTACGTTTCCAGGTGGTTACGTAATCACGCTTTTAATTTGAGATCTAGTTTTGTTTGTATAGAAAGGTTTTTTTTTAATCAATCCCCCGCCCCACGAGGACGTATTCGCGGGAAACTTCGCTGTCGTGTTGCTACAGCTTGGATTTTGCAATATCATCTTACGGATTTCAGCAAGTAAAGCTCCTGAAGGACTATTTAATTCAAATTTCCATTGAGGGGTCGCCGACTCATGGTCACGAATACAAGACACTACTGTCGCAACGAGAAGCCAGATCCAAGCACCTAGCGTGCAACCATAAATACATAGCTGCTAATCCGAAAACCAATTAAAATGTTTAATCAACATATGTTTTGCCAACACCCGTGGCATCATCAGGATTAGTCATGACTCCATGACTATTGTGCCAACACTATCAGCTACTACAAGCTAAGCAATTGAGGACCTAGATACCAGCGTAACATAAAACTGCAGTAGCACTTCGTTCCCCAGCGCATGGTGAGCGCGTTCTCACTAATGTGTCAACACTATCATCTACCACAAGCTAAGCAGTTGAGGACCCAGATGCCAGCGTAACATAAAACTGCAGTAGCACTTCGTTCCCCAGCGCATGGTGAGCGCGTTCTCACTAATGTGTCAACACTATCACCTACCACAAGCTAAGCAGTTGAGGACCCAGATACCAGCGTAACATAAAACTGCAGTAGCACTTCGTTCCCCAGCGCATGGTGAGCGCGTTCTCGCTGGTGTGCCGGCACGCGCGCGCGGCATACTCGCGCGGACGTGTGGCGGGCTGGTCGGCGCTGTACGCGGCGGCGCTGGCGCTGTTCGTGCAGGCGCAGGTCTACCAGCAGCTGCTGTGGCGCGCGCTGCAGGACTCTACCGACGACCCGGTTGGTAACAACAAGTGTAATAGTCCCACCCCACACTAAGTGTTAATATACCTATATGCACACTTTACGACACGTTTTCCACACACTAAAGTGCGCTGACGCTGTTCGTGCAGGCACAAGTCTACCAGCAGCCGCTATGGCGCGCGCTGCAGGACTCGACTGACGACCCGCAGGCTGATTTTGTAACTTGCAACCGGTCGCAATCGCTGGATAGTCGCTGTCGAAATTGACTTTTGGTATTATCCTACTATATTAAAAAGTCACTGCACCATACTGCTTGATTACAGAATAGGGTTTCTTAGAATCGGTCGCGCAGTCGTCTTTTGACGTTTAGCGACCGGTTGCCACCGGTCGCAAGTTACAAAATAAGGGTGCCGGTTAGTAACAAACGGATACAGCTCTTTTAGACTACATGTCGATGATTGCACACACTTTACAAATTTTACGACACATTTATTTAGTCCCACCACTCGATATAATTTTTACATACCTACTCGTAGTCCTACATTATGCACTTCGGTTGGATGCCCACCGGCCAGATGGACCGATGCTCAGAAAGAAGCCTACCTCTAGCAGTGAACTGCAATAGGCTGATGATGAGATAAAAGATATATTTCAGGTAGAATAGCAGCACTTGCCTTGTGACATGCCCTGAAGAAGCCTACGTCCAGCAGTGAAATACAATAGGCTGAAGAGTGTGTGTGTGTGTGTGTGTGTGTATGTTTCAAATAGAATAGCACGACTTGTGGCGTGCCCCGTGGGATGCCCACGTCCAGCAGTGGACTGCAATAGGCTGATGTGTGTGTGTGTGTATTTATATGTTGCAGGTAGCGTATAACGGCGCAGTAGAAGCGGTGCAGACGTTGCTGGGCTCACTGGGATCGTACCTTTCGGCGGTGGTGCATCACACCAGCGCGCCGGGGATAGCGGCCCTTGTTCAGGTTGGTATATACAGAAAACTTAACACTAGTGGCCAGTAGCAACTCTGTGATAGCAGGTGTGATTAAATGTCCATCCAAAGTACCCAGAGTTCACTTTATAGAATAACTCTTATACCTGATTTCGGAACATCCACATAGTGACTGGCGCCATCATCGAAAGGAAATATCTAATTACACGCATTATAGTACTTTATACTAAAAGTATACCTAATATACACACAAAAGATAAAGAAAAAATTTAGAGCCGTTGCTTATAATACATCTGTCTCTTTCCCTCCAGGCGGGCGCAGAATGTTGCTTGTACTCGTAACTTGTAATACCTCTGTCTCTTTCACCCCAGGCGGGCGCGGTGTTCTTGGGAACGTTTGTACCGAACGTGTTTGTGTCGTACGCGGCGTATATCGTCATGGGAATGCTCTTCCATTACACCATCACTCTGGCCAGGTGAGCGTTGTACTATTGAGGTAGGTATTTTCAAAATTAATGCTATCTTTTATACCTTATATACTATTATGTATAATCCAACTAGTGTCCGCCCACCACCAGGCAATTACACATTCATCTGACCCTCTGATCCCACTCACGATCACAGCAGCAATCGATTGTCGATTTCATCTATAGCTAGTCCAGAGGGATTAGTGTGAGTTTTCATCTCGAACTAGTTCGCGTTATCGTAAAGCGGCCAACCAATCACGTATTGCCGTTGTTCTCACTTTAATTACATCACGTCATCACGCCATAATGTAATTAGTTGGTTGGTTTATGTTAACGCGATCGAGTTTGAAGTGAAAACTCACACTATCATCATGTCACTAAATCATTGTTATTTTTTCCACAGTGCAAAAATAGCCGCTCAACTAAGCGACGAAAGCTGTTTCGGCCTTATATTCGGAATAAACACGTTAATAGGCACCGGACTGCAGAGCATTCTCACCCTAGTGCTCATACAAACCTTGGAACTAAATATCTATAACCAGTACTATTCTATAAGCGCTTTATTCCTAGTCCTAGCTGTTGTTTGGCTTATTGTGTGGATGGTGAACGCAACCAGGCAGAAGGAAACTTTACGTATCAGTAATCTGCCCTTGTCGCTAAATAACAATCATAAGTAAAGATAGATACATTGCAAAAAAGTGTCAATGGTGCAATAGTAATAAGAATTGACGTAGGTACGGCCAGTTGCTATACTAGACAGCGTTGCCAGATCTTTTTACGTATTTTAGGCCTTATAGTATGGTTGATTCTGGTAATCTACAATTTTTGAAAGGAACATGGGGAATACAAATTATATTTTCTATATTCATAACAAATTCAGTAGGTGATAGTCTACGCACGCCATAAGGTCCATTTGCACTAACAACGTAACCTTCAGATAATCTTATTTTTCTGTTGTCCTAAGTTTAATGAATAGTATTCCCATCGTGAATCGGTTGTGAATTTTAAGTCCTATCAGTGACGTGATTATAAGTAGACACGGGGTCTCATAATGAAATGTTTATAAAAATTGTCATGTATTAATCTAAACCAGAGGTTCCCAAACTTTTTTTTCTCATAGACCCCTTTCAAAAGTTCAAAGGTTCCGGTGGACCCCCTACAGGTCTACACAACATACGAATTAATTGTGAATCCTCATTTTTCACGCCAACGTAGACCCCCATCGAGTCGCCTGTGGACCCCTGGGGGTCCACCTGGACCACTTTGGGAACCACTGATCTAAACCATAGAGGAATAAGATGATAGAGGAATAACATAAGAGTGCTAATGTCATACTAACGGTTTCGATGCACCATTAGACTTTTCGGTGCCTCGCAATTCCAGTCATTGACACTCAGATTTTATTAGTGTAATGTATAGTAATGTACTACATTACTAATGTATTGTAACGTATAGTAAGACAATCTAAGTGTCAGTGACTGGAATTGTGAGGCACCGAAAAGTCTAATGGTGCATCGAAACTGTTAGTATGACATTAGCACTCTATGTCTACATCTTATTCCTCTATGTCTAAACGTAGGTACTCGTAATACATAACTACATTAGACCAGATTTTCAAACTTGAATCTTATGAAGTTACCATAAGGCTCGACTTGGTTTGTAATAATTAATATCAATAGACGCCCAGTCATACATTTGAGATTCTATTTGTCGTGCCACATTTTGAGCGCTGTCACTGAATCTAGTTATAATTGAGAGTCCTATCCTTGTAGGTGTACCGAGCATTGCAAATGCACGTAAAAGTCATAAAGACGCACATAAATTATATTCCGTGATCGCATACCTACCTACTACGGATTGTGATAAATTTGTTATGTTTTAAGTATTTCTTGTGGGTAATTTATGAGTTTTATGACTAGTAATTACCTAACTATAATGGAAGTTAAGGGAATTCAGACTGAGAACAATTTGTGATGCAAACATATTACAATACTAGTGGACGCCCGCGACTCCGTCCGCGTGGACTACAGAAAAAACAAAATGTCGCAATTATCCGGGATAAAAACATTTTCCCGGGATAAAAAGTAGCCTATATGTTAAGTGGGACCTGTCACAATATATTGCTGAAAACTGCATCGAAATCGGTTCAGCCGTTTCTGAGATTAGCGTGCACAAACGCACAGACAAACAGACAAAAATTCCAAAAATCATCGTTTTGGGTTTTATTGCGTTGATAAAGGTCTACTATAATATTTTTTCTCATATATCTTCCATGTACAGAAAAGCGATCCGTTACATTTTTATTATATGTATAGATTGGACAGTGTGTGCGACCCTTTAAGGGTCAGTTCAGACTAGACATATCTATACCAATTCAATTAGTCTACCTACTGAGAATTTATTCTTTATCTAACATTTTATAACCATAGACTACTTAACCTAAAAGTAAACAAATCAAATTGTAATATCGACAATTTAGCACCGTGGCATATTATTGTTAGAGTAAGCGATAAGAACACATTTTCATAAATATTAAATATACTGGCTGGTTGCCTTCTACTTTGTCCGTTATACTTTTTTTTTACAATTAGTTAGGCAAACATTTGACCGCCATCGTGCCTGATGTTAAGCAAGATGCAGCCTAGGGTGGTACATGTTTGCCTAGAAAGTGCCTATTCACTCTAGCTTTGAAGAGACCAATGTTGTAGTGCTCGGGAAATATATCGGCAGGAAGTGCATTCCACTCCTTAGCCGTTCGCATTACAAACGAGTTAGCATAACGTTTGGTGCGGATGGGTGGGATATCAATAACATAAGGAAAAGGGAAAAGTGAAAAAGGTCTGGTGGAACTGTATTGTGAAGTTCCCACGCACACTCTCCGTGTGTGTATATATATATATATACTGCATAATGTAATGATATGTACTTATGTATTTAGAGAATGATTTTCAGGACTTATCAACTAGAATGTTAGACAACTATTATGTTAGTAAACTAATCTGTGATAGCACTTAGCCCTGTAGGTTGTGTTTTTGTAATATTTAAATTATTGATTAGCTTGGCAAAAGAGTACTCAAAACTGGAGGTGCCACAATGTGATGATTTGAACATGAGAGAATGCTCACACTCCTCTAGTGGGGCGGTGTGGAACCCCCCTAAAATTCCCAGTAGAATCTGTCCCAGTATAGGGTCAGTTGGCACTTTTTTATACCCAATTATCTATTATGGTCATTGGTTCAACTGTAAAATTAGTCATACCTGACTAAGATTAGGTTTAAGTGTGACTGCCGGAATCGACCCTATCAATTTAAGTTTTATGTAACTTTAGGTTAGTTAGCAGTTCCTTTTAAATACTTTTTTACCAAGTTGTCTAATGGTTTGTTGTGCTGGGAAATTAAATAGGTTCATATTAGATGTCAATCAATAGTAATGTTATAATAATGCAGTACTGGGTCATAACTATCTATGTATTTTGAAATAGATAATTTTGTTTTTCATTTTATCATTTCTAATGAGTTATGGCGCAAAACTCCCAAGTTTACAATTAAAGGAAGGGTGTCACCTGCACTTAGTACATTTAGTACTGTGAAAGTTCTAAAAGCTATGTCTCATTTGATTCTGTGCACAATTTCCATCGAGGGGTCACCCACCACCGGGCCCTACACCCTCCACTGACCCTTGGATCCGGTAGGGCCCGGTGGTGGGCGATCCCTCTATGGAAATTTGAACTTCCCAATAGTGATGCCTGATACAATTAAATATTTAACTCTGTGCAAAATGCCTAGACATAATATAATATGCAAAATTTTACAATGCACCTGTAATATTTATACATATATGTACCTGTATTATGATGCATGTAGCTACTGAGTAGATATATCACATGGTACAGCAGAATATGTAAAATATTAAGTAACAGCTGTTTTAAATCACCTGACAGAAGTCATGTAGTATTTACTTTACCAGCACTGCTATGGCAGTAGCTCAATCAGTGCAATATTAAACATAAATATCAACAAAAAGCAAATTAGCAAAGAGCACTAAGTAGATGCACATTACCTTGTAGTGTAAGTGCATAAAAAATGTTTATGGTTAAATATAAAATTAAGGTTTATATGCCAAGAAAAAGGTACTGTACTTATCTATTTATTGAAAGTGGACCATATTGGATGCATTTTCAATTTTTAACCGACTTCAAAAAGAGAGGTTATCAATTCGTCTGTATGTTTTTTTTTATTTTTATTTTTTATGTGTGTTACCTCAGAACTCCGTCATTTATGAACCGATTTCAATTTTTTTTTTATAGTTGGTCATGGTATACTTCCAGGTTGGTCCCATATTCACCATATCAGGATCTGATGATGGGATCTTGGAGAAATCGAGGGCAATCCTCGAATATTGTAGGCACATGTAGTCTGTTTTTATACTTTTACTGAGCGTTTTGATCACCTACATATAAAATATAACATCTGATGATGGAATCCCTAAGGAATCTAGGGATATCCTCAAATATAAAAGGCACGAGTAGTCCGTTTTTAGATTTTTATAGAGAATTTTGGTCAGCTACACATAATATAAAGGAAACGAGGGTCTGATCATGGAGCCGCCGAAAAACAGATAGTGGAACTTTTTAGTAACAAAATCCCCTTATGGCAGGGGGGGGGCCTACGTCCAGTAATGGACTGCAATAGGCTTATGAAGATGAAGATAATTGTGTTAAGTCATGAAATTATATGTTGCGTTAAGCCGTGTCCGAAGTAAGATGGTTATAGAGGAAGAGGTAGACATGAGAATAACGAGATGATGGATAATAGGGATGAATGAAAAAAGAGTACCTACATATTGCACCGACCCCAAATGATTGGGAACAGGGCAGGAAGAAGGAGTGTAATTATATGTTGCCTAAATAAGTGTGTACATGGCTGTTGTGCTGCCAAATCTCTTATATTCCTCCGAGTCGTGGTGCATGTACCGTCGCCACATACGCACTCTGAATCGATTCCACCTCAAGTACCTCCGATCCATCATGAGAATCAGATGGTCCAACCGAGTGCGTAATACCGAAGTATTGCGAAGAGCCAATGTAAGTGCCATTGAGGCCTACTTAATGCGTCGGCAGTTTCGGTGGTGCGGTCATGTGTCTCGTATGGCGGAGGAGAGATTGGCTAAGCGCATCTTCTTTTCTGAACTGGAGGAGGGCAAGCGGAAACGCGACGGGCAAGAGATACTCAGATACAAAGATGTTCAGAAAAGACATATGAAGAGATGCAATATAGATCCATCTAAATGGGAAGTTTTGTCAGCACAACGACCAGAGTGGCGCAGGACGGTGATAAAGCAAGTACACGAGTTCGAGGAGCAGCGTCAGGCTGACCTTGACGCTAAACGTGATGAACTAAAGACTCGTCCTCCTGCTGCCGTTATCTATAATACAATAATGGCGCACTAACCTGTCCTCTGTGTGCGCGGGCGTTCAGGGCGAAGATTGGCTATGTAAATGTAAGCCATCTCCGAGAGCATGAACGCCAACTTAATAATATCTAGGATTAGAAGTGGTCGCCATGACCGAAATTGATCGGAGGTCATCATTATCATCATAATCATCATATTGTCAGACGTAAAGTTTCGAAGCCTAGTCCTTTTTCTCTTTTGTCATGTGGCCTATTTTATATAAAAATTATATAAATCTGATAATATTATGCCTCCTAAACTTCGTACACGGCTTAACGCAATATATACTCGTATTTGCCCTTTAGTTAAATTTTACTCTAGAAAGCTCGAGTTTTGGGAGGAAGTCGGTTTTTTGTTTTAAAAAAATTATGTATAATGTGTATCTTTAATACCTACCAAAAATCTTGGTTGAACTGTTGTGAACAAAATTTTTATTAATATAATTATAATCAATCTATTAGTCAATATACTGTTTTATTCCATTTGGACAAGATGAACCAAATAAAAATGCTTGCCCTTGTACATTCTTTAATATTATTAGGCTCTGCTAGAGTATGTGTACAAAGGTAAATAAGTTAAATCTTTAAACATGAATTCATTAACAATTTGTTGTTTCTATACTAGCTGTGAACTCTTGAGCTTAGTTACAGGCCAAATAAGTACATATTATATTAGGTGGGTTTTCCTGTCATGCTGATGGGGTCAATTGGTAGCATTTTTGAGTCACACTGGACCACTCAGAGCTGACGGCCGCACAAATTTACCTATCAATGTGACAGTAAAACCTGCCTAAATGAACATTTCTTCATTACAAATCAATATTGATAACTTTATTTCTGTGCAAGAAAACCAGTCCCAGATCCTTTTTCCCTCACCAAATTCAATATTAGATACTTATTAGGCCTAAATTCTGTATATAGTTGGATGCTCCATTTAAACTAATTATACTCTAATAAATATATAACTTTAATTTTCTTAGGTACAATGGATATGTTGTGAAAATTTTAGGAAGAATTATTGAGCAAATTATATAATGAAAGTAGTATCAACTTTTGGTAAAACTACTTCACAACCAGTACATTGACAAAATACAATAAATTACCTACTTTAACCAATTTTCCCAAGTCCATCACCATAAGTAAGAAATATATATTTCAGTACTATGTACAAATCACTGATTTAGTTTGCACTTTTTTACGCATATTGCATTGCTGAAGGTCTCGTTTTGAAATAAACATATGTGCAGATTAACACAAACACAACGGCGACTGTCGGCAAAACAATTGTATGAATTTGCTGCCGCATTTTAGCAAATTCTTGTTTTCGCTCACGTTTTTGTTTGGCTGTTTCTTTTACTGCTCCTTTAAGCTTCCTCATTTTGTCACTGCAATACAGAGTTTCAGTAAAAACTAACTAACGAACTGCCACGTCCAAGCCTGATGTTGAAAAGAAACATTTTGTAAACATACATAGTGACAACGTGTACCTGTTTGTGCTAAGTGCAGTTAATTTAATAAAATATGAGAGTATGTACTTCAAGATGATTTTAGCTGCCAAGTTTCTTGTTTTCTAGTATGAGAGCTCACATACATCTATTAGACTTTTTAATAATTATTTTATTTAGATTTAATATTTTGTCGGCAGATTATGTTATCTGTCTGGTCTGACAAGTAGTGACAGTGATGATGTTCTTTTTTTTTTTTAAAGTTTATCCCGAAGGAAAGGCAAGGGGAACTAAGCCCATACAGCCTAATCATTGTTTAGTAAAATGTATTCTGAATTTATGATGGATGACAATGATGATGAGTGAAAACGTCGGGAAAATCCTCAAGAACGAGTTTAAAATTAGTAAAAATCAAAAATAATTGTAGAAACAACTTACATAAGCCCATGAAAAGATCGTATTCCGACTAAAGTTTTACTCAGCTTACCTGCATATAAAACCATGCACACGCACTAGATTCACATAACAAGTAAACAAAATATTACTTATCTACCAAAAACATCACTTTACGGACACATGCAAGCCATTTACAAATAAATTTAGATTTTCACAAGAATATTACACCCGCTCCCTTCCAGCTTTTCCTGCCGAATCTACAGTGATGATGACAATATTTTTTAAAATTGTTTATGCCCTTAGATAATTTACACTTTATCCCCAAGGACAGGCAAGGGGAACTAAGCCCATACAGCGATTGCAGAAACAACTTACATGAGCCCATGAAGAGATGGTATTCCGACTAAAGTTTTACTCGGCTTATCTACATATAAAACCGTGCATACGCACTAGATTCACATTACAAAGAAACAAAATATAACTTATCTACCAGAAAACATCACTTTACGGACACATGCAAGCCATCTACAAATAAACTTTGATTTTCACAAGAAAATTACACCCGCACCCTTCCAGCTTTTCCCGCCGAAACCCACATTATTTGTTTTTTTTTTTTTTTTGTTTAGTTTATCCCGAAGGAAAGACAAGGAGAACTAAGCCCATACAGCCATTGTCTTTAGTGAATGATTTCTGAATTTATGATGATGAATGGAAACGTCACGAAAATCTTCAAGTACAAGTGTAAAGTTAGTCAAAATGAAAAATAATTCCAGAAACAACTTGCATGGGCCCATGAAGAGATCGTATTCCAGAAAATTACACCCGTACCCTTCCAGCTTTTCCCGCCGATACTCACAAAATTTGGTTTTTTTTTTGTTTAGTTTATCCCAAAGGAAAGGCAAGGGGAACTAAGCCCATACAGCCATTGTCTTTAGTAAATGATTTCTGAATTTATGATGGATGATGATGATGATGAATGGTAACGTCAGGAAAATCCTCAAGTACAAGTGTAAAGTTAGTCAAAATGAAAAATAATTCCAGAAACAAATTACATGGGCCCATGAAGAGATCGTATTCCAGCTAAAGTTTTACTTAGCTTACCTGCGTATAAAACCATGCACACGCACTAGATTCACATCACAAGTAATCAAAATATAACTTATCTACCAGAAAACGTCACTTCACGGACACATGCAAGCCATTTACAAATAATTTTTGATCTTCACAAGAAAATTACACCTGCACCCTTCCAGCTTTTCCCGCCGAATCCCACAAAATTTGAAAAAACAAAAACCTGTGACAAAAACCAACCTGTTTTTGTTTAGTTTATCCCGAAGGATAGGCAAGGGGTACTAAGCCCATACAGCCATTATCTTTAGTAAAATGAGTAGATGATTTCTGAATTTATGATGGATGATATTGATGATGAATGGAAACGTCGGTAAAAACTCTTGAATGGGCGTGAAATTAGTAAAGATCAAAAAGAATTACAGTAACAACTGAGCCCATGAAGAGATCGTCCTACCCTCAATTTTTACTCAATGAATGTAATGTAGTAATGTAAAGAAATTGTGTGTTTTACCTAAAGACCTTACATTGTGCGTTTTCCTGTTTCACTACATAGTTCCATTAAATTTTAGTGTTACTGTGTGGGCAAACAAAAAAATAATTTTGTCCTGAATCTGAAAAAGGCAAATAAGTTATTTTAACAGACTTAGGCTGTGGACTATAGCCACTTATAGCCCGAAACACATGTAAGATCATTAGATGGTCAAAATCATAGATCAATCTCTAGGTAAGGCAGCATTGATAGCCACATTATAGTTATGGGATGGTTACAAATACCTATACCTAGGTTACAAATAAAATGCAAACCTTATTAATAAATAGATTACATTAATTTTATTAATAAATAGATTACATTTATTAACATAACACAAAGAAAAGATCTACATGATTCAAAACATTTACCTAGTTTCTACCATATAAAACAAATAATGTTATCTTGTTCAAACATGAAATTCACCACCATCCAGTTTCTCATCAGCTAATGATGATAGGATACTGGCAGATGAACTTTGTGATAACCAGATTATTGCTATGACTAGACCTTCTAAGACACCAAGTATTAAACCAGCAATCACATCTAATATAAAATGCCTTTCTGCTAATACCCTTGAAATTGATATAGAGGTGACCCAAGCCAGTAGGGGAGGGTAAAATATAACAGAGACAGGATCCAAGAACAGGAGAATGAAGGCCACCAATGCTGCTCGGCTAGCATGACCACTAGGAAATGAATACTTATCAGGACCAATGTCTGACAATTTATTCATTGGTAATGGACGTCGTCTTCTGCAATAAGCCTTGGTGCATCCAACTACTATTATATCCAGTACCAGGGCTGAAAAGATAACATGATATGAAACAACTTTGCAATTTTTTTCCTGTAATGGGACAACAGCAGATAACATGAAAGCAACCAGATTATATTTGTGAGATAACAAAATCTAGCTCAAAAATAATTAAACTTACTATGTATCTTTAATATTACATATAATAATAATAATAATGGAATATGTTATTAGTACCTACCTATAAGCATGTTTACTTGAAGCTGATATAACTCCTTATTGTTGAACAACCAAATAAATGTCAGCCATCCAGCTAGCCAGACTATTCCATGACATGACACCTAGAGAACAAGAATTCATACATATCAATCAAAAGAATCATAAGATATAGACTTGTCAACTACTGGTTTGTGGTAACGCAATGGCTTCATGCAGCCATACTGTACTTTAATTTAGTTACATAGGTCTATTCTACTTTGATCACCCAAATGATCTCACCTGCCTGTCCAATGACACCCACAAATATAAGTCACCTGCAAGCCTAGCATGACCTGCGAAACACGATATGATAAGCCAATTTATTGACATTTAGCCTGTCAAAGTATGATAAATATAGCTGCCATGTTGAATTTTGTATAAAAACGATACAATATCCATGATGCGTGGTCATGCTAGACTTCAATAAAAAAAATATTTTGGGTTACCTAGAAGAACACCTGGGTGATCAGAGTGAAATAGACTTACATAACAACCTAAATATGTTAATAACTATATAAAAGGTTTTTTACCTCTAAAAATTTGGCATGATTTCGAAGAGACCTTAAGGCAGTTGTTCTAAGTGATGCATTTACAAATTTCTTTGTTATTTGCACATCATATTGCAAGATCTTTTGCAACATTCCTGGAATTTTCCTTTTATCTTCTACACCAGGCTAAAAACAAACAATACTTTTAGTATAGGTACATACATACCTGAAGATTGCAACATACAGGTATACTTCGAACCTATTTTATGTATAATTTTGTTTTAATATTAAGTAATGTGTTAACCTAACTTAGAACCCATTTATGTCTATGATGGTTTTATATACTTATAGCATTATCATCTCTGTGCTTATAGTCAGTGATAGAAACAAAGCAGAAGGAAATGTATTAATCTTACCAAATCCATAGCAAGATGTGTAATTACAATGAAATTGAATCTTCAGTAAAATTTTTGATACAAAATGCTCGTTAACACCTGTGTAAACAAGATATATTGTACGTGAAAATGGCATGCAACAAACATTTTGGGATAATTAGCATTTTAGAGCGTCATCCTATGATTCATAATGGTGCATAACATCTTTATATTCATAACGCATATTTCCTAGTGTCGCTAGACTAGACAACATGCATGCATTTCTGAGCCCAGTTTATACTTACGATAGGAAGGAAACTGTTC
This sequence comes from Carposina sasakii, assembly GCA_014607495.2. Lineage (NCBI taxonomy): Eukaryota > Metazoa > Arthropoda > Insecta > Lepidoptera > Carposinidae > Carposina > Carposina sasakii. Next base: position 3,841,959 of record CP053151.1, on the reverse strand, counting down.
AGTGCTTGTATAGTTAGATTACATTACATTATAACGGCAAAGATCCAAAAATTATGTGCAGGCATGAACGTAAATACGTTCATGTGTGCAGGCAATAAGGTTGATCATAATGTCTAGTTAGATTGTTCTGTTGGTATCTAAGAATAGCGACATACCTATTGAGCCACTAAGGAGATTTAAATATTTTAGCCAGAAGTCAGTCTATCTATGGCATTAATTTATTTAAAAAACAGATTTCAATTCACTCTAATTCTAAAATAAAAACTGAAACTGACATTTCCGTAGATTTTTTTTGTTTGTTTAGTTTATCCCGAAGGAAAGGCAAGGGGAACTAAGCCCATACAGCCATTGTCTTTAGTAAATGATTTCTGAATTTATGAGATGATAATGATGATGGTGATGAATGGAAACGTCGGGAAAATCCTCAAGAACAAGTATAAAGTTAGTCAAAATTAAAAATAATTGCAGAAACAACTTACATGGGCCCATGAAGAAATCGTATTCCGGCTAAAGTTTTACTCAGCTTACCTGCATATAAATCCGTAAATTTCTGTTCTGTTTTTTTTTTACATCGCTTTTTTTTTTAGTTTATCCCGAAGGAAAGGCAAGGGCAACTAAGCCCATACAGCCTAATCATTGTTTAGTAAAATGTATTCTGAATTTTTGATTAATGACAATGATGATGAGTGGAAACGTCGGAAAAATCCTCAAGAACGAGTTGAAAATTAGTAAAAATCAATAATAATTGCAGAAACAACTTACATGCGCCCATGAAGAGATCGTAATCCGGCTAAAGTTTTACTCGGCTTACCTGCGTATAAAACCATGCACACGCACTAGATTCACATAACAAGTAAACAAAATATTACTTATCTACCAAAAAACATCACTTTACGGACACATACAAGCCATTTACAAATAAATTTTTATTTTCACAAGAAAATTACACCCGCTCCCTTCCAGCTTTTCCCGCCGAATCATTTCTGTTCTAATTTCTAACATCTGACCTGACCAGTGTTGCCAGATCGTACATTCCGAAATTATCTTATATTTGTTGCAAAAACTATATTTATATTTGTTGTTAAAAGACAACGAAATGAGGTCCATCCATACACAACAGATTACATCACATTGCATTCGAAAGGATGTTGCATGTATGGTAATGCTGCGGTGAGTAGGCTGTATGTGCGTGCAACTAGTTGGCACTACATTTTTTGCCATTGATGTCAACGTTTTTTACAATTTTGACTTTTTGCGCTAACACATTTTTATTTATATACAAGTCAAGTACAATAAAAAAAATCAGAATAAAATGGAGTTCTTTGGTATAACCTCGTACGGGCCCCAAAATTTTATGAAGGATATCATGATGGAAGAATATAAAGAACCTACGTGTAAAGAAGACGTATTACCATTAATGCAAAAAGTAGCAACTTATTCAACTAGTTCTCCCAAGGTAGGTATTGTTACTTTATCGTAGTTAAACCATTACGTTCATGGTTAAACCTAATTACATGCATATACTAATATCGTATCCATAATTATTTTTATTTGACGCATATAACGCAGTTACAACATCAGGCTTGTTTCATACGTACTCAAAAAGCTCTCCATACAACCGCAAGCACGTGGTGAGATGCTAATAACAAATAGGTAGGTACCTACTATAGTTGCGCCGTTCTCCCTATCTTCTGCGGCCGTGGAGGGATCGCAGAGGAAGAGGCATGTCGGTATTGCGGTGCGCCGCTTGCCCTATCCTCTGCGGCCGAGGTGTGGTCGGTGTCAGAACCACAGACCTGATCTGCCACCGGGTACCAGTTATCTGGTATCCATGGCCTCCTAGTAGCAGACTCGGGGGGAGTCTGCTACAGTACTACTGGAGGCCGAGGAGGGAAGCGCACCTTACCATCTGGTGCGCCCATCGTGGAGGGCCTTCGGGCTTTCCCAATGGAGCCGCTTGCGGGCGGCTGCCACCGGCGGGGTCGCGGATGTGTGCGAAAGCGTTCCCGTAACCCTGTCACAAGCGGCGAGGAGGAAGATGGGGGGGTTTTAGTGGGTATACCGTGGGTCTCATTAGCCTATACGGGAGTCCCACATAACCACTCGGGTACCCCCTGCGCCCGAGTAGTATGCGTAATCCATTTTCCCCCCCGAAACAAAAAAAACGTACCTACTACAGTAGAACGCCGATTTGTCGATTCGGATAATCGGGCACATACTGGTAATAAAGAAAAACGAATTGTCACACATAGAATAAACTTATAAGCAGCTCGAAGCAAAACATGTGTTTGATCTAGTGTCTGGCCTCTAGCTTTCAACTACGAGTATGACACTGGACTCCAGCGACTTCCAACTTGTTACAACAAAACAAATAAAAATTAGGCACTTGGTTTTAATTTTTTATTAAAATTATTATTATAAAATTATTAATAAAGAAATGGAAAAAATTCCTCACCTGAGTGGGAATCGAACCCACGATCTCTGCATACCGTGCTAGCGCTCTAACCACTGAGCTACCGGGTCAATTACTAAAGTAAATTAAAATTATTATTATTACGCCTAGGACCGATTCGTATAATTGGCGATTCGGTTAATCGGCGCCCCCATCTAAAAACACCAGGAGCCGCCTCTGGTTGTACGTATATAAGTAGGTACAGTCGGCATCAAAAGTTGATGAACACATTCTTGATTTTTGGAGGTCCAACACGAATACGGCTCTGGCGCTGCGCCGCGAGTTGTCAGCAGCAGCGTGCACAGCACATCCATTAGACTGGCCACTCTTGCACACTTTTGGAGGTCCAACGCGAATACAGCTCTGGCACCGCGCAGTCAGCGATCAGCAGAAGTGTTCACAGCACATCCATTAGACTGCCCACTTCTGGAAGTCCAACGTTGATACAGCTCTGGCGCCGTGCGCTGTCAGCAGCAGCGTGCACAGCACATCTATTAGACTGCCCACTTTTGCAGGTTCAATGCGGATACAGCTCCGGCGTCGTCAGCTGTCAATTATAACAGACTGCCCCCTCTTGCACACTTTTTTAGGTCTATCGCGGAGAGGCGCAACACTTAATGGAATGTATTACGGACAGTAAAATTAAAACCTTTTTATATTGTCAATCCGACCTCCGTGGCATCTGCTGTCAAACATAAAAAAGCTTATGTCAATGTTTATTTTCATTGTCTTGGAACATTAAATCCTACGATTAAATCGATTGTTAATGCCAAAATGAAATATATATCTTACATATAGAATCATTCTTTCTTATCGAATCTTTCTTTCTTGTCATATTTCGTTGTAAGAAAGAGAACACATTTCATTTTGTTCAGGGACTTTGAGATAAAATATGGCATGCTATTTTTGTTAAAAATTTGTTCAGAGATTTAAGAGACGAAGAATGTTATGCTTTTTTTGGCTATAATTTTGTTGAGCGACTTTTGAAAAGTGATGGTCACCTACTTATGGCCTTTTAAGATAATCATTCAATTTTGGCACCTATCTTGTTAAGCGATTTATGTGTTATTATATTATAGTGTTCAGGGATTTTGACAATCTGAATGTGTTCATCGACTTTTGATGCTGACTGTACCATACCGCAACGCAACGGGGCGCGGCGTGCGGCGATTGTTAATGGTATACCATACCAATAAGTATACTCTTATGGTACGTAGGTATGTATGTATGTATAGCGGCAACGCTATTCAGAAAAAAAAAATTTTATTAGTAAGTAGGACACTAAAATTGCCATGTGGAGTGGTTGTGGTAAATGTGTAATAAGCCTTATACAGTAGGTACAGTAATACCTATGAGTAATCCAGAATACTAAAAAAGCGAATTTTATTTATTGTTAGGTTCAAAGGCCTGATGTAAACATAGTTCGTATAATTGATTGTTACATTGGAAGAGTTAATGGATTTGCTTACGGATCCACGACCAGTTGTATTAAAATGAAACGAAAAGGTGTTGTAAAACCTGTGGGTCCAGCAGATATGTACAGATTACCTCCCACAACATCTATAGATGTAAGTTTCCTTCTATACCTAGTGATGTACTCGTACTTATTGTAAAATCGTCTTTTTGTTGATAAGGTTAATCGAGTTATGATAGGTAGACCCTGATTAAAGTGTTTTCTTATTATTTTCAGTATGGGTGGTTTCTACAAGACCCCGTTCTTGCAAACGCTACCTGGTATCAAACTAATCCACGACATCCTCAACCATCTTCACCTAATACTTTGATTTTAGACAAAGTCAGGAAAAATAATAAATATGCGACATTATTTTAAACAGTAGTCTTATTGTAGGTATTTATTAATCCATGATAATTATTTTAGAAGTTCTTCTTAGATTGCTTTAACAAATTAAATTGCAACTTATCTCACGTAAAAACGTAAAAAGGTCGATTCCGGCAGTCACAACTTAAACCTAAACGTAATTAAACCTAAAATTTAGTAAAGCTGTAACAAACCGTATATCTTAGATTAATGATTGGTCTTCGCTCCGCTCTGACTAGATGAAGTACTGCTATCAATAAACAATAGCTCCGTGAATGCGTTAATTTTATCATGATTGATGACATGACTGACATGACAATCATCAATGACAAATTTGCAAGGATGCTAAAGAAGACTTAGTGACAAGAATAGAGAAGGCAATTAACGAAAGTAGGTACACTTTACTGACAATGAAACTATAATTAATATTACTTTTTTTATTATATCATAAACAATAACTATTAAAAAATGCATCCTCGTCGAGATTAGATCCCATAACTTCGTTTTTCTGATTTCCACCAACTTTCTTCTCGACTAATTCGTACTTACTACAGCAGTCCAACCATCAGAAATAACTGTATGAGCAGGAATCTGCACCAAGCAAAGATATTTTGGATGTTTGTTACTCAGTTACCTGTTCATGCAAAAACCAACTAATTTAGATAAAATGAGGATGAGCAAAATGTCCAGACGTATATCGTTGGAAATCGCTTTTTGTGACTATGAATTTACAAAAACTTGCATTTGAAGTATAAAAGATACTAGTTTTTTAAGTTTTTTCACACAACGCTTTGAGAATCATCCTTATGGTAACAATTGATAGTCACAAAAAGAGCTTTCCAACGATATAGGTATGATCGTTACTGATCGGTACTCATACATTTTTGACCATTATTTCATGGGAATTTCTAATGTGCACCTATCATTTACTCTTAGATAATAATAATAAATTCACATACTACAAAATGTGCACCATGGGGAACTATTTTTTGTATCGGCGCGGCGGCAACACTGAATGTCATTTAATACATAATTTTATATTGAAATTTCATAATTATGAGATACTCACTGATGGTATGTGATCTCTAGTCTCTTTTTTGTGCATTGTAGTATTATTTTTTTCACAATTTCACTATGCAAGCAGAAAATTTACTACGAAATATGATTAAAATTTAATTAAACTGACAGTAGTCATCTTGGCACATTGTTGACAACTAGACTGTGGAGGTTCGAGCTCGTGTATTACGTGTACGGCATAGTGTTTGTTGCTGAATTTATGATTAAGCCGAGTACTTCTACAGAGCGGAGCGAATCATTATTCTAAGCCATATGTATTCGTTACTGAGTAACGGGTACTCCATCCAGTACCGAGTAACGAAACGTTACACAGGAATTCGTCCCGTTACCTCCTCGCATATTTCGTATCATGGGTATTTTTCATATAATACACTGTTTCTGCCCCCTGATTAACTAATTTGCAATAGCAAAGTCGAAGCAAATCGATAGCGAAAATTTTACAATATTCGCCTTGAAATGTCGAAGTTCCTTTGAAATCCATTTTACGTAATACGAATTTAACAAGCAATCAGCGATTTTTGTACAATTTACGCTATGTGTAACAATCGTGAACTGATAACACATAGTAACATTCAATAATAAGAGTATTAACATACATTAATTTTATAATTTTTTTAAGTTGACGACACAAGCATTGGGACTTTTTCTAAAAAGCTTAGGCCGTTTAGTTTCGTTGCAGCTCTTAAAACATTCTCTGCATATGCGCATATGTAAAAAAAAACATCTTTAGAAGGATATCTTAAGCCATTTATCCACTCTTTTCTTATTATTGGATCTAAAGGAAACCTGAAAAAGAATAATTTTGTTTATTGTTTTTTTACTGTTAGCATACTCTTGTTTTATTTTTATATCAGTAATAGAAAAACATACAAATCTCGTTCTGATTTTCTTATTCCATACAAAAATACAGTTTTAAATAACTCATAATACAAAAAAATATTTTTCAAGATTAAAACTGAAAAACATAATTATTACCCTAAAAGTTGGGTAAAACTCCACCAATTTTGTGAAAACATTCTTCTTGCTACTATATAAGGTTATGTTGTACCTAATTTTAAGTTCTAGAATATTTAAAGAATAATAAATAAATAATAAATGTTACTTTGATTGCAACAATTTTTAAAACTTTGGTAACTGCGAATTATAAATCAATAATATACTAAATAATCATCATCATCATTTACAGCCCTGAGAAGTCCACTGTTGGACATAGGCCTCCCCCAACAACCTTCCCTCCGACTATCTAATATCACATAGGAAATTCATTTAGGACTAGTGACCCGCCCTCGCTTCTTTTCGGTACATATCCTCTAAAATTTGGAATTCCCGTTTGTCCCGTTCCCGTGGGAATTTCGGGAAATAAGTCCTCAGTGCTTCCTTACACTCCCTACCGAATATACCTGTCATTGTCATGCCATGCCATTTCATCATTATGTGTCAAGTGGTTTGCGTAAAAATTGGGAATCCCCGTTTGTCCCGTTCTCGTGGAAATTTCGGGAAATCCGTTCTTAGTGCTTCCTCGCACTCCCTAACGAATAGACATGCCCGATTTCTGCTTTATATTTGTAGCGGTTTTCGTAAAAAATGGAATTCCCGTTTGTTCCGTTCAGGTGGAAATTTCGAGAAATACGTTCTCAGTGTCTTCTCACACTCCCTACCAAATTTCATCATTATATTGTGTCAAATGGTTTTCGTTAGAATTGGGAATTCCCGTTTGTCCAGTTCCCGTGGGAATTATGGGAAATCCGTTCTTTATGCTCCCTAGTAGTCCCTATTCGGGAAATATGTTCTCAGTTCTTTCTTACACCGAATATACCTGTCATATTTCATCTCTATATGTCATGTGGTTTTCACGTGAAAACTTGAAATTCCTGTTTGTGCCGTTCCCATGGGAATTTCGGGAAACCCGTTCTTAATGGTCTTTTACACTCCCTAACAAACATACACACCAAATTTCATCTATGTTCGACAAACGGTTTATTTTTATACTTATTGAATAAGCTTTTGTTCCGGTACAGTGGAAATTCGGTAAAAATTTGGAATTCCTGTCTGCCCCGTTCCCATGGGAATTTTGGGAAATCCGTTCTTAGTACTCTCTTATACCTCCTAACGAACATAAACACCAAAAGGGAGTGGGTGTAATTTACTTGTGAAATTTAAAATTTATTTGTATACATGTGTACGTTTCTTCGTGGGGTCATATAGGTATGTTGTTTTCGCAATTCTTTTTGATTTTGACTAATTTTACACTCGTTTTTGAGGATTTTCCCGACGTTTCCATTCATTATCGTTATCATCCATCATAAATTCAGAAATCATCAGTACTAAAAACAATGGCTGTATGGATGCTGTATTCCTCATGCTCTTTCTTCGGGATAAAGCAAAAAAAAAAAAAAAAAGGATTCGGCGGGAAAAGCTGGAAGTTGGAGATCGTAATCCGGCTAAAGTTTTACTCGGCTTACCTGCGTATAAAACCATGCACACGCACTAGATTCACACCACAAGTAATCAAAACATAACTTATCTACCAGAAAACATCACCTTAAAGACACATGCAAGCCATTTACAAATAAATTTTGATTTTCACAAGAATATTACACCCGCTCCCTTCCAGCCTTTTTGTTGTGTCATGTCATCTGTACGTCACAGAATAATAAATTCCCAGAACCCGTGATCACGCACACTTTTGAAGCAACTTTTTATTATGTAAAATTTTTACAACCTATTTACTGTATCTAAAAAACTGATAATATTTATCGATTTGGCAACAATCGGCGGGTAAGATGGCGGAAGATGCGGGATTTGACTCGTTTTTGCTTCACTACCCGGAATACATCTGTCCTTGATGACTCCTTCTTGGGACTTGTTATTCTATGGTGTATGTCAAACTTATACCTCCATACAAACGTTCATACAAACGCTGCAAGAAAAACGATCCAACTTTTTTGCTTCCAAAATCGATATATGAGGTTCCTTGCAGTTCCCAAACACATTTCCGATGTCAAAAATATTAAAAGTTGCCGCCATTTTGAACTTTTTAGTTGAGAACCGGATTGCTTCCAAAATCGATATCTGAGGTTCCTTGCAGTTCCCAAACACATTCCCGATGTCACAAATATTAAAAGTGGCCGCCATTTTGAACTTTTTAGTTAAGAACCGGATTGCTTCCAAAATCGATATCTGAGGTTCCTTGCAGTTCCCAAACACATTTCCGATGTCAAAAATATTAAAAGTGGCCGCCATTTTGAAGTTTTTAGCTGAGAGCCGTATTGCTTTCCTAAATATATATCGAGTTTGAAGGCAATCCGGCTCAAACCGGAAAAGTTCAAAATGGCGCCCACTTTATTTATATTTATTTTAAAATGCCATGAGTAAACCACTCAATCAGTTATAGCCTAAAGAAATATACAGAATCGATATCTAACTTTCCTTTCAGTTCCCAAATAAATAGGTATCTATTCCCCTGAAAAAAATCCGGCTCTTAACTAAAAAGTTTAAAATGGCGACCACTTTTATTATTTTTGACATCGGAAATGTGTTTGGGAACTTAAAAGACCGTCAGATATCGATTTTCATGGCAATCTAACCATCAACAAAAAAGTTCAAAATGGCGGCGACTTTGATTGAATTTGACGGAAATGTGTTTGGGAACTGCCAGGAACCCCAGGTACCGAAATTGAAGGCAATCCGTCCCTTAACTAAAAAGTTCAAAATGGCGGCCACTTTTATTATTTTTGACACCGGAAACGAGTTTGGGAACTGCCAGGAACCGCAGTCGTCGAAATTGAAGGCAATCCGGCCTTTAACTAAAAAGTTCAAAATGGCGGCTACTTTTATTATTTTTGAAATCGGAAATGTGTTTGGGAACTTAAAAGACCGCCAGATATCGATTTTCATGGCAATTCGAGCATTAACTAAAAAGTTCAAAATGGCGGCGACTTTCGATTGATTTTGAGATTAGATATTATTATTTAGCAATACAAAACGCGTTGTAATAATCGCAATTGTTTTCAAGAATCATTGTGTGCTATTATTACAATCTAAAGGAAAATATAAATATAAATAAAATAGTCCGTTCATTATTTTTAAGAGCCTTTGAGGGATATAAAATTTATAGCTGGCAATTCAATAGAACTGTCAATCTCACCTCTTTCGCGCTATTTTTAAATTGAAAATGGTAAATTATTTCTTTTATTATTTATTAAAATATGGATAATTCTGCGTTACTTACCGATGATATCTTTTTTCCGCCGAAGATTTTAGACGTCCTTTATAATTACGACAAACTTACTGCGCAACACGCCATTTTATATTTAATATATTTGTCACGTGACGTGTGCGTACACTTGCCTAACACAACGGATACTGAGGAGCGAAAAAAGTTGTTAGGATGAATGGTTCTCACTCCTGTTTAGGGACGTATTGGTAGACGTAAGCCTCAATCTGAGAATTTTATTTAATCAAAGTACTTTACTTTAGCTTTGATGTTGTTGATCCAAAAGGTTTAAGTGTGTGACTGACATGAGATTATTGCTATCGAGATTATTCGAGATATAGGTACGTACGTGAATTACGTAAATAATATTACTCTTTGCAGTTGCACACGAGTTAGATCTTCTAATATATAAAATTATTGTTTCGCGGTGTATGTTCCACACGAGCGTAGCCGCGGGCAACAGCTAGTAATATTATAAAGATTCGACGACGTCGTATTGGTTTGTACGTTTGTGAATACCTTTGCCAATCCCAACCAAATTTAAAAAACATTACGTCAGCTGTCATTTTTTTATACATATTTTTTTTTATTCTTGAAAATTTCTTTTCGTTGTTTGACGTGTACGAAACAAGGTTGTGTTGGACACGATGTCGTAAGTAATCTTTTTATTTTATAATAATCCTAAAGTAATTTCCCTCAATAATTATAAAAAAAGACTTGTTTCATTATTTTTCCCATTGAAATTAAACGATTTTTTTAGTTGAACGAACTTCGGCTTGTAACTTAACCTGAAAGTAACCTAACTTTTGCATTTCAGGTCCAAAGTATCGCGTGATACGCTCTATGAGTGCGTAAATGCTGTTCTGCAGGCATCTTCGACAGACAAAAAACGCAAGTTTTTAGAAACAGTTGAATTGCAAATCGGCCTGAAGAACTATGATCCCCAGAAGGACAAACGTTTCTCCGGCACAGTCAAGTATGTTTACCTGGAAAGAGCATTTTCGTGGATTTGTTTTGTACTATTAGTATTCCACTAGAATGTATCTGGACAGGGAGTCGGTGAAAACTGACGGGACTTTACCCAAAGTCTTTAAATAACGGGTAGGTAAGCTTGCTTACCGAGCATTAAAGTGTAATCATGATTGACAGAAGTTCGGATGGTATGGTAAGAACCTACACTCCTTCTTGTTAATTCATAGAAGTCTTAGTTTCCTATTGTTTCATTTACTTAAATGATGCCATTTCAATGCATGTATTATCTGTATAATAAATGAAGATATATTTTTATCTGATAGTAAGTGAACTTCCCTGACATTTAGGCAATAAGATATACCATAGATACTAGTGTATCTACCTCTATGTTGGAACTTTTTGTAGGCTCAAGTACATCCCTCGCCCCAAGATGCAAGTCTGTATTCTTGGAGACCAGCAGCATTGTGATGAAGCAAAGTCCCAAGAGGTCCCTTGCATGGATGCTGAAGCCCTAAAAAAGCTAAACAAGAACAAGAAACTGGTCAAGAAGCTTGCCAAGAAGTAAGTATTGATATGGCAGCTGTCATACTGTGATCTAAAAAATTACTTAACTGTACTAACAGTATCCTTTTATAATATTTTTCAGATATGATGCTTTCCTAGCATCAGAATCACTGATCAAGCAGATTCCTCGGCTGTTAGGCCCTGGTTTGAACAAGGCTGGCAAGTTCCCTGGTCTCCTCTCCCACCAGGAGTCCATGACCCAGAAGATTGATGAGGTCAAAGCCACCATCAAATTCCAGATGAAGAAGGTAAATTATAATTTACTTGTATAGTTATGATTTGCTTTAGATTTGAGAGAAATGAACTCTCTCTGGCTGGAGTCTGCTTTTCCATGCCTATCCTCATAGTACCTAGCCTTAACTTAAGATTAGTCCTACATCTCCCTTTCTGTCTCGACCATTTATGTTTAGGATGAAGAAGAACAGACCTGACTAAAGTTTAAGTTAGTTTAAGTATGATGGTCAGAATAGATGGTTTTTCTCCCCAATTTTAGTAACTACTATTTCAAGTTTATTATTTTTTGTTACAGGTATTGTGCCTGTCTGTTGCAGTTGGCCATGTTGGTATGACACCTGACGAATTAGCACAGAATGTGCATCTGTCTATCAATTTCCTTGTGTCCCTTCTCAAGAAACACTGGCAGAATGTGAGATCACTTCATATGAAGTCTACCATGGGACCACCCCAGAGATTGTACTAAAAAGCAATATACCTGACTTTATTATTTATTGTTTAATTTATTAGCACTTGTGAAATTATACAAATCTTAGGATTTATTAACACTAGATCCATATGAAGATTATAGGTGGTTTTTCTAGAACCAGTTTATTTTATATAGGTGTTATTGTTGTTGCCTGTCCTATAGGGAAGATCCAGTAATGGGATTGCTTGTTCTGGGGGTGACTAATATGCACTTCGTATTTAAGTTCCATAGATGATCTAGCTGTAGGTCAAAGTTTATGAGGGATCTGACAAGTGTTATGGAACGTTACAGTCAGCCTATAGCAGCATTGGCAGCGAATCATGAGCCATTTGCTACATTACGCCCCAAGCCATTGCCTCTATAAGCTTTTTTTTATGCTCCGTCCATATTGTCGCGACAAGATTCGTGTTGCGTTGTAGCGACAACCTAGAACCGTATGAGGTAGAGGCATAAATATTGGAATAGGTATTTTTGGTACATAGAACAAACAAGCACTGAGGCGACGGTTAGGTAATGGATCAGTCACCAAAAACCGATACTAAATATTCACATAATAAATATTCTACGTATTTATCTAATACGTAATCGGGACGGCCATACGTACTGCATGAATAAAAAAATTACCTAATCCGACCCAAAAGTCTAAAGCGCGCAAAGTGTAGCCAACTACACGAAGTTTGTCGCGATAAAACCCTTTGATGTGCGGCAATATACCGACATTGGCGCGAAGTACATTTTATTCTTTCTTTATTCTTTATTGCACATACACAAAAAGAAATATGGCATACAACATTAAAGAAGAGATGCATGTACAATGGCAAGCTTATCTCTACCAGAGATCTCTTCCAGCAAGCCAAGCAAGTAAAGAGAAATTGTTAACAACAGGGTAACATGTGCAATTAAACAAATTCTAAGAAACTACATTAAGAAAAAAAGAAAAAACAAATTTTGTGTCACGATGATGATTCGCGACAGGACGAACTCTTTAGCCAGACGTGTCGCGACAGCGCAAATCTTCGCGCTGTCGCGGCAATGTGGCCGGAGCATAATTGGTTTCGAGTTCGCCGATTTACTATTATAAATTTGTTAGAGATAGTGAAATTTACCTTCGTATTCTAATGATACTGTAGTATTTTTGCTAAATAATAAAATTGAAACTTATAGTCTAAGCCTTACGGTTGATTTCTCTTAATGAGATGATATTTTATGCGATACCTAATACTCGATACGTTGTATTAGGTACCGACTAGTATTGAAAAATACCTAATCCACATACCTATTCCAATATTAATGCCTCACCTCTACGGTTCGAGGTTGTCGCGACAGCGCGAAGCACATCTCCACTTAATTTGTGAGCGCGAAGTTTTTATAATGTGGCCAAGCTTTTCGTCGTAAAGTCGAACACGAAGTCGCGACAATGTGGCCGGTGCATTAATTGTTTCTATCTAAGGTTTAATGTTTGTTTACGCCAAAGAGTATAATAAGTGGATTCGGTGGAAAAAGCTGCAAGGAGCAGGTGTAATTTTCTTGTGAAAATCAAAATTTATTTGTAAATGGCCTGCATGTGTCCGTAAAGTAATGTTGTCTGGTAGATAAGTTATATTTTGTTCACTTTTGAGATGTAAATCTCGTGCGTGTGCATGGTTTTATATGTAGGTAGGCTAAGTAAAACTAGTCGGAATACGATCTCTTCATGGGCTCATGAATGGCTCATGTAAGTTATTTTTGCAATTCTTTTTGATCTTTACTAATTTTACACCCATTCTTGAGGATTTTCCCGTCGTTTCGATTCATCATCATCCATCATAAATTCAGAAATCATTTACTAAAGACAATGGCTGTATGGGCTTAGTTCCCCTTGCCTTTCTTTCGGGATAAATTTAACAAAAAAAAAATTTAAGGGAATTTACCTTAGAATATAGGAATTTACGCTACGCGTTTTATACTCAATTTTTTTTTTATTCGGCGGGAAAAGCTGGAAGGGAGCGGGTGTAATATTCTAAGTCTAAATCAAAATTTATTTGTAAATGGCTTGTTTGTTTGTTTGTTTACTTGTTATGTGAATCTAGTGCATGTGCATGGTTTTATATGCAGGTAAGCCCAGTAAAACTTTAGTCGGAATACGATCTCTTCATGGGCTCATGTAAGTTGTTTCTGCAATTATTTTTGATTTTTACTAATTTTAAACTCGTTCTTGAGGATTTTTCCGACGTTTCCATTCATCATCATTATCATCCATCATAAATTCAGAATTCATTTTACTAGACAATGATTAGGCTGTATGGGCTTAGTTCCCCTTGCCTTTCCTTCGGGATAAACTAAAAAAAAAAAACAAGTTTTATTTTTATCTATATCTGCGAAATTACCAACACGAATAGAATTATTATAATTCTATTCCAACACGTTAGATATTAACTAAAATGAATTTGAATATCTCTAATCTGGGAAAATTTGTATGGAAATCTCAGGCAGTGGCTGGTTTCGGTGTAAGTGAAATTTTAACCTAACCTTCAACTTATTCATGTACCATTACCTACCTATATTGGCTTATTATTTACAGTACCAACAAGTTAGAAATAAATGGGCAAACTGGCTAATGGTAAGGGATGTAAAACGTCGAAGAATGAGTGCTGAACACTTTCTCGAGAGAACTAGGATCAACGCCATGCGAAAGAACGATGTGCTGCCAGTAGAAATTAGAGAGCTGGCAGACAAAGATATAAATAAATTTGAACTGAACGCAACTCCTTTGAGGATTAACAACAGATGTATTATTACATCCAGGTGAAAAAAATGTTGACAATTAATTAGACGTCTTATATAATTTGTGAAACAAATATTGAAAGTATACTGGTTCACATCAGTAAATAATAATCTACTTTATGTTGGTTTGGAAAGGATTTCAGATGTACCTACATCAAAACCTACTTTGCAACTGTTGATTGTAAACATTTGCTGCATTATGTATTAGTCTAACTTTAAATAGATATTCCATACATTTTGCTGGTAAAAGCCATGTTAGATGTATACCATTATTTGTTTTGTAATAACATCTTTATTTTTACTTGTAGGCCTAGAGGAATAGTAAAAGAATGGAGAATGAGTCGAATTGTGTGGAGACATCTTGCAGACTACAACAAATTATCAGGAGTTCAAAGGGCCATGTGGGGTTAAAATTATTGTACATATATATCTATATTTAATTTAGTTAAATTGCCTAGTTTTAGTAAAAACACTTGATTTACTGGCTTATTATGAATCTTACCCCCATGTAATCACTGTGAAAATAGCTAGTTAAAACAAAATACTAATCTTGGAATTTCTTTAAAGTTAAACTTGATGATTTAGTAAGATGGTAATTGGTAGTATTTTGTCTTTAACTAAAGCTATTTTCAGTTGTGTTTTATTAGTTTCATTCCAATTTTACGAAAAAAAATCAAGATAAACGGTAGTCAAGATGAATATTTAATGCAGTCTTTCTCTTAATTGCATCAAATAGCCCACTAGGTATCTGATCATTGCACTGGAAAGAAACAGGTCCTTAGTCTGTTAAAAGAATTGTATCTACTTTTCTATCTACTCTAGTGTTGTGAAGCACCTGTTCCATTTTCCCTTGCCACCTTTTTAGTACAAAACATTATTTGAATATGTATCAAAATTTTTTCAATAACATACTTGTTAAGGGCTGCTCTCAAAAAATGCTTAAGGTCATAGCACACTTAAACGACTCTGATCCAACACCGCTCCCACCCAAGACCGCCCTAAACTAAGACGACTGCTCGCAGTTCACGCGGCGACAGCTAGCAGGCACCCAGCAGTCCACCCGCCGACCGCTCTCGCTGTTTTTAGTTACGTTTTGATATGTCGAACTCGGCGCGGCGACTGCTAGCGAGCGAGGCGTCAACTACTGAGTAGTCTGACGGCGTAAGCTCGTTGACAGCTAGCTGTCTGCTAATTTATGATGCCAATGTAAAATATATCTTAAAGAGAAAAATTTTAAGCCCATATTTGAAGTATATTATTTTTGCCGGGTGGGAGCAGAGGCGTGTAATTAGGCTATGACCTTTATAATATAAACAACAAAAACACTGGTTTTATAGACAAACAGTCTTCCTACCAATGCACTTTATGAAACTAATATTTTAAAGGTATTAAATAAAAAAAGTGATTTCTTATAAACTTATATTAGTCCATTTCTTACAACTAAATAAGCTTCATAAAGCTCAGTGGAATTCCAAAGCTTGATGTAAAGCTTTTTAGTCGAAGAGACCTGTAACAAAGAAATTTATATTAAAAACATGAAGATAGGTGGTATTGTTTACTATGTTTTGTCTTTACTTATTTCTCAGAAATTATTATTTATCAATCACATATTGATCAGAAGCTAATACATGCTACCATCATAGAAAGTACTAAATTATTTAAATTAAGTGGTTGTTTTTTCATTATTTTTGCTTATCAAAAAATGAGATCTATATTTTATAGGAATGTACATAGTGTTTGTAATATTTTATTGGACAAAAATATTTTATAAAATTTCCAATAACTCTGAAACTGTGTTTTAGTAGGATGAAATTTATTAAAAGTTTGTGTGTGTCTTTTAGTAGGATAAAATGCAAATGTCTTATTACTAAGAAAAAATTGAACAGAATGCTTACCGAAGCCCATATCGTCATCAGACTCTTCGGGTTCTTCCTCTTTCTTCTTCTCCTCCTTAGCCTCGGCAGCCGGTGCAGCAGATGCGGCGGCGGCTGGTACACCGGCGGCAGGAGCAGCTCCAACACCGGATCCAATGTTGGTGATGAGGTCTCTCACGTTAATGCCTTCCAGAGCCTTGGCGAAAAGACCAGGCCAGTATGGCTCAACCTCAACGTTGGCGGCTTTCAAGATCGTCGAGATCTTCTCGCCCTAAAAATAGTCACACAACGATTATCCACTTGAACGGGTTTATACACATTTCGTAATGGATGTGCATTACTTGCATTATTGAACAGGATTAAATACGATTAATGTGGTATGTTTGGGAAACATAACCTACAATGTATAACAAAAAACCGAGTTTAAAACTTACAGTGACGGCTACATCATCATCCACAAGGATGAGAGATGAGTATACACAAGCTAATTCAGCCTTTGATGCCATTTTAAATTAAAATCGTGCAAGTCGCCTACAGGCCTTAGCTCCAAGAGAACAAGCACGTTTGTTTCCGTGAATAAGTAAAACGAAAAGAAATAAATTCTCTTCTCTACCTACAGTGAGTGAATGAATGAATGAATGAAAGGAGAGCTGTCAATCACGGACCCAAAATGGCCATTTTTTTTATTAATTTCATATCCATTCAAAACTAATACATTAAGAACATACGGCCTTGTCTGGAAGAAAGAAAAAGTTGAAAAAATTAATATTAGGGAAAAATAAATCTATGGGGAAAAAGACCTTGCATTACGCTTTTGGATAGAGATAATTATTTATTTGTCTAAAGAACAGACAGCACCATAATAATAATAAGCCCGCAGGGCAGCTTTGTGTCGAAGCTGTTGGTGATTGGCGTCACCACGGACCCGAGTTCAGACTTTACTACTATCTTTGGCCCTCGACTTTTAGCTGGCCTTCATTGACCGGCTAGGAGGGAAC
Organism: Carposina sasakii; assembly: GCA_014607495.2. Taxonomy (NCBI): domain Eukaryota; kingdom Metazoa; phylum Arthropoda; class Insecta; order Lepidoptera; family Carposinidae; genus Carposina; species Carposina sasakii. The sequence goes on along the minus strand of CP053151.1, from coordinate 3,824,521 downwards.
AGCGCAAGAGCGGAATCTTTGCTCCAGGGTGGAAGTGTAAAATGTCATAACGATGGGGGTAACTGACGTTCACGCCCCGCAGTCTCACCTCTCTGCACTCCGCAGCCACACGCGCCGGTGTTGCCTCCCTAGCATGCGCCACTTATGGGAAGCCCACCTCATGGCCTTAAATTACGGGCGGCAAGTCACCGCCTGCTATCTCACAATTTTGAGACTAGGTTGTAATGGCAGGCGTCCGATAGTCTCCCTTTATAAAATACCGACACCATATTAAAGTTCTCTAAAAAGGGCCTCTACATCTTAGCCACGGCCCGATGCACGCCTCTCAAAGGACCGGGACTCTGTAGTCCCGAGAATTTAAACAGAGATATAATCATAATAATAAATTATATTAAATTGGTTAGAGCGAAAGCACGGTTTGCGACAGGTCGTGGGTTCGAGTCCCGCTCGGGTCAGGAATTTTTTCATTTTCTTTATTAATAATTTTATAAATTATATTCACCAAGTAGCATTATTGTTCCTATTTACAGACATATAAAAAATTATTTTAGTGCCATATTGTCACCACGCTGGGCTTTTGGATTATGTTGTCAGCACGGGAGGCGCTGCTGCCCACCTCCCGGAAACTCTTAATCGCCTCGTACGATACCCACGGGCAGGCACGGGGTGGTACAAACTCTACCGGCACCACACGGGACTTACTACAGACTTTATATTACAGTAGGTATAGAGCACACTGCGGGATCCACAGTAGTTTACTGAATAATATGGGACGGCAAGAAAGAATAAACATGAAGTTAGTCCCCATTATTTGTCGTAAACCCAACTCACTTATTTGTCCCACTGCTGGGTCCACTGTCTTAGACCCAGTGATTGAACTAATTTGTCCCACTTAGTAGGAAGAATTGGTAATCCAGTCAAAGATTCACTTGTGTTCAGTTATTTACCAACGTAGGTACAAGGTCGCTCGAGGTCGCCACCAGTAGGTTTGATGATATTCATGTAACCAGGTTAGCTCGTAGAGAATGCCTTGCCTTGTACATATCTAGGTTTATACCACGAGAAAACAACAATAATTTGTAACCAAAATAAAAAAATATTTTCACATTTAGATATTTAATAGTTAAAATAAATTAAAAAGAGACATTAGGGTCGATTCCGGCAGTCACACTTAAACCTAAACCTAATTTTAGTCAGGTCTATCTCTCTCCATCCTTAACATAAATGGCTGAGAGAGAAAAGGACAGGTAGGACTAATTTTACGTTTAGATTTAAGTGTGACTGCCGAAATCGACTATATTGACTGAACAAATGTAAAGCAAGTAATTATGCAGATAGGTGTTCATATTAGCTTAAGATACATTTTCAAAGCATATGTATTTAAATACACCAACTATTATTCACACACATTATAATACATAGGTACATCAATTCTGATTATTTTCATACAAAATTAATTACAAATCCCACGAAAATAAGTGGTGTTTTACAAGCATATCCCTAACGCCTTCTTTTAAAGGTTGGTTTTGTGTTTCTTTCTTTAATGGTAGTTCCCATTCGGGATTCAAGTTAAATCCAAATTGAGACAATATTCTCAGTTCACATTTAATTTGCACCCAGCCTGGAGAGTTGATAAAAGACCATGGATGATACCATTTCTGGACAACATCCACACAGGAGCAAAGCACCTCTAACCACAAGTGTAGAGCCTCCTCATTTAGGCCCATACAGATCAATGTTCTCAATTTCACATCCATCTGAGCATGGGCATTGTCATGAGACAAGTTGATAGCTTGTACACATCTGTATAATAGTTCTTCTGGGGTCAAGACCTTGCCATCCTCATCTAAGCGATATGTTTTACATAAAACCAAACGACTGTAAACAGAGTTAAAGTCTTTTTCAACTTCTCTGGACGAAGCTTCTTCGATAAACAGCCAGGGATGACAAGGTCCATCTAAGAAGCTGGGTTTCTTTATACCATGTAAAAGCACTCTTTTGAAAGCTGGTGCTAGGACACCTCTAACCAAGTGTGCTGCTTTCTCTGTTACGGAATCATCTCCTGCTCTACTGTATTTCACCCCTTTTTCATCAAGTAACTTCACAAATCTTGCTGGAAACCAACCCCTTAAACCATTCAACTCACCAATCCAACAATGTTCATCTCTAGAACTAATAACCTCAATTACATCATTCTTTCGAAAACCTAGTTCATCTCCATCCCTTCTTTCAAAGTCCAAAAGTGCTTTAGCTCTTCTTCTCTTACTTTTAGAAACATTGACATATCTCTCTCTATCTGCTGCATGACTCTGCATGGTGTAGTCTGCAGTTAACTGTATTTCAGACTGTAGTTGAGGTTCAAGAGCCAGAAAATGCCGAGCAACTTGCAAAATGGCTTCCCTGAGATCCACAAGTATTTCTGTTTGCTTCACATTCTTGGACACTGAATCATCACTGTTACTATCATCTCCAAATAGTATACTTTGTATGACAGACTTGCTTCTTTTTATTTGCCTCCTTTGAAGTTGTTGCTTTGGTAAGTTTGGTATTGAGCTGGGATTCCCCACCAGACCACCCTGATCTGCCATTAAATATGCTAAATGTCTTCTTCTATGAGTTTCTATTAATGCTGGACTCAAGGTTTCTCCACACACTTCATCTATAGTTTTTATTAGCAGCTCCACATCATCTATTTCTCCAGGTATATCAGACAAAGCATTGAAAATTTGAGCAGAATTAGATATTTCATTAAATCTGTTTTCTTTTATTTTTAGCATTGCTAATGTAACTTTGAACAGTATAATAGAGCCATCAATAAAGAAAAGATCCCAAATTCTGAGCAAAATCTTCATATGCACAACATTAGCATACAAAGTTAGGAACCAGTGCATTGTTATTAGAGACAATTCTATGTCATGTGCATTAAGTACCTGATCTATTCCCGGTAAATATGTTGAAATTAGGCTCCTGAGTACTTTCTGATCTGCTTGGATGCCAATTAGTGTTGAAGAGTAATATGAGGCAGGCAAAAGATCTTCAACAGTGGTACACATAATCCAGAATGCTTCCTCTTCTTCCATCAAGAGTAAAAGTGAAGCAGCAATCATACCTGTACCTTGACAATATCCTATGTCTGGGTAGAGCCAAGCTAGGGCTCGGAGTATCCTACGCAGGCGGGGTACTCCAGTGCTAGTGGGGTGAGAAAAACAAACATTATTTGGAAGAATTTGCACTAAATCTTTTTCAATCTGCTTACTTGTAACCAAACCATCATCACTAGATGCTCTTACTATTTCATGATATGTGATTTCAGTAGATGCTCTCTTTTTATTAGCCCCACATAAGTGCATCCACACTTGAGGTCTTAATGAATGAGGCACCCCATCTTTAACCATTTTCTGCAATTTGTCATTTTTTTCCAAATGTCCACCACCTTCTGCAAAGTTGATTTCTTTACTGTAGAATTCCCACTGCAAACGGTGCTGGTCATCTTCTATAAATGTGTTTGCAAGTAGTTTACTAGAACTTTGTTCTGGGCCGTCTTCTTCATCTTCAACACAAAATCCGAATTCATCAAATCTGTAATCTGGAAGGCCCCCACCATGGCCATCTGATTCAGGTTGTGTTAGTTTTGCCATAATATCTTGGGGAACCATGCTTGGCGTTAATGCTGAAAACGGTCCCCCAGGAGCTGGTAACAGTTCGTCAGCAATGTTTAATCCTCTAATAGCATCGATCACATCTTCGGGGTCATCATCTGCTAGTGCAGAACTGATTTTGCGCTCATGATCTTCACGTCCAACATAGCCGACGTGGTCACGCGAACTAAACAAAGATTTAGCCAAGTCCATTTTTGCTCATTAGCTAGTTAAGCAATCACAGACACGACACCAACTTTCTCTTTCTTTGTATTGCTGCTGATTGAATGTTTGAAAATATTGTAATTTAATAATAATTATGGTGATTCCAATCACTCCCTTATCACGTCAAAAAGCAAAATACTAAATGAGTGAATGGAAGAAATGGAATCACGGACGAAACCATAATAATTTATTTTGTTCTTAAAGGAAAGGCAAAGCAAACTATGTCCATACAGCCATTGTCTCATGTAAAATAATGACTGGTTTCTAGATGGAAAAATTGTTGCGATGAACGGAAACGTTGAGAAAATGTTATGTTGCTATCAAAAGAAACTTAAAACAAACTTATTCTTTCTTCTTTCTTTCTTCATAGAATTTATTTTATTCACAAAAAAAAAATTTGGAATATCATTTATAAGACAACTGTAATACAATCGTTATCAATCGAGTGATCGTAAAATACATACATCTTAAAATCATAGGAATTTAGAGTGTCAATTCACCTATATTCCCAGGGATTTGGTATCTCCTCTTTTCTATGTATATTCCTTTATCAATCGTGCATGGAATGTTTAGTGTAAATTATCGAATACCGGGGCCACACTAACAGGAAATGCTGTTGTTTAACGCGTTTACGTTCACTAAACGTTAGTGTGGCCACGAATTATCATGATAATTTACAACGGCATTGACAACGCCGTTTTCCGTTTGGCGATAGCTCGAGTGGCGGTACATCAAAGAGATTAACGTGTTAATTATAGAACCCATCTTATAAAAGTATAATCATAGAAATATATAAAATGTGTTTTTTTCCTTCCCTTGGTAAAGATAAAATACATTTATACATGAGAATGTGCATTGGTCCTGGGTTCGAATCCCGGTAGGTGCAAACATTGATGTGATGAATATCGATGTTTGTTTCCAAGTCATGGATGTTTATATACTTATCTATGTATTTATATACCGTTGCTTAGTACCCACGATACAAGACCTTAGGGATCTTAGTGTCGGACTAGGTCAATATGTTGTGAAGTATGTGAATATTTATTTATTTATTTATTGACGGTGACCGTTCAGGTGTGGCCACCCAAATTAACGCGTTAATTATCGCGATAATTAATGTAAAAATTATCGCGATATTGAGCATTGGCGTTTCCCGTTAGTGTGGCCATAGCATAAGATGGAATGCCATTAGATAAAAAAAAACGAAAGAACTGATTTCATTCATTCATTCGTTCCTGTCAACAAAACAAAATAATGGCTCCCTCCTCCATGCGTATTTTTTGTGGTTTTAAATGATGCAATGTGTTGTGTTGGTGATAAAGTAAACTGAAACTTGTTAAATATTGTTGTACGATCTGCTTGGTATAAAATTTGCATAATCGGTGACTGTAACGCTCAGAAAGGTAACGTTTTAAGGGCAGGTTAGATTTTTTGTTTCATAGAATTAGCCAATTATAGCAGTTCACACACAGCAGCTATAATGTAAAGATGTATATTATAGCACGATACATCTCAATACATCTTTCTAGAAAATCGTCAGGAGACCACACACGACAGCTATAATGTCTTAGATTAATGATTGGGTCTTCGCTCCGCGAATCATTATTCTAAGTATAATGTATATTTTTACATCTTCGTATCTTAAGATAAGAGTGATACGAAAATATACATTTATATCTCGATACCTCATCTGAGCTCGATACATTTTAATACATTTCCGTACATCTCTCTTTGTACAGGCTGTTCAAATATAGACACACACAGTCAGTCAGTCTGTTCCCAGAGCCTTTGAAGTTAAAGCACAAAATTTTCTGTTTGATAAATCATCATATAATTTAAACTCCGCAATTTTCCTTTTACTTTTTGTGATTTTCAATCCACATTGTTCTGTTTTTGGCACATGTGGCAATACGCGCATCAAACTCAAGATCCGAATCATCTTCTGATGAACTATCTAGTAAATCTATACATATCGAGGGGTGAAAGGCTATTTGAGATAAGCTCCATATATACAGTGTTTATTTTAAAACATCAATAACCTCGCAACACTAGGTAGCTACTCATCATGAACAACAACATTTGTTCTACGAATTTTGATAATTTGACACATTTTACTTTCATACAAAAATAAATATCAATTTAATATTACCTCTGAATGTTCTTAAGTCTGTACATAATACTGAGGCGCCCACAATATACATATACCTACGAATGGAACATAGACTTACAAATGTCACGACAAGTACAATAAAAGCTTGGAAAATCATTTTTAATTAATGTATTGAGTTATGATAAAACTTGTAGAACAAATGTTATTGTTTATGATTTTAGCTATCTAGTCCTGTGAGGTTATTGATGTTTTAAAATTAACCCTGTATAAATGGAGCTTATCCCAAATTGCCTTTCACCCCTCGATATAATAAAAATGTAATGGATCGCTGTCTGTACATGGAAGATATATGAGAAAAAATATTATAGGAGGCCTTTATCAATGCAATAGTACCCAAAAGAAGCATTTTTTGGCTGTCGAAATGTTGAAATGGCTGAACCGATTTCGATGCAGTTTACACGAATATATTGTGACTGGTCCCACTTAACATATTGGCTATGTTTATCCTGGGAATTACATTAATATACATTATAGCTGCCGTGTGTGAACTGCTTAACTAATAAACTAACATGAATTTAAATTAAAAGACTTATTTTTATTTAAAAGTAGATGACTAAGGAATGTTCCGAGGACCCACATTCCACCTTTATTAACTGCACATATTGCAGAAATGGTTTTTTGAATTAGCATTTACATTATTTAGGATGGCTGTTAAGAAATGTTGCATTGAGAACTGTATGTCTTGTTCAATAAGAAAAGAGGATGCCGGTGTGACATTCCACAAATTCCCCAAAGACCTAACATGTTGCAACAAATGGATAACTGCTACACATCATACTAACACTGGGTTGGCTTATGTGTGCTCTCGACACTTTTGCAAAAATGATTTTAAACAATTACAAGGCTCAAAATATGTTTTGAAGTCAGGTACAGTTATATAGTGGCATGTATCTGTTATAATAGCTCTTAGCTAAAGAAAACTGTTGTAGTCAGCTGTGGTATTATTTATTTTGGGTGTAATTTTTATGAAATTATTTATTTTGAATACAACGAGGGCCACTATTTTTGTGCTCACTATTTGGTGCCACTGTAGAGGTTTTTGATGCACATAATAATTCATATACCTTAATATAACCAATACTGTTTATAAAATAAATAACAAACATACCACAGTGTTGGTGTTCATCAATCATAAATTTAGAAATCATTCTACTAAAGACAACAAATGGCTGTATGGGTATGATTTATCTTGCCTTACTTTTTATTGCATATGAACTAAATTTTTAAACATAATGTCTTGCTGCACCGTTGCATCTGGTGGCAAACTAACTTGCAGTGGCCCCTATTATGTCACATTGTAGATGTTGTTTGGTAGTAGAATGTTGAATGCACATTATTTGCTTCTATTAATTCAGTGCTGTTTTTATTTGTTTTATTTGCTATGTATCTAATTTTTTAACTTATTTTCATTGGTTTCTTGATGGTTGAAGGCTTGATTTTATTGATTGGGGTATGATTTAGTGATGAAGTACTAATATAAAGTAATGTGATGTCATTTTTAATTTACTCTCTTTTATAACATTGATTTCTCGAAAAAAAAAAAAAATCTATCTCAACCGATTTCTTAAATGTTTATTAAGTAATATTATTTTGTATCTCTTTCTAAATATTATTATTATTGTTAGCATTTACAGTACTTTTCATTTATTCATTTTGTAATAGTTCCACCCTGTTTTATAAATAACACATCATAAGCTTTTCTAACCATCATGCCTCATTTACATTAATTATTCCATACTTTTCAGTAGTCACTAATTAGTCTACTATAGAGATTAGACCCAATTGATTACATAGCTTATGGCTCTTATGCCAATTCTGCCAATTTGAATAGATCACACTAATCAGCCTTTTGCAGTCCACTGCTGGATGTAAACCTCTAGGGCATACCACAAGGCTCAATCTCTTCAATTAATCAGTCCATTGGGCCAAGTTCATCCAAGTTCATTGGGTGTCCAATGCTATGCTTATTACTTATAGTTGGTTAAGTTACTAGTAAGACTAGTTTATTACTTACTTGTAATATAGTGTTCCTTTTTTAGATGCTGTACCATCAATATTCTCATGGTTATCTAATGATATAACAGTCATAATGGATGAGGAACCAACACCTATTCTTGAGATATCAGAAGAAACTAACAAAGCAAGTGAGGATAAAGATAAAACAGATACTGAAGACAATATACCAATATCATCTCTTTGCAAAATAGACAAAAGTACTAAGAAAGAAGATGAGCCTGAAGACAAATCATGTGAAACACAAGCCAAAGAAATATTGGATACTGTGCCCTGTGAGGATAACATAAATATTTCTAACACCAGCAAGGAATCAATAGAGAATATTGAATCTATTCAGAAATTTATTGAAAACCAAGATAAAGAAATTGCTGAAGCTGAGCAGAATAACAAAAAAGATGATACAATTAAAAGTTTAAAAGAAGAGATGGAAGATAAAGATGTCATACCAGAAGTAGTCACAGTAAAAGAAACTGTTCAGAAAGGAAAAGATGATGATAAAACACTACCTACTATCAAAACTGAAAATGAATCAGAAAAGAAAGAAAAATGTGTTAAAATAAGTAAAGAGGAAAAAGAAATAAAGGAAAAGCTACTAAATGAATCACTGGCAGTAGCATCCAGTATGATGGATATGATTTTAAGTGAACCTGAAGTTAAAAAGGAAACAACAGATGACAAGGAAAAGCAGCCTGACGAGAAAGGTAAATTTTCATTATATTTGTTACTTTTGAAAAGCAATATAAAAAAATTCAATGCAATCAGATTCAGTTGAAAAAGTTATTAATATTGCTGACATGAAAAACAAATTGATAATTTCTGAGTCTGTAAAAATCATTAACAACTAATAGTTTTAAAAAAATTTTTAGGTCCAGATAATAATATGGCATTGTCTGTGGGCTCTAAAGTGGAAGCTAAGGATTATGAAGAAGACTGGTATCCAGCGGAAATTGTAGAAGTAGATTATGAGGAAATGGAAGTGCTAGTACATTATGAGAATGTTTCTAAAAAGTAAGGTTTGCTTAATTATTGAAACAACTTTTTAACTATTATAATTTGGATCACTGGGTACATTTTTTAACAATATAATCTTGATGCCTGATAGAAAACCGAAAACTCATATAATCTATAAATATACTTTGAATGAAATTAATGAAATTTCGCCCATGACCTTTGAAGGTTAGTTTCAACAGCTAATTGTAATAAGTTATTAATTTAAATCCTAATAATTTCAGGCATGATGAATGGATCAGTGTAAGCAGTCCTAGACTGAGGCCTATAGGTGCAGCTAGCCCGAGCATTATGTCAATGCCAGATAATGAAGCAGTTCCATCAACATCTAAGTCAGAAATAGAAGATACATCTGCTTCGGAAACACCTAAAATTAAGAATGAACGTGAAAAAACTCCAGTTGAAAACAAGACTAAGGCTGATGATAAACCCAAGCTATCGTTTGTGGTGGGCGAGAGGTGCTTAGCACGATGGCGGGATAATAGAAGATTTATAGCTACTGTACAAAGTGATCTTGGAAATGGTGATTATATGATATATTAACGTTAACACATGGGTTATCTGTGTTATCAATTTAAAAGTTATATTCATGTTGCAATCTGATGTACTACTATGTATTTTTTGTTTGAAAGATTATTTACTTCCAAAACATTTTTTTTTACTCAACCATTTCTTTTCTTTTTTTTTCGACAGGCAATTACGATGTAATATTCGACGATGGCATAAAATGGACGTGCAACACGTCAAGGCTATCGAAAATGAGGAAAGAACTGCAAGAAACTTTAAGTGTAGATACAGCATCTACGTTGCAGGGAGTGTCCACACCATCGCCCCTCCCTTCTGGTGGGCCGACCTCTAGTCCACTTTCGCAATCAACTCCGCTGTACCCTCCCGCATATCATACACACCTCTTTGATCCCACTCGTGATTACTTAGGTTCAAAAAGCGAGCGCCGAGAAAAGAAAAGAAAGTTGAACATAAAAGAAATCTTTAATATAGGCCAGAAAAAGTTTAAAAAAGATGTTTCGCCTAAGGAAAAAGTTCCTAAAGCGAAAACTACAAAAAGGGTTGTTGAAAAGAAACCTAGGAATGTTAAAGGAAAGGCACCAGTTAAGACCCTACCAGGTAAGTTTTATTAACCAAGTTAAAAATATGTGTATTGTTGTTAGGGCTATTAAATGGAACATTTTTGAATATTACAGATGCTGTTGCTTCTATTATTGGCACAATCAAAGAAGAACCAACTGAAGAAGGTAACAAGAGTAGTGTGTACAATAATGAAAGTGTAAATATGGATAACACAGATCCTGTTGATAATGCCAATGAGGTATCTAATGCTTCAACTGTCACAGACGACGATGTGGACCCGGTAAGTTTTAAAAGTAGCCCATTTAGGTTTTCCTAGTATCAAGCATATACCTGTGACTTCATAGTATTTATGTAAAATATGAAGTTATATCTGCCCATTTTTATTATTGTATATTTTATTAATATTATAAACGCGAAAGTTTGCAAGTATGGATGGATGGATGGATGGATGTTTGTTACTCTTTCACGTAAAAACGGCTGGAGCGATTTTAATAAAATTTGGTATTGAGTTAGCTGACACCCTGGATTAACACATAGGCTTGATTGACTTTTCATCCCGGGAAAATATATTTATAATAATGATCGGATAATTTTGACATTTTGTTTTTTCTGCAGTCCACGCGGACGAAGTCGCGGGCGTTCCCTAGTAAATCATATAACACATTGTGTGTTTTATTGACTTTATCTATATCGCGATAAAATTCAAGGTTCTACTTGGTGAATGATTTTAACTATACTGCATTAATTAGGTATGCATTGAGAATTTGTTTTTACTACAGGTTGTTAAAGAAGAAGTGGTTCTTGAGAGGTTTGAAGAACACGACGTCGACGAAGCAGTTATCGACAAAATGAAAAAGGTTATTAATAAATTAGAGGATGGTTTGAATGAGGTCACAGCTGAACCAGTCGCCGAAGTCAAAGAAGAACTGTCGGACGACACGGCACAAGTGGTAGAAGAAGAAGAAGCGGAAGCAGTAGTTAACGAGGACTCAGCAGAAGAAGTAGTTAAAGACGACTCAATAGAAGACCTAGTTAAAGATGAGTCAATAGAAGAAGTAAACATTGACATAGCCCATTCAGAGTCCGAGCCGGTGGAGATAATAGTAGTGGACCCGACCAACGCCCCGATAAAAGAGAGGCACACCCTCAAACTGAAATCCAAAGTGAAGAAAAGTAAAAAGCTAAGGTTGTTACAGGAGAAGAATGTGAAGAAGCAAGTGGAGCGGGTGAAGTCGCAGCTGGTGGCCATGAAGCGGCAGATGGACGAGATGCGGCGCCAGATGATGGAGAAAACGGAGGCGCTGGCGAGGCAGGGCCAGCCGGGCCAGTTGCAGCCCGGGGATGGCGGGCTGCTGCCGGGCGAGTGGTGCTGTCGCTGGCTCAACGGGCAGCCGGTGGGCGAGCTGGTGGAAGCGGATGGGGAAGTCAAGGTGGACGCCAATGGGAATCCTTCGCTGCCTCGGCGGGTTATTCGGGTGAGAATTATGTACATACATAATGATAACATAACCGTACGCACGTACGTAGGGGTAGGAAAAGACTACAGTTCTTCATTTAGTATGTTTCAATGTACAGTTCTTGATTGACTGTAGACTGCTGTGCTTTTGTAGGAAGGTGGATTCAGATTTTGGCACTCGAATTCGTTTGTGTTATCGCTAAGAAAGTTAGTCGTTAGTTAGATTAAACGATGTACACGATTTTCTTTGTAAACACTACTCAGGAAATGTTTGATCTAAATTAATATAAATATGCTATAGTGAATAATATATTGTTGTTTGTAGGTGGAAGATAAACGCCTGCCGCCGGGGTGGACTAAGGTAATGGTGCGCCGGAGCATTGGCAACTCTGCTGGGAAATGGGATGTGGTCCTACTCAAGTAAGTAACTATGAATACACAATGCTTGCACTCACTATTTAATTTTGTTTTAAGTGGCATGAAGATATACTACACTGAGAATTATTGACAAAATAAGGTGGAAATATGTGACCCAATTACTATATTTTATTTTACAATACTGTCTGTAGCTTAGCGAACTTTTTGACAATACGTTAGTGCCCTTTCACACGCATGATTATGTGACTACTCTTCTGTGTATGTTATGGCCTATTTTTCCAATCTGTCTGTCTCTATCTTGGTAAAGTTTTAGATAAAGACGTAATCAACTTTTTGCTTCAGATAGGCTATCTAGCAATCGGTAGATTTTTGCTGGCCCTTAGTGAAAAGCTTTTTCTTTTATTTCGCCAATTTATCATGATTTCTCTTGACAATGTTTTCTTAGGATTATAGCTTTCTATTAGCATTATAAAATGTCTTCTATTTATTCTTACTATCTGCTTTTGCTTTTACAACTATAGACTGATATATTTACTGCTGTACATAAAGTGAGATTTGTCTCTTATAAAAAGTTGCTAGTGTAACATGCCTCTAGAAATTAGCAATAGATGCGTATCCATCGAGCCATGTGGTGGTATTGCATTTAATCAAGAATTCCTATCTCAACTCAAAACCTTCCAATTTTAATAACTTCCAGTTCCGATCAAAAGAGGTTCCACTCAAAGCTGGACATGCGAAACTACATGGAACAGAATCCCCATTTAAACCTGGGCCCTTACAAGCAAGCTCTCCTAGACTTTGGGGTGCATGTCAAACTGGCCAGAAGGCTGGGCTGGTACAGAACGGATCCAAGTATACCGGATTTAGAGCCTAGGGTGATACTGTCCCCGATCAAAACGCCGAAACTGCCCGAAGCCAGGGTTAAGGTGAAGAAGAATCTCAGCTTGAAGAAGAAAGCGCGAAGGCCACATCAGTTGGTAAGCGGCATATTCTAGCTTTTGTCTGTATGGACTACAGAATAGTATGCTAATTGGTTTCATATTTGACTATGATGAACTTACTAACTTTTATTCCCTATGTACTATCTCAGGACTCTCTGTACGAAATTTCATTCACATACATTCAGTAGTTTAGGCGTGATTGAGTAGCATCATTACTTTATCATTTATAATATTACATACTTACGATATTAGTGTGTACAAAATAAAATTAGACATCGGCCGGCAGTTATCAGTTAGTTGGGGTTCCCAATTTTTTTTTGCCAAGGTACCCTAATTGAATATACTTTTCCTAACGGAACCCTACTTTGATAACTACTTCGGTGCGCGCGAATAACGTTGGTCACGGAACGTGTGATAATATTTTTTACGGAACCCTTGCGGCCCTTTCACGGAACCCCAGGGTTCCGCGGACCACCTTTCGGGAACCGCTGATCTAAGGTATGACTTAGGTTTATGTTTTGTTCCCCATGTGTTCCAACTTGACCAAGAATTTTATAATAGTCTGGAAGTTACTTGTTCTTTACTAATAAATAGGTAACTGAATGGATCGTTCTTGATTTCCAGTATACAGGCAGTTCATCATCGAAGGTTGAGGTGCTTCCTGAACCTTTGGAACCTTTGGAAGAGGGATATGGTAAGAGATACCTTATTCTCTATTGCACATGACTTACGAAAACATCAGTTGTAAAGATTCTCAAGATATTCATACACTCTTTTTCTTCTGTGTGCCATATTCCCATTCACTATGAACATTTCTTCCACTAACTCCTACCATCCCGTTATCCTCTTATTCGCTCCAATACGCGCATATCCTCTTTCATATCCCTATAACGTAATTGGTTGCACGTGGGATTTGAATGCATATGATTTTAAGTTAAAATCGCTGCCGGCAGATTTTCTAAGGGTGTCGACATCACGTCAACGTCTAATGCGAGGACACAAATAAACGTCAGCGGCATCTCTAGAAAGTCTAAAAGACGCAAATACATAGTCGCCGGCACTGAATGTAACTGAAAACAAATAATTCCCACCTGGGTGAGGAATTTTTTCCATTTCTTTATTAATAATTTTATAATATATAATATCTTGACTAAGATAAAAACACTTCTCCATAATATAATCCGTTAGGATATGGTTGATCGTTTCATCATTAAAACATTGTGCTGAGGGATTCAGCTTTGTTTGCCGAGATTTGGCTTATGTAGGTATAGCTATCGGGATGAAAAATAACGTTTCCAATAATATAATTTCAAAAAGAGATGGTAAAATTCGTCATCCGAGTAATTAACCCGGTGGCTCAGTGGTAAGAGCGCTGGCACGCGGAATGCAGAGGTCGTGAGTTCGTTTCCCACCCGGGTGAGGAATTTTTTCCATTTCTTTATTAATAATTTTAAATAACTGAATTTCACTACAAACATTATAATTGTATTACAGTGTACGTCGGATCGCTAAAGGTCCAGATAATCGAGAACCTCCTCCGATGTCCGGCAGAGGGCTGCCTGAAAAACTTCCGAAACCACCTGCTACTGAAAATGCATATAAAGCATTACCACAGGGAACTGAGGAAAATGCTGGGCTCCACGCCCAAAGTGCTCGAATTAGCCGCAGCTAGAACCAAACCAAATAAAGGCCCAACTAAAGTACGCGAAGGACCGAAAAAACCAAAAATACCCAAAGCACCCAAACGAGAAGAACCGAAACCAGAAACGACGGTTTTAGAAACCAGTGTTACACCTCAAGACGCAACATCAAAATTGCCCGAGACGGAAAAGATTCCACGGTCATTAGACGGGCCAAAGCTTAGGCAGGCTTTGGTGAAGCCTAAAAGACCGAAGGTTCTACTGCCGGTGAGAAGACCGGATGTGGATGAACAGCCTTTACCGGATGCTTTCGAGGATATCGAGCCAACCTCATCAATCATCGACGAGCCAATACTGGAACCGCTGGACTTTGAAACTGCTATATCAACACATACAGTTACTAAGCCCTTAGAAAAGATTAAGACTATTAAGAAGAAGACTTTCGCTACTATATCGAAGAAGGTAAGGTTTACATTTAAGGTTAAGCCGCGTGGTGCCGGCAGAGTAGAGTTTGTACCACCCCTGTCTACCCGTGGGTATCGTACGAGGCGATTAAGGGTTTCCGGGAGGCGGACAACAGCGCCTCCCGTGCTGACAATATAGTCCGAAAATTATACTGCGGTCACCAACTTGCCTGCCCAGCGTGGTGACTATGGGCAAAACCCCTCATGTGGCAGTAGCCTTGTGGCAGTAGCCTTGTGGCGTGCCCTGGGGGAGGCCTACGTCCAGCAGTGGACTGCAATAGGTTGAAGAAGAAGGAGAAGGTTTACATATATACATAAATTAAATCGCCTTTTTCTTCGGGAAAATGTTATGAAAATGGCCTACTATAGAGAACTCATCCACAAAATTGAAGACTCAAAATCACTTGTTTATTTACACATAGTATGGAGAAGGCTTAAACACTCGACACAAATCCACAAGTATGTGCGCAAACACAGATACACTCTCTATTACCGTTACTCTCATAGTCAGATGGGACGAAAAGGACACGACCGGAGAGAGATCAGGCGCAGGACCAACGGTTTTAAGTGCTTTACGAGGCACGAGCTAAGTGACAATTTTGTAACATTAAAATCTGTACATGAAATAAATTCATTGGTACAGGCCCGTGACTGGGATCGAACTTACGCCTCCCGCTTGGAAGGTGCACGTCTTAACCACTGGGCTATCACCGCTTTAATATTTTGTGTATAGGCTCTCTAAATAGCGCATTTTATTAGCATTTCGCTTAACATAGCTCTTTCGTTACACCCATTGGCTCGTTCGTAATAGAATTGGATGACACGACCACGACATGGCCCCCATACTGGATGATATACTACGGCCATTAGATTGTGTTGTAAAACCATGAAATAACACCATAATCGTCCGCAGGTGGTGAGTGAAGACGACGAGTGGTACGGAATGAACTCGGACGTGGAGACAATGTCTAGCTTCCCTCGGTCGGTATCACCTGACTCGAAATGTGAACCGCCCGTCGCCTCGTCAGAGATTGATGAACAGAAACCGCTTGATAACTATGTGTATACTGAGAGTGAGTATTTATTATTGCGAGTCAAATCGGCCAAGTGCGAGTCAACCTCAAAGGGGACTAAGAATAAAATGTAACGGATCGCTATCTGTACATGGAAGATATATGAGAAAAAATATTATAAGAGACCTTTATCAACGCAATAGTACCCAAAACAATGATTTTTGGAATTTTTGTCTGTTTGTCTGTGCGTTTGTGCACGCTAATCTCAGAAACGGCTGAACCGATTTCGATGCAGTTTTCAGGAATATATTGTGACAGGTCCCACTTTACATATAGGCTACTTTTTATCCCGGGAAAATGTTTTTATTCCGGATAATTTCGACATTTTGTTTTTTTTTGTAGTCCTCGCGGACGGGGTTGCGGGCGTCCACTAGTAGAAAATATTTATTTATTTGGGTCGATCTTTATCGATGTCAATCGATAAAGTGACATAGTCAAGTAACGTATTGTTAATGAAATAAGATATAAACGTTATTGTTGGATCTTGAACCTTAATGCAAGGGCATCAATACGTTTGTCTATACATCTAATTATTTATAACTGTACGTACACAATCCACAACCCATATTCACAAGTGAAATGCAAACAATTGTAAATTTTTGCAGCCGGCGAGCGTATAAAGATAGTGCACATGCGCCGCGAGGAGATCATAAACTGTCACTGCGGGTTCCGAGAGGAAGACGGTCTTATGGTGCAGTGCGAGCTGTGTCTGTGCTGGCAACACGCGCTCTGCCACAACATACACAAGGAGGCCGATGTGAGATGCAACTAATATAACACCATTATCATTTTCATGAATGACCATCACCAGCCGATGAGGTGCAGATCCTACATCTATTGCTGATCCTCGATCTATCTGATGCAACTAATAATAGCTTTCAAATTTCTTCAAATACATACAGGGTTCGAAATTATCAATATAATTTTTTTTTTGATATTTATCCTAGCTGATTTGCCATAACTTCTTATCATTTTCATGTATGACAGCCAATTTAATTCAGAGCTTGTTTTTATGGCGTCAGTGTGTGCTTTCCCTCACCTCTGTATAGATTGGAACTAATTTGAAAATTAAGAGAGATAAAGAAATGAAAAAATTACCGACCTATAGCTCTCATACCAATATTTTCGATTTTTGGTTATTTACAACTGCCTCTATAACTATCGCTGGCGTCATATATGACTGCTACATAAGGTAATAAGATGCGATAGTAATCCCGTGTGTGCTGTATATATGGATAGAGGACTATGTCAATCAGATCCTACATAGAACGCTATGGAATATTGCAATTATAAAATCTTATCTACTAGAATTCAATCTGAAATTAGTAAAATTGATATTCTCAATCGAAAAAAAGTATGTATCGTGTGTAAAATAAACCGTGGTGTGCCACAGGGTAGTGTTTTGGGCATTGTTATTTTTGGATATAAATGATTTACCAACACATATACATCACATGGTGATTTGCCGATGATAACGGTTATTATTAAACAAAATAATTTAAATAAGGATCAATATATTTACGAAATAAACAATACCTAAAGCAAATATGATGGAATAATATTGCTAAACCTGGATCAAAGATAATGCACTTTTCTTAAATTAAGTAATATTAATATAAATTTCGATAAAAAAATACACTACACAAAACTTAGGATTAGGACAAGCAATTCGAAATTATGCAGAACTGATATGTAAAAAATTGAATAGTTTCTCATATTTATAAAATGTTTTGCGAGCTTTATTTCGCATCCGGTTAGCAATATTAAGATACGGTTTAATATTTGGGGAAATTCCGTTAAAAGATAAAATTTAAAGCCCAAAAAAACATACGTCAATTGTAATTTAAATACACAACAAAGCTGCAAACATTTAAATCTTTATTTAATTGCCGTCATAATAATATCAGAGATTTATCCCAGGGAGGGTGTAGGTTTTTCGGCATAAGAGAGAGTCAAGAATTTTTTAAATAGCATTTTTAATAGGAAAAAAGAATAAATAAACGACATTCTTTGACACCGATGTAACAATTATCCATTTAAATATGATATTTTTATCTAATTCTCAATTTTTTTTATTATGTAATTTAATTCATGCAATTTTAATAATAATAATTATAAATTTTATTTTAAGACATTCTCAAAAAATTTGTTGCCAAATTTATGGCGTCAAACAAAAGTAAAATAGTACTTGACAGGCGTCAAACAAAAGGAAAGAATACACACTTCTCTCATCAGATAAACATTGTTTTTGTTCATTTGATGTCTAGTGTGTTATGTTACGCATTATGACGTTCGGATACACACAAATAAATTAGATTATTTTAGTGTTTGATTATTATAAATAATTATCAAGGTATATTTATCAAGATAATTATCACTTCGACCCCTGAATACATGCATACCTATAGACACGGCTGTGTCCTCAAAATGGGGCAGCCAGATCTGCAAGATAAAAACCCGCGATCCCATAGCATGCTTATTTTATCTGTAACAAATAGTCGTACATTCGTTTCAGGTACCAGAGAAGTACACCTGCAGTATATGCCTAAACCCTCGGCGCGGTCGTCGCTCGCAGCGCTTCCTGCACGACCAGGACCGACTGTACGAGGGCTTGTTACCTGGAGCGAGGGCCAGCGAGGCGCTGCGCAGGGCGCACGAACTGGCCGGCAACCTGCTGAGGATCAAGGACTCGCTGCATGCGCTCAGGGTCAAATACCATGTCGCCACGTGAGTATTGAGCTAGGGTCTGCCAGTGCTGTGTTGGTACGTGTTTATTGTGGTAGGGTCTGCAAATACCATGAGTATTTGAATCTGCGGGTTTCAAGGACTCGCTGCATGCGCTGAGGGTCAAATACCATGTCGCCACGTGAGTATTGAGTTCATCATTATCTTCCTGCCCTTATTTCATTGTTTATAGGATCGGTGCTATAGTTTCTTTTGAAGCTCATATTGCCAAGCATCTGTTGATATCGCTTTGTGAGTATTGAGCTGGGAACGAACGGGATCTTTCTTAATGCGTGCCTTTGACTCGCTGCACGCTTTGAGGATCAAATACTATGTCGCCACGTGAGTATTGAATAAGGGGTTAATGTGACGTTTGAGTCTGCAAGCTTTGAGGGTCAAAATAAGGTTATCTGTTCACCGGAGCGGAACGGAGAAACGGAAAAATATTAAGCAATAGGATTTATTATAAAACATCGGCTTAGCTCTGGTCCTGCAATTTACCCGACTGCGTCGGAAGAATGGTTAAGTTTTTCGATGGCTTGTCGCATTTAAGCTTGAGAGGTCTCATTAGATTCATCTTAGTCACGAGAGACACTGATTCAAAAACTTTTACGTTCTGACATCTTGCACAATTTTTTGACCTCAGCATAAGTTGGTATTTTTCTATATTCAAAGGTTTTAAATACATTTATGTACTAGTGAACGCCCGCGACTCCGTCCGCGTGGACTACAGAAAGAACAAAACGTCGAAATTATCCGGGATAAAAACATTTTCCCGGGATAAACAGTAGCCTATATGTTAAGTGGGACCTGTCACAATATATTCCTGAGATTAGCGTGAACAAACGCACAGACAAACCGACAAACAGACAAAAATTCCAAAAACCATTATTTTGGATATTATTGCGTTGATAAAGGTCTCCTATGATATTTTTTCTCATATATCTTCCATGTACAAACAATGATCCGTTACATTTTTTGTATGTATAGATTTTCACATATTCATAAATCAATTGTTTGTTTCCACAGCAAAAAGAACCATCCCAAGCTGTATCTATGGGCGAAAGACTGGGAAATACCAGAAATCAGTCTTATTCAAGAGAAACTAAACTCGGATTACTCCGATCTTAACATCATAATTAACAACATAGGCAAAGAGAACATGCCATTAAAAGAGATAGATTTATCCACGGATGAGCAGGACGGAGATAGGCAGTCGCATCTGTCTCACTCGCTCCTTAGCGGGATATTGTCAAGTCCGGGAGGCGCGTCGTTGGATCTACCGATTTGTACTTCTGAATTAGAGCGGCTGGCTAAATCTGTACAAGGTAAGTTACCAATTTTAAGACACATTTAAAAAACACAAGGGGAACGCGTCTTTTGGAAATGTGTTACCATTTGTCAATAAATTCTGAAATTCACACGAAACGTCAAAATTTTACCCCGCGTGAATTAATATCTTTACTGCGCGCGGCGCGGATCATTCACATTTTGTCGCAAGTTACATAAAATGCGCGACCTGGATATGAAAGTAAATTGTATTTATTTATAAAGAGAAATGACTAGCATTTCAGCAATGAAAAATCCGCTGCCGAAT
This sequence comes from Carposina sasakii, assembly GCA_014607495.2. Classification (NCBI taxonomy): domain Eukaryota; kingdom Metazoa; phylum Arthropoda; class Insecta; order Lepidoptera; family Carposinidae; genus Carposina; species Carposina sasakii. Next base: position 3,804,102 of record CP053151.1, on the reverse strand, counting down.
CTCCTTCCCATAGCTGATGCTGTCTTTCTTGATCAAGATAGAGACAACATCAACCCTTCAGATAGGCTATCTGGCTATCGGACCATTGAAAATATCGGCGTTATAATAAATAAATAAATATTCACACACTTCACAACATTAACTTAGTCCCACATTAAGATCCATAAGGTCTCGTGTCGTGGGTATTAAGCAACGGTATATGAATAAATACATAGATAAGTATAGAAACATCCATTACTCGGAAACAACGTCGACGCTGCGTCAATGCAGCGCGGGCGCCCGACACCGACGTTCAAAAGACGCTCATAAGACTCTCATAAATGCGAAAATAACTCTGTCTGTTATTCATTCCAAGCCATTGGAACAATCGGCCCTAAAATAATGAAATATGTACTACAAAATTGTTTAGAGCAAGAACCAGAAGTATTGGCGCCGCAGCCCGAGGCGGCCATCGAGAATGGGGCATGTCGCGAGCGCCTGCTGAAACACATCCAGCGATGTCACACGCTTATCGACTGCAGACTAGACTCTATTGAGGCGCAGGTGGCTGGTAAGTGCTGATAGGCATGGATAGTCTATTTTTAGTCGTAATGATGAGGGCTTCACTCACGTCAGATGCATTGCATGCACCTTTTGTATTGTATTTTTAGTCGTGTAGTGGTTTTGATGAGTGGGCATAGTCTGTGCTGTTACCTGACTGCCACAGATGGAGGGTTGTGTTCTTAGAATGAATGTAATTTTGTGTAAATTTTCTATGCAGTCGGTTTTTTCTTTAAATAAATGAGGTAATATAAGCTGTACAGATGAGGACCACTAGGATACATCAGCTGCATCTCCTTCCGTGCTGTATTTTTAGTCCTGCTGTATCCTAGCTGATGGGATGTATCCTAGTGAAGGTCCTCATCAGCACAACTTCCTCATTTATTGAAAGAATTTTCACTACGATATATCAGCTGTCGTAATGTCTTAAGAGTCGCTAAGGAACTCGGGCATTTTCTCAGGCTATAAGGTGGCAACTTGTCACTGATCGTTTACTCGTATATCGCTTCGGCGACCAATATCGGATTACACAATACGGAAATTCTCTATGGCCTTATCTATCTTCTAGAACTAGAATCGCAAGACCCATCGTTCGAAGACGACGAGACAGCGGACTACTTCCCTCGCACCAAACAGACTATACAGATGCTGCTGAAAGACCTTGACACTATGGAGGAGTTGGGGATTATCACTTAGATCTCTGATTATCTTGTCTGTGGATGATAAATATTAGCGCGCTTCACCGTATATTCCGAAATCAGGCATAGGAATTATTCTATGAAACGGACTCTAACGCGATTAAAGTAGACTTGAGCAGCAGATATGCCCATTTGCACTATGTCTAATAAATTTTATGTCACCTAGTTTGAATTTATGTAGTCCCATTCTTTTTGAGTAGAACTGAAGAAGTGTAAATAAAAGAATGTATACTAGTGTTGTGCAAATGGTTTTAAAATTTAATGTTTCATGAATTGAGTTCTTTTACACATGTAAGTATTTAATTTAAGTTTCCTAACCCATACTTTGATTTGTACAATGCAAGCATTTAAGTTAAACCTAATTTGGTAGGAGTATGTTTGTAGATTTTTAGTTTTACGAAGATTAAAGTGTTAACTAAATGCATAATTGTATTGTAGCTAAAGACAGTGACATTACAAATGTTATGTTTATTTTTAAGTTAAATTATAGCTTTAACATTTCTTGTGAATGGCAATGAAGTAATAAACTTTTTTCATAATGGAATCTATGTGTTACTTTACTATGAGTATGTATTATAGAAGTCAATGTACAGTTCTGGGGGAGTTGTGTGCATCCACTAATAGAACATATTTTTAAAGTAAGTTTAGGAAGAGGTTAGCAGACTCCTGGGTGAGCCCATGGGTTTACACAATGATCAATACTGCTTGTGATGCGGAGATACGATTTCAACGCCCGAATCTGCAGTTCAAAGCATTTGGTGGAGTGGAGTAACTTTGAAAGATAGAAAAAGAAATGAGGCAAATAAACCCCTGTACTATAACTACGAATGGGGCAAATTAAACTTAATACGTGCCATTGACCACCGCGGTGGTATACACACCTACCTATTAGTGCCAACGACAGCCTCTGTGATGTAAACACGAGGGTGGTAGATGGGAATAAAGGGTAATTAGCACAGAACACTGTACATGTGATTTTTGGTCGTCAACGTTCCCGAAAACTACGGAATCTCATCATCACGATAATTTTTCTCCATGGAAGCATGCCTGGGAAGTGTCTGGTTTCCAAAATATTAGGGTCAAAAGTTGAGTAAATAGACTGCGTTTTTCTGCATAAATGTACGAGTACATTGACGCGTGTAGCAAGATTTTTTCACGAGAAATATTAAATATGTCTTATGAAAAAACTAGCATAAACACTGGACATTATAAATTTCAAATAATTAAAATAAATTTACATCGTTTCCCAGCATTTTTTTGGCATAAACCTACTTTATTTGATGTAGAGTACGTACCCTTCGTTAAGGGTGGCAACGAAAAAACATCCTGTATTGATAATCAGGCCCTGAGAATGCAAAAGATGAGGAAAGGCCGTGACGACATGTGGTTCATAAAAATTGAAAGTGTTATTGCTTCTTCTTTTTCTTAACTATATGAATCTCTCCATATAGAAGTTGCAAATCGTCTAATGGGTACCTGTTATTCCCTCATGGTACTAGCTAGTACTACTAGCGGCGAATATATCACTCACTTTCGGTTCGCTGATGACATCGTGGTCATGGAAGAATCGCTGAAGAATCTAAGCACAATGCTCGACGGCCTTAATCGAGTCTCCCAACAGGTGGGCCTGAAGATGAATGTGGACAAGACGAAGATTATGTCGGACGTCCATGTGACGCCCACTCCTGTACTGGTTGGAAGCTCGATGCTCGAAGTTGTTGACGAGTATGTTTACCTGGGACAGACAGTCAAACTAGGTAGGTCCAACTCGGCTGGGCAGCGTTCGGGAAACTACGAAGCTTATTTCTGTCCAAGATACCCGTCCTTAAAGACGAAGGTATTCAACCAGTGCGTGCTGCCGGTGATGACCTACGGTGCCGAGACGTGGTCTCTATGTGCCTCATAAAGAAGCTCAGGATCGCACAGCGAGCTATGCTCGGGATCTCTGCGTGATGGAATCAGAAATGAGGAGATCCGCAGACGTACAAAGATCACCGACATAGCTCAACGGTCCAGCAAGCTGAAGTGGCAATGGGCAGGGCACATAGCTCGAAGAACTGATGTCCGATGGAAAGTCCTAGAGTGGATACCACGTATCGGCAAACGCAGCGTGGGAAGGCAACCCGCGAGGTGGACGGACGACCTGGCCAAGGTCACGGGCGTAGGTTGGATGCAGGTTGCTTCCGACCGGTTGGAGTGGAGGTTGTTGGGGGAGGTCTATGTCCAACAGTGGACTTCCCAGGTCTGTAAATAATGACTAGCTAGTACTAGTACATGCTTGTAAGTAGGAACTTGCTATAAATAAAACAATAGAAAAGTTCTTAAAAAGAGTTATATTATCATTAAATATTGGAACCCAGATACAGCAATCAACCTTCATAGAATTTAGGCAGTTTATCACCGAGAACAACTGATCTTTCCACTCCAGCCTCGGTGATCACTCCCAAACGCACCACACCACCAGAGGAACCATCACGAAGCATGGCCAGGGTTAGGGTGTTTGTCACAAACTTGACTGCTTCATCCTTAGACATGTTTGGCTTGAAGTTAGCATCCACATAACCATAGACATAGCTGGATCCTGATCCTCCAATGGAGACAGCCTGACGCTGTAACATGCCTCCGATTGGCACTGAGTAAATTTGACCTAGAATGAAACATTACCAGTTACTATCAGTAGCAATAACTTAAACAGTTAGGTAATCACAGGCACTCCAACCAAATTTATGGATTTCAAACATTTGAATTGGAAATCCAAACATTACAAGATTCAATTATGCAGAGCAGTATAAATTCTAATCTTCAATGTTAGCGAAATTTAATACCACTTTGCAGCATCTGCCTAAATCATAAACTAGTACAAATAGCATCTTTATTTTTTTGACATGCTAAAAAGGATATTGGAATACTCTTATCTGTCTCATCAACAGTGGAGTAAGACTGGAGTTTTAGTAAACCACTATAAATACTGGAGTTAAGTACAGTGTGGTTAATATTTACCTCCACTCTTCTTATCCCAGCCAGCTACAAGGATGCCAGCAACAAGGGAATCTCTGTAGTTGTAGCAAAGTTCACGGAATATGGCAGCCGCAGTCTGTACTAGTGGGGGTTCTCCAAGCTCCATCTTGTGGAAATCTGTAGAAATTAAAGTATGTTTTGTGCATTTTATTGACAACTAGCTAGTTAAATGTAATAAAACTAGATTGAACAAGAATTTTTTAATACAATTACCACAGAATTTCCAGAGAACGGGGCACTGTTGAAATTGGATTTACTTGAATTACATTATTCGTATTTGAGTAGTAAATAGTGTTTGAACTTGTTTGATATCTCATTACAATTAACAGACAGATTCTGACTGAAGTTATTATATAAATCTATACTTACTAAGATGATAAGTGACAATGTCAGCAATAGCTTGAGTATCAGCAGCAGAGCCAGAACGACAGCAGTAAATGTGGTCTGTAACTCTGGTCAGCTTGTCAGTCACTCTGTTAGCAATGTAAGCGCCTGTTGTGGTCCTCGAGTCAGCGCCGATGACAACACCACCGTTGAATTCACACGCCATGATCGAAGTCCCTGTGCTGTGAGGAGCATTCATCCAGCTACTGGCTGCGAGATCGCTGTATGAGTTTACCACTGAAGTTGCCATTTTGCTGCGAAATTATTAGAGAGGAGTAGATTATTGAGCCAAAATTTTGACGAATAACACACAAATGCTGTTGTTGCTTGATGAAGCCGAAGAAAGGTTATGAAAAATCTAGGAAATATGTAATACAAATTGCACCTACAGATAGTAATGTATATTAAATTCCGATTTCTTAGTAATTTGTTAAAACACTTACAATGTTTTAGTATTTAATTTCTAAATTAAAGTTTTTTGAAAGTCACGGTGTAAACGAAAATCTGTCACTTGGGTGAGCTGTCAATGTCAAAACAAAAAAATTATAATGTCAAACAAAAGATAAAAGGAACGTAGTCATTCTCCCTAGTTATTTTGACTATTGGTACAAATTTCTATGTTAGTAATTTGTTATTTTATATCTTATTAATAATTTCCATTGTATATCTTATTTTTTGTTATATTTCTATGGAAAAACATACTAATTGTATTCTTCTAAATCAACTTGAGAGACAATTTGTGTAAACTTAGTGTAAGCAGAACTAGTGGTTTTACTTTTCCACAAATGTACTAGGTGGCGTTATTTGACGAAAGTGCAACGAAATAAACTTTCCTCTTTCTTTTCTAGAGCCTTTCTTTTATAAAATAACTGCTATGGCTAATTTTGGAATTAGCATTTTTGTATGCAGTAACACGGTCGGAATGGAGGTTGTCGGGGGAGGCCTATGTGCAGCAGTCTTTATCGCAGTAGTGGATTTCTTAAGTCTGTAAATAATGATGATGAATACGATAATATAGTCTATATATTCTTGGGAATCAGACCATCGGTGATGTTTTAAAAAATAAAATATTACAGCTAGCTAAGCGAATTTAACTCAAAAATAGATTTACTTTAAAACAATTTATTCTGAACAGTTTAAAAAAAAATCATGCAAACGACTAAATACCAATATTACAAACCAAAATGCTAACCTTCTCACAACACAAATTAACCTAAATAAGAAATCTAATTAACATCAAATTAATTCTAAACAAAATAAACAATACGACCTTATATTCTTACAATTATTATCACAAAGACCAAAATCGAAAACCTAACCTAAAAAAACTGGCAGAGTGACGACCTATACGCAGCTAATCTCCAGTCAGAATGTTCTAGTGCCGGCCAGTGTTGCCATATCCCTGTCACTATTTCCGTTTTCTCCAACACGGCCTTTCCTGACGGGAGGCCGTCCTCGGGCTCCCTCATCTCTAAGACTGGTGGTCGGTATCCAAAATTGGTATGGAAGAGTCTTCGCTGCTGGGCGGAATCTTGGGTGGCGTAGCAGATTCTTCCATCAATCTCTGCGTCCCGGATGTTCCAGGTTGGGACTCGGCAGCGTCAGACACCTCGCTCACAGTAGGCCGGGTGACGTTAAAGGCGGACTCTTCGCTCTCGTCGTCTGCATCTGCAAAGAACCAAACCAAAGCACAAAAACTTGTTCACTCACTCAAAATAAAACAAGGAAACTCGAATAGAAGATAAGTTTAAACAGCAACACAGTAGGTTAGCTTGCCTAGCCTAGCCTAAGCACAGCGGATATAAAACAATCTGATATCTGTACTGATCACCCGGGGCAGTTCCCGTCGGGGGAGTGCCGCCTCACGACTCGTTAGAGATCTACGCGCACTTACGTAAGACATAACTTTGCGTGTGTGAATCAGTTCCACATAAAAGAATGTTTCAACCCAAACCTACAACAACCCTTGGACAGTGTTTACCACGCAAGCACTGTGCACACACACATATACACGATGACTCTTCAAGGCCAACCTGTGGCATGACTCGGTGTGTACCACTGCTCCAGGACCACGTGTCTGAGCGACTCCAAGACAGTGTCCGAGCACACAATACCAGGCATGTTCCATATACCAGGACTACAAGTCTGAGCGCACTTCAAGACAGCATCCCACAACATGAAACATACCTCACTCTGGAAGTATATCCTTCAGCCAAGATAGCTTACCCAAGTACATGGACTTCAAGATAGAGGCTATCCAGACTGCAAGATAAAACCTCCATCGACTGTCACCCCATCAGTAAATTTATTACACTCACAGAAAGAATGGGACACAAAACTTTCTTAAAACTTTATCTTTAAGACAGACAGAGGCCCCGGCACAGGCGTATCTCACAAAAACTATTTGAGCAAAAGTCTTGGTAAGCCGAAATAATCAAATTCACTCACCACTAAATAAAGCAGAACAGACATCAGGAGTCCATTCTCCGTGCCACGGTATCATATATTCCGCAGCTGCCTGCGTGGACTTCCCATATGAGCCGGCCAGGAGCTGTAGCTCATAACGACCCTGAGGTAGAATCTTCATTACCCGGTAAGGTCCTCGCATACAGGAGTCTAGCTTCCCCGTCGCTTGAGCCTGTTTTCTAACGAAAACAAAAGAATTTAGTTCAAAGGCACGAGGTGGCTTCCGACCTTTGTTGACGTAAGTATCTTGTGTCTCCTGGTTTGATCGAAGGCGCTCAGATACTCTCTGGCGACTCATCTCTCGGAGAGCTTCCCTGTTCGGGCTGGAACCCTCAATGGCCACATCACGAATTAGACTCCGAATAAGTGGCGTAGCTGCATCAATGCCAATCAACAAATTCAGAGCTGAACATTTTGTTGTCCTATGCTTGGTAATATTGAGGACCAACTGTAGCTTCCACATGACATTTGGCCATCTTTGTTCGCGATAATTACACTCAATTCGTACCATATTGAGAACAGTACGGCAGTAGCGCTCCACTTGTCCGTTAGATTGGTGCATCTCGGGAGTTATGAGATGCGTATCGCAGCCCATGCCGTTAATCCAGTGGAGGAAGTCGGTGCTTTGGAACATCCGACCTCTGTCAGCTACAATTAGCTTAGGCGTTCCAAAAAGTGAAACAAAGTTAGTAACATGGCGTTTCAACTCGTCTGACTCTTGCCGACACATTGGATACAACAAACAGTACTTAGAAAATGCATCGATTACAATAAGGACATAACGATAGCCATCGGCTTCTGGTAGAGGTCCCAACACATCCATATGGACCGTCTCAAAAGGCATGTCTGGTTTTTCCCACGAGTGTATGGGTTGGAAAGGAGCACGGGCTACTTTCTTATAAGAAAGGCACACCAAACAATGTGTTATGTACTTCAACGCGAAAACTCTCAACCCTGGAAACCAGAAGTGCTTCATGATCAGGTCGACTGTCTTATCTACCCCCGGATGGTCATGTTCATCATGGAAAATTCGTAGCAGGCTCAGCCTATGACCCTTCGGAATGTAACACAACAATTTTGGATTTTCACCAGTAGGTGAAAATTTATAATACAAGATATCATTCTTTACTACATACTGAGTAGGATCCAGTTGCCCGTCCGACAATCTCTGCATAAGAAACTGAGTCTCTTCATCTGAAGCCTGAGCAATCCGAGCCCAGTTCTGGGGCTTCTGAACAGTTACTGTATTAATTGGATTGCGGCTGAGATAGTCGGCATGGGACAAAAGAGAACCCTTACGATAATCCAAAGAAAAATCAAAATCTTGCAGGTATACCCACCACCGGGCCACCCTAGGTAACAGGTCTTTTTTTTTCTGAGTGAGTTTTAACGCATTGCAATCAGTAACCACGGTAAAGCGTACCCCTACAAGATAATGTCTAAAGTGCTGGAGAGCTTTGACAACAGCGAGCGTCTCCAGCTCATACGAGTGGTACTTACTCTCAGCACCATGAGTAAGTCGGCTAAAATAAGACACCACCCGCTTACGATTACCCTCATGCACTTGCATCAAAATAGCTCCATAACCAATAGAGCTCGCATCTGTATGGACCTCTATTGGTAACGAAGGATTATAGATGGCTAATACCGGCTCACTCGTCAGACATTCTATGATGTACTTTCGGGCAGCCTGTTGTTCTACCCCCCAAGAAAAGGTAACGGTCTTTTTAGTTAACGCGGCCACACACGCGGTCTTCTGGGCAAAATCAGCTATATAGCGTCTAAAATAACTGGCTAAGCCCATAAACTGACGAACCTGTTTAACATTTTGTGGTACAGCTGCGTCGATCAAAGCTCTAACCTTCTCATGACTCGGTCTAACCTGACCTTCACTAATCGTTCGTCCTAGGTATTCTATCTCGGTTGCTAAAAACGAACACTTCTTCAAGTTTATCGAAAAACCGGCTTTGGTTAACGTGTCAAGGACTTTATGAAGTAAAACAAGGCCTTGATCTACCGTTTTACTTAAAATGAGGATATCGTCGATGTAGACCAGAATATCACCAGATTCGATGAACTCGCGAAGTGTTTTTGCAATTATCCGTTGATAAACGACGGGAGCATTTGCCAAACCGTAAGGCATTTTCAAATACTGATAATGTCCCTCGGGCGTGACAAATCCTGTAAGCGATATCGACTCCTGATCCAAGGGGATCTGGTGGAACCCAGTCGCCATATCCAGGCTGCTAAAAAATTTGTTACCCCCTAATCGGTCTATGTGATCGTCTATTCGCGGCAGAGGAAACCTATCTTTAATAGTGACTTCATTTAGTTTACGGAAGTCTACGCACATTCTGTCCGACCCGTCTTTCTTTTTTACAAGAAGGATAGGACTTGCGTATTCAGAATCTGACTCTTCAATAATGCCCTTGTCCAAAAGATCCCTAATTATTTCGCGAACGCGAAGTGTCTCGGCATGAGAAAGTCTATACGGGCGATAGTTAACAGGAGTGTTGGAACTGAGTTTAATTAACATACACCCTGTCTTCACTGTTGAGGTTGCAGTACCAGAAATGAAAAATTGAGAAAACTCATTTATTATCTCTAACAACTTTTGTAACTGGACACCAATAAGAGGCGTGTTGATCGGAATTGAAGCCTCACATTGAACCGTCAACACCCTGTCCGAGCCACATTCAACTCTCGTAAGCCGCTGATAATCCTTAGTACGAACATACCTAACTCCTTCCCTATTTAAAACATCTGTACCCAATATAACTGGAGTGTTCATGTACTGAGATGATACGATGAACAAGTCTATCTCGAGAGTCAACCCGTCAAACTCAATCGGCAACCTTACATAAGATGTGCTTTCTACCTCCTGACTTCCCAATCCCTTTAAAATACGGAAAGCAGGCTTAACCGAACAGTTAAAATGTTTCAGCAAGGATGACGACATAAGTGAAATAGTTGAACCGCTATCAATCAAAACATCTACTGGAACGTCCTGAATGACAGCCACCACGACATCACTATTAGTAGAAGTAGTCAAAACGTTACAGAAATTAACAGTCTCCTTATCTGTTACTTCGGATCTCTGCTTGGCAAAACAAGTATCGACACTGTGACCCACTTTCTTGCAGAATGAACAAAGTTCAGACCTGCTCGGCACGAAAGCAGGCCTTGAAGACGTAGCGCTCGAGGTATTCAACGGCTTACTCGACCCCTGATCAACCCTAGGACGCTTAGAACAATTAGCCTGCCTATGCCCTGGTTGACCGCATGAAAAACATTTAAAATCAACACTACTCCTTTTTCGTGATGAATCCGTTGTTTGCTTACTATGAAACGCAACCGAACGCGAGGCAGAACTCTTTGAGTTATTAACCGGCTTAACATAAATCGAAAAAAATCCTATCAAATCGTTCGGCATCAGTTTTGCATTAGTTGCCGATGCTCGAATATTGGGATCACTAATACCGCGTATAATTATTGCCGAAATCAACTCATCACTAAGACCACGTACTATTCGTAATCGAAGCAACGCGCGACGCGCATAATCTGCATATGTAGGGTACTTGTCAGAGTTCGTATTAATAACCTCAGCCAAAATATTAGCGATATCGGGTGTCTTTGGACATAACGGCTTAAACTCTTTCTTAAAAGTTGACCAGGTACGATCACATGACACCCACTCATTTAACCACGATCGTGCATCACCCTTAAGACAGTTGCCGATACGTGAAAGGCATTCGTAGTCATTCCATTTGTTACATGATTTCGCACGATCCACTTCCGTACACCAATCATCAAAATTGTGCAAATTGGGATCGAAATTCGAAATGTAAAAATGTTGGCTCGACCTACCCGCATACGAGTAGTTAATGGAACGTATTGCGTCTACAATGCGATCGGTAACAGATGAATTTTCCGGTGTAGATCGCGGGTTTCTCGAATTACGCTCCGGGCCACAACATGACGATCTAGATCTAGAGTGGGGACGCGGATTGCGATCACGGGTGGGCGACACGAGCAAATCCCGTGAGCGTCTACGACTTCGATCGCGAGAAGGTGACCTGTACCGTGATCGCGACATACGTCTACTTGGCGAAACCAACGTACGCATACGAGTAGATTGCGTTGGCGATGGGTGACGCGCGCGAGAATGTGACGGCGCGGATGGTGTACGCTGTCGCCGCGGTGGCGTTGACCTATCTCGACTCTTATCACGATTTATCGAACGAACCACTTGTTCATCAGAACGTACCGGCGCGGATGGAGCCCTAACCTTTTCTTCTAACGCCCTAATGCGAGCCATTAAAACTTCCATCTCGGACGATTGTTCACGGTGCCGCCTACTACTATGTCGGTCGCGACTATCGCGGCGACTAACACTGCGATCATGCCCGTGATCTGACATTCTAATTAATAAAGATTCGAACAATAACTTAAAATTCAAACACTTGTAAGAAATACACCAATGTACAGAAGAAAATCGCACACAAATTACTAAAATACCACAGTAAGAACTATAAGTGAAAAGAAAAAGGACTTACCCTCAACGATGACAATAACTCGCACTTTCATATGCAAAAAGTAATAATGAAAAATCTAGGATAGATGAGGTTATTCACACCAAAACTAACAAAAATCACATGTAAAACAAAATACGTGGGCAAATGAGATTCTATCCCACTTCTGATCTTGGGAATCAGACCATCGGTGATGTTTTAAAAAATAAAATATTACAGCTAGCTAAGCGAATTTAACTCAAAAATAGATTTACTTTAAAACAATTTATTCTGAACAGTTTAAAAAAAAATCATGCAAACGACTAAATACCAATATTACAAACCAAAATGCTAACCTTCTCACAACACAAATTAACCTAAATAAGAAATCTAATTAACATCAAATTAATTCTAAACAAAATAAACAATACGACCTTATATTCTTACAATTATTATCACAAAGACCAAAATCGAAAACCTAACCTAAAAAAACTGGCAGAGTGACGACCTATACGCAGCTAATCTCCAGTCAGAATGTTCTAGTGCCGGCCAGTGTTGCCATATCCCTGTCACTATTTCCGTTTTCTCCAACAATATATATATATAAACGTAGTAACTAGCGCCATCATTCTAAGAAACTATTTGGAGGACAGCACTTTAGTCTTTCTTGACATTCTAATTAATCTAAGCATACTTATAATTTCACTAGTGGACGCCCGCGACTCCGTCCGCGTGAACTGCAGAAAAAACAAAATATCGAAATTATCTGGGATAAAAACATTTTCTCTGGATAAAAAGTAGCCTACATGTTAAGTGGGACCTGTTACAATATATTCCTACAAACTGCATCGAAATCGGTCTAGCCGTTTCTGAGATTAGCGTGCACTAACATCGATCCGTTACAATTTTATTATACCCGTATGTATAGAAGAAGATATAGAAGAAGAAGAACATCGAAGATAGATTTTAATAATTTTTATTTGCATGGCGAATTATATCCCCTTGGTACGTATGGGCGAGCTACCTTTCACCTTTTCTACTACATACCTAGTCTATTTACCTATCTACGCAATAAGATAATTAAACAAATGGTTTTAATTGAGTGGGTTAGTTTCACATATGAAGACTTTTTTCCATTTCTGTATTAATAATTTTATAACATATTCCGGTGATTAACTGTTTTGCAAATTGGAGCGGCCATGGCGGCGAAAAAAAACCCGCCATGAATGAGTCCGACTCGCGCACATTATTTATGAAAAACTACAATAACACGTTTGTTCTATGAGACCCCCTTTTAGCATGGAGGCAACTCTATGGTTTTTTAAGTATTTCTGTGTTGGTAAGGGACTTCACTAGAATACATCAGCTGCACCTTCTTCCGTTCATGTTGTAAGAGTCGACCATAGAGAAGGTATAACATTATACAGGGTGTAACAGAAAGGATACGAGTATGTTAAGCGAAAATCTATGTAAATAGCCCACTATAGAGAACCTATTTCCAAAATTTGAGACTCGAAATCAAATGTTTACTTTTCAAGATTGTGTGAACATTCCTGAGTTGTTTCGGAATTCTCCATACTATCTGGAAAAATAAACATGTGATTTCGAGTCTGAAATTTTGTGGGCAGGTTCCTTTTAGTGGGCTATTTACATAGTTTTTCGCTTAACATACCCCTTTTGTTACACCCTGTATATTATATACCTTTTATACCTTCTCTATGGAGTCGACTAAGTAACTCGTGGCTTTGTCTCAGGCGAACTCAACTTGTCACTGATCATTAACATATGTACCAGCTATGCTAAACGTGACTATGGGATATTCCTTATGATCCTGCAGTGCTGACTAACCCATTTTGGGAACAAAGCAAGCGAAATACTTACATAATCTGTGAAATTTTTTACAAAAATTAATGAAACAGGTACCTACTTACAGCCTTGTTACAAAGAGACGGACAGACGTAATCGGCAGGCTTATTTACTAACTTGCGATTGGTCGGCAACCGGTCGCTAAACCTCAAAAGACGACTACGCGCCTGATTCAAAGAACCCTACTTTGTAATCTATGAGTGTGGGGCAGACTTTTTAATCTAGCTACGAGTAGTAGGATAATACCAAATGTTATGTTTGACAGCGATTATCTAGCGATTGCGACCGGTTGCGTGTTAGATAATCAGCCTGCTGGACCCGCTTTTACCCTTAACTACTCAATATCACTAGGTTCGAAACCCTTAACTACCCAATATCACTAGAGTTCTATTAATGATATTCTATTCCTTTTGAAGCTGAGATATTTCCAAGGACGATTAATTTTCTTTTCCACGTGGTACCCAAGTGGTATCTACCCTGTCATTTGTTCAAAAACACTCCATAAGTATAAAAGAAAACGCATCGTCACAGTGCGTGGGTGTCTGCGGGTCCCCTCATTACTGCTCCTTGTCCCGCTAAAATACAATTTATTTGTCTAAAAAATTCGCCTCGCACCATTTTGTAGTTTCCACCAAAAACTGTGTTTATTTAAAAGTTATAAGACTAGTCGCCGTTGAATGAACGGACGTTTTTGATAAATCACCTTTTTATTCGACGTATTATTCAAAAGGAATATTGAATTTATTCATTCATGGACACTGCGATTCGCCACTGTTGTTCTGGATGACATCGCACGCGCTTCTTAGGTTGTTTGATTGAATTTACATAGGTGGTTAAGATGGAAATGTTTTGATACTTGGCCATTAACTAGCTAGTTAAACTGTTAAGAACGTTCTTTGTGTTCCTTAAGTCAGCCATGTCATGAACCCCCTCGCCTGCCTTCTTCTCCTACTCGTGTATCTGAATATATGTATATAACTAGGTACCTACTGCAACGCGTTTCACAGAAGTCCATATATCTATAGATCGGAATCATCTGTATAACGTCAAAACGTCAATGTTAGAAATGAATGGATATAAGATCACTTATCCTTGTGATTTGCTATTGGTACAGGTTAGGGTTGCCATCAGTTAAATTAGATACGGTCCCAGGACAAAACTTGAAAATCTCCGGACATTTGGCCGAAATAAAAATATTTCCCCGGACTACCTTGAAAAAAAAAATACAATAAAATAAAAACATATCTACATAGGCACGGGGGGCTAAAGTTATCTATCGCACCAATTTTGACTACACCTATAGGCAGTACCTATATTATTTCTTAAAACAAATATTAACAGTAGTGAGCGAAGCGAGTGCGAAATTTGTACGGTTTTTTGACACACAAGTTGGCATCTACTTCTGGAAAATGCAGGCTCTATGTATATAATTAACTAGTGGACGCCCGCGACTTCGTCCGCGTGGACTGCAGAAAAAAACAAACTTTTATCTTTATAAAAAGTATAAAATAGGTATAGCCTACATAAAAAGTAGCCTGTCAATTTTTATTAAAATCGCTCCAGCTGTTTTTACGTGCAAGTAACAAACATCTATCCATTCATCCATACTCACAAACGTTCGCGTTTATAATATTAGTAGGATTCAGTAGGTCTAAGAATCGGCTACTATCTGTTTTTCATAACCCTTCCACGAAATAAGTGATATCCACGCGAGCGGAGCCGCGGGCAACAGCTATTAAATATTGATATACAGGTTATAATGAGTCAATAGTATAAATTAGAATATGCTTATCATGTTGAATAACTTTTCCTAAGACGGTATTTTCATATCTCTCAAAATTTAGCTGGGCTGTTAAGGGTTCTGCATCAGGTTATCTAGACCTTCAATTTTATTACGTTATTAGAAAGTGCTTATCATGCTGAGCAACTTTTCCTAAGACGGTATTTTCATATCTCTCAAAGTTTAGCTGGGCTGCTAAGGGTTCTGCATCAGGCAGTCTAGACCTTCAATTTTTTTCTTTCATATCATTTCTACGTCATTTTATTCTTTCATACATATTTTTTGGATAACTTGAACCGTTTACGCAGCGCACGCAACGGAAGTCTCCAAAGTTGAATAATTTTCCCCGTTTTTTCCACATTTTCCTCTTATTCTTCGTCCCTATTGGTCGCACTGTGATGATATATAGCCTAAAGCCTTCCTCGATAAATGGACTATCCAACACAAAAAGAATTTTTTAATTCGACCCAGTAGTTCCGGAGATTAGCGCGTTCAATCAAACAAGCAAACAAACAAACAAACAAACAAACAAACTCTTCAGCTTTATAATATTAGTAGTATAGATGAGAATATTTTTCCAATTTTACTGTAAAAGCTTAGATTACTTTTTAAAAAGATTGGCACTCGCGAGAAGTAATATTTTTGCTTCACGCACATTAGGGGAACCCACAGGGAGAACCTGTAGTGCATATTTTATGGTTTTTGCCACATAAATTGTCAATTACCTCTGGAAATGCAGGCTCTACCGAGAATTTGTGACGATCGCTAAAGCATCATGGAAATGATGGCGCCAACCGAAAGAACGAGAATTATTTACTATTTTTTACCATTAAAGCTTCGGTCATTTCTTTTAAAAGTATTTTTACTATGCATATATTTTAGTATTTTATTAGGTATTATTCTCAGACGAGAATCAATATTTTGCTTACACATGTTAGACCAGTGGCCCCGTATCATTGATACGGTTTATGCGGCGGTAACTACGTCCCTGATACACAGAGCAAGATGCGTGGAGCGGTGCGGCTACATTTTTTACTATGAAATAGCGTAGTTAATCAGATTTCCCCTGACATAAAAAGTGTTAATATTTAAAAACCCCGCCCAGACGCTCCCCGGATGCCCTCCGAACTAGGACAAATCCGGGGAAACCCGGACGGATGGCAGCCCTAGTACAGGGCTAAAAGATCGCACTAAGTAACTTTCTTTATTAATAATTTTCTAAGTAACTTTTCTTGACCGATATACTAAGCGCCGTAATAACTTACATTCTGATTAAATATATAATATGAATATCTGGTCTATTCAAGAGATATTGGTTGCGTATTGCGTTTATACATATATATATCCATGGACTCTGTTAAAACGGAAGCCAATACGTAAAGTATCAAAACCAGCCGGTCCTCACTATAACCGTCAGTAAGTAGGCGTACTATTGATCCCGGCCATGGAAGTGGCTGTCAATCGGCTGAATAACGACTCGCGGTGGCGACATTTTGCTATTTATTTATTTTACTTTATACCGACTCCCCCGCGAAACGCGACAATGGCCAGATGTTGATATTTTTTCCGGCATTACAATGTATTTTAAGTTTCGATAGACCCGTGGCCGTTACGTGTGTGATGGTTTCCGTAACTGTCACTTTAAGAGCTTTTGATTATTCTCTCGCAAAGGAATAGAATACTAAATTCTACTAGAACTGAAAACTCCTCAAAGCTTGATATTTTGGCACAAAGTAGAGTTTTATAATCATCATAACATAGTAGGTATAAAACAAAGCGGCTTCCCGCTATCTGTCTGTCTCTACGGATTTTAATGTGTTTTTTTATTGATAGAGTGATTCAAGAGGAAGGTTTATATGTAAACGTGTATGTAAAGTATAATAAAAATGTAACGGATCGCTGTCTGTACATAGAAGATATATGAGAAAAAATATTGTAGGAGACCTTTATCAACGCAATAGGACCCAAAACGATGATTTTTTGAATTTTTGTCCGTGTGTCGGTTTGTCTGTGTGTTTGTGCACGCCAATCTCAGAAACGGCTGAATCGATTTCGATGCAGTTTTCGGGAATATATTGAGACAGGTCCCACTTAACATATAGGCTACTTTTTATCCCGGATAATTTCGACATTTTGTTTTTTCTGTAGTCTACGCGGACGCAGTCGCGGGCGTCCAGTAGTTATAAAATAATAATGAATTAGCTCTACCTATGTAGACACTGGTTGGCGACCAAAATATAACTAAACTTACTCATATGCAGGACTGATAACATTAACATATTTAAAAATAAGCTTTACAAGCTCTTGGTTGATGGTGCCTACTACTCGACTGAGGAATTCTTGATTGCTAAATTGGCTAAAGATTTGTAATTGTAAAAAGTGTTGACATTTATTTTATTTTACTATTATTATTTTATTTATCTGATGGTTGGCTACTAACATTAACTTATGATAACAATATCTATATTAACCCACTAACATTTGCATGCCAATCAATGGCAAAATATGCAGGAACTAAATTTTCATTGATGTTATCTTTATTATGTACCCATATTTATGCAAATAAATTATCTGAATCTGAATCATAATATAAAGGTACTTAACCAACTGTTTTCTATGTAGCTAAACAACCTAGCAGTACGCAGTAGTACCTATCTAAGTAAGTAGTAGGTAGTTATTACCTATCCCTTTTAGTCCCGTTAGCACCAAGTGAAACCATGTTTAGTTGATAATATGGTCCAAGCGATCGGGGTTAGCAAACAGAAGTAACATAATTATAAATTAAAGTTTTCTTACATTCGAAAATATTTATAATTTACCTAAAATACAATAAAACCCAAAATATGGTAATTCGTTACCATCCCCTGTCTAAACTTTTTTCATCCCACTCGTGCGTGCCACTACCTTTTATATAAAAGTGATTTTATACCCTCCAAATATTCTTATTGTGAATCAGGCACGCGTTCTCGCACTTCCGTATTTTTATATTCTTTTCCTACATTATCCCGGTGTGTGCGTAGGGGATGCTGCAGAGGGAGGGGGAGGGAGGCCACCCCTAAAAAGTTATGTATTTTTTCCCCTTTTTCTCATAGACGTGATGAAACGGCGAGGGATATTGATCCGGCACGCTCTTTTATGTTATTATGAGTAGATTTTTTTAAGACGCTCTCTGTAGTTTGTTGTTGTATTGTAACATACATACATACCTATATATCATATAATCACGCCTTTATCCCTTACGGGGTAGGCAGAGGACCAAGGGCCGATAGAACCACAAGGTGCCACTTCTGACCAATTTTGAGGGTATAGTTGAGATGTATAAGTTCGGTTAGTAGTGACAAGTGGTCAGCCCATCGCCTACAAAACACCAAGACTCTCTTGTCCCTCTACTGACTTGTGCAGAATGCCCGGGAAGAGAAGCAGCTGTATTGTAACGAATAGAATTATATAACTGTCTAATAAGTGATAAGTTTAGGTCGGTCAAGATTTTGGTTTGGAAAGGACTCAACTTAGAGATGACAAGTATAGAAAGATTCTTCTTCTTTATTGTCATTGTTTTTATAGTTATTTAGACAGTATGGTCGATTCCGGCAGTCATAAAATTAGTCCTACCTGTCCCTTTCTCTCTCAGACATTTATGTTAAGAACGGAAAGAGATAGACCTGACTAACATTAAGGTTTACGTTTAAGTGTGACGGTCAGTATGTTGAACCAAAAATTGTACAAAGGCGAGCTTATCTCTAAAAGAGATTTATTCCACGACTAATGGACGCCCGCGACTCCGTCCGCGTGGACTACAGAAAAAAAAACAAAATATCGTAATTATCCGGGATAAAAACATTTTCCCTATATGTAGCCTATATGTTAAGTGGGACCTGTCACAATATATTCCTGAAAACTGCATCGAAATCGGTTCAGCCGTTTCTGAGATTAGCGTGCACAAACGCACAGACAAACAGACAAAAATTCCAAAAATCATTGTTTTGGGTACTATTGCGTTGATAAAGGTATTCTATAATATTTTTTCTTATATGTATATCTTCCATGTACAGACAGCGATCCGTTACATTTTTATTATATGTATAGATAGATTCCAAGATTTTCTGCTTAATAATAAATACCGGTAAGGGTCTAGTCTACCAAATAATCAATTAACAATTAGATATTTAAAAAGACAAGCTATTTGATTATTGGAAAAATCGGCCCTTAGGCAATAGATGGATATATCTAAAGTTAATGTACGCATGTATAGGTATATAGTGATGTACATAAGAAGCTATTTCATGAAATACAATTTTCCCTATTTATTAAAGTTGCACCATCATGTTTAAACGCAGTATTCGGCAAAAACTGTTGAGCTTGCTTCGATCAATCATCCGGTTTTTCTCATTCATCTGATATATTGCTACGAAAATAAAATATTTGCGTTGAAATATCTAGATTATAGAAACACATTAGACGTAGTGGCAATTCTGCCCAGGCTTTTTACGAACTTTAATTAACAAAAAAAAAAAACATACAGACGAATTTGATAACCTCTCTTTTTGAAGTCGGTTAATAAAGTACCTATACTTAGTTATCAGGTTAGGAACTAACAACAGTTGTTATTACAAAACCGTATCTTAAGTTAGACACTGTTTATAAATGACGTTTCATAGATAAATGTATGGAATACTCGTATCTGTTAAGTTAGCCTTAAGTCTTAATTCTTTTGTAATAACATGGCTAAGATTTAGGCTGTCATGATTGGTAGGCTGTCTGGTTCCCAAGATATTAGGGTCCAAAGTTGAGTAAATAGACTGCGTTTTTCTGCATAAATGCACATAGACGCGCGTAGGAAGACTTTTTCATGAGAAATATTTAATATCTGTATATGAAAAAAACTAGCATAAACACTGGACACTAAAAATTTCGCCCGATCAAGTAATAAAAAAAAAAATTACATCGTTTCCTAGCATTTTTTTTTGTCATAAACTTACTTTATTTTATGTATAGAGTACCTTCGTTAAGGGTGGCAACGAAAATACTTTACTAGACTTGCTCTCCAGTCTTTTCCTATTAAAACCAGCTACAGCAAAATTTTTCATAATTCATAATTCTTTATTGTAGGTACAGAGAAAAAATTTTTTGGTCTTTTTGAGATACAGCTCTACCTTTATGTAGGTATTTATGTATTTTGCCCGACTGAAGGTCTTGGTAAAGGTGGCACATTAGCCTAATGCAGTCCACTGCTGGACGTAGGCCTGCCCCAGGGCAGCTATGCTCGTTCTCCTGTTTTCGCCATCCAGTTACTACAAGCCGCCCTCTTCAAGTCATCAGTCCATCTGACTGGAGGGTATCCAACGCTACGCTTGCTAAAGGTATACTTAGGTAATAATATTCTTTTTTACTGTCCCGTACGCAGGTGTGTGCCACGCGTCCGTCCATCCCTTTATGCTGGGACAGCGTGTGGAGAGGGCTAAGGGTATAGCACATGCTGCTACAGGATGCTTTTAGCTACTGTGCATAAATTTTTATTCGAATGTGATGATTATGGAAAGTGTAGAGTCTGTGTTTAATAGACAACAGGTAGACTGTGCAAAATGAGAATTATGTCTGTGCTAGGTTTGGGAGCGGTCTGTTCTAACAAAATTGGTAATTAAGAGATACGAGTTGTAGGACAACTAAGCGTCTGCAAATTAATAATTTACTTTATAAATGAAACCTTAGCATTTTGCAGATATTTTCATCATAAATGCAGGCGGTGCTATTCAAGTCGGTAGTAAGTCATCGATTCAGCCATGAGAAGTCTGCTCAACATGGCTTTCCCTAATGTCCCTAGGTGACAAATAAAGGTGAATTTTTCTAATAAAGAAAATAAAAATAAAATAAATAAAATTTATTATACGTAAATTAACTTAGTTTTAAAAAAGGTAACTTTTTTTACAAATAAAATTTGGCAATGATAATTGAAAACTGCTCAAATTGAAGGATAATTTTTATTTCAACATATTTCATTTATCTCTATCTCATCGACCTCTATTTATGTAAAAACATCTACTCGTAGTAACAAGTATACCTAATATTATCAATTTAAAAGCAACATCCTGTAGAAGCACCCCAAAGTTGCGATCATATTTTTTCTGTGACGTTATTGGTCGGCGTTTTACCGGCTTCGTGCAGCATTCAGAGCAACCCCAAGCACTCTTTGGGGTCACTTTTTGGAGATTATTTCGCTTTGTGGCCCGGAGTCGAAAATGGCGGACAAAGACCTCAAGCCCTGTTGACTGACCGTGATTTTTTATACGATTTCAATAGATTTTGTGCCGGATTAACGTACGGCTGCCGTGGATCTGTTACATTGAGTGCCAGAAAATCGGCTAGACAGATAGTATCTACTAGTTATCAAGATGTTCTGCTTAGATCGCATGTGAAATTGAATTTCACTGATTGACCGTTCAATTGAAATAAGGAGAGGCGCATGCATAAAATTGCAGCTGTCAGTTTTAACTGACTCCTCCGTTTTTTTTTCGTATTGATCAAAAGGGAATTAGAAACCTTGGTGCAGCACAAAGAAAAGGTTAGGCATTTTTATTAATTTGTATTTTTTTATACCTACATAGTTCTGCCTATAGCCTATGCCATTGTTAATAATGGTAACTCATCTCCATACATAGGGCATCATCATGCTATCTAATATGAAGTAAGTAGGTAGCTACCCATTGCGTGGTCTTGATACTTAATACTGGTGGTCTAAACGTCCGCATAAGTTAGATTTTTAAGGGCCGATTTTTCCAATGGTCAGATATCCTATCTAAAGGATAAATTTCATGCTGTCTCTATCTCTAGAAAGACAGCGTCAAATTTATTACAAAATTATTAATAAATAATAATTTATTACAGTAAATCCCGCTTAAGACGATTTCTCAGGGACCCTATCAAAAACGCGTCTTAAGCGATCTTGTCCCGAAACCTTGCTTTAGGACCTTTATAATTCCCTGATCCATCGGTTGTAATTTGCTTGTAGCATTTGGAGGTAAGTAAACAAGCTTGATATTCTTGAGTTCAACACCTTTAGGGTGAGCGGGGCAGTTGTCAATGATTAGAATTATGCTTCTACATTTAATCTGGAAGTGATCATCTAAAGCTTTTAACCAGTCAATGAACCGAATGCCGGTCATCCAAGCTCGAAATTGTGCATCATGTGTTACGGGGAGCGATCTTACATTTTTAAAACAACGCGGATTTTTTGCTTTGAAAACATAGGATCTGGCATCAATTTAAAAAATAAACCAAAGTCATCTGCGTTAAAAATGTCTCGCGGTTCGTAATTTTGCAACAATTCGGGAAGTGTTGCCATCCATGTATCAACATCTTGTTGTGCCACTGTCTCCGATTCCCCACTGATTAGACGATACACAATGCCTTGAGATTTTTAAAACGATCTATCCAGCCATTTGAAGCGTTAAAATCAGTGATTTGTAAGCCTTCAGCAATCTTACCCGCTTTCTCGCATATTATGGGGCCACTTATGGGCAGTTTTAAAGCTCTTGCTTGATGAAGCCATTCCACTAAAACTTTTTCCAATTTATCAAACTTTCCTACTTTTTGCTTTTTTCTCTGCACACCTCCCAATCTGTATTTTTCTTTAATTTCTTCTCTATTCTTTAAAATGGTACGTAACGTAGAAACTGGTAAGTGAAGCTCAGCAGCTAACTGAGTTTGATTTGTTGTTTGTGATTTTTTATCGAAAACTTTCAATATCTCAATTTTTTCTTGAAGTGACAATGCCTTTCGCTTAATTGTAGTCATATTGTAACAAACAAATGATGCACTATTACAAAAGTATCAGAGCGCTCTCGGCTCGGCCTCGGGCGTATTAAACGGGATGACAAATCGTATTTAGCGTTAAGAAATGTATGAAAATATGTCTCAAATTGCAGGGACTGGCGTAAAGTAGCGTATTATGCGAGAAATCGTACCTATTAAGCGTGATCGTATTAAACGGGTTCTACTGTATTTACTAGTGGACGATCGCAACTCCGTCTGCGTGGACTACAGAAACAAAATGTCGAAATTATCCGGGATAAAATCATTTTCCCGGGATAAAAAGTAGCCTATATGTTAAGTGGGACCTGTCTCAATATATTCCCGAAAACTGCATCGAAATCGATTCAGCCGTTTCTGAGATTAGCGTGCACAAACGCACAGACAAACAGACAAAAATTCAAAAAATCATCGTTTTGGGTCCTGTTGCGTTGATAAAGATCTCCTATAATATTTTTTCTCATATATCTTCCATGTACAGACAGCGATTCGTTACATTTTTATTATATGTATAGATTTATCTAAAATACATACAGCATAGCACATGCAACAGAATCAGCCTAATTATAACTAAAGGCAATTAACATGTTCTACAGCTCAACTAATTATTCAGATAGGCCGGTAGATAAAATTTTTAATCTAACTTGAGAAGCCTTAAGAAAAATTAAGAAACGAACTCCTCTGCCCTGAGTAAAAAGAGAGTTCTTTAGTACTTTTCCAAAGAACATTACACAATTGAAATACTTGCGACCCTATTTGCCTTAGTTCAATGTAAACACAAAACACTTGTCTTATGTCACGACCCCAATGACACATGTTTTTTTTGTAACAAAAAAGTCCTTAAAAACCATACAAACAGGCATAATATAAATTACAAAAAACCCAGATCACTTCCCCTAATAAAGAGGGTCGTTGAAAACGTTATAACTAAATAATTGAGATTTTTTAGACGTGCGTGTGCCGTGTTTTAGCCTCATTGAAATATACTTAACATGTGACTTAACTTTTTAGTTAAGTTTTAAACTGGTAACCTTTATAACATAAGCTATATGAGCTATATTGCGACAGTTAACACGGGGATGTTATGGTAACATGTCGACTGAGCACACTTCCGGGATCCGAATGCATAGGGGAGTGTTCTTTGTGGTTTCTTTGAAAATTTAAGCTAAATAGTTTTTTTTATCACGCATGATGACTAAGAGCAGGGGTCTTACCAGCTATTGGAACTAGTAATGGTACATATTATTATATGCTGGTAATTTTTTGACAATATATTGTTTTTTTTTTTATATTAAATAGGCTTACTCTTGACCACAACGCGCTTGATGATAAGCACCGCTGAAGTCTAAGATGGAGCGCGCTTGCCTAAAAGAAACCGGTTCACTCTCGACTTGAAGACCGCAACATGGGAACAGGGATTTAGGCAGGGAGTTACACAGCTTGGCCGTACGCACTATTGGCACTGACGGTTGGCGCTATCGTGGAGTCTTTTCAACCTTGTGCACAGAATACTTATGCCATACCTTATGTCATAGGACGTAGGTAAAGGATAAATTTCCGCACAATGAGATTTTGGTAAAGCGAGATGCATAGAACTGTTTGATGATTTATTATCTGATGCGTTATGTTAACGAGGCACAAAGTACATTTTCGGGAAGTTCTTTATCTAACCTCATATTTTGTTAGACTTACTATTATAATGATTTTGTATAAATCATTCTCCTAAATATGGACCACCTTAGGCTATTTCGACCACGTTAGATTTTGATGGTTTTCACCGATGACGGCAACATTAAAGCTGCCTGGCAACCGTTACTTAAAATTGAAACTAACACAATCCTAACTAAATATTATGCTAAAATTAATGCCATTGTCCACTAATCAACTTAAAAGGATTTTTGTCTTGCAAAAACTATTCTTTGTCGCTCAACCCTTTTTTATTGCCGAAGGCCGAAATGCCGTTATACCTATGGCGAACTTGTTACAAATACCTCTGTCATTTTTCTAAGCTTTTTACGATACGGCACTTTTGCTCGGTGCCGTTCCATTGTCGACTGGGACAAACACAATTTGCATATTCAATGCACCTATTTGCTTATTTGCATCTTCTAAAAAGATCCTTTTTCAAATAAAAACATTTCTGTGGAATTTTTCTTAATATATTCACGTTTTTACGGTCAGTTTGATAGTTTGGACGGGTTAATAGCCTCAAAATTATCATAACGTTTTAGTTTACTAATAAAATTAACTTTAAGTACGATTTATCAAAAATTTACTATTCTACACTTATTATAACAAATACGAAACAACAAAACACACGATAGGAAATTATTAGTCTGTAGATAGTCATACCAATTAATAAGTGAGATGCTTTTGGGCTCAAAAGTTCAATATTTTTAGATGTTGCTTTGTCAAGTAATAGGTAAACACTTTCACTGGGTACATTGCGTACCTACTTAACTTTAATTTCACCTTCATAGAGGTAAATTATCTATCTACCTATAGCTAACTGTAAAATAATTTATATTCAAGAGTAAAGGTCGTGGGTAGATATAGATATAGTAGATAAATACATTGTACCTAGGTAAATATCATTCCATTCTGTTCCGAAAATCCATTCTGTGCTTCACCATAATACTAAAAAAAGTTCTCGGATATAATAATCACTTAGGTATAATATACCTAAGTGATTGATTATTATATCCCCTGTGGACAATATTTAACCCATGTGGGCAAGGGCGGATCCAGCTTTGGCGTCAGGAGGGGGTCACATAGTCGTGGTCAAGTCAAGAACGTATAATTTGATTTTGATAACAATAAATACAAGTAAAAAGTAGGTATTTTATTAATGTACTTTAAAAAAATATTCTTTACTTGAAAAACTTAACACATAACTTGTACATAAACACGTACATATTGCCATCTTCTCTTGAAGACATCCAGAGAAGCACTATCACGCACGGAATTAGGCAGCCGAATTTATATTCCATAACCGTGGTGAATGATTTGAATGATCTAGAGGTATGTCGAGGGGTATGACGCAAAACTCCACAAAGGTGGATCGACAAGGGTTTCTAACAGAGTCTAGCTATACCGGCCCCCTGATTACGTAAAAGCAATAGCAAAGCGATAGCAAAAATTATACAATATTCGCCTTGAAATGTCAAAGTTCCTTTATAATTCATTTTACGTAATACGAATTTGACAAGCAATGAGCGATTTTTGTACAATTTTCGTTATCGCTTTGCGTTTGTTAGTTAGGTAGGTAATAAGGGGGCAGGGCTGCCAGCAAATAAATCGCGGGAATACAGTTTGGTATCTGAAATTATACGAAATTTGGTCGCATTATACATTAAATTTATTTATGTACAATTAGCTGTTGCCCGCGACTCCGACCACGTGGACTGCAGAAAAAATAGCCTATGTGTTAATCCAGGGTGTCAGCTAACTCCATACAAAATTTTATTAAAATCGCTCCATCCGTTTGTAGACATAAAAAAGTAAGAAACATACACATGTAATAAGTAGTCGGCGGCACTGAATGTGTTAAAAAATATATAAAGAAAATATTATAGCGCGAGCGGAGCGAGCGCGATATTTTTAGGGGTTTTTTCGCACACTGTTGCCATTTATTTCTCGATAATCCATGCTCTATCGAGAATTTGTGACGATCGCTAATGCATCATGGTAATGCTGATGCAGGTGAAGCGAACGATAATTATTAGCCTTTTTCTACTGTTGAAGCTTCGATTATTTCTTTATAAAAAATAGCATTTTTACTATTATATTTTATTATTCTCACACATGAATTTTGTGTTAGGTCTGAAGCCCCGTATCATTCTTAGGTAGGTATGGCTGATGCGGCACAGCTACGTCCCTAATACATAGAGCAGGATGCGCGGAGCAGGGCGGCATCATTTGGTCCACCAAATTTTTTGCCATTTTATAAATGGCGTAATTGCAAAACATATCATTATATCAAGTTAATCAGATTTCCCCTGACATAAAAAGTGTCCGGGTTTTATAGATGGCAGCCTTCTGCGGGCGTCACATCTACTCGTAAGTTTATCCTACTAGAGTGAGCGAACAACTTCGAGAAAAGCAAGAAACGAACTCACGTTCCATTTCATGGCGTATGCGTTTGTATCGTATTATACGAAATGATCAAGGATACAATATATTGTCTGACTATACATATTTTGTATCCAATTATACGATCTGGCAGCCCCGAACTAGACGTTACGTAGTCGACAAGTGCGCGCAAGTGTGGCGCTGTAAAATTAAAATTTTTTTGTTTGCCATCATACAAAATTCATCATTTACAGCCCTGAGAAGTCCACTGTTGGACATAGGCTTTCCCCAACAACCTCCACTCCGACCGGTCGGAAGCAGCCTGCATCCAACCGACGCCCGCGACCTTGGCCAGGTCGTCCGTCCACCTCGCGGTTGGCCTTCCCAAGCTGCGCTTGCCGATACGTGGTATCCACTCTAACTTTCCAACTCCATCGGCCATCAGTTGCTCATTGCCACTTCAGCTTGCTGGACCGTTGAGCTATGTCGGTGATCTTTGTACAAAGTTATTACACTATATTAAATTAATTAAATATTGAAGGTACCTACGTAGTTAAATAAAATCTGTACGCTGAAAAAATATATAAATAAAATTATCATGTTCAATTAGTGGTCCACCTAAGTCCTGGAACCAGCTCAGGGGGGGGGTCATGACCCCCATGACCCCCCCCCTGGATCCGCCGTTGCATGTGGGACAAACACACAACTCTGGCAAAAGACTATAGGATAAAACTCTGTTATCATTTTAGTGAGTGTAGTGGAAGATAGTACTACAATTTATTCCCAAATTGTCATACTGACGATATTCGCCGAAGACCTGCTTTCATATTTATCTGAAAACTTGCAGTCAGTAAAAATCTACTCATGTCAATATTATAAACGTGGGTATAAGAATGTTTGGAAGATGCTCCACGTACGTAAATCTGTGTCTTTGTGTTTGTATATTTGTGTCTGTGCGTAACAGTGAAGGTACCTACATTACAAGTACATTACTTTAGGTAGCAGATTTCTGCGTCCTGAATTCATGATGCAGTGTAGCAACCTGAAGACGTTGTATGTAGTGTTCCCTGGTTCTTATGTTGGCAGGTGGTGTCAATAATTGATGTTACCATTGGAAAAACGTCGATTATGATAATAATTCTGCAACAATAGAAACATGCATAGCATAAAAGGATTAAAATCGGAGAGATTTTTGATATTTGAATTCAAATGACAAAGGAATCGAAATGGTTATGCATATGACAATAGGTTTTTTCGCGCGTTAAAGATGGATGGCTTTTAAAGTTTTTTTTTATTCAATCACGGTTTTTGAACGAATGCATATGCTGTGAAGGGACAGTGCGAGCAGGTACTGGGTTTTTGCATTTCCTCTCTTTGCTTTTTACAATAAAAACTTTCTTTTAAATAAATAATCCCACATCGCTTGACAGGGATTCATGTTAAAATAATAATTGCAGAATTTGGATGCGTTCCGAGATATTTTTTTAAGGGTTACGAGATCCTATATGCCTCATAATATAGAAATGTACATTTGTTGGAAATAGATGATTTTGTGCCGCAATAATGTTGTGTAGGTATAAATAAGAGGGTATAATGGAAACAGTAGGGTGTTGCCATAAATTTTGTTGAGGTTCATTTGAATTTCGTATCAGTGTATTTATTATCTCGGCCGAACCCACGCGAGGGGAAAAAGAAGTATGTGAGCCATAAAACAGAGAGTAATGTAAATAGCCAAAAAAGAAATATTTTGTATGTAAGTTGGTACCTAAACTTGAGGAGTTGCATCTATGATAGTTAACTCTGAGATCGGACATACTGATACCATAGAATTTTGCCAGCGACGAGCTTTCTTGTACCTACACTTGTTCTCAAGAACTTTGGTCATTACTTTATAAGTATAGGACCAGAAGTAAGCCTAATCAATGATATCAACTAGAAGCAATGCCATTACACTACATCTTGTTTTGTGTCAAACACTGACATGAAAGTCGTCGGTTAGGTACCTAATATTTTATTTGAGATTTTAAAATAAATTTTGTCTCCGTCTAAGCTTTTTTCAACAATTATGACTTTAAAATTCAACAAAAGGCTTCCGATATTATCAGGCAGATAATCCTCTGGTTAAACAGTTGGAAGATTCGATTTGAGTAAATCCTTGTTGAATTCTTGGTCAGGGTGTTGATTGCGCAGCAGATAATTCGGTGGGCTACCACTGGTTTGTGTATTTTGTATGATAACTCATTTTTATTGATTCGGGGGAGAAAAGTTGAAAGCTATTCGTGCTTTTGACATTATAGTTAGTTTTCAAAGCTTACTTCTATGATAAAATACAGTAAAGTAGTATTTGAATATATTTTCAGGACATAGGTAGCTACTTACCTACTAGATATATTATCTCTGCTAAGAAATTTTTAAGTTATCATGACGCAACTATGTAAAATCAATATACCTACTCCGACCACTGGTTATAAGAGCTCAATATGAAATGTTAATTTAATTTATGATCGAGAAACAGAAGTACCCTCGTGGTGGTACCAAAGAACTTTTTGTTTATTTTACCAAAAAAACCATAAAAAATCGGTAACACGTGTCTAAAATTATAATAATAGAGTGGCATGTGACAGGCTGAGATTAGGCAAGTGCGCCCGCGCCGCTTCCTAGAAGGCAAAATCGATTTATTCTAATAAATCCTTCGTTTCTGCATGTTTTGTGGATTAAAACGAAGCTTTCGTTTTTGTGCAGTCTTTTTTATGGAGTTGGAACGTTTTGTACTTTAGACGTGCGTGTGCAGCCTAACCTAATATGGCGTTAGAATAATTGGTAGAGATTTACGTAAAAGTTCAGATTATTCCTACATACATACATACATATACATACGGCTGTGTTCCCGGAATGGGGGTAGCTAGAACTGCAGGATCGTAAAGGAGATCCCGCAGCCATCTTCATCATATCGGGGACATATGTTCATGAGTTGCTAGGTTATCACCTGAAAGAATGCGTGAGGTCCTTAGCCGGCTGTTACTCGAAGGAGATACAGCTGATTTATTCTAGTGAAGCCTCGAATTAGCACAGGAACGGTAGTGACAACATACATAAGACACAACTAGGTATGCTTTAGATGAGATTTTCTGAATACCGTAAAAATAACAGATAGTTACTTTAATATTTACTAAGTACTATAACAGTATAAGTAAGAGTAGTAATAAAAATTCGCCAGTTTAATTCTTTAAAAACATCTGGATTCAAAGCGTAAACGACACGGCTCTTCAATCATGGTATCACCTAACATAGTCCAATTGTGGGCAAAAAACGCTATGAGTGGTCATCAAACAACAGCTGGTCTTCAAAGAAAACGTGAAAAAACTGCATTTCGGGCCCTGGAGCGTGCCGCCCACGGCTCTACCTTGGATTTTAATATCTATTTCAACAGAAATGGATAAAATGTATGTGGTCAGCATAGCTACAATGAACCAAACGGTTTTGTAAAAAAATTGAATTTCTGAGTACCTTCTTCAAGTATTGAAGTACATATCATAATAATATCTAGTACGTTTTGTAATATTTTACTTGCGATATACCTTGTAGAGTTTACAAGGTACAGGATTTCTAAAGTAATTAAATATAGTGGATATCAAAATTTGACTATGCACTACAATATTTCTTCAGGATGAAAGTAGGTAAACTTCAAGCGGTAGGTATCCTAGATACCTATTGATTTACAGGTAAAATTACCTGTTTATAAACTACTTAAAAAAATTTTTTTGTAACTAAAATCTAAGTTTTCTGCACAAAAATGTTATAAATACCTTCTCACCTCCAGAAAAGGTAAAAAATGCATATTTTTTAAACTTAAAATTTATCGTTTTAGCGCCTTTTTAGGATGATTGGGGGTGTGTGTATGAAAAATTACAAATTACTGGCCAAATTGTAGTGCTATTGGATACGGTATCTAATGGTTTAGGCTGTCTCTCATGATTAATGATTAAGGGATAAAGTTAGTAAGTACCTATGGTTGAGATTTTTTGTTGTGGTTGTGAAAACTTTTTAAATATATTTTTTTCGTCATCATTTTCTCTTTAATTTTCCACAATCTAGATCTCCATTAACAGCATCTATTTTTTCCCGATTATACCTACTCATCTATGTTTTCGGAAAACGTTTTCCCGATTACACTATTTGTCCTATTTCTACAAAAGTATACGAGATATTAAAAATAGTAGGTAAATAAATTATTATGTAAAAGACATAAAGTCCTTTAAATAAGTAACAATATTGAAATATGCATGCATGCGCATACAGGTATTTTTTATTTAGTATGAAGCCACCTGCACGGCCCGGGCACGGACTGCGCAAAAAAGTGCAGCTTTATTTCATACCAGTTGCAGAGACACTGCACTGTGACTAGGTTTGTGGAACACGAATCTGTGGAGTCGAGTTATTTTAAAGAAATTAGAGAAAAAATAAAAACTGAAATAAATGTTTCGGACCCAGATTCTTATCCCCTATGATTTTTTATGCTTTATTTGCATTTTTCTGGTAGCCTCGGTTGACCCTGACTTGCAATGACGGGAATGAAAAGTACCCAAATCCCATAGATTCTGTCTAACGTGAACTAGGAAAGTCTAAGAACTTCAACGAAGAGGATCCTTCTGTTTGTTTCTGTGTTTTTATCTAAAGGTTTTCAAGCAAACGAAAGGTTGGGTATCTTTTTAAGAAAATGTAGGTACTCCATATTTGTGACTTAATTTTTGCTATGTTGCAAGCCGGACTGGTCGACAAAATGTTTTACTATTTATGGAAAAACAAAGATACAACAAAAAAATGAAACTACATTTGTCCGCTCCACAAGATTTTGTGCCAACTACCTCTAGAGTTAAACCGAATTCTTTACATTTAGTTTTTACCATACTTTATTTGAATGAAATCCGCACATCCGTCGGATTTGGGTCAGGCGACATTGTATGCGTTTCAAATGCATAACGTTATATTGATACGTTTTATACGATACCAGGAAAAGTGCATCAAGTGTTCATCGAGATGGTATTGCTATTTCAATAGAAATATCTTCTTTTTAAGCGACTTTCTAATATTTTTTTACCATCATAGAAAGAAGGTTTTCAATTTGGATTATTTTATACGATGGCCAAATGGGTAGCATCTATTACATGTCAACAAAACAACTAGTAAAAGTTAAACTAATAAAAGTAAAAGTTCATAAAGTCATACTTATATTTATCTACGGAAAGCATACCTACATTGTCTGTACGTTATGTAGTGGAAACGATTCAACGATCAGTGGAAAACACTGATCGTTGAATTTACTTATACATAAGATTAACCGTTTTTAAGACGGTGGCGCAAGGACCTGGAAAGGTACCAACCTTCCGGAATAGTAGGGGAAGAAGAATGTACCTAAGGATCACGAGGTGTGGTTTCAGAGCGGGGAGGCCTTTTCCCAACAGTAGGATAAGTATAAGTACTATATAAATTAATAATCATGAATTAACAAATAGACCTAAACTTATAATTTAACGAAAGGGGAAATGTGTAATGCACCATATTATACTTCAATTTCAAGTATTCTCGAGAGATTTTTTGCATATTTCAAATTAAATGTTCTATTGTTTTATGATATTTAGTATTGAAATTGGCCGTTAAATAATTACACTGTTGGTTGTGGTGTGATGTCACGCGAAAGGTGTCTTTCAAAATTTGATCATTTTTGAAGCATGTTTTCCCAAGGTTAATTAATGCAAAATCTATGCATCTTAAATAACTACATACTTTGAGTGACATTCAAAAAACCCGATATTTACGTTCGCAAAAAATATCATTTACATTTTGACATACTGAATATTTAGTCATTTTTTTTTCATATTTACATTGAAACTGCTGTGCAAATTGGCGCACTGGGACGTAAAAACTAAAAACTTACTTATAAAGTTAATATGGTCGATTCTGACCGTCACATTTAAACGTAATCTTAAAATTAGACAAGTTTGTCTCTCGCTATTCTTAACATAAATGACTGAGATAGAAAGGGACAGGTAGGACTAATATTAAGTTTAGGTTTAGGTAAGTGTGACGGTCAGAATATACTTTAACTATCGGTACCTAACTATGTTTGTATCCTATTCAAAAGTAATGTGAATATAACTATACAAGATGTTTTTTCGTTGCCACCCTTAACGAAGTGCACGTACTCTATACATTTATACTCGTAGTGTCCAGTGTTTATGCTAGTTTTTTCATAGACAGATATTAAATATTTCTCATGAAAAAATCTTCCTACGCGCGTCTATGCATTTATGCAGAAAAACGCAGTCTATTTACTCAACTTTGGACCCTAATATCTTGGGAACCAGACACTTCCCAGGTATACTTCCATGGAAAAAAATGATCGTGATGATGAGGAGATTCCGTAGTTTTCGGGAACGTTGACGACAAAAAAACATCCTGTATATCCAACCAAGTGATATTATTTTAATACTAGTGGACGCCCGCGACTCCGTCCGCGTGGACTGGAGAATAAGCAAAATGTCGAAATTATCCGGGATAAAAACATTTTCCCGGGATGAAATGTAGCCTATATGTTATGTAAGTTGGACCTGTCACAATATATTCCTGAAAACTGCATCGAAATCGGTCCAGCCGTTTCTGAGATTAGCGTGCACGAACATCGACCCGTTACAGTTTTATTATATGTATAGATTTTGTATTGAGAAGTTTGAGTTGTTCCGTGTTGATGCGGGGCTTCACTAGAATACATCGGCGGCATCTCTTTCCGTACGTAAGAGTCGACCTAGGAACTCGGGCATACTCTCAAGCGATAAGCTTGCAACTTATTTCTTCATTTAGTACTGTGACAGTAGGATCTTATCATAGATATAATAAAAATAATTTAATTATGATACATATGTACCTATGCTTAAATTAATTAGATTAATATATCTGTTATTTATTACCTATACTGCCGACGTGCTGCGCGAAGAATGCGCCAAGTTGCAGGTTAGTTTGACTGATTAAAAAGCGTGATTAGGTGAGTTAATTGTCCAAACAGAGCATAGCATAAGTGTGTTTAATTAAAATGCATTTTGGACAGATACAAGGTTTAAGTAGGCATTAATAGCAAATGGGAATGAACATGCCACTTCTATGACAGGTTCTACGTTCTTGAAGCTGGAAATTTGGTTGCATGAATATTCATACAAAATAGTTTGTATCCGCAACGAAGGCAAATTGTATTGTGTTAAAAAATGGCTACTTCATACATGACAATTAGGGAAAAGACAAAAGAATACTTACGTCGTTATTAAGGTGGAGCTATATTAGATGAGCCGACAGCGTGCCGTAACAGTGCCGAGACCGTACCGAGAAATAGGGTAGAAAATAATATTTCTTTTAGTAAAACTCGTGAGGTTAATTTGACTTCGCCCCTAGATAGGCTTTTTAGACCCCCAATTATGGTGTCGGTACTAATTTCACCATACAAATAATATAATAAATATATAAAGGGATATCCAGAACCTGTAAATGCAATGAGATCCTCCTACAGCCATACCGCGTTAGCATAGCGGGGTCAGATATTAAAGAGTTGTGACAAGTTGCTAGCTCGTTGCCTGAGAGAAAGTTCCTTAGTTACTTAGTAGTTCCGTATGCACGGAAAGAGATGCAGCTGATGGATTCGAGTAAAACCCCTCATTAGCGCAGGGAATAATTTAAATTATTTGCCATGTGTTACTAAAATAACATTTTAACGGTATCATTATACTGACGAATTGACCACTAAAACGCAGAATACATAATACCAAACTACGGTCCGTTAATCACGGCCCGTATCCGGCAGGTCAAATATAAAGCTACCTTAAGTCGTAGTTTCCTTCTACTTATCCACTGCTACCGTTTTGTATGTGCGGCGTGTTTGTCCGAACGGTAAAAAGAGGTAGGTAAAGTCCAGTGTTTTCGCAATCAGTCCGGTCTTAGCATACCTTTGTAATATCTTTATGGAGGCCGTTTAACTACTGTGCTATTGTTGTTAAAAACACCACGTTCAGACGTAATTTAAAAAATTTAGGCATAGTAAGGATTATGTTATCTACACTGACACCACTTCCCCAGAAAAGTAAAGCTTTATAGCCGTACATGTCCTGTCCTTCGAGGACGTTATATAACGGCACCGCTATCTTCGGAAACCAAGTATTTCTGATGTTATAAATGCTCCTCTTCCCGGGCTTACTGTACAAGTCAGTAGAGGGAAAAGAGAATGTCTTGGTGTTTTGTAGGCGATGGGCTGACCACCTGTCACTACTAACCAAACTTGTACATCTCAACTATACCCTTAAAATTGGTCAGAAGTGGCACCATGTGGTTCTATCGGCCCTTGGTGCTCTGCCTACTCCGTAAGGGATAAAGGCGTGATTATATGTATCATCATCATCAGCCTATTACAGTCCACTGCTGGACGTAGGCCTCCCCCGGGGCACGCCACAAGACTGCCATGAGGGGTATTTGCCCATAGTCACCACGCTGGGTAGGCGGGTTGGTGACCGCAGTTTGTATTTTGGACTATGTTGTCAACACGGGAGGCGCTGCTGCCCACCTCCCGGAAACCCTTAATCGCCTCGTACGATACCCACGGGCAGACATGGGGTGGTACGAATTTTACTCTGCCGGCACCACGCGGCCAATGTATATATATGTATGTATAAATGCGAAAGTAACTGTAGGTATGTCGGTCGATTACTTTTTATGTTAAAACTGCTAATTGGACGGATGGATAACATTTGGTATCCAAAAAAAGCAATATTTGTTGTCGAGCTTATAAAGTAGATCTAAAGTTTGACATACAGCCCCTTGGAGCAAAACTGAGCTAAACGCCATTTTACGTTATTCTATCTATAAAGCGAAGTGACTTTTGAAAATGAAAAATAAGTAATTAATTTGGTCCATATTATTACATTATATAGTATAAGCTACATATTTAGATTAATTCCAGAAAATTAATTAGGGTATTATTAATTAAAATACAACGTTCTACGATGTTTTACATAATTTATTGATTCAGCACACAAAAAATATCATTCAGAACCTACAATGTAGAATGTATCAATCAATTATTAACCTACATTTTACATATTTTGCGAACTAATAATGATCAATTACAGAATGTACACAAGAAAACAGTTTAACACTCTACCTATGTTTTTTACTGAATTTAAATAAATATATTTTTGTTTGTCTAATAAATAGGTACACTTTCTCGACCTTATAAATACCCATATTTTGGATTACATACATGTTGATTAAATAATTTTAATAGGTAACATTACCGTTGAAGAATAATGCTCAAATATCTACAAAAAGAAGAAATAAAAATACACTTTATTTTCATAAAGGAAATCCATTTTGTACTTATCAAGATATACACGAACAGTCTTGTTTAGACATTGGTCACTCCTTTCTACTGTAATATCTAAGTATAACACAAATACTCTATTTCTACATCAGCTAACAATAGCATACTTAAGTATTTATTATAAACAGATTATATATCATTAATATATATTTACAATTAATGTCTGCGACCATCACTTTTCGAAGTGTAGTCCGAAAAATTATTGATCTGTCCCACTGACATATCAATAGATATTTGATTGACATGACCTCAGTTTAGTACCTATCTAAAAATATTGATGGAAGGATGGTTGATGCAGCATTGTAGAATTGAATATCTATATTATTTTGGTGTTGAAAAAGGGGTAGACCTCAGCGATGTTTCTGTGACCCAAATCGGAGGAATTCTGAAGAAAGGTCAGGTACAGTTAAGATAACTCAAAAACTACGAGCGTGCATGAAGAATCTCATGAAAGTCGATGAACAAAATAGTTTGTCAGGGCGTTAAAAAGGAGATTCGTGATTCAGCCTAACCCTCAGGAAAAAAAGTCGCACAAAGTTGTGCGATAGGTACAGATTATGCACTAGAAGATGTAATACATTTCGGAAGGTTTACAAGTCAATTTATCACTCGCTAAGATAACCGGTTTAAAGTAGGTGTTATGTTTTGTCATTTAGCCAATAAAGGCTGCAGTCTCGCGTGTTATTTTTGGAAGCGATAAAATGACAGCTGACTCTTTTGTACGCGCAAATTAGTCATTAGTAAGACAAAGATAACTATAATAGATATTTGACTGTTTAATTGTGCATTCCATCATCCTAATCAAACTGAGAACATGGCGCTGTTACAAAACTCATCGGCCTAATAAATATAATAACTAGAGAGTATTGTATCGTAATTTAATACAATTGTAACATTATGTGTAACATTGGTTCCTATCATCACCCCACTAACTTTATAACTAGCTATGTAATCTAGAATACAATTTGGTTGACTTAGATAAGTGTAATAAATAAAAGGTACAATAAACGCTGACTAGGATTACAAAAAAAATCTCCGCGATAACTAAGCATGTTGAGCTCGTCCAAGGTGTATGAAGAATGCGACGCGATCCGCACTACGTTCCCCGCACTTGTTGCACATGAAGGGGTCGTGGTAGCCATGGAAACCCATGTGGATGGTGTGCATCGTCAGGTCTCCAAAGGTAATGTCACAATACTGACACGTATACGTGTTCGCAGCTGTTGTGGCCTGCATATCAGCGGACGCGTCGGATTCGCTGTCCGAAACCTCTGCTTCACCCATCTTGTCGTCTTCGTGCTGTAGCCGTAATGCAGCCGGTTGCAGTTTAAACGCTCGTCCTTTTCTTCTGTTCTTCATTGCTGTAGTTGGCGTGATTGGAACGGGCCGGTCGCAAGGTGGTGGTGTACCGGCTTCGCTTGTTTTCGCGTTTGTGAGGTCGAGAGCATCGTTGCTTTGATCAGTAGTTTTTGTGGCCGATGGTGTATGCGGTAAGCTGGCTGGCGATTTTGCTTGCGGTGATCTTGTATCGGACTCTAATTGTTCCGTTAAAGGCAATCTATGCTGCATAATAGATGTTGGAGGGGTCATTGGTTTCTCAACCGGGAAGTCGGGAATATTTGGAGACTTTCGTGCCTCATAGTTGTTATTAGGCGGAAATAAGAAAGAGTGAGGTAGAAGTGGAGGCAAGTACGGTAGGTTTACTGGGAAGTGACTTCCAAATAGTGAGTGTGGCGGTGGAGGATGTTGCGGTTGGTTGTTGTTATTCATATTAGCCTGTTGTTCGAACATCTTAGATAAAGGTTTCTGTTTGGGCCCACGCCGCGTGCCGTATACGTCTATAATCGGTAATGGGTTAGGAGTGCCGTCTACATTGAGAACCATGGCTGGATTGTGCTGGTACTTGCGTAGATGCAGTTTTAGCGAGTGGCAATACTTCGTCGCGTAGTTGCAATCCGCACATCGGTACTGGTAAATGTTGGAGTGCGATTTCAGATGGGAATTCAACATAGATTTGTTGACGCAAGAGTACGAGCATTGAGTACACTGAAATGGTTTTGAGCCCAAGTGATTTCTCATGTGGTATTCTAGGTGATGCTTGTACTCAGTGACAAATGGACATTTTCGACACGTAAGCATTTTCTCCGGTTTTATATGTTCTTTGCTGTGCTCCCAGAAACTAAGTTTAGTTACAGCGACGAACTCACACTGTTTGCATTTAAAGGTTTTAACTTTTCCGTGTGAGTTAACGGCGGGGACTCTTAGTCCAGGCTCATCGTCTAGATCGTCCTCAAGCCCGGATCCTTCCCGGCCGTCATCCGTATCGGGCTTACCCTGAGCGTCAAAGCCAGAATCGTGGAACCGATCGAAACGTCTCTCGTGATCCCTTTCAGGGGACGACGGTGTTCTTGGGGGAGATTTAGGGGGGGTAGCGTCGTTACGAGCCAGCGGTGTCGACACGTGGGCTGGCGGTACTCTGGGTGAAAACCTGTCGTAGCTGGGGGAAGACTCGCGCCCGTCAGTGTTGCGGTCGAATATCGGAGGTGTAAGAAGATTGTAGGGTATGTTGCGGTATGCGTCCAGCTGCAGGCCGAGGTTGGCTTTAGCCTTGAGTGGGATATTATCGTAGAAAGGTGAGGGTTCACCTGAACTACCGACGCTGCGGGGCGAATGCCCGTTGGAGTCTTTGCTCGATGTTGGAGAAGCGCTGTGAAAGCCTTCGGAGTAGAAGCTGTTGACTTGGTCCTTTGCGTAGCTTCCATCATCCATTGGCTCTGATTTCTAAAACAAAATGAACATAGTTTGTCAAGTTCATGTTATTATTAAAAACTGAGTTTATTCACATAATCTAACATAATCAGAGTTATACTTACAACCGAAGCTGGAGGCAGAAGCGAGCCCCAACCTTGGGGATGTGAAGCATGGTGGCCCGGTGGCATGCTGGCAGGTGATGCACAGCTCAACATACCTGGACCAAAAGAAAATAACTATTAATACTTACATAAAATTTGAATGACATTAGAATCTCTTTTAAAAAGTAATGAATTAGGTAAGAATTTTATTTAGTTATTTATGTTATTTGTGAGTAATTTTCTATGTCAAACTGAAGTAATCAACATTTTAATCTATTTTCAACCTGCTTGCTTCGTGAGCTCGCGACTAGTCGTGGTTCCGCAACTGAAATGCTGGTTGCAAACCATTTTCAGTAGCTCAAACCATATCCATTTAGTAACGATGGTAAAGCCTTACCGATCTCTGTGATTGGTTAATTTAATAAAGTTTTTAATTACATAATAATGAATTCTGCAGGTGTTTTATGTCGACCAGCCAATTACGCAAAGTTAAAATACCAGTCATGAACCTTTGAGAAATTAAATGCCAACAAAAGTGTTATTCAAAAATCAATTTTGAAAATGAATTAGGAAAGGACGTATAAGCTTGAAAATATTGGATGAAGTAATTAACCTACTGTAATTAATAGAGATAATATAAAATCTATAAATACCTAATTCTAAACCGTTATGCGCAGTCACAATAAAATGTTTATAATATACAATTTGCAACGGCGAATTAGATCAATTGCGTCAACATTAAGCCGTGTAAACTTAAAATCCGCTGGCCCAGCAAGAAGGTGACATAAAAAATGCGGAACCCGCGGTCACGTACTGCTCTCATAATGAAAGTATTAGATCAGTGGTTCTCAAAGATAGAATAAACGCGTCCGCGAATAGGAAATCAGCTAATGATCTAACAAACTGTTACAGCAGCCTGTAGTACTGACTTATTAATAAAAAAAATTGTAGCCTATGAAATGTTGTGTGAGTATTGCCTAAGCAATATTCATAGAAAATTATATATGCAATTGTGTATATTTACCTTAAACGGTGTTTAAAAATGTTAATTATCGTGATTATTGGTGGTCGAAGAACTGCAACTTTGAGAGCCACTGCATTGGGTAATATTAAAGACACCGACAAAATTATGTCAATAAGCTATCACGAACCATTTAGCTTTATAAAAATACCTTAATTACAACATTAGTGCAGTATTTATGGAACGCGGCTTTTTATCACAAAAAGACACTAATGACTGGACAAACGGATAATTAATTTAAATAGGAATAATTCTTAATTATTTATGCAATAAACAATTAGGTGATTCCTTTTTAGTTAAATGTTATTTTTGGAAATTTAGTTCTATTTCACACTAAGTTGCAGGCGGTAAAGTTTTCTAAGCTTTTGACTAGTCTTAATGAATAATAGATAGGTATGTAAGTACTTTAAATTATATTACTAGGTACTTAGGTAAACAATATATGTACTAAAGTAAAGTCTATATATATATATTGTTGTGTTTGAAAAACTTTTATCGAAATATATTTCATTGATATCATTGACAAGAAATAAAAGATAATTAAAAACAAAAGAAACTAGATCAAATATTTTGGTTGTAAATAAAAACTTCGTTTGTAGATCGCGTTGAATCAAAAGTGAAATATTAAACAAATGTGCCAATCACAAAAAAATATTCATAATCATAAGTATTTTGATGAGTAAATTTATCCACATTAGAATTTGTAGAACTAGATGAAAATCCAAAAAAAAAACTTACTTCCGTCTCAAATATTTCCACTTAAACTTTAAACACTTTCCACTAATTATGTCCATTTAATCTAAAATCACTGAATGCTATCCACTACTCCTTAAAATAATCTAAAACTTGTTCAGCGTTTTTTGGGACAACCCTTACGGTTGCGTGCCGAAAACGGTGTGGCCGCTTCTGGGGCAGACAATGAACTGAAAAAAATCTGTCAATTTTTATGCCTCAAACATCGATAAATACATTCTACGAGTTTTCTGGTGGGACGGAGATAGACTGACTTG
Source organism: Carposina sasakii (assembly GCA_014607495.2). Lineage (NCBI taxonomy): Eukaryota > Metazoa > Arthropoda > Insecta > Lepidoptera > Carposinidae > Carposina > Carposina sasakii. The sequence goes on along the minus strand of CP053151.1, from coordinate 3,762,664 downwards.
CCTGTATGCGCATCCCTTTCCAACCCCCACAGCCTATTTTTGTTTGAGCCAATACGGAGCGAGTTTCCGCCAGAGGGGATCAACTTATTAAGTTATTGTTTATGTCGTATTAATAATAAAAAAAATAAGCATCGCGGTCGCTGCGGGAGTTTGATACAGCCTTTTATATTGTATTATGGATAATAAAATTGATATGTAGGGAAATGAGATGTTTAGATTGTATTTAGGTAAGGGGCTAATGCAATTTTCGTGTTTGTGTTTGCAGCTTTGGTAAATGATTTAAAACCAATGTTTTTTTTTTATTTTTGCCTTAATTTTTCATCTTCTTATTTACTTATCTGTAATATTCATAATATTTATTTTTGTAGCTACGTCTTAATTTAAAAAAAAGTTACAAGTTTTTATAAAACCATACAACGACAAATTACATAGATAAATAGTATTTTTATTAATACCATTCGCTCCTATATTGAAAAAATCAAAACTATTACCTAACTACGTTAAAACAAGTTCATCAATTTATGTAAAATTTCCCTATATATACACTACATAACACAATATACACTGTTCCCCTAAATACAGGAGCTTTTTTCATCTCACTTAAAAAAGCTCAACAAAAAAGCTCACCGCGTGATCGAGGGGCGTTCTGCTTTTTACGTCCCGCGGCCAGCCAATAGCGGCTGGGCTTTTAAAAAAGGAACGATTTTTATATGAAACTGTCGACCAATAAAATCCTTGGCTATTTTTAATGCTCACGTTGTTTATTACAGGGTTTTAAGGTATATATTACATGACTTTCATAGGTAGGTATATTCTAAAATTAATAAATATAAGTAGGTATTGTAGGAAAGCTTTTTCTTAACTAAGTTAAGGTTTTATGAATTTCAGTACAGGTGCAGATAAAAAGGATTTACGTAATTAGCCCCTAGGAAGAGTCATCAATGATAAATGTATGCCGGGTAGTGAAGCAAACAACCACGGATTGTTGCCAAAGAAATATTATCACTCTTTGGACTTTGACAATAATAAAAAGGTTAAAATTATTAATAAAAAAATGGAAAAAATTCTTCACCCGAGTGGGAATAAATAGGTTGTAAAGATTACCCATATGCCTAAGAATAGAGTGGATGTGACTCAAAAAGGAGAGGAATAAAAATCAAGTAACTAGGTCCATTTGACCAGCTTAAAGTTGCTTCAAAAGGGTGATAACGGGTTCTGTACTTAGGATTAATTACTTTATGGGTTTAGTGTAGTGCCCACCTACACATATACAGGGTGTAACAGAAAGGATATGTTAAGCGAAAAGCTATGTAAATAGCCCACTATAGCGAACCAATTCCAAAATTTGAGACTCGAAATCTCATGTTTATTTTTTCAAGATTGTATGACCATTCCTAAGTTGTTTAGGAATTCTCCATATTAACTGGAAAAATAAACATGATATTTCGAGTTTGAAATCTTGTGGGTAGATTCATTTTAGTGGGCTATTTACATAGCTTTTCGCTTAACATACCCCTGTTGTTACACCATGTATATAGGTATTTACCTTTTAGTAATTAATTCTGCATAGATAGCTAACCTATGAACCTATTGATAGTAAATGTATTTTAGGTATGTAGGTATAGACAGAAGCAGTCGTAAAATCTTAACAATGGCTTATTCGATTATTACAAAGAGTTATTCTAAAAAAATAACTTATTTCTAGGTGTTCATGTACTTTGGAACAGTCATAAACTTGCAAGGGATTATTTTTAATACCTTAGTTTTTACGTCTGTAATGTTTTTTTGACCTTCCAACAGAAAAATACGATTATGTATTACGTCAGAAGCACGTACGTACGAGTATTGTAGAACTAATATCTAGCCAATAGGTACAAAGCAAAAAGATACGGTATTGAAAGATAACAAAGTAGGCATGTATCAGTTTTAGAACGAGCCTAAGGTTGTTTTTCCACTACGCACATGGTAGCGTTTGATATGCACCAATCAATTTCATTGACATCACGGTCCATAGAATATGATTGATTGACATCCGTACAAACTTAGCATATCCCATCACTGGTGGAAAGACAGCCTTAACTTCTATATGTACATACCTAACCCAATTTTTTATTTACTTGTTTTGGTTTATATAATGTGTTATAATGACAAAACAATCATCTTATCGCAATAATATGTGTGCTGTGGCGTCTGTTTGTGTCAATATTAAAATCTATTCTTTGAACCCTATTTAGGTTTTTAGAAGTAGCTCATAATTTATTTTTTGATAAGAAAAGAACTCAATCCTATTTTTTTATTTATTTCTATGAGTGTGTTTTCTATTTTGTTTAATAAGAGCCTAGTTATAAAAAATATTTCATAGGAAAATCGGCTCAGCTCGGGGGCATGGAAGTGCACCCGCTAATTCGAGCAGACAAGAGACACTGTCGTTATTTTGAACTTATCCTTGAACTGAACTTACTGAAATGATTCTTCCCTTATTGCTTTATTTTGAAACTAACTTTAGTTAGTAAATATCATGATTTTACAAAAAATATGGATATGGTCAATACGTCGTTTTGACTATTACCCGGCAGTAATAGAGGGTTGCAATGATTATTATTTGCAGTAGGCACTTACCTGCTTAAAACAATAAATAACGTTAAAGTACCAAAGTACAAACTATTTACTGAATAACCCTAGGAATAACCTTTTAGATAACTAAACAGCGGTAGCATTATGTTAAACTTGCGAAAACCATTTGTAAAAAAACACCTTTTTTTAATACAAATTTCATAGGTTCATATTTCAAAAGGCGGATTATAGCGGTAGTTCTTTGAACGCTTTAAAAATAAATGGGTTACTAGAATTCTTTATCCTGAGTAGAAGTAATCTACTGCAAATAGTACCGTTACCGTTATAATTATTTAATATTCTTATTCTTTATTGTACACATAATATTGATTTTTAGCGTTCCGTGGCAATAAACCTTAATACATCAATAGAAAACGTTGTAGGTACCTACTACCTATCCGCTCAACTGACCCGACGCGATCGCAAATTACCGTACTTTGCAAGTTGCGACCAAACGACGATACACATACTATGACTAGGGTTCTCAGTACATAAAAGCTCAAGCGATTTTTTTGTTTTGGTATTGAATAAGTCCTTCTAACAGCCAATTTCTATACCTGATCTAAAGAGATTTTTTGCATATCTTAGATTTAATCTTCAATTGTTTTCATACAAAACTTCAAATTAGGAATAAAAAAATCCGAGATTCTTTTTGATCTTTCGTATTGAAATTGGCCGTATATGAATTATAGTATACAGGATTTTTTTTGTGGCCACCTTTAACGAAGGGTACGTATTCTATACATGAAATAAAGTAAGTTTATGCCAAAAAAAATGCTGGGAAAAAAAAATTTTTTTTTGAAAAAAATTTTTAAATTCCTTGATCATGCGAAATTTATAGTGTCTAGTGTTTATGTTATTTTTTTTTATAGATAGATATTAATTATTTTTCGTGAAAAAATCCTGCTACGCGCGTCTATGTGCATTTATGCAGAAAAACGCAGTCTATTTACTCAACTTTGGACCCTAATATTTTGGAAACCAGACACTTCCCAGGTATGCTTCCATGGAGAAAAATGATCGTGATGATGAGGAGATTCCGTAGTTTTCGGGAACGTTGACGACCAAAAATCACCCTGTATGTAACCGGCAATCTGCGGATAATTCGGTTTGGTATACTTACAGTATACCCAAGAAATGTATATAGAATACCTAAAACGAATAGGTAGGTAATGTATGAAATATTATTTATTTTATACTTTGCCTAGGTATTCTTTATAATTGATAATGTATGAAAACTGCCTTACGTATAATACGAGTAGTATCAGAATTTAAAAATTATTTTATTCCACTCCCACTCGGGTGAAGAATTTTTTCCATTTCTTTATTAATAATTTTATTATATATTTTGTTTTTTAAACTGCATTTTTTAAATTCTATTAGTACTTCGGCAATACTTAAAACGGTAAAAATGCGGTTACATTGTTTAGTATAAATACATTATTACCTAATTGAAGTGACTCACTAACTAATGTTATGTAAAATAATCATAACGAAAAACTTTAATTATCTTGTTACCGACAAATAACTACTTAAAAAATAGCCGTGGCGCCGGCTTGATTGAAATTAATATTAAAAGTAATTAGTTTCTAGGGTTCAAAAGACAAATTATTGAGAAAGTAATAAAATTTCATTAAAATGTAACTTACGCCAATTTGTATTAAACATATCTGCCATAAAAAAATACTCACACACTTCACAACACATTGACCTAGTCTCACACTAAGATCCCTAAGGTCTTGTATCTACTTAGGGTACTAAGTAATGCCCCCTTATTACCTAACTAGCAAAAGCAAAGCAAAGGACCTATGGCGTCGCAGCCAGGGCACTACCAACTACACCAATCGGTCGTTATCACACAAATCCCTGGTTATGGGTTGTAATATTACATAGTTTTATGCTAGACCTGTGCTGATTCGTAGCTTCACTTGAATACATCAGCTAAATCGCCTTCCGTGCATATCGTAAGAGTTCTCAGGCGATAAGCTAGCAACGTGCATAGAATTGGAATATCAGTGCAAGATGTATCAAGATACGTTTAATATCATAAGGATAAAGTAGTAAAGGGCTAGGCCAGAGGCTCTCAAACTTTTTATGTCGTGGAGTGGACAGATCTCATTAAATTACTAATGGCCAATTTCAATATTGGAGATAAAAATAATCTCCGTAATTTTTTATTCCAAATTTAAAATTTTGTGTGAAAACAAATGAAAATTTTATCAGAAATATGCAAAAATCTCTCGAAATCAGTTATTGAAATTAGCTGTAAAAGTAACATTTTCAGAGATTACAATAAACAACATTTAACATAACATATAAATTTTAAGCTACAAAAATAATATCATATATTGGGATGTATGGTAGCGGTGTTTTTTGTGATGTTGTAATTTATATACGAAAGATACATGAAATAAAATAAACATTTGCGAAAGAAAAACTTCCTAAAACTATTGGTACATAAGTCAAGTGCACAAGTTTTTCACAACTGAACAAGTCGCGAAAAACATACGGAACACATAGTAGCAACACAATAATTGACCGGAGTCACGTAGTCGGCTCCGTATCTTGTTGCCGCCGGTTAATTACAATTTAACTTCTGTTACGGGTTTTGTGTACAAATATTAAGATTTATATCCACTCATATCCATTCAATACATAATGTTAGATGACGTAGACGTAATATTTACTTTAACTGCTATGGCCATTATTCGTGGACAATGTTAGCAAAATTTGCAAAAGTCGTAGCGTTTGGATGAGACAATCAAAATCGACTTAACAAATTTTGCTTGTCACCATACTGCGGCTAAGTAACTATTAAGTAATCTGTGCTCTAGCCTAATTAGTAAATTCCTAAATTTAAAAACTAACTATTAAGTAATCTCTGCCTAGCCTACTTAGTTAGTAAGTAGGTACCTCCCTGAGTTCCTAGATTTTAGACTGCGACCGGTTGGAAGCTGCGTCCAGCCGATACCCGCGACCCAGGCTAGATCGTCCGTCCATCTCGTTGGTGGCCTTTAGAACCCCGAAGGTCATCCTCTATTCTTATTGTACCTACTTACCTTATTTTGTAATTGAAATTTAAGTTCATCGATTATACAGCACAGTATTTTTATCTTCCTAGGCAACTACTGTATTGTATGTATATACTGTGACTTTAAAATAATACACGTTGAACAATAGAAAATACTTAGTGTTTTTTGTACAATTTGTATTGCATTTGCGTCACGCATTGTGTCAGAGTTTCGGGGTTCCACCTGTTCAAGCATCAGCTATGTACCAACCCCGACCTATGGAATATTTTTGAGATCACCAATAAGCAAGGTACGATTGTGTTTACGTCACCAACCTTGACTGCGAACCTTGCAGCTTTTTTTATAGATGACTTAGACAAACATTTGACCGCCATCGTTCCTGATGTTAAGCAAGATGCGTCCTAAGGTGGTACATGTTTGTGCTTTAATGGAGCAAGAGTTTAAGGAGGTGTTCTTACCACTTTTGCGTAGTTTACCATTGCTGCAGTTTTTTAAATGACGTATGATGGTAACTTTTCCATCTTTTCCGAGCTTTGTGACGGGCACTGCTGCCGCACTATTAAAATTTGTTAAAAGCTACGCGAGTACATACGCGATTGCCTGCACCCAATGCGTATATCTAAGTTCCGACTTTGATAGCATCGCTGCGCTGGTAAAAAGAGGTCGGTATTCTAATAACGTGTATTACATAAAAAATTGTTTTGGTACTTGTTAGTTCATGCTTTTCCATCTTCACTGAGATATGTAGCGTTCAGGGCACAGGAATAGTTAATATCCACGTAATTGCGCTCTAGTTCTCTAGATGCTTTATCGCTTGAAGGCTGAAAGAAATTCTCTTAATTTTTACAGGATGTCCGCTAGGGATCATACACGTTACATGTAGTACCATGATGATCAATTACTGGTGGTAATTACGACTATTTTGGCCTTATCGCGTTATTTATGTATTGTTTATCTCACAACAAAGATTTCTTTGTTTGACCATAAAAATAACGATAATTAAGATGACTCTACATTACACTTCAAATAAATAGGAAAATATCTTTATTGTTGTTTGTTATTTATGTTTCCCACGGAAATTATTATCTAGAAAGCGTAGTATTTTTTTATTCACTAAATTGTTATAGTTGTGCTCGAAAAATAGGGCGCCATCGCCAGCCGCATTTGAGCACCGCTTAGCCTACGAACTGGTGAAACGTGGGTGTGCAATTTTCACACCTCCATCGAGCCTTCATGGTAATGACGGACGGGACTACATGTATGCATGTTATGTTATTATATTTTTTATTTACAAAAACCACAGCATTTACTTCTCATCCCGGGCATACTGTACAGGTCAGTAGAGGGACAAGAGGGTCTTGGTGTTTTGTAGGCGATGGGTTGACCACCTGTCACTACTAACCGAACTTATACATCTCAACTATACCCTCAAAATTGGTCAGAAGTGGCACCATGTGGTTCTATCGGCCTTTGGTGCTCTGCCTACCCCGTAAGGGATAGAGTTGTCATTATATGTATGTATGTATGTACCACAGCAGTTAAAACTAACCGACACTCTATCTAACAAATACGCCGCCAATCTTCAATACATATGTTACGGCTAATGGATGAAAATTGACGAAATGCACCTACATATAGTTTTAGCCTATTGCATAAATTATTATATTCTGTGTTCTTTCAATAACCAAAAAATATACGAGTATCATACGCTTAACGTCCACAAAAAATAGTCAAAAGTGGTGTCTATTTGTTTTATTTATTTTTTATTTATTTATATCACACATCATTTAACACATAATTATATCTTTCACATAGGTATAATATAAACTTCTATAACATACATATATATATACATATAATCACGCCTTTATCCCTTACGGGGTAGGTAAATTGTTTAAATTACACAAAGACCAAAGCATATTATTTACACCTATGCTGGGTACCTACTACCCCCTATACAGGTGTTTTTTCGTTGCCACCCTTAACGAAGGATACGCACTCTATACGTCAAATAAGTAAGTTTATGTCAAAAAATGCTGGGAAACGATGTAAATAAAAAAAATAATTATTTGATCGGGCAAAATTTATATGTCCAGTATTCATGCTAGTTCTTTCATAGATAGATATTAATTATTACTCGTGAAAAAATCTTCCTACATGCGTCAATGTGCATTTATGCAGAAAAACGCAGTCTATTTACTGAACGTTGGACCCTAATATTTTGGAAACCAGACACTTCCCAGGTATGCTTCCATGGAGAAAAATGTTCGTGATGATGAGGAGATTCCGTGGTTTTCGGGAACGTTGACGACCAAAAATTACCCTGTATATCTTAGTGCAGTCTCTTCTGAGTATAGGCCTCCTCATCAGTCCCATCCAACGGTGACCCGGGGCTTTACACAGAGTAATATTATTATTTCACAATCGAATAGATAGAGGTTCATCATCGAGATGTTTGCTCCAATAGGAAGCTTCCATTTTTGCACGTTCGTCATGTCACGTGATGAAGTCTAACCAAATGGTAATAGTGTGGCTACAACTAACGTCGATGTCAAAGAATAATACATTGTCTATGCATACAGGAAAGTTGTAATATCGTCCGACCACCTGGCGACAGTCCAGCTCATTGTACGCTAGGCAATGATTTTGAAATATTTCTCAAAACAGAAAAATATACCTACTTATTACATATCGTATATTTTATATAGGTACCTACTGTCTAAAAATCTTTGTCTCTTATCCATAAAGCCAGTAACGTAATAGGCGCCCCAGCTCCGTGCTCCTGCCGTTATCTCGCCGTGTAAAAAGTAATGCGTTCGGCCTTTATGGCAGTTGCGGGACACACTCTTTATTACGGAGGGCTCCAAATATTCGAGATACACTGAGAGGGACGACGGAAGATGTTTTTATCCTAAATATTATGTTCAATGAACAGTAGGTAAGTAATGCCGGATTTCACCAGTGCTCCCTAAACGGTCTCTATGTTAGGAAGATTTTAGAAGAAGACATCTCCTAAACTAACTTCTAACTTAAATTGCTTTTCACCAACATAGGGACTCAAAAAGTACGGACTTCTTACATAATAGTGATGTCGAAAACCTACTAGACAATTTTCAAATATGTTGTCAAACAAACAAACACACGATTTTACGAATTCGGTTTTCGAGCATCACTATTATGTAAGAATGTATCATATCTTTTCTGAGTCCCTATGTAGGTGAAAATGCAATTTAAGTTAGAAGTTAGTCTTAGGAGATGTCTTTCTCTAAAATACTTCCTAACCAAAGAGAACGTTTAGGGTGCACTGGTGAAATCCGGCATAAGTCGTTTGTTTTTTTCAAGCTAACAGTAGGTAAATAAAAATCTGCACCAAATTTTCTGCTCTCATAGCGTCTTAGCCTAAAAGGCATTATTCCCCTCGCATAAAAAATGATAGTACCTACCTTCAAATCTATCCAAGGAGGGCTGCGCCCTACGCCCTCTTTGCTCCACGATATAACCACCCCTCCCAAATACTCAGGAATTTTATTCCGATAAGTTTTCACGTAGTACCTACTCTAAGTTTCAACATTTGTGAAACGATATTTTCGTAGATTTGTAATCTGCGGTTGGAAGCTTTTATTTTCAGGAAAAATGTCTCCGACCGTATTTCGGTCATGGCGACCAATCTCAACGGAGATTAGCCACTGCGCAGGAGATAGTATAGTGCAACTCTATTCTTTCATTGTTTTAGTTGTTCGATGGGACGGAGAACCAACACGACGGAATACAAATAGTGTGACTACCGGTCATAACTTTTGAACGTAGCTTTAGGACCTCCTACGCGACTTTGCAGTTCTGGCTACCACAACAGCCGTGAGTATATGTATCAGTTTTTACTGTTATTAATTACCGAAAATTCATAGGTATTGGGTAAATTATTTAATCACCTACGTACGCTGACGCACTGTACGATTAAGTCATATGCCTATCGTTATAATGTGTTTGTCTTGTAATAAAAAATATTGTTTGTAGAACATACATTTTGTGAAATATAATTTCCATATAGACTGGTCTGGAACCCACTTGAATAAACATCGTTTAAGGCGAAATAAGTCCTATTAGCGACGCGACTAGATATTAACGTTTTTAAAAAATTTGGTGATAATTATTACAAAATGTGCTTCCATAGAAAATATATTTTATACATCTGTCCCCGCTTTGCTAAGCGTGGCTGTGGGATCTCCTTTATGATATTGCAGATCTACTGCAGGCTACCCCATGTCGGGATCACAGCCGTGTGTCTATTATGTAGATATGTACTTATGTATATTATAAAAAAAAATAGTTGACAGAAAAATATTATTCACTATGGGTGCGCACCTACACCCTCCACTGACCCTCGGATCTGATAACTCATAATTGCGAAAACAAGCACCTGCACTGACCACAATCCCCACAAGAAACCAGACCCAAGCACCTAGCATGCAAGATAATACACCACACTATTTCCGAAATCAAAAACTAGATTTCCCCGTCGTAGTTCTTTCGAGGGTTCTTTAGCGGCGGGTTCTTACTTGGAACCCTTAGGAGGTAGAGTCATTGTAGGACACTGCTGGGACATGATCACTACCAGTCATCCTATAAAAAGTCATTTAACCTTTTGTTAACTCCCCAATGCGACAATATCCCAGCGCAACTGGGTTGCACAGGTCGCGTAGTCTTAAAAACATTCGGTTGTGCGCCTTAAGCGCACGCCACCTAGCTCGGTGAAGATGGCAAAGCCCTTCAGGCTACCATTATTTGTCATTAAAAAAAAAACTAGATTAATAATCTACATATGTTTCGCCAACAACCGTGGCATCCTCAGGATTATAGAAATTAGTAAATTAGTAAACCACTTGTATGTTGAATTGTGATTCAAATTCAAATTCAAAATCATTTATTCGACATGAAAGCATTAACAACTTGTTTGTCGATTGTCTAATTATATGTTACTTTCTATGTTCGCACCCTAAAATGAAACCGCTACCAAACAAAAAAGGAGGTGAATTTAAACTTATTTAGAAAAATATTAAATTGATAGCAATCTGACAAAAGTGGTCACATTTTCTACCTTTGAGCCTTAGATTAATGATAGGTCTTCGCTCCGCGAGCGAAGCGGAGCGAATCATTATTCTAAGCTTTGAGCTTTTCCCTGTGTATGTTTAAAATACAGAGGTACATCTACTTATATCTATATACATATAATAAAAATGTAACGGATCGCTGTCTGTACATGAAAGATATATGAGAAAAAATATTATAGGCGACCTTTATCAACGCAAATAGCACCCAAATAAATGATTTTTTGAATTTTTGTCTGTGCGTTTGTGCACGCTAATCTCAGAAACGGCTTAACCGATTTCGATGCAGTTTTCAGGAATATAATATTTTGACAGGTCCCATTTAACATATAGGCTACTTTTTATCCAGGGAAAATGTTTTTATTCCGGATAACTTCGACATTTTGTTTTTTCTGCAGTTCACGTGGACGGAGTCGCGGGTGTCCACTAGTTTTCTAATAAATTATTCCCTGTTCTAAAAACGTTGATATCTAATGGTGGCGCTATTAGTAGGAACTATTTCACCTTAACGATTCGATATTTACGAAAAATCTGTTTGATTTAACATTATGCAAACTAAATGTTAATGTATTGGCATAGCTGCATTTAATCTTTTTTATATTTACCTACTAATATGTAAAATCTTATCTTTTAGTAGCCAGTAGAAACAACTAGGGAAGGAAGCTGCATTATAAAACTGTCTTTAAACATAGATACTTGTAATAAATTTAAAATAATTCACTCACTTTACAACATATTAACCTCGTTCCACACCTTAGAGCAAGACGGGTCACTCAATCTATAGAATTTTTGACGCATTTTAACTAGTAAGTAGTATGCCTAAGCATAGAGGAATGAGATGTAGACATAGAGTGCTAATGTCATACTAACAGTTTCGATGCACCATTAGCCTTTTCGGTGCCTCACAATTCCAGTCCTTGACACTTTAATTGCATAACTATACGTTACAATACATTAGTAATGTAGTACATTAATATACATTACACTAATAGAATCTAAGTGTTAATGACTGGAATTATGAGGCACCGAATTCTAATGGTGCATCGAAATAGTTGGTATGACATTAGCACTCTATGATATCTTATTCCTCTATGGCCTCAGTGCTGATACTGATCAAACAATTGGCCCTCAGATATAACGGTGTTATAACAAAACAGCGTCTAAAGTTAGAGGCTATTTAAAAATGACATTTGGCAGCCAATTATAGTGAATCTGTCTGTTTATAGTATATCTGTCAAATTTAGGCAATGTTTAGCTTAAATAATGTTTAAATACTTTTGTAAATATACGGTTAAGATTTAATGTTGTAGGTGCAGCCACAGAACTAAGACAACATCATTATCCTTTACCTGAAACTCTTCTAAATTGCAATACAAACTCTTAGGTACACTAAAAATCAGTTACTCTCGGATTTACCTACATATTTATTTTTCAGACTCGAGGTCGGTTTTGCAGACTCGCGGCCTTGTCTTGTTGTATTATGTAATGTAAGTTACATTTATCACGAGAAAATGCAAATTTAATATTAGATAGGTAATGGTCGATTCCGGCAGTCAAACTTCAACTTAAACCTAAACGTAAATTTAGTCCTACCTGTTGTTTTCTCTCTCGGGCACGAGAGATAGACCTGACTAAGATTAGGTTTAGGTTTAAGTGTGACTGCCGGAATCGACCCTAATATACTATAATTTATTTCGCGTATTATACCATAAAGGGAGGACTTTCACTGAGTGTATAAAAGTAAAGTAGAACCTTGAAGGGTGGCAAAATTTTTTTGCACATCCCTGTCCGAGACATCCATTGTCCATTGTTTTGGTTTGGAATAACTAAATATGACTGCTATTGACCAAAAATTGCACATTTTATGGCCCATTTTTGTTGCTTGACTTTGATTACAGGGTGGTACTTTTTTGAAGAGGCTAATTTTTATTATTTTGGGAATCTATTAATTATTCTTTTAGGCTGATAAATAGAAATGATGAATAAAAATTATCACCTAAGCAGCAAATGAACTTAGTTTAAACTTAATATACTGGATATTTTCAAGTTGACCACAACTCTCGTACTTTTGGACTAAGGCATAATTAAATATATAAACTGAAACGAATTCTTTATTTTCAGGGTTATTTCTGTATTTGTATTTTATAGATAGATGTATAAATGAATAAGCACCAGTGATCGCCTTATGGTGGAAATTCGGCCATCTGGTACGAAATTTTCTAATAAAGTAAATATTACCTAGGTAATATATAAGATAAATACCCATAACACCATGTATATAGCAAACTGACCTATGAAAGTGAGCGTTTTAGTGCAGTTTTTGCAATCGCTGCTGGTCGGCCAGCTGCCCCATAAATCAGTAAGACAACAGTAGCCCAAATTGCAGTTTTGTGACTGCAGTTTTACTTTTTTCCACTTTATAACAAAAGATATTGGCTAAAAATAACTTTGCATAAGGTGTTTGTGTCACTGAAAGGTTATCTATTAATATAGTATTTGCGTTACGTACACAAACACATAAATGGGTATAAAAAAATAAACTTCATTTAACATTGTCTATGATGCATATATAATCAAGTAGGTTTATTTAAATACAACTTAAAGTGAATACAAATTGTAGATTTCTTTCAGAGTGATTTTTTTCAGGGCGCACTATTTTTAAAGAAATCTCCATTGATTATTTCAGTTTAGAATTTTACTTATAGTATATTTGTTTTGAAGATATGTACCTATGTTTCATCGATGAGGACTAATTTGAGTTGATATTAAAAAGTAAAGGTATTTATTTGCAGTCAGGTACTTACTTGGTTTAATTTTAGAAGTATTTACTTATTAATTTATTATTTTCATGTTGTTTTCGATCTCTGAAATAATACAGTCACTAACGAAAATACACATGCGTGCAAAGCGATACTTTTTTGACGTGAAAAAAAATTGTAACGTAAAAACAAAAAGTTCATGAAATAAAAAAAGTGCATGCAAAAAGCTACACAAGTCGCGGCACGAGACGCAGCTGTCGTGCTTCCTCTTCCGAAAATTAAAAAAAAAAACAGCGACCAAAAAGTATCGAATCCATAGCATAGCAATGCTGTCGCCAAAGACATCAAGAGCCCATGTAGTTTTTAGAGAAGTTTTGACCTTTTGTGTGGTTAGGTTCAGAATTATCTTCATTGCCTACAACTATGCACTATTAAACTTAAACGAAAATACTTTTATCGTTAGAGGTACATACCTAACGGTTAAAGTTTGTATTTTTGCAAGGAATTTTTGCATGCCAATATTGGCAGAATAAGAGGCACTTGTTTTAGTGTAACACTAACTTGACCTTATTTTGTGCAAATAAAGTAATTTGAATTTGTACCCAATTTAAAATTTCAGACATAAGTCACAGTAAATATGTGCACAAAACTTTAACTTTCGATAAATGAAAAAAAAACAACTGCAACATTGAGACCAAGCCAACTAGTAGCAAAATAGTGCTTTTCAAAAAAGCACATTCACTTTTTTTTACAATACCAATAAATATTTTTGCGCATTCCCAGAAGGACTTTGCACAACAAAATGCTTAAGAAAGCGAACTTAATTTTTTCACTGTCCCTTTTATCTTATTCAAACGAAACGGAAAGCTTTTGTGATTGTTTTGAGACTTAACTATGACTAACCGGGTATGGAGATGTCTTAAACAGAAGCCAGTTTTGAATTTGCAAATTTAAAAAAAAAACTATAGCAGCCTTGTTCCAATCAAGTTGAGACAGATTTTTAGGTAAATATAAGCATAATGCTTTTGCTTACAAAATTTGGGAGAGTCGTACATATTAAAATAACTATTATTGCAGTTATCATAATAATTAGAATTTTGGTGCTTAATGTTTTTAATATCATCGTGACTAAGTACATTCACGAGATACTTTTTACTAAATACGAGAAACTTTTTTTATACTTATTAGTTTATCTAATAAACTAGCGACCCGCCCTGGCTTTGGACGGGTGCAGTGCTGATACTATACATACAGGCTGTTTTTTCGTCGCCATCCTTAACGAAGGGTACGTACTCTATACATCAAATAAAGTAAGTTTATGCCAAAAAAAATGCTGGGAAACGATGTAATTTTTTTTGATTTTTTTTAAAATTACTTGATCGGCTGAAATTTATAGTGTCCAGTGTTTATGCTAGTTTTTTCATAGACAGATATTATTTATTTATTATATATTTCTCTTGAAAAAATATTGCTACGCGCGACTATGTGCATTTATGAACAAAAACGCAGTTTATTTACTCAACTTTGGACCCTAATATTTTTGGAACCAGACACTTCCCAGGTATGCTTCCATGGAGAAAAATGATCGTGATGATGAGATTCCATAGTTTTCGGGAACGTTGACGACCAAAAATCATCCTGTATAAATTTTTCTCTTGAATCACTCTATGTATTAAAATTAAAAAACCGCATCAAAATTAGTCCGTAGAGATCTAAAATATATCAATGAATCATATAAGTACCCTGATATACATATTAAGTTTACACCCCCAAAAAATTTTCAATAAAAACCTCGACTCATGTGCGATCTCCCTATTTTTATACAGGTTGACAAAAAACCGTCACAGGTTTTTTAACACGGCAGGTTTTTTACCGCGCATCTAAAACGATTACAGGGTCGATCCGCGGGGTGTTTTTTCGAGATTATGATCTCTCTCACGTTTTTCACCTACTTTTTATGGGTGTATCGCGTTAATTCTCATTGATAGTAGCTTGTTTACACGGAGGGAGCGATTTTTTTATAATACTTTTTTGGTTTTTAGTGTTTTACTCATCTATTGAATTGAAATGAGGGTTTTATAAATAAAATATTGAGAAATAATTAGGTATTTATCACTTATGCAAGTATGCATTTTAAATATATTTTAAGAAAACCGATTATTTTATACCTTCTTGTCAGATTTTTCTTAAAATTATAATTTTACAATGTATGTAGCGTACCTGAGGTGTACCTATTGTATTTTTTGCCATAAAAACTTTTAAGATATATTTTGCATAAAATATGACATTTTGAAGTTTGCAAAATAACGAATTTGATTGTCATTTTCGCATATGAGATGTCATAGCGAGGTATTTTTAATTATTCATGAGTGTAAAAAAAATGGTTAACGTTATTCAAAGATATTTTCTCGAGGTTACAGAATATAGTGCCAGTTACCAGTTGCTAACTAAAATGGTAAGCCATTTGCAGTCATAGATTTATTTTAACAAAATAAAGGAATTTTAGTTATTATTACGGGTCAATTGGGTAAGACGCCAATGCTTTTGTTTGGTCCCCTGGAGGGGTCAAAATGGTCAGGGGTCAATAATTTATTGCTTTTTGAGTAAAATTTCATACGTAACTTTGTGAAATTAATCGCAATGGGACTTTCTGGCAAATTCAGAATTAGTCCATAGGATTTCGCAAAAAATTTAACCTGAGATAACTTTTGTTTTTGAACAATGATAGTTATTTAGCTAAGATGAAACATGTGAATTATAAAATGTAAATTTGGAATCCTAAATATTATATGTATTTTTTTATGGATCAGGATCGATTTTAATGAAGCTAGTCCTTTCCTAGTTATGTAGGTAAGTATATTTTTTATGGAATGGAACCTTTGGATGGAATAATTTAGTATACACGCGAGGAATATCCATATAATAAGGTATTCATAATAATAAACTCATGTAAAAACGTAAAGCGCGTCTGTTAAATATCTGTATCGTAAACAGTACGTCACAATTTCTCATATACCGCATTAAAATAAAACTCATTTAATCTTTAGTCACGCAGCCAACAGCCGTCTGTCGGTGAAAAATCGCAATCAATACAAACTGCAACATATTTAGTTCATGCCGCCCTTTAAAATCATGCGAAAGAAGATCTAAAATGCGTCCGTTTCATATAAATCGACAAGGGGTCAGGACATTTTTAATTTATCTGGCCCCGGCCATTATTTTTGGCGTGGGGTCAATTCAACAATGCCTCGACCATTGAGTGTATGTGGAGTGCGTTTTATTGCTTTTGTTGCTGTTCCAAATTTTACAGAGCGCTTTTCACCGGGAAGTGCACGATTTATGATCATCCTGTTGTGTTGATGATGATTTATTTTCGGTTATGTACAGACTCTTTACATAGCTGTATAGTAAGTGGCTATTTACTGTATGTTAAGTTAAGGCCTAAAATTATTTTTATGTACATAAAAACATAGTATTTAGTAAACAAGTATATAGTAAGCAATAGGTATGATAGAGCTTCTAAGAAAATGTCTTATAGAGAAAATGTTAATCTTGCGATAATAGATAAGTAGGTATATATATATATTTATATATAATATACCTACTTATATGAACATATACTTATGTAAGTCATTTTAAGATTTTGCTATTTTTCATGTAAAACTTAAAACCGAATTATTTTTATATAAATAATTGCCGTGTAGTTAGATGAAAAAAAAAATTTCGAAATTGGTGCGGATTTGGTGGAGATTTGACAAAGACCCGAGAACACCTTTATGTAACGAAAAAAAAAAACATTTATACATATTTCCAATATTGTAATGACAACTGCAAATCGCTGTAAATCCTTATTGCACAGCGACCATCACGGGTTTTCGATCCAAAACTCTAAATTGGCCCTAAGCTAGGGGTCATGCACAATAGCCACGGTCACACATATTGACACCCCGACAATAGCCAGGGGTCACTTTTATTTGTTGCAGAAACTTAATTTATAATCTTTTCACACACACACCATTAAGGAGATTACTAAAATGCACCCTTTTGGCCTGATAACAATTGTACATTGTTACATTTTTGCCGAAAATAAAATGTAACTGTACGCTCGGCCATTGTACCAGTGGACCGTTGGTATCGATTTTGACACTTTTCGAATCGAACTCCTTGTGTTCGAAGTGTGATTTATGTTTTAAAATAAGAACTGATGGGAAAGATCTTTAGGTTATGGGTCAACGGTTTCTTTCCATTATAGGAATAATAACGGTCAGGAGGTCGCACACGTCCTGCGAACTAAGGTTAACGGTCAAGAACTCTATGTATTGATGACTCCTTTTATTGCATCCCTAGAATCATGAATTGTACTATTAAGTTAGAAATAAATCATGTGCTGGGATGTTCTGAAAAAGAACTCCATCGCCTATTATTACTTCCCTATATATTATAGATAATATCACTATCGATAATACATACAACCTCAGTTCAAGAAATTAAGCATACAACCTATATAGGTATAGGTACGAGTATGTCATCGATATAAAGTCAAAGTATAGTGCGTGAAGTAGGTACACATAGCTAAGAACACTCTCGACTGATATAACTTTCAAACAAAAAAACCGCATTAAATCGGATCATCCGTTTGGGAGCTACGATGCCACAGACAGACACATACACATACAGACACGTCAAACTTATAACACCCCGTCGTTTTTGCGTCGGGTGTTAAAAACTAGCCGTTTTTATCGTCCTTCAGGTGGTACTAAGAACCCATACAATACAAATCACCCACAATGTCGCAAGATCGATGTTATTTTTTACAATTGCCACGCATTTTTTAGCCATAATGCATTGCTTTTATGCAACTTTAGCTCACACACATTTACTTACCGCCTACACTATTTTGATCTTTATTCCAAACCAATAAAAACAGACTGAAACTTTGAGCACAGTATTTATAGGATGGTTAAAAATAAGCTGTTTCTTTAGCGTCCTTTGTAGTTTTTTGAAAGGACAAAGCGATTAGGAATGTCCATTTTGTAGTTATTTTATAGGTTCGGTAGTAAACGCCGGGTTTGATCGATGAGGTGATTTCGCACCTGCAATTGGCGGTAATACTCAGTAATGGCGGTCCTATTATATTTTTACACGTAAAATTTCAGGTAATAAAGTATTGGAAAGCTTAGCTTTGAGATTTTTCGGCTGACTTTTTTTAAAAACAGAGTTAGGTATACTTGTTTTTTGTGTTATGGAATAATTTCTCGGTTGATTATTGATTATTACGGATATTTTATGTTACCCGATTTCTTTGTAGATTTTATTGTGATCAATGTCGTGTTGATGAACTGAATTTTAAGTTTTTACCCCCAAATATAAAATCCTACTAACATTAGAAACGGGAAAGTTTGTAAGTATGGATGGATGGATGGATGTTTGTTACTGTTTCACGTAAAAGTGGCTGGAGTGATTTTAATAAAGGTATGGAGTTACTCGTAGCTGACCACATAGGCAAGTTTTTATCCCGAGAAAATATTTTTATCCTGGACTTTCGACATTTTGTTTTTTCTGCAGCCCACGCGGACGAAGTTGCGGGCGTCCACTATTTTTCATACATAGTGTCTACTATTTTCCTGGAATTAAGAAAATTTTATATAATAAAACGACGGTATATACCTAAATTATATAAGTACCGACTTCCATTTTGTGAACAACAAACGCTGGTTGGTAAATAACAGGAGATTCTATCTAAATCTGCGATACAAGCTTTCTGATTTGGTTTCAACGCGGCATGAATAAAACATACCCTTGAAATGGGGTAGAAAACACCCCAACCCCATCCTGCAGCTCTCTCACGGTTTTTTGCGACTAAAGGGTTGGGGACGTTATTATTACATAGGGGTATTGATTTTCACCCAAACTGTTATGGCTCAATCGTCGGGTATCTAATATTGAGGGCGCTTTACGGCGCAATGACAGTGTGAAGTAGGTAGATATTCTATTTTAGAGTACGTACACCATTGAAGTAGATATTAGATAGGTATTTTTTAGGTAATATAAGGAGACACGCTCAGTGACATAAATTGTTGATTACATAATATACATAATATATACGAGTAAATATATTACATAATATATAGGTACTAATCTATTAACATCTATTTAAAATAGGTAACAGATGAGAGAGAAAAATTATATAACTACATATATTAATTAATATAGTTTTGTATTGATCAGATAAACTGCTAAACTGTCAAGCGCCTAGTCTTTGTTACAACAAAAATTAGAAGCGGGATATAAAAACATTATATGCTGTAGACAAAGTTTTTGAATATTTTTGCAAAATATTATTAGAATAATTTTCTATATTATTATATGTCAAAGGATGTCCAATGGTTTATCAGAAAGGGTGACGAACAAAGAACATTATAACTATTCAACCCCTTTCCAATTTAAATTGACATCTGATATACGATGCTCCAACGGTGATTGGTGATGAAATCTGACAATATATTGTACTGTTTCTTTTGGAATAACTTATATTTTTATTAAATCACTAACTATACAGGGTGATTTTTGGTCGTCAACGTTCCCGAAAACTACGGAATCTCCTCATCACGATCATTTTTCTCCATGGAAGTATACCTGGAAAGTGTCTGGTTTCCTAAAAAATTTGGGTTCAAAGTTGAGTAAATAGACTGCGTTTTTCTACATAAATGGACATTGACAAGCAACAGCAAGATTCTTTCACGAGAAATAATTAATATCTGTCTATTAAAACATAAATAGCATAAACACTGGACACTATAAATTTGCCCGATCAAGTAATATATATTTTTTTAATTACTTCGTTTCTCAGCATTTTTTTGTCATAAACTTACTTTATTTGTATAGAGTACGTACCCTTCATTAAGGGTGGCAACGAAAAAACACCCTGAATGACGCATGTTATATTTAGTTTTAAGCTAAGCTTAAGGAATCATAACGTAGGGCCAGTTGTTTAATTAGTCAGAAAGCTTTGTTAAAGTTAGTTAAAGAATGTTATTCAATCAGTCAATACGTCAAAACATCATTTTGACAGACGTGATATTCTCTATTGAGGGATCGCCCACCACCGGGCCCTATACCCTCCGCTGACCCTCGGATCTGCCTACTCATGATCACGAACACAAGACACTACAGTCGCAACGAGAAGCCAGATCCAAGCACCTAGCATGCAACCATAAATACATAGCTGCTAATCCGAAAACCAATTAAAATTTTAATCGACATATGTTTCGCCAACACCCGTGGCATCATCAGGATTAGTTTTCCATGTTAGTTCTATCTACCGAACCAACTAACTAACAACTAAAACCAATGTATTGCAAATCATTTTTATACCCTCAATCAACATAAAAAAATAAATGTTAATACCTACATATTAGTTTAGAAATGTAAAATTATTATAGATAAATAAATATTAAAAATATACATTAGTTATTAATTGTTAAATTATTAGAAGAAAAATAAATTTATAATAATATTAAATATATATAAAAAAAGACCATATCAAGGCTGTACGACAAAGTCATTAC
Organism: Carposina sasakii; assembly: GCA_014607495.2. NCBI lineage: Eukaryota > Metazoa > Arthropoda > Insecta > Lepidoptera > Carposinidae > Carposina > Carposina sasakii. Next base: position 3,741,587 of record CP053151.1, on the reverse strand, counting down.
CTTTGTCCGATCCTATTGACTTTGACATTGACAGATTGCAGCCAAAACTGGGCTAGTGTTTACAAAATCTATTTGATTATTTACCAAATTAATACCTGAAAATTTTGCTTTCATAATTTCTAGTTTTTCTAAAATAGACAGACGGATGCCTTTATCTGCAACATGTAGAACTCTTAACTCATTATTATCTGCCAGGGAGTGGCCCGCCTGGAGTAAATGTTCGGCAAAGTTGGATTTATTAGGATTACCATTTCTAAAAGCTGATATATGTTCCTTGTATCGAACATTAAAACTGCGACCAGTTTGTCCAATGTAACAAGCATCACATTCATCACACTTCAACTGGTATACACCTGATTTCTTTTTAAGTTCCAACTTTTGTTTTGTGTTAATTAACTTTTGTAATGAATTATAAGTCCTAAACGCCACAAATATGTCTTCTTTTTTAATAATTTAGATAATTTTTCTGAAAAACCTCCATAATATGTCAAACTACCAGTGTATGGTTTTTGAATCTGATCAACTTTAGGGTATAACATTTGTTTAACCAAAATGTTTTCCTTTTTATTGACCAGATTATAAATTAATTGAGGACTGTACCCATTAGATCTGGCAATTTGAACAATGGTATTAAATTCTTTATTATAATTGTAATTGTTAAGCGGTAAAGTTACCAGTCTATGTATCATAGACTTATAAGCCGCTAATTTATGTTGCCATGGGTGGAAAGAATCAACCGGTATTGTGACATCTGTATGGGTAGGTTTCCGGTATACAGCAAAATCATGAAATTTATCTAATCTTGATATAGTTAAATCCAAAAAATTTATGCTATTATTAACTTCTTCTTCAATTTTGAATTTAATTTTGGCATGCTTGGTATTAATTTTGTTGACAAAAACATGAAACTGTCTCACTGAGCCTGTCCAACACAAGATAACATCATCTACATATCTAAAATAATATTTTATCTTACTATTGTTAACTATAAACTTATTTTCATACCAATCCATAAAAATTTCTGCAAGAAACGGTGACAACGGAGAACCCATAGCCAAACCATCCTTCTGTAAATAATAGGTGTTCCGATAACAAAAATAATTTTGGTTCATACAAAGTCTAGTCAGTCCAATAATGTTATCAACCTCCGTTGGATGTAAATTGACTTTATCACACCAAGTCTTAATTATGTCTAAACAATCTTTATAAGGAACATTTGTAAACAAACTTTCTACATCTAATGAAAATAATTTTGAATTTGTAGGCAATTCTATATATTTAATTTTTTCTATTAAATCTAAACTATTTTTAACACTATACTTAGGTGTGAATTGAATTTTTTCCTTTATATAGTTATTTAAAAACGTTGCCAATTTATATGCAGGCGCTCCAATATAGGAAACTAATGGTCTAACAGGAATATTAATTTTATGTAATTTTGGTAAACCGTATAACATTGGTGTGACAGGATTCATTGAAATTACGCGTTCAATTAAATGGGGGCATTTTTTGGGAAAAATATATTCTGAATTGGCAATACATTTCTTCAATTCTGCATTGAATTTATTTGTAGGATCAAAGGGCAATGTTTGAAATTCATTTGTATTTAAGATTTCCATTACCTTTTCATGATACATATCCTGTTTCATAATAACTAATGTATTGCCTTTGTCTGCTTTACTAATTAAAAGGTTGTTTTGATCTAACTTGAGTTGTACAGACTTATATATTTTTGAGTAATATGAAAATGAAGTTTTGTTAAGATTACTAGAGTTATTAATTTCCTTATGTAATTCCTTCATTTCATGAGCTAGAACGTTTTTGACAGTGGTATCTACTTTATTCCTAACTAAGGTTATTTCTGTGTCCACTGCCAAAACTTCCAAAGATTTATTGTTAAGATTTTTTGGTGGACAGAATTTCAAACCTTTTGTCAACAAACTCATTTCCTGTTCTGTAAAATTTGTGTCAGAGAGATTCTCAACTCTTTTATAAAACTTGTGTGTGTCTTTCTTAATATTTTATATACCTAATATAACTAATATAACGTGATATTTTATATACCTAATAGTAATTTAACCACAGAACAAAAGCCTAGCCCGAATTATTATAAAAATGTTTATATTATCTATAATTTGTTCAATGTCATGAAAGTTACGGATTGCACGCAAAAATTATAAGTTCTGTATAGTAAATTCCTGTAACGTAGGTATCTACAGTTTCGTGAAATCGAGAAAAGATTAAGGAAAACTCCGCTCAAATGTTACACCTACGCGAAAAAATACTGTCATAAATTTTCCATCATAAACAAACACATCAGCAAGTATATCGTAAGATTTATGGAGCGAAATGACTCGAGATTCCCTTTTCATAGGACGACCGGGAAACTTTCCTCGTCTCATAATTTTAGATTCCCTTCGAGAATATTTTTTCCCGCTGAGGATAAAAAGGGACGGGAGGTGAGGTTAGAACGAGACGTCTATAAAATCCATACTTATAATATTTGCAGCCTCCTCGCACTCACACACGCGAGGGCCGATTTAGCACTCCTCCGAGAGTTTCGGACAATATACATGCTGATGCTAAAATATTTGCATCATACGGCGTTGTTTGAAAACCACTTATAAGTTAGACATTATTAAAAAAAAAATCACATTAAAATGTATGAAATATCTGTCAAATATAGGCAAAGTTTGACTTACACAACGTTTAAATTCTTTGGTAATAACACGGTTATAACTATAGTCTGCTCCTTATTTACACAGTTTAACTTTTACTATCGACGTAGTAAGTGAAAGATTTTAAATCACTGGTAGATAAAAAAATCTAAAAAACTTTTTGAGATACAAGAACTAGAGTATCTCAACTAATAATTAAGTCTCTCAACTAATAGTTCTTCTTATGATTAGTGAGTGTTATATTGCTTTGTATCAGTATTTCACAATAGGTAGTTTTCAATATGAATATCTGAAATCAGACAAATCAGAAATAAGAACACGCCGTATATAAGGGGCGACGCACACAGCCGCCCGCCCCAGAGCGTCGCGGCGAAAGAAAAAAATGTACGATGCCATAAAAAATCACCGGCCATTCGCTCCCGAAATTTTTACCCGTTTTTTCCCCTCCGAGGGTCGACCGTCGCCATGGCAACGCCCCCACCTCGCTGGCTCTCGCTGCATCAATATTTTTATGCTGACTGAAAACCGAGATGAAAAACCAATGAAGAAAATGGCGAAGGATTTTTGCTTTGCGCTCGATATGGATTTTATTTCTTCTTATTTATTAGAATATTTTTTTTAGATAGTCCCTGAGAGATACGAAGCAGTCGCCGTCTTCTTTGTTATTTTGACTTGAAACAAAAGCAGTTTTAACTTCTTTTTTTTTTTTGAGACACGACTCAGAATAAGTTCTTCTTTACGCGGCTACTATGCTTATACAGGGTGTAACAAAAAGGGTATGTTAAGCGAAAAGCTACGTAAATAGCCCACTGTAGAGAACCTATCCACAAAATTTGAGACTCGAAATCACAGGTTCTCTATAGTGGGCTATTTACATAGTTTTTCGCTTAACATACCCTTTTTGTTACACCCTGTATATATAGTCGATTAAAACACAAACTGTCATATTTTTTAACTGACTTAAACTTCGAAGATATGCCTACCGCTAGCAATTAGAAATTGTTTGATTATATGACAAAATAAATAAAAGTCGACCGAACTATAATAGGTAAGTAAATATATTATTTTCTTCCTTAGACCAATTTGTACAAGTGAGTAGCCAAGTAACTTAATATTTGGAAATCAATTAACAAAGCGAACTCAGAAAACAGGAAAATATCGTCAACTTACTTCAGAAGATATAGCCAATGGATTAGACTTATATTATTGTCAATGGGTCTCCTTTGTGTAACTTTATTTGTATGAAAGTCATTAACTGAATAGAGAGATGATAAAATAAACACAAAATCCACCTGACTCTTAGTAAAATTATATAACTTGTCCAAGTAAACTGTACATAAAGGGCTTTTTAAGCCAATTATACATACCCCAGATAAATAAACGCCCTTTAAATACGAAAAACGAATAAAGGACACCTAATTTGCTACACGCGACACGATAAAAAAACCTTCCCTCGCTTTTTAACAATATAATAAACCCCTCCGATTGGCTGGAGGGAGCTCCAATAAAAAACGTAGAGTCGCGTGCGCGTGCACGCGATCTCCATTCAAATTCAAAAGCATGCTTGCATGTAACACGGTAGCACGGCTGCAACTTATTATTATATCTACCACTATTAAAACACCTCCCTTGCTTCCTTTGCCACCACGAACTTCCCCACACAAGAAAGCTCAACATAAATTGGCACCGTATAAAAATATCGCCCGAAAAAATATAAAATAAAGTGCGGGGAAGTGTTTTAAAAATAGAATTGTTCTCCCTTCCGCGTAAGGGGAGTGACTGGATTGATATATGGGTAGTGTTATTTGGGATTTTAATAATACACACGGCATGTTGGTTCACTGAGGCTGTAAGATTTGTCAATACATTCTGTGGGCCTATTTTGGGTGAGACGCGTGTCGCCCTTCACAGATCGAGTTTCTAGACTGTGGTTTACTTATCGTGGGGTAGCCGTCAAGTTACTGTTTCCGGAAGCCGACAGAAATAACGGAAAAAGTATGTATGCGATGTTCTTATAGCGACCTACTGGAAATGTTTTCTGAGCTTATTAATTTCTTGAGAGATTGTGGAATTGGAGTAGCTGTTGCTGACAGTGCAGATTATATGCAAGTCATATGGCGTTTATGTCTTTTTAGAAGAATAAAAAAATAATTACACCTAAGCAATACCATAATATACAAATGACCGCTATTATTTTAGTACTAAAAAGATTAAATTTGTATATTAAATTCTTAATACCAGCTCTAAAGCAAGTAATTAATTGGGATAAAGAAAAATATTTAAGTATCTAAAATCTCAAACACAAGTTAGATTTGAATTTACTTTTCTATATTAAAGACTTATCTTGTTGTTATTGGGAGATACATAAAGCTTAAACATTTAAAAATAAGGGCCAATTTAATTATCATTACTCACGCTCGGGATCCTGGTTAAACCCGTCAATTTATTATTACGAGCCCGTATCCAATTTAAAACAACGCACACCCGAATAGAACCATTAGTTAGGTACCAGGGGGAACATTGTTTTGGAACGCACATAAAGAGGGGAATCCTTGTGGAGTAGAAAAAACAATTTAAAAATAAATGAAATAATTATAAAAGGTGGGGTGAGGCGCGTGTCATGGCCGCCTATTTATTTCTGGGTCCGTTCAGCTGTCGTTTGAATTTCGAACGCCTTACGCCCAGCCGTGGAGGATGACATGTGGCGATTTGAAAAAAGAAGCTCGAAAAAAGTAGCGCACCGATCCATAGTTCACCTGCCGGGTGTGCGTAGAGCTTTATGTCTGTCTATGTAATTTTTTACCTACTAAATAGTAACTACTCATTAAAATATTCAAGAACGGAATATGCGGAAAAAAGTAGTTAAGGTAATAAACATAGACATATATTTTTCGAAATGTTGTAGGTACTAAGTATACAACAACTTAGCTACATATTTTTATTTGTGTAACCGATTTTAGTACGTGTACCTGAGTATTAATCTTAACGCTAATTGTAAAATTTCTTAATTTTTCGATTACTTAAATGTCTATTACACATGGTGTCTCTTTTTGTATAAACTGGGATGTAGCTAAATCAAATTTTAAAAGTCTGGTTTTTTATATGAACCCATATTACTCGTATTCTACCATTGCTACAGATTTTAGGGTAAGTGTGATATCTTTTTTTTGCGCCTTTAAAATCGAAATGAATGAATTTAGACATAAATTAGTTATTGCCAAAACGCAGCACGCGTGTAAAGTTTTTCAAAAGTAATTTACGATTAAAAACAATATTAAAGTGTATAATCACAGGGCGGTAGACAGCGACTACGCCCTTTTTGGACCTACAGGGCGGGTTTCGCAACACGTGGCCAAAATTAGCTTTTTTAGCCTATGTAGGTAGGTATAAAAACACGTTATGGTACTTCAGAACTGGACACAAGTTGACGTCACTACCCAGCTGTTATTTAGTGGTGTGGTACGTCAAGGTGCATCTTCCGTGCATGTCGACTAAGGAACTCAGGGGCATTCCATCAGGGATGAACTAGCAACTTGTAACTGATCATTTACCCTGTGCCCTGATTACCTAATTTACAATAGCAAAGCCGAACACACTCAATTATCGCGATCGCGCTGCATCGGCTTTGCTATTACAAGTTACGTAATCAGGGGGCCGGCCTCGCTATGCACTATGTCTCCTAGGTAGGGCAGAAGGCTACCTACCACTACCGCCGCCATCCCGTTGGTTTTCGAGCCTCTGGCTTCATTTACCTCTAGGTTTTACCCAGGTTCTTCGTCAGCTGAAGGCGACTCGTGTCCGGCTGTGACTATTTTATCTCGAATATTTTCTTGTGCTTTGCATCAGAATTATTCATATTTCCTTATGATATACCTATACCTAACTGAGTAAATAACCCGATTAGCATATTGGTGATCCTGATATACTTACATATAATAATATCTAGTACCTTCGAAGTTAGGGTACCTTCGAAGTAGGGTACCTTCGAAGTTAGGGTACCTTCGAAGTTAGGGTACCTTCGAAGTAGGGTACCTTCGAAGTTAGGGTACCTTCGAAGTATTCTTACAAGTACATATCTACATTTTATTGTGCATGGTATCTATGAATTTACAACCATCACACGCCAATTTTACAAAAGATCCGATCAGATATCGTCATGCGGGTTCTAACTTTACTGATTACAAAACGATATTTCACCATGTGTATATGAAGCTATGTATCTTCAAAATGAGTAGGTACTTAATTTATATTACGTGCAACAGTTTTAGAAAAGAGCTCTTCGAAATCGTTGTTAAAGATCGAAAGTCCTAAAAAACTATTTTCATAATTCCAAGTAAAAATAAAAATAGTTAAATAAATCTTAATTTGTCAAAGCAACTGAGATTACTCGATGTGCCAAACTCTTTATCTTTACAGATCTAACACCCCGTGCTGAGAAATTAGACCACCTTATTTAATTTATGACTCCCTTGACTTCTTCGGTAAGGACCACCCAAAAACCCAAAAAAATCAAAACGGTTTTTTATCATAACTTACCAACGAACTTTCAAATTTGGAAAAAGTACTAAAAAGATCTTTATTATATTTCCAAAATCATTTGAATCAAACTACCAGAAAATCAGACATTTCTACAATAATCTTGTCACATTTAAAATTCTATCCTTGAGAATTCAATTCACGGATTCAAAAAGATAAGGCACGATCATCATAAACGACCCATCATTGACATACTAATCCAGTGCCTCTACTTATGTCCTTAGTCCACTCCACCGACCATGTAACTCATACGTTCCACAAAAACCTACAGCTGCCGGCTATTAACCGAACAGGGAGACATTTGGGACACAAGCTTTTTACAAAGGACGCAAAATGACCAGAAAAAATCACTCTTTTTACCCACAATAGGCTCTGATGCGAGGGTGGACGATCGATAATACAAAAAAACTGCCTAAAATAATTGTGTATGGAGATTTATGTTGTAAGTAGCCTTTGTGGTGGCCCTTATCGTAGTGTCCAGTTGCAGACGGTTAAATACGGTCTATTGTTGTTTCTCGCCAATTTTGTAACGTAACCTTTTTTAAGAAAGCCTTTGTACTATCTTACCAAGATATCCATGAAATGGCAAAAAGAGGAACTACGACTGCCATCTTGAAATGTTACTCGATTCGACAATTTTTGAGACGACAGTGTCGACACTTCCGTATACAGATAAGTTGGTCTGGTTTGACTAGAAGTTTTTTGTGACGTTTCAAAAAGGTTAAAATATTTAGGAATGCAATTACGGCGATAATATGCAATCAGTAAGTTTTAATGCACAGAAGCTGGTTTCTTGCGTAAGCTTCAAACACAAATCTTTCTAAAATTCTAAGGATAAGTTGCCTTTTCATTTGTATATTGTACTTGTAAAGCTCAAAAGTATTTATATTTTGGTTTTGGTCTAGGTGAAGCCCTTTTCCATTAAATAGTTACTTTCTATCAGCAGCTGATGATCATTAATCCGTGAATAATTTAGAACTAAGTATTGTTTAGGTTTTTTTTAGGTATACAGGTGTAACAAAAAGGGCATGTTAAGCGAAAAGCTATGCAAATAGCCCACTATAGGGAACCTCTCTACAAAATTTGAGACTCGAAATCACATGTTTATTTTTCAAGATTGTATGGAAATTCCTGAGACATTTAAGAATTCTCCATACTATATTGAAAAATAAACATGTGATTTCGAGTCTCAAATTTTGTAGAGTGGTTCTCTATAGTGGGCTATTTGCATAGCTTTTCGCTTAACATACCCTTTTTGTTACACCCTGTATACTTAGTAATCATAAGCAAATCACGAGTAGGTACAAATTACTACAATAGTAATTGTATTTTTCATTTGCTTATTGATTATTTTGTGTTTCTTAATATTCATTCAAACACATTTACTTTTCCGACTTTATTGTTTTAGAAGTAACGATAAGTATACTTCCAGTTTTGGATTAAAAAAACAGAAATTCTACACCGAATCCTTTCTAGGCATTCCTCAAACACAAAGGTGTAATTCGACTGGTTAAAGTACACCTATTCCTTGTATCAGAACGTGATACTGACGAAAGGTGTGAGTTGCAATGTTGACGTCTGTAACTTTCTCTGCATTTTGACAATTGACGAGGGTAGTCCGATGACGGGGGTTGTCCACGTCTTCTCGCCATGTGGACAAACAAAAAAGTTTCGCCATGCATTCCTGTAAATTGAATTTTTAGTACGGCAAAAAGCTCTGAAAAAGCTTCGTTGAAAGAGAATAGCTACTTATATGTTTTTCATGTTATTTACATCTGTTTTCGCTATGCTAAAAGTGGTTGTGGAATCTCTTGTGAGATCACACAGTGCTGCCTACCCCGTTTCAAGAAAACAGCCATATAACAACAACCATATTACAAAGCATTACAGCTTGCGCCAATGCGCCTTAAAATGTAGATATTATAATAACTTTAACAATTATAATGTGCATTAAAATATCAGATAAAAAATAGGCATTCATGCTCACTCATTCACCATCTCACAGTATCTCAAACACTCACGACTCACAGACGGCCATGCACTCATAAACAGATCAGATCACACTCTGGTGCTGATGCCAAGAGTGCATTTAGCATTGTTAGTGCGCGGAGAAGTGGCGAGTTTTTGTGAGCTACCGTACGCGCTGGCGGGACGGCCAGCAGCGCGTGCCGGCGAGGTCTAAGGCAAGGTTTATGTCATAAATATAGACGGTGTTATTACAAAACCGTATCTAAAGTGAGACACTGTTGGAAAATTACACTTGACAGCAAAATGTATGGGATATCTGTGAAATTTTAGCAATGTTAGCTTAAAGTATGCTTGAATTATTTTGTTGAAACAGGGAGAGTTTGCTGCGTAAGTAATTTTTGAAAGAGAAATGTAAAGACGGTGTTTGCAGGTATGTACTCAATGTACTATGACAATGTAATGGTGGTGGTATTTAAAATAATCTGCGACATTTTAATTAATTTGCATAATGTTGATTATTATATTACTATTGTTAATTAGCTAAGTATCTATAATATAAATTGTTTTATAAATTATTTTTAAGAACACGAAATTTTTGCATGCCATTGTCGGCAAAATAAGAGACCAACTAAAGCAAACTAACACCAACTTCACCTTATTTTGTGCAAATAAAGTATTTTGAATTTGAATTTGCATTACATAAAAGTTAGTGACGTGATTTTAGTAGAGGCAATTATTTTGCTCTTTTGAAAATATGTACAATATATTAAAAAATTTACCTGTTATGCAGATTTAGTATTGCCATACTAATTTTATAAATAGAAGTTTGTAAGTTTCGATAAAGGATATTATCAACGAATCTTACGACACCCACGGGCAGACATGGGTATTGCCATTGCTGCTATTCTACTCTGTCAAAACGACACTGCTAATATAACGTAGATACTTTTTTCCAAAGTTAGGTACTAGCTACTAAATTAACATAACTAACCCGCCCACATCTGTGCTCAATAAAAATAAACCATAGACTATAAAAGGCTTTTTAAAGCTCGCTCCTAACAGTCATTCAAACAGTAAACTATCTCTGTCACATGGAATGAAGACGAACGAGCCGGCTAATGAATGACTCGAGTCGTCACAAAGATTAAATAACAGCAAAGACAGTATACTCTGGCTATATGATATTGAAAAAATACCTACATGAGAGGGTAGGTATGGTAAGGCTGTAACTAGAACTTCCAGAATCCTAAAGGAGATTGTACAGTAACGTTTAGTAGCACGGTCAGATGTAAAATCTGTGACAAGTTTCTAGCTCACCGTCTGTGGGTACGCCCCTGAGTTCCTTGGTCCTTAGCTCTTACGACATGCTCGGAAGCAGATGCAGCTTATGTATCCCACTAAAACCCGAATCAGTACAGGGTAAATGCAATAGTAGCATTTTCCATTGAGTTTTAGGGTAGAGTTCTATTTTACGGCATGGTTATCTTTCGGATTAGTCTTATACAGAAAAGACAAATCGCTTCAGAAGACTCCATAATGTACTTAACTAAAAAACGTAAACGATAAACCAAACTTCAATATCTCCCAGTAATCTGTAACCTGATTGAAATTTAATTGACAAAACATACCCAATAATAATATCTGACACAACGATCTAACCTAACTTTAATTACAGACTAGTGGACGCCCGCGACTACATCCGCGTGAAATCTAGAAAAAAAAATGTCAAAATTATCCGGAATTCCCATTTTCCTGGGATAAAAAGTAGCCTTTATGTTGAGTGGGACCTGTCATAATATATTCCTGAAAACTGCATCGAAATCGGTTCAGCCGTTTCTGAGATTAGCGTACACAAACGCACAGACAAACAGACATAAATTCCAAAAATCATCGTTTTGGGTCCTATTGCGTTGATAAAGAAAGTCTCCTATAATATTTTTTCTCATATTTCTTCCATGTACAGACAGCGATTCGTTACATTTTTATTATATGCGTAGAAGACAAAATAAGAGTGTCGCATCTGCTACAACACCTTTGTATCACCTCGTATGCACTTGCTAGCGGCTTGTATCCAAGTTTTTTTGTGAAAGAATGAGTAAAAAACTTGCAACACGAGCCGAAAGGTATGCGGATGCCGAACGGGAGGCATTCTTTACGCCACTTATTGTATAAATGAGCACTTTTTGGCGTTTGAGGGCAAAATTAATTATAGGTTTCAACCTCGATATGGAAGGTTTGTACTGGAAAATGGATAAAATAGGTTATAAATACGCGCATTATACAGGTATTATACGTATATACACTTTGCACAGTGTCGGTTTGTCTAAGTATAAAAAGTTTACAATTATTAGAAAATATTAAAGGGGGCTAGACTAAGTACCTACCATAATGAGCATTCGACTCGTCACTGTAAAGATTGCTTGAATTCATTTGATAAAAACGATATTATATTGTCAGGCTCATTAGAAATCATTTTTGACTGACTGATAAAAATCCTCAATTTGGACCGTAAAGTATTTTATTTATTTATTTTATTTTATTCGAAAAACAGTCTTATCTATCTTAAATTTTATATTTTTTATTATTATATTATCTGTTCATTCCTCGTGCAAAGTGTGTCTATAGCGATCCAGCGTGGCAATGCCACTAATTTCTTTACCTACCTTAGGCAAAATACATTATGCCGTAATTACGTAGACTGTCCGTAAATCTAAGTATTACTAGAACCGTTAAAAGCTAATCTTCAGGCTGTAACCATATTTTTCCATCATTTTTAATAGGCATTCCTCAAATGTTTCTGTACAAAAACTTTGCGCATTTTTGGCGTCGTTTTTATCCGCCCTCAGCTGAGTTGCGAGCTCGTTCTAGCAGGAAATGATGATCAGGAATGAGGATATATTCCAGCTAATTTGCATCATAAATCATCGGTAATGTTCGGTTTTTGGCGGGAGTCGGCAGAGGGCGTCGATCGGTTTTTTGCCAAAACCATGTTTTCGGTTTGTATCGGGTTTCAAAAGGTTTTTTAGTGTGCGTAAATAATGGACATATTTTTAATGGAAAAAATCAATGTTTTATGCGAGTATATGAGGCATTTTCTGATAACTAATAAGAGTTAGAATAAAAATATTGTAAGTTATTGTCTTAGCACAGAATATTTCATAAAATTCGCTTAGTCAACTAATCACGATACCAAGAAGTAAATAATAGCCCTTAAAACCGATGCGATGTTCCAAAAGCTGGAAAAAACATACAAATTACCGTGAGTTCCGTTTTATATTTGTACTATAAGTGGTTTAGCTATTTATCGCAGTTTTGGGAATTCGCACCCGGGTTCCTATTGATATCTTATTTGACCCCAGGGAAGACCTCTCCGGAACCAGGTTACCGGTTTTAAAGACTTGATTTATTATTTTGTCGCTGAAGATTTTTTTATAGGAAGTACAGAATATCGACTTTTTCTCTTGTACACAAGAAGTGCAAATAAATATATAATTTTTTTTTACAATCACAGTGGTTCACTGTGAACGTTTTTAAAAGACTTGAAATAGGTTCAGAATAGCAGTACTGGCAGGTACTTTCATTCAAGAGCAAATTATTGATTGCAATTTATTGATATGCCATTATTAAATTATCTACTAGTAAAAACTTGAACAATGTGTCAAAAAGGACAGTTTAGACTACGTCAGTAATTTGTTGCTTCAATAAAATTGTTTGCAACAGGCAAGAATATGGTAACATGTAAATGAGGCCTTACTTATGTTATTGTACCTTCGATCGTATGAAATTCGTAGTCTACATTAAAATACCTACTAAGTACCGGTGACTACGAACGATGTAGAAGACACCACGTGATTGTGACTAGGGCTCGTAGCAACTGACTACACATAGTAAAAATTTTATATTAATTATCCTAAAATGCGATTAATTAAATTTGTTGTAATAAACCTACTAACACAATATTCATATAGGGTATATGCCCATTGGAAAAATCGGCCCTAGTTAAAATACTCACGCTTTAGTTTTCTAGGATAATTGTGGCTTCATATAGCAGCCAGACTGACTATTGGCAAAATATCTTAAAATTAGCTGCGCATAATCATCAGAGATCGCAAACCATTACTCATACAGAAAAGCGATATATTCTACAAATGTGACATGGGAACCCTTAATTAGCGAGGAACGGGAGGAAAAGTGGCCGTCAGGAAATACCAGGGCGAGGGTACAGGGTTCGAGTTCCGTGAGACCTCACCCCACCTGCGGCCGCCACGTGGACAAGGCACTTAAACTTTTTTTTAAAACAGGATTTGACACTTCCAACTCCCATCCAAGTTTCTTGTTCGCACTCGATGTTTCTTAAGTTTTTTTTCGAGAAAGTTTAGTAAAGACTTTCAGATGGTTAACGATATTTGGTTGTAGGAAATGCATTTAATTAGGTAGATATTATAAATCCTACTAATATTATAAATGCGAAAGTTTGTAAGTATGGATGGATGTTTGTTACTCTTTCACGTAAAAAATACTGAATGGATTTTAATGAAACTTTACGATAATATAGCTTATATATCAGAATAACATAGCTATTTCATCCCGGGAAAATATTTGTATCCCGGGTAATTTGAACATTTTGTTTTTTCTGCTGTCCACGCGGACGACGTCATGGGCGTCCACTAGTACTTTATGTTTCTAGGAAATAATTTAATAGATATGTAAGAAAAGTTCTATGGTCCTGTTCCAATGCGAAGCTACACTTGAATACCAAGAGTACCTCCTTCCGTGTATATTGTAAGACGCCACTAAAGAAATTGGGCAGTGTTGCCAACCCACATCCACTAGGGGGTAGGAGGATTGCATCCGTTTCATAGTATGCAGTGACACAAAAAAATGTGGTCAAACACATAGTAATTAGCGTCATCATCATCGGAACTACTCTATAAAACGGACAATACACGTTGAGTCGTTGTACCCCTAATAAAACCCTAAAAACATTCTGCCCCTAAGAGTCCCCCAGTTATCTTTCCCCCCCCCTAAATTTAGGGGTAAAACCCCTAAGTTGTCAGCACTGAACTCAGGGTCTCTCAGAAAATGAGCTAGCAACTTGTCTCCTTCATTATTCCGCAGTACTGTTTACCTTATTTTGAAAACACATTCGGGTGTACGAGTAATAGGTATGTATTTCCGTATTGTACACCCGCCATTTTGTTTTGACTCTCATGTAAGTATGCAGCTACATGCAGGGCAGGCTATCACAGTTTGAGTGCCTTAGTTAGACAGAACCTAGCTTTCCCAAAGTCGCGAAAACTGTATATCTTAAGCAGGTATTTACCGGCGTTTACCTACCTATATACAACCTCCTTAGGTACCTACCTATATATACGTATAATCTTCGTGGGGCTATATACAATTGCATAATGCAGATGACATACAAATATCCCTTTGATGATATGAACACCTTAGAATTTTCTTATTTCAAATGAACCACCTTGCGGATGTCCCATTTCTGTCACATTATCGCAATTGCCACAGATAATGTAAAAAGTCTTCCGATCAATCCTTCTTTTGTGCACACTTGCGCAGGAGTGGATTCGGAGAAATGCCCACGCATATTTGTTTACCTGTATGAGTCTTAGAAATTTTTAGGGTAAGCGTCGCTATTAATGCTTTTAAAAGAACAAATACTAATAAATAATACGTACCTAGATAACCATTAAACTTTATATAAATTCAAAGTTTTAACAAATTTTGTTTTATTGTTTCTTTAAAGATAACAGCAGAACTTTAGAGATGACAACACTATAGGTATTACGAACTCAAAACAAAATTTTAATTTTCAAAATGAAAAATAATACTACCCGTCCACAGCGGTGTTATTTACCCTGCTAAAGGTGCGTTTACATTAGACGGGTTGAGTGAATGACCAACTTTTGTTGCAATAAGTGTTTATTTGCGAACGCATCTGCGACATGTGAATATATGACAAATGTTGGTTACTCCATTTTGAATAATAATCCTTCTGGTGAATGAGTGAAGGGATTTTGAGTTATGTTTTGCACAATGACTATGCACAGTACACATTAAATAAATTCTCCAGGAGCTTGCGGCATGTATTTATATTTAATTTAGAGACATTTCCAACTCCGGGGGCTTTATTAGTAAAAAGCTTTAGACTAGGTATAAGCTATTTACATTTCACAGTTTAATTTGACAGATATTTTCATATATCAACGAGGTTGTAACTTCACGCGCGGTTATTAGTAGTAGTAATATTTAACCAAGATATTTTTTTGCTTTTGAACGTTCCTGGTTATATAGTGGGTAATACAATTTCTAGTATCTAGTCCATTTTAACTGTCCTTGCAAGACTTTGGTACAAATAAATGAATAATTGTCCATTCAAATAAGCCGTTGATAGAAAAAAAAAGGACAAAAAAGAAACCCTGGCAAAACAAAGAATTTAGAATAAATCAAGTTCAACAAAACTCTTGTCTTGTTTTAACTGCTGTCTTTTATAATGCAAATGTCTTGCACTATTTTACTTGGACATGTTTTGTTTCGAAAAGAAAGTACAGTAACCCTTAACAGTAAGAACATCATAAAATTTTTAAGACACTGCACTAGTTATTTCCCACAAAACCCTACAAAAAGGGTAAGACTTTGCCAAGGGAGAAGGAACTTTACGATCGAAGAAGCTTATTCTGAATTTGACTGTGCGTTTTTGGCAAGCAAACCTCTTTCTCTACCACAGGTACAAATTTTTTCGCATTTAAAAAATCTTTCTCGAAAAGAGGTTCCATGGTGAAAGTTTTGTACAAAATTTGAGAACAAATATCAATAATGTGGTTTTTTACATGGATATTTGCAGAAAAAGCGGACCTTTCTCCGAACCGTCCGATTCGATCACAAAAGGGTTTCGGGTTTCATAAACAGATGTCGAATTCATAATTCGAATGTTAAATAACGAATTTTTGCGATGGCCAACTTTTTGTTATGTGAAAATGTCATGAAACATCTTGTGTGCAAAAAGTGCGCTCAAGCTGATAAGGTATTTAAAGCTATTGAAATTTATTTACTTAGTTTTTTAACCACCCTTAAATAAAGGAATAATAATTGAAACTCTTTTCTGTGTATGTTTCCAGATCGAATACTCTATGGCTCTTCGCAGCGTGAGAGCATGCTGCATTTCATAAATCAGCATTACTATTATTCACCTTTAACGTCACCTGTAACGTGTACTTTGACGAAAGCTTATATATTCTTAAAGAGCAGGTCTTGCGGCTTCACATAATGAAAATTAAAATTTTAGATGCGGATTTATCTTACCTAGGTATAGTGTATTAATGTAAAGTTATATCTAGTATTTAATAACATATTTTTATCTACATTAAACAAGATTTAAAACACAAAACCCATATTATGCCTTCATCCTAAAGAATCCTTTCAAACATCCTATTCAAAACCGGTCACGTTTTACACGGCTCTTGAATATTTTAAACGCGAACCTTGGGGTGGATTTTGACAAGAAAATGACGGATAAATGAAATAAAAATGTACCCCCGACAAGAAAATGATTGTGTTGACACGAATGATCGACAGAAACCTTTTGTATTGGGCTCCTGGCACGCGCGACCTTTTACAACTGCATGCAATGAGGTCTTATGATATTCATAAGGAACCTTTAATAGATCGGTTAGTTGGAAGAATATGATTTTTGGTGTAGAATTTGAATGGATCTGATGATATTTTTTTTATTGAACTGTCTAAAATGGTTTTAATATTTGACATCGTTGTTAGTGTTAAAACCTTGTTAGTGAACATGGAATTTAAATCTGTGCTGGGATCGGACTAATCTTAACAATAAGATAAGAGAATAAGATAGATAGGTGTTCCCTCTAATAATCAAAGCTGATGGTTAGGAAACATATTTTGGTATAGATTAATAGGGAAAGAGGATTTGATAGCATTTTTCGTAAACAAAGTTATAATAAACACACACTATTACATGTTCAAAATTTATTACAAAATAACTTAGTCCTAAATCAAAAAACATAAATGCTTTCTCATATTACATTCTAAATTGTAAAAAAATGTATCAACAGAATGTTTACGAGTTTAGTTTTTAATAAATGCATCAGTTTCGAGTTTAATCTCACGTGGCAATTTTCTTATTTTCTTACTTACAAATACCATTAAACTTATTTATAAGAAGAAAGTTGTCATCTTAAAAGCTCGAACTTGCAAGCTTTTTAAACAAGAACCCTTGTTTGCTATCGAATTACATTCTATTCTAGGATATTCTTATTAGAATCAACATAATACATGGATTAAAAATGTTGTTCTTATTGGATTATACTCGTAACAATTTAGTTGGGATGATCTTATCGTCGGAAAACAAAAAAAAGTCTTTACCGTTTTATCTCCGTAGTTTTACCCTGTTTTACTTAATGAGATAATAAACAATCGCACAGATCATAGGTAGGTATAGATATAAAATGTATTTTAAGCAAACATCAAATAGAAACCTCTCCAAAACCAAGTGCATATAAACTAATGCCATCATGAAAAATTATAATTAAAATCATTTCTAACCACCAAACAGTGTGTGAAATGGTATTGGGCGCAAATACACAATAATAAATACTTACGTAAAGCACGTACACTGACCAAACCATATAACACTGTCGAGTCACCACTGGAGGATAAAAAATGATGAGCAACCAATATGGCTTATATTAAAATTAATTAGAAACTACCTTACAAATTAATGAGAATTAGCTTGAAAACAAAAAGCTCGAGCACAAATTGCTTTCTACGTGCACTCACTGCACAAATTCATTATTTAAAATTTAGTTTTAATTTCTAATAGACCAAGAATAACTGTTTTCACATAAAGAAAATAGTTATTTCAATTGGTCTCAGCTCAATCGGTGAGCGTTGGTTTTTAAATTAGAGTTCAGTCTTTTACATGTAAAGGTCGAAGTCAAAGGAATTCCCTCCGCTGAGGTAGTCATATAAGTAGACAGCCATCTCATCCAGGGCTTCAAAGCGTGGGTCATTGAGGGGTTCCTCTCGAACGGAGCGAGCTGATCGCGAAAGAGACCTGCAAGACAATTTTGTTATGTTACGATAATTAGTAAATATTTGTAATATATTTTATTTGAAAATATAAATGTTCTTCAATAGTATTAATTCCATAATAATATTATAGAATTCTAGACCACCGGACATCTAAGTGCTTGTTTTCATCTTTTCAGTTTTTTTTATTATTACATAGTTTGGTTGTTTTTACGCAGTCGGGTATTTGGATTTTTTAAATTATGGTTTTTTATTTTTTACTTTTTTGTTATAGCTACTTTAGTAGTAGGTACGCTTCACTAAACATGCTCAACATGCTCGGTAGCTAGAAGTTTTCGTCTGGCTGCTGTCTAAAAATTTATATGTGAAAATGGTTGTTACGCAACTTTCAATCGATATAGATCCTAAACGGTTGGTCGAATCGAAAAATGTTGAGAGAAACCTAAAATGATTTTTAAATACCTATTCAACGATACCCCACTCGATATATGTAGTTTGTCAACTTAATTTTTTTTCATTTTCACAAAATGGCGTCCAGTAGTCGCCATATTGGATTTTCACTAACGTCATGTCTTTAGTGACACTCGCCGGACTAAGAGGAATCGATTGACGTATGAATCATAAAAATCGGCCGAGGCGTTTGGTCTGTGTAGTGCCTTAAAGGAACATACATACATAGGCTGTTAAACACAATACCACTCTTTTGCGTCGCGCAGTCGGGTAAAAAATAACTGAAAAGATAGCCGAAGTGGTTAAGAAAATTCCTCATAAACCTAGTCGTTATTGTCAGCGACTCTCTGGATTTAGGTATATTATATTCGTAATGTTTTATCGTCTCTTCGTAGGTCAGAATCATAATATAACTAGGTCAGTTACCTGAAGTCGGTGTCTGTATCCAGTTCATCTTCGCTGGTGAAACGCTCACGGATGTCCTTCATGATGCAGGCTTCTAGTTTCTTATGCTGAAATTATTACAAACATACAATATATAAAGTCATAAACATGCGGCTGTATACTTAAAATGAGGTAGATAAACTGCAGGAGCACGAAAGACATCCTACAGTCACATTCAGCATTGCGGGGCCAGATGTAGACGAGTGACAAGTACGTAGCTCATCGCCTATGAGAATATCCTTGAGTTCCTTAGTCTAGTCTTACTATATGCCCGGAAGGAAATACAGAGCTGATGTATTCTAGTGTTAGGTATAGTATAGGAATGACCAGACTACAAGAAACGGTGTGTGGTGCCTCGGTGTCTGCTAAATACTAACAATTATTAGTAGTACCTATATTTTTAGTAGTATCTCTTCTCTACCACTTCGGAAATAATGTACTTAGGTATCACACTGGTGAAAAAAGCAACACATATCTTATTTGATTTAGAACTTTGCATAACAAACTACTAACTTTATGACGATATGAAATGAATGATTGCTGCTTCTCTTCCCGGGCATACTGTACAAGTCAGTAGAGGGACAAGAGGGTCTTGGTGTTTTGTAGGCGATGGGCTGACCACCTGTCACTACTAACCGAACTTGTACATCTCAACTATACCCTCAAAATTGGTCAGAAGTGGCACCATGTGGTTCTATCGGGCCTTGGTGCTCTGCCTACCCCGTAAGGGATAAAGGCGTGATTTATATGTATGTATAAAATGTACGTATGTCAGCTCTTTGGATTTATGCAATATCTAAAACTCACCTTATAGCACCTGAAGAAGAACATGGGCTTAATAAGTTCTTGAGAGAGAGGAGCAACGTCGCGCTTGACGTCCGGTACGCATTGCTGAAAAAGTTAAAAGTAACACTCTATTAACGGACTTCTGAACCTCTTTAGTTCTTACAGCCTAGTGTTAGTTTTATATTAATCACCTGTGATAATATAATTGTATCTCTACATTATAGGCTAACTGTCTTATTGGTTAGTCAAAGCATATTGATATTTTTAGTTTTTACTGGCTCTTCAAATACTAACAGTACTAGTGTAGATACTAGTAGTAGTAACATAGGTATAGATTATATATAGTACAGCTACAGGTTGATGTAAATAAATATGGCTGCAATGCTGCAGTGTTTTTTATCGAACTTATGGACCGATAGAGACTTAAAAAGACAAATCTTAGCGTCAATTCATTTAGAAGAATGCGAGTTAACTCCACCGAATAATTTAAATAAACACAATTTGTTTTACTATATGCATGAGACTATTTTGTTTTTATGTAAAAAAATTACGCATTCTCATAATTAACCCGACGAAAATATAAAAAAAATACTGTCTGTAGGTAGGCGCCCTACTCACTTTTGGCTCCGTGATCTACTACTCGCCGAAAACTTCTAACAAAACTGCAAACCGTCTTGAATATCCCCCTTCAGCTCAGCGGGGACAGGCAGGTTGGTGATCCGCTGCGTGATCTGCTCGTAATTGAGCTCCAGTCGGTGGTCGATGTAGGAGCCCTCCTCACTTTTGGCTCCGTGATCTATGCTACTCACCTACTCACTTTTGGCTTGATCTATGCTGCTACTCACCGAGAACTTCTGACAAAACTGTAGTCCGTCCTGGATGTCGCCCTTCAGCTCAGCGGACACGGGCAGGTTGGCGATCCGCTGCGTGATCTGCTCGTAGTTGGGCTCCAGTTTGTGGTCGATATAGCCCAGTTCCTGCATCACGCAGGTGATGTTGCGAACCTTGCCCGCTTGGGGGCCGCGGGAGATTACTTCTAGCCGGTCGCGGAGGTCCATTTCACGCTGGGGAAAGTTAAAATGCTGTCTTTACAAGATACATTACATCATCATACGTCACACAATGTGTACCTATGTGTTTACACAGGATATATTCCAAATAATTATTTTCAATATACAGATTTGCTTTGGATA
The DNA here is from genome assembly GCA_014607495.2 of Carposina sasakii. Taxonomy (NCBI): domain Eukaryota; kingdom Metazoa; phylum Arthropoda; class Insecta; order Lepidoptera; family Carposinidae; genus Carposina; species Carposina sasakii. Next base: position 3,720,463 of record CP053151.1, on the reverse strand, counting down.
TTTTATTGCTTCCTTGATTGGTTTAGGTACCTACATTATTTTCAGGGGAAAATAATATGGGCATCGTCTTTTTTTTTATATCTAGGTAGGTATTTACGCGAACGACGTGACGAGACGTCGAGAAGACGATGTGAGTAGATGTTCCTATCAAGTGAAAATGATGAAAATTTTAGGTAAAAGCTCATGCACTTGCACCGGTAGATAGATAGTAACAACAGATTTAAAAATTAATTTGCTTACAGACATCCTATTACCCCCAAAGTAGGGTTGCTGCACTTGCTGGAAGTAACCCTGGGTGGGGTACTGCTGCTGCTGCTGCTGGTACGCGTAAGGGTTGTATTGCATCCCTGGGGCCCCGGGGTAGAACAGGCCCGCGTTGTATGGGAACTGGTAGAAGGGGGTTGCGGCGCTGAATGGCCGGAACTGAGGGTTATTCTGCATCATGTAGGGGGGCACTGAGGGTTGTTGCGGGAAGGGAGGTGTTGACTGAAAATAAACGATGAGATGAAGTAGTAAGTAGAGAATTTTCACACACTGTTATAATATATTTAAAAAAAAATCCTATATATCGATTTTGAATTTTTTATCTTATAAAGTATACGTCTATTTCAAACTCGATAGTAAGGCCTCTTTAGCTCAGTGGTAGAGCACTGGTCTCGTAAACCAGGGGTCGTGAGTTCAATCCTCACAGGAGGCACAGTTATTATTATTTTACATTTTTTTTTATTTCACATTCTATTTTACTCACCTCATGTGGTCTGAACGCCAAAACTCCTCCCAGAGGTGATCCTTTTAGATGATTTTGTGAGGGTCGGTCATGCAGTGGTAAATCATTTTCACTACGTATACCGCCATCTGCCGCCGGTTTTATTATGGTTTGTGTTGTAGGGTCAATGGAGAACCCAGGCGGCAACTTGCCTTGTAATATTGTTTGTAAGTTCGGAGGTTCCTCAAAAGATGGCGGTGCTGAGCATTTTGCATAGGCATCTTTCATTTCTTGACGTATTTGTTTGACCACTTCTGGGCCGAAACAACTTTCATAAATCTAGAAAAAAGTAATTGTTACAATGGATTTGATTGTTTATAAGATAAATAAATTATAGTAGTAAGTATTTACAGTGTTAATTTTTATAAATTTTACGCAAGATGCAAATGATTAAACGTAACTATACAATAATTTCATCACAACATTCAAAAGCAGTCGTGGCCGAGCGGTTAAGGCGTCTGACTAGAAATCAGATTCCCTCTGGGAGCGTAGGTTCGAATCCTACCGACTGCGAAGTTTTTTTTATTATATTTTTTACCTTCATCATAGCGTATTTCTTTATGAATCTGTCATCACTGCTTGCCAGCGCTTGCGCAGCCACACACAGCAAACATGAAATCAATACTTCTTTATGCACCATTTTGTACCTGTGAACAAAAAAAAAATCGTTATTATCAAGTAGAGCAGGGGTTCCCAAACTTTCATTTTTCATAGACCCCTTTCAAAAGTTAACTGGTTCTGGTGGACCCCCTACATACTTACAACACATAGAAATTAATTGTGAAATCCCATTTTTTCACGCCAACGTAGACCCCCATCGAGTCCCTTGTGGACCCCTGGGGGTCCACATAGACCACTTTGGGAACCACTGAAGTAGAGGAAACGTAAAGAGGGCGTGGGTTCGCGTATAATTATGTACGATCGCAATATGATGGCACGGTGTCGCGTCGCTAGGAAACCAAAAATTTTTAGATGGACATGGTTACAACTTACAGGTGGTATAAAAGAAAAGTAGAGGGCCTGGGTGGGCCGCATTTTTTCTATACTCTTTGGCCAACCTGTAAAGTGCGAGGAGTGAGTAGGTATCCTATAGATCGGTATATCACCTTTTTCGATCCTGAATTTCCTACCTACCACTTTTATTAAGTACCTAAGTATTGTGTTTTATATTTTATTAATTTACCGAAATGGTTTGCCTCAAGCGATAATCCTTGCGAGTCGATAGCACTAGAGGCTACTTTACCGTGCCGATTGTGTAGTAAGTTTCATGTTAGTTCATTAACTTTAACAACCGTTAGTCATCAAATGACTACATGTTCAAGCGTGATAGTTATTATAAAGTCAGTTATAACAATCGTAGTGAAAGGAACTATTTGATGAAGAAATTATAATGTTCAGTAAATACAGAAAGATTATGTAACGCAACAAGTTAAGTTAGGAGGTAGTCAGTTTTACAGGGTAACTTTAACTTTTCTAATTAATTTAACTTTTTTTAAATGGTTTTACAAAAAACTTAAATTACAATAGCACTTAGTAAAACCAACGATATAAGAACCAACATATAAGTGCATTTTAAACTGTCCACGGGAACTATTCTACGAAAAGTGCTCTACCCTTCTATACTAAAGAAAAAATATTCCTACCCTACAAGCTTCTACCGCTAAAGCAGGATATATCATGTTCTAATAAGGAGAGATTTTTCCATTCATATTAGTTTTACTGTTTTTATCGACGGAGGTAGTATCTGTATTCATTCCAAATTATAGGTATACTCGTAGCTTTCAAGCTATCTTAGCCAAGCCGCGGGCAGACAGACAGAGGATAGAAGTTATAAACACTGTTTAGGACTTAAACGCGTGCTAAAATGAAGCTATGCGGACCATATTCGTGACATGATGTTTTAAAACGTAAAGACTGAACTTTCTGAAGCATTTAAGAACAAGCTTTTAAAAAGTGCTATTTATTATAAGTGGACCGTGGACGAGGCGAAAGAGTTATATTTAGAACGTACTTATATCTGTTGTTTCTTGCAGAAAGAGGTAGTGACTAGGTAGCTTTGGACACAGGGGTGATACGAATCTAATTTTACATTAAAATCTATCGTAATTTTACTTTTAAATGTCGCGCATGCGTGTCTGATTTTAATAACTGCAATGGTTTCATCTACTTGCTTGCGAGATCCCAAAAACATAAAAATAAAAGTCCTACCATCATAGTACTTTACTTATAGCCAGAAAAAAGAAATTTGCCAATATATTTTGTGGTAATTACACGTTATTTTTTATAGTTTTATTAGTTACTGTACTTGCATAAAGAGAAAAACATTCGTCATTTTAGTTACTCTCATTATGCCAAGTTGCGTCTTGTGTGTTCTCCCCTTAAGGCTGGAGCATAAAGGCAGGACAGGGAGGAAATGTGATAATAAATGTGGACCTAGACTACGAAGCGCAGAGTGAACCAATCTCTGGCTAATACTGGTCATACACCATCTTCCAGCAGGTCTAATGGTTATGTTTTTTGACAGTTCATGTGATTATCACTCATTGAAACTTAATGAACTGATGATGTGATATGTGTGCATTTCTTTTATATAGCATTAAATCACTCCCATTTGTTGTGTCATTAAGTGATGTGATAATCACTATGAACTGTCAAAAAGATAGTAACTGATACGGGGGCAGTTGGATGATAGAAAGCATGGTACATGGCCAGCATTACATTTGATACTAACTATATTATCAATTTTTCGCTGAATATGAGAAACTGTGACACTATTTTCTATAGGCAAAAGTTATTAAGCCATCTCCTTGTTGGCTTTTCTTCATAGGCCAATGTCAACGCCCTCTGGCGGCCTTGCGCACGCGCATCTGCCTGGGGCGGCTTGCGTAATGGCCGCCAAGTACAGCCTTCAATGCCCGATATAGAACCTTGTAATGAACCAAGGAAAGTATTACCTAGCGGCTAAAATACTTAGCCGAACGTATTTGTACTGCTGAGGTAGAATATTAGGTTGTCATACACGGAACATGTAAATTGAAGAACTGCTCGATGGCTTCCATTAAACTTACGTACCTATAGGAAGAGTGACATAGGTATTAACAAGGAAGGAAGGAGATTATATACTTTAGGTACTATTTATTCCGTAAAATTTAAGGTACCCTGTCACTATTATTTTATCCTGTGACCATCTGTATTATAGGATGCCAATATTGGCCAGTACTAACATTCATTATAAATTAATCTAATGCTAAGTAACATAAAACTTTAATATTATAATCAAGAGATATCTATTATCGTAAGTCTACGATTTAATTTATGAGCATTATTACATTATTAGGTAAGTTATTTCATTGTTAAATATATTTATTAATTAGTTACATTATTTAAATTCAAACACCTACAGTTCGAAGTTAGCAATCTCCTGAAAATGACAAACCATTATATTTTCAGTTTATTCACTAGGTTTACAAAATATTACACAAAAAACTAAATATTGCAAATAATAAGTACGAGTATTACAAGGGTCTTCAATGCTCTCAGTAAGCTTTTGATGAACGTATGCCACAGAAATGATATTTCACTGAAGTTATATGATCACTCTGTATACGAGTATAGTCGTATTTATTTTTAGACACACTATCATATATGTGTACAATAATATATATATATATATATATATAATAGGTAATTACGTATATATTATGGCAATATAAACGTATAGTACTTGAAGATTAATATTGCACGATCCAGCAGCAAAAGCTTGAGCGAAGCGCATCTTTTTAGCTCTAATCGAAATGAAATGGTAAATGGCTTGCATGTCTTCGTCCGTGAAGCAATCTTTAAAGATAGGTTGTATTACGCTGTATTAGGTTAATTTTAAACGTGATTCCGTATGTTCACGGGTACGCGTCGAATTTACGGGAAAGTTTATCTCAAAGCTTTTCTGTTTATTTATGCGTTATTTTTAATTATTATCTTTACATATTTACTGTATCAAAAACGACCATATTAAGCTCAGGTACTAATTATATGAGGTAAAAGTGCCGGGCGCGCTGGCTGTATGAAATGTGATAATTATGAAGTTTGTAGGTATACTCGTACGAGCCAACAACATCAAAACGCTATTTTGTACAAGAAGAAAGTTTCTTCGTATTTGCCACCAAGAAAGGTAAGAACGATGCCTATTTTGAAACTTAGGAAGTGGTTACAAATTTACAATTACACATAATTAGGTAGGTTATTTTGTAAAAGCTAAGAGTTTCTTCGCCCCCAAAACAGGAAAGAACGATGCTCAACTATGAAACTTGTATAGTGGCAAATGGAAAAGTCTGAGGTTGCTATATGCTGGGACAAAAATGGTGGATACATACATACATATGATCATGCCTTTATCCCTTACGGAGTAGGCAGAGCACCAAGGGCCGATAGAACCACATGGTGCCACTTCTGACCAATTTTGAGAGTATAAGTAGTTGAGATGTGGTGGATATTTATTAATAACACAAGAGAGCACGATTTGCTGCATAAATAACTAATAATATAAATTAAATCTAAACGACGTTACACATTAAGGAAGTCGTAATATTTATTCAAATGCAGTTTAATTTCAGTTGTAAAATACGTAATAACTGACAACTAGTGACTATAATTTCATATTAATTTAAAGGAGAGTTTATGAATTTTAGGAAGGCGAAACTCAGAGTAATCAAAAAGAGATGGTCTTCAGCGCTAGTCTTCAGATGGACCCGTGTGTTGCAATTGGGGAATCAACAGTACCCAGCAAAATTAACAAGACAATAATAACCATTATCACACGTTCTTATATCCAGTGCCATTGCCTTCTATCAAAGACAATTATAACCTCTTTGCTTCAATTTAGTTAAAATTCATTCTCTAGGGACAAACGACATCAACAAAGCATTAAGTCAACATACCTTCCCATGATTACATAGAAAAAGCTGCGAGCACTTAATCCTACACTCGGAACCAGTGCACCATGAAGCATACTTAATTCCACATTGGAAACCAGTCATCCGTGAAAATATCTTTTTGTTTCCGTCTATTTTTTTTCCCTTCGAAATTGTAGACCGCAATCGATTGATATAATAAGAGCTTATTGTGTGCAGAGTCGCCTTTTTATCGATACCAATCGAGTTTTTTTTTCACGACTGCTATTGAGTATTGTTTGCTCTTGTAAATGATAAGTTTATTATTCGATGTAACTGATGATTTTACAGGTACGTATGCAAGTTTGTAAGTGTTTGTACGAAATCTACTTCATTTATTTAATTAAATTGGGTAAGTGTATACTACTAATTTTCACCTGTGCACGCATTATTGGTATAAATTTAATTTATTATCCACTTCAAGAATCCCCTATGCTAAAAGTGGCCGTGTTCTCCTTTATGAGTCTGCGATTCTGGATACCTTATTTTGAGAACATAGCCACACGTGGATATGTAATGTGTATAGTACAAACTTTACTAATAAAACATTTTAAACATTGTGTATATAATATTTAGTTTGACAGATACGACGATGGGTATTGAATACATTTTGATGTCAAAAATCATGTTTTATACGTGTTTTTTAGTAGGTAATCTATGCATTAAAAAAAAATATAATTTTTATTGCTTTCCGGTCTAAATTGAAATCTATTAATAATTATCGTAATGCTTGCTATACGTCATGCTTGTCGTGCAAATTAATTTTTATAGGAGAATTATTATTTAAAAATCGAGCTTGTCATGTCACCATTCCTTATCATCAATTTTAATCTTGATCACTAATGATCACCAGTAGCCATAGATTGCTTATCTGTAGGTACACTTGATCCTGTTACGTCTACATCTCGTTTGTCACCCAACATTCTTAATGCCTTAATTATCCCGCGACATTGTAGCACCTGTCATTACTGCATTAATGACCACAGTGTACGTACAGGGTGTAATAAAAGGGTATGTTAAGCGAAATGCTATGAAACTCGCCGTAGAGAAGCTATCTACAAAAATCGAGACTCCAATTTTCACATGTTTATATCTTGTAGTCTGACCAATGTGTTACTTAGGTACTTGAGAATGTTTTCGTGTGGAGAGTGGTTGGGATATCCATCCATCCATTTATTACTCCTTAACGGCTTACGGTAATCAATGGATTTTTTAGAGTTCTCCATAAGTACTATCTGGAAAAATAAACATGTGATCAGGATTACGAGTCACAGTGGGCTATTTACATAGCAAATCGCTTAAAATACACCGTTTGTTACATTCTGTATACTAAAAAATATTTGTTTGATAACTAGTAACGCACAGACTATAAATAAGTAATCTTCATTGCACAATAGGTACACTCATAAATGAAATTGCAATAGCCTGCCCCCTAGCATGACTTAGCAGCAACGTCTCTATACATTTATCATATCGTGTTCGCAGGTCATGCTACTTGGGCTGGTATATATCAGGTACGGTTTAGTCTACGGTAAATGATAGTTCGCGTACAAGTTCTTTATCCTCTCTAACAAGCATAGCAATAACGTACTAAGTAGCTACTTAAATAAAATGGTCTTCATAATAGTTTTCGACTCATGAGATAATTCCTTTGATGTTTTAATAATGTCTTATAGCATCTCATGATTGCTAACGACTTTAAAATTAACTTTCTTAGCTGTAGGTTTATTTCCTTATAGTGGACGCCCGCGACTCCGTCCGCGTGGACTGCAGAACAGTGACGTGACTGCAGAAAAAACAAAATGTCGATATTATCCGGGACAAAAACATTTTCCCGGGATAAAAAGTAGCCTATATGTTAAGTGGGACCTGTCACAATATATTCTTGAAAACTGTATCGAAATCGGTCCGGCCGTTTTTGAGATTAGCGTGCACAAACATCGATCCGTTACAATTTTATTATATGTTTTTAGGTAACTGGATTAGTTGGTAGAGAATGTCATTGAAGGTCGCAGATGAGATTGAAGAAACATTATGATGCACTAAATTATCTATCTATCTATGTATGATCAATTTATTTTAGTTAATAGTGTCTAGATGGCAAACACGGGAGATAGAGCTCTGGTGGAGGCCTACGTCCAGCAGTAGACTGCAATAGGCTGATGATGATGATAAAAACGGTACGATGCGTCACATACCTACCTACATATTCGTAGCCTCAGCGGTGTGGTCTAAACCCTATAAAAAGTACGTAAGTACCAAGTAAAGTGGCAGACTATCTCTCATTTGTCCATATTTTAATACCGAAGGCATAACCGCTGAATTTATACTCAGTTTCGCCTCTAATGGTATTTATTAGCGGGCTTGAGTATGTACACTTGTGGGCTTCTTGGAATAATCTTCATATAATATAATTCATAGGCTGTTTAAAACGCTGGTATACAGGGATATAAATTTGCATATGTCCGTAGGCTGCATGCGAAAGAAAAAAAAATGCTATCAGAAAATTAAAGTTTGCGTTTGACGTCCCTTACTCTATATTATTATGACAGAATGGACTTCACCACTGAGATGAGACAGGCTCACTTAAACATTGTGCATATCAATGGCAAAGCATCATTATCCTGACCTTCTGGCATCATTTAGTATACTGTATTCTAGTCTCTGAAACGCTTAAGACTACATGTAGTGCCTGTACGTTCTAGTTCGTATTATAGGGGTGGGGTGGTGTTGCAAATCTACGAGCCGATATTCCATACACAGTTATTAATCAGTCTATAAAAAAATTGATCCACTGCATCTGCTGAACACCTTTGATTAGAGAAATTGTGCATGCACAAAAATACAGGTTGTTTACAGTCCTTTACGATAGGGATTACGTATCTTTTGAGTCTATACATGCTCAGTCCTCAATATGAAGATACGAGTTTATTCTTGCGATTTTAATACTTGTTTACTAAAAAATGCTATGGTTCTACGAAAAAATATTTTTTTTTTAATAACATTTTGCCATCTCGCGCTAAATCTCCCATAATGTCCAACTCGTCCTTGATCTAATAATTGTTTAATATCTCTAGTCGCGACTCTAGCTCAATGCTCCTTTTTTTATGTTAATTTTTTCCTACAAAGTGCGTCCTCCAAAATGTAAGTCAAAATTCGTTCTTATATTAATATTTTCGTGCACTAAAAAAAAATCGACCTGCTTGGAGGGTACGCGGCTGGAGCACTTTAACCGGATAATAATTTGTGCTTTTTGATAAGCATGCTCCAGAAAAAGGTAAGGTGAAGCATCTCCCGGCGCCATGGCTTAGTCTATAAGAAAATGTATGGCTCAACGTGATCTTGCAAAACGGAAGTATAAGGGCCCAATATTAACTTGGTTATAAAAAGCTACGGAACTGCTGTTCGTATGTGTAGGGATGCAAGGAGACTCACATCCATGAACCAGAAAAAGCAGCCCAGCACAAATGTGAAGTTTCTGACCCTGGGATTGGAGAGTTCGGAAACAACCCGTAGACTTAAATAATCTTAATAAATACTTCTCCTCTCCCCCTTCTCAGTGGATACTAATTTCAAATCAAAATCTCAGCGAACGTTAGGCCTGTTTGTGACCGTTTGAATCATAGACCGAGTGTCGGAAGGCCATACTCTCTATTATCGGAGCTGTTGGATAATGCAATATTATTATGCCCAAATAGAGCTGATCTGATTTTGGATGGAGGTTTAATCATAGGCACTCGGTAATTAAACAACTCAACCATCGAGTCCTTCTCTGATCAGTCAGCACAACCTTATTTATTCCTCGTTCCAAAATAGACGCTCGTTATCGGACTATCTCCCGTATCGCTTCCCATTCTTTCCAAAGTCAGTTACATAATCAACTAGTCCGTATCTACAGGAACAAACTTAATCCCTTTCAGTCGGGATTCAGTAAATTATCTGAAGGTTAAAAACATTTTCCGGGCTATACCAAAACCATTTTAGCTCCTAGATGTTAAAGGCCCTGTCACATTGTATTATACTTGGCTCTCTATGTTTCTCCAAAGTATGGTTTAACTCTTATCTTAGGGGTCGTTGCAGTGTATCTCTGAGTTTATCTGCTGGTGCGAGCTTACTGCAGGCGTTCCACAGGGAGGTGTTCAAAAATTTCGCCTCTTATTTTCGACTATTTTGATAAATTCCTATCACTGATGTTCTTTCGTCCTGCTTCCATCTCTATGCAGACGATCCTTACAGCTTTATTATCACTTCAATGTTGAGGATCTGGAGTTGTATGGTAAACAAAGATTAACCAATCCATGGCTGGGCACAGTCGTTTGGCCTCGTTGTTTTTACACTGTTATTACGCGGCAATTATTATATAATGGGAGTATGGCCGAACTTAGGTCGATAAAATATTTTTTTTTCTTAAAGCATTTTTGCACTTAAACGAAATTGCTACCTTTTTTTTAGTTTTATTAGATGCGAGTTTAATTTACTAGAATCGCTATTTACCAGATGAGATTTTATTCCAATTACTTACCAATGTTTATTTTATTTATTTTTTATATACCTTTGTCCTTTTACGTGAGCGATTTGATTATCTGTTCTCAAGAGATTTATACTATTAATCTCTGTTGCACTACTCCTACAGTCTATTATACGAACTCACTTAGTGCTACAATTGAATCTTTATAAGGACCTTTCTCTTCCTTAGCGTATTTCTGGTTTATTTTATTTGGATTGAGTCGTAGGTATACATATTTGTAATAAATCTACATATTAAGGTATATTATCTGTAGGTTTATGTAAGTATCATTTGGTATTTGTACACATACAATCTGGAACTTATTACTATTGAAGAAAAAAGGGATAAGCACGCCTTTGAATTCAATGTAAGAGAAAATACAATTTTGCGAAAGGAATAAATAGCTTGTTTTTATTATTTTTCAAAAAATACTCACGCGGATGTAATCGCGGATAACAGCAAGTCTCTAGATTCTAGAGACCTATTATGCCAGCTGCGCTTACTAGTATTCTAGAGCAGGGGTTCCCAAACTTTTTTCTCATAGACCCCTTTCAAAAGTTAACTGGTTTTGGTGGACCCCCTACAGGCCTACACCACATATCTACGTATTAATCGTGAACGAACCCCCATTTTTCACGTCAACGTAGACCCCCATCGAGTCTCCTGTGGATCCCTGGGGGTCCACCAGGACCACTTTGGGAACCTAGAGTCTAGAATATACTCGTAAGCGCAGCTGGCGTAATAGGAATTTAGTCTCATGAATATCACATCTCATGATAATACTTGATACAAATTGTGTACTGTAATTGAATTTCAAACCTGTCTTGCTCCGTTACTTATTAGGGCTTCTATCTAGGGTTATTGGATCGAAGGTAATGATTTCAAAGTCATGTGTGGACTAGGATGTTTTTATAAGAAGATATCATGAAAGTAGATGATTCAAAAGAGGTGTGTCAGGACCGTGGTAAATGGAAATCCGTGATCTCTGCCTACCTCTCCGGAAAAGACGTGTGAATTAATGTACATACTTGTGTACGTAATTCTACTTAAATATAATGCAATAACGAGAGATAAAATCGAATAAATAGAGAGAATAAACTAGAGTATAAAGTTTTTTATAAGTAGTAACCCGTGACTTTTGTATAAAAATATCCCATTTCGTTTTGACATAATAAAGTGTGCAATTCAAAGATGGCTCTTGCTTCGTCATTTACATTTTTAAGTCCCCTGGATCAGCCAATATTACCAGGGTTGCTTAGACAATGTAACGTTGTTTGGCATCGACGTTCTATCGCAACACTTCCACCACTAGCGGTTATTCTTCATCACATGACTTGACGAAAGCGTGAAAATTAAGGCTTCCTATTGGAGCGAACGTGTCAGTGACGAACCTCTATTGATTCTTTCAAGAAATAATAATACGTTGTCAAAAGCCCCAGTGGTAATACCTTAACATATAAAATTGGTCTATTTGCGCTGGTCACTGACATTGCGAGGCAGTTTCGTTTAATGTGGCGAACGGTACCTTTCTGTATCTTAAACTCACACTTTACGATATAATTTACCTACAGTCACCACCTGTACCGCAAACTTATCTACACCACTGTCAGCGTCGCCACGGTCTACGTGCAAGCCAATTTTACATACCAATTATGTTATGACTTTGGAGTTTCCACTGACCTCCGCCAGCAGAACTAGAGTGTACTTGTAGCTAACTGTAAGGTCAAGTTATAATCATAATAACGGTTGTCTTATAGCATTTGACCATCCGAGTTTCATCTCACCTTATTTAAAGTATAACAATACATTATTAGTGGCCCGACAAGAGCAACTATCGTAACATTACTTCGTGGAGTGAATCAAGTGGAAGATTACTATATTACGAGTATGTTGGACGAGTGAGCAATTTTGGCCGCTTGTTTGATTTGAAGCCTTGATAATGTGTTTATTTGTAGGGCTTTCTAAATTGAAGGTCAATTGACAGATGTAGGAGAGAGTGTTGAAGAATTTATGATGCAACTCCGAGCGATGATTATTTATTTTGGTCTGAAACTTACTATAGCTAGCAACTTCTCTCTGTTCATTTATATTATATCTGTCCCCGCTATTTTAAATGTGGCTGGGCTACCCCATATCGGAACATATCAATGTGTATATTTATCTATGTAGGTATATGAATCACTAAAGGGCATATCTGTCCGGTACATTCGAGTGAGGTTGATATAGTGTATCTTATGGTGATAGTCAGTGTAACATCATATCGCATTAGCGTTACTTATCATGATTCCAATAACGGTTATACTTGATTACGATATCTAACTAACGCGTTAAATCAAAGCTTTCGATATGATCAAAAGTCACATTGACGATCGGTTCGATCGAAAAACGATAATACTTTGTCTAACCCCCATGTAATAAATCGTTGACTCAAATTTTAATCACACAAACATGAAAAATTTATAGAAAACAAAGTACTCCTAGATGCTATATCTATATATCTATCTATTTTATATTATATATTAACTTCTTCTATCTTCCATACATATAATAAAAATGTAACTGGTCGCTGTCTGTAAATGGAAGATATATGGGAAAAAATATTATAGGAGGACTTTATCAACGCAATAGTACCCAAAAAAATGATTGTTGAAATTTTTGTCTGTTTGTCTGTGCGTTTGTGCACGCTAATCTCATAAACGGCTGAACCTATTTCGATGCAGTTTAAGGAATATATGTTTTATCCCGGATAATTTCGACATTTTGTTTCATTCTGTGGTCCACGCGGACGGAGTCGCGGGCGTCAACTAGTTTTTAATATGGGATGAACATTCCTGAGTTGTTTAGGATTTTCTCCATACTATCTGGAAAAATATAATGTGAATTCAAATCACAAATTCTATGGGTAGCTCCTTTATTTTAATTGTTTTAAGGTGCCCACACGGCAGACGGATTTGGCGATCAACGGGGACTAAGTTAATGTTTGTATGAATATTTATATTGCTAATGCTAAAGATCTTGTTTTTATGTAGGTAATCTTAACTACATCTGTACTGGTAACAGTTGTAACAAATAACGGGACATGACTCTTGTTCCTACTTAATTACACGTAGAGGTGAAAAAACCATTATTGAGTAGCTTCCGGCCAAAGATGCTCGCGGTATGTTACGGTTATAATGTATACTAAGTGTTTCTCGTGACTGCGGCTGCCTAATTCACGGAAATAAAGCATACCTATTGTCGAGATTTTCTCAGCATGGAAATAACTCATCAATCAATATAAATAGTATAGAAATAACTTTATTTACGTTAGCAGAGTAGAGTAGCCCCACTCCCATCCATGTCTGCCCGTGGTTATAGTCAGAAAAACAAATGAAATCTGCCCTGCGTGGTGAAAAAAACATCCTGCCTGCCCTGGGGGAGGCCTATCCAGCAGTGGACTGGAATAGGCTGATGTCTAAGGTAGTAGCTATTTTGGTTAGTAGGTAGTGAGTGACTGGTCGAAGGGTAACTTCTGTTTTTCCTGAGAGGTCACTGTTTTTTTACACTCTTCACAACATATTGACTTAGTCCCACACTAAGATCGCGAAGGTCTTGTGTCGTGGGTACTAAGCAACGGTATATAAATACATAAATAAGTATAGAAACATCAATGACTCGGAAACAAACAATCGATATTCATCATATCAATGTTTGCACCTACCGGGATTCGAACCCAGGACCTATGGCGTCGAAGGCAGGGTCACTACCAACTACACCAATCGGTCGTCAAGTCGTTACATTTCAATAATATACATACATACATACATACAATCACATCTTTATCCCTTACGGGTTAGGCAGAGCACCAAGGGCCGATAGGACCACATGGTGCCACTTCTGACCAATTTTGAGGGTATAGTTGAGACGTACAAGTTCGGTTAGTAGTGACAGGTGGTCAGTCCCTCTACTGACTTGTACAGTATGCCCGGGAAGAGAAGCATTTATTTAATTTATTTCAAGCATTTAATTATTTATTTTCACTCCCAGAGCAGCATAGAAGTTTCAATAATATCGCAAGCAAATACTCGAACAGTAGTAAAAAGTTTAACCTACCTACCTATAGTAAAAAAGTTTATAAAAACCCCTGGTTTATTAAACCCAGTACAGCGCAATAAAAAATAATAGTGAAAACAGAACTTGATCAATCGTAGGAATCATCAAAAGCCGTGAGTAAATTGTTGAATATTAGGATTCCGTAGCTCGATAGGAAAAATAACATTGAGTGAAAATAATAATGTACCTACGTATTCTTGATACGTGATTCTTGTTCAGTTCAATAGCTAATTATGATGGATTTAATATGCGGAAATATATAATGATTCTAATCTTCTATCAACTCATATACTTACCTAACTTTTAACTTTTTAGGTACGTAACCAATAAGGTAATTCAATTAAAAGCATTTGAGGTCTATAGCCTAATAAAATACTGTATTTCATTTATACTATACATATACATACAGGTATCCCAAATTATATTCTGACGTAAATTTTTAATGGTAGCGTTTTATTTAAAAAATATATACAGGGTGTAACAAAAAGGGTATGTTAAACGAAAAGCTTAGTATTCTTTATTGTACACATAAATTTTTATCATAGACAGTAAGTTGTAAAAGAAATAGTATAAAGGCGAGCTTATCTCTAAAAGAGATTTATTCCAGCAAACCATTAAGTACAAAGAAAAATCTAATATGTAAAATTCTCGTGTCACGGTGTTAGAAGTTAAACTCCTCCGAAACGGCTCGACCGATTTTCGTAAATCTTAGCATGCATATCGGTTAGGGTGGAGAATCGGACAACATCTATTTTTCATCCCCCTAAATGTTAAGGGTGGTCCATCCCTAATTTTTTTTTTATATTTTTGACAAAATTTTTTGTTTTTATTTTTTTATGATACAGCATACAAAAATACATAAAACAATGAATTTTCACCCCTCTAGGATCAACCAAATTTTCAAATTCAAATTTACATGGCAAAACAACGTTTGCCAGGTCAGCTAGTTTATAATATATAAAAGGAATATCATATGTGCACACGTATTAAAATATAAATAAACTTAACACAAAATAAATATATTTACTAAATAATAACAATACTTAATTATTTACTTAGATACATACATAATAGGGACATACATATATATAATAATATACATATATAATACTACTACATACTAATTTATCTATATAATACATACAAACATGATATTGTGACCTATTCAAACTATATCGGATAACAACACAGTGAAAGAATTAAGGAAGAGACAGGTAATAGTTTCTTAACCTTTTTTAAAAATGCTATGGACGGAGAGTCTCTTATGGAGTGCGGAAGTGAGTTCCACAGTCTAATTGCATATATAAAACAACTGCACAAAATCTGGCCCAACCCTTGCTGTTGTTTATCAGAACGTTAGAGGGCTCAATACTAAACTCAAACATTTCAGGCACGGTTTGCTTTCCCTGGAGTGTGATGTTGTTGCGGTGACTGAATCCTTTTGACCAGCTCTGTGAGGATGCGGACTGGTTTGCGGAGATTGGAGTGTGTTACGCAGAGATCGGTGCACGGGAATCATCCACGGAGGTGTGCTTCTGGCTGCAAGACCTGGTATTTCTCTGTCGCGACGTCGCGATCTGGAAACTTTTGCCGATGAGGACCTTTGGGCTTCTTTTACTCTGAAGAACGTTGTATGCTACATTTGTGTTGTTTACATTTATCCTCGAGCACCAGAAGAGATGTACATGCGTTGGTTCCAGAAAGTGGAGTCTGTGATTGACGCTCTGAATGGTGTTGTGGTTATAGTTGGCGATTTGAACTTAAACCCCGCATATACACCTGTTAGTATTTTAAGTTATTATTGTTTTTCTTGAGTGTATGTGGCTTGACTGAGACGAATGAAGTCCTGAATTTGTATGGGGGAAAGCTTGATGTAGTGCTGGTGCCAGAACGCACTCGCGCTCTGAGAGTGTCCGAGATAAGCGGTGGCGGACTAGTTCCCAAACGGGATGCTTACCATCCACCGCTGGAAATAGACATTCTACTTGAAAGGAAATTCGCGTCAACCTATCCTGGTCTAGTGGACCCAAGTAATGTTAACCAACGGCATGATTGGAACTTTTCTAAGGGTAACTTTGAAGCCTTGCTCGAGCTTGTTTCTAGCGCATCTTGGCATGACATTCTTCAAGCTCCAGATGTCGACACTGCCACTCACACATTTTATGACATCATGTATACAATTTTCAATAAATGTATACCAAAGAAGTTACGGCATAAGAAACCTAGCAGACAATATCCCGTATGGTTTACAGCAGATCTCATAATGATCTGAAACAGAAATCCATCATCCATCGTCAGTGGAAATCTAGTCGTGACCAACTATGTATCGGGAATTTGCTCGGATTAGGACCAATGTCAAACACAAAAATATCTCTTGCGTATGATACTTATATTCGCGATATTCAGACCAAAGTTAGGTCCAATCCCCGTGCTTTTTGGCGACATGTAGTAGTTTAAAATCCAAAGGCGGATTCGAGTCCCGTGTCTCTCATGACGGAAAGGAATACGTCGGCGGTGAGGCAGCTCACATATTTGCTAGTTACTTTTCTAGCGTTTTCCACCCAGATAGCCCTTCCCTTGACCATGATACCATTGATGCTGGATACCATGATCGATCATCCAACTACATAAATATCAATTACATTACCCTCGAGGACGTTGACTTGGGCATTGATCGACTGAAACCCCAAAGCTCCCCCGGACCGGATAACTTACCTGCGTATATTCTTAAGGATGTAAAAAAACTTGAGGCTTCCAATTTGTCATATTTTCAATCTGGCACTTTCCACTGGTCTGTATCCAAAACAATGGAAGATCACGCGGGTTACACCAATCCCTAAGACGAATGATACTACTAGGGTGGATAATTATCGTCCCATTGCCATACTCTCAGCACTTGCGAAGGTATTTGAATTCATACTGCAAAGGCGGATTTCCGCCCAGATCAATCCGTTCTTGTGTGATTCGCAACACGGTTTTAGGTCAAATCGCTCCGTTGAAACCAATCTACTTAGTCTGGTCCACTCCATCTCAGAGCACTTGGATAAGGGTATACAGGTAGATGTAATTTACTTTGATTTTAAAAAAGCTTTCGACCGGGTTGATAATGACGTATTGCTAAATAAGTTATGCAGGATAGGATTCTCACCTAGACTCTTGCGGTTGTTTGCTGACTATCTACGTGACAGGCAGCAATTTGTACGGCACGGGTGCTTTGTGTCTAATTCCTATCACACGAGGTCTGGAGTTAGTCAGGGTTCCATATTAGGCCCCCTTTTATTCGGCATTATGATTAATGATCTGGATTCCACTCTAAAAAACGCTAGATGCCTTCTTTATGCGGATGACCTTAAGCTGATATATGGGGTGAAGAATAGCACCGACTCTGTAACCCTACAGGAAGACATCAACTCGCTTTCCCACTGGAGTGTGGCCAATAAACTCGCCTTCAACCCATCTAAATGTTGCGTTATGACGTTTAGCCGTGCCCGAGTGCCGCTGCTCGCCCAATATATGTTAGGTTCGGAACTATTAAGCCGGGTTAGCTCTGTCGTGGATCTTGAGTTGCTTTCGATTCCCGACTAAATTTTCACCAACACATAACCTCCATCGCCGCCAACTGTTACCGTAGGTTAGGTTTCGTAATACGTAACTCCCGTGACTTCCACGACTCTGGTACTATAAAATTACTATACACGGCACTAGTGCGAAGTAAAATTGAGGCAGCAGCAATCGTTTGGAACCCCCACGAGAGTACTTATGCTTTGCTTCTCGAGAGAGTTCAGAAGGCATTTCTGAGATCCCTATATAAGATTGTATGGGTACTATCCATTCCTATACCCTACAATCTTCTTATTAGGTATGCTGGGCTTGAACTCCCTAGAGGCAAGGCGTAACTACACCTTATTGACGACCGCGTGCCGTGCCCTGCGTGGCACCTGCGACATCCCGAGCTTGTGGCCCAGCTGGTGAGACTGTCTGTCCCTGATGTGCCCAAATACTCTCTCAGACCCCGCAGCCGTCACCTCCTAGCTGCTCCTCAGGCGCGCACGGTGTCGCATAGGAACTCTCCATTAGTTCGTGCTCTGACCCTGCTGAATGCGCTTCTGACGTCAGCACCGGAGTGTGATTTGTTTGCTGATAGATGGAGGAGTGTTTGTGCAGAGTGTATGAGATTTTGCGAGATGACCGATAGTGTGCGGATTAGCTCTATTATGTATTAATTCGTGTTTTTATTATTATTATTATTTTTTATCAGTTTTTTTTTAAATATATATGTCTATCTACTGTTTTTCTGTTTGTTCGTTTTGTGTACTTTTAATTTTATTTTACCTATAAACTTGACGGTATCTTGGTTTTGCTGTAATGCCGTCAAGTCCGTGTAAATAAATAAATAAAAAAATATATACAGAATGTAACAAAAAGGGTATGTTAAGCGAAAAGCTATAAAAATAGCCCACTATACAAAACCTATTCCCAAAATTCGAGAGTCGAAATTAAATGTTTATTTTTCTAGTTAGTATGGAGAATTCCTAAACAACTCAGGAATGTTCATACAATCTTGAAAAATAAACATTTGATTTAGAGTCTTAAATTTTGGGAATAGATTCTTTATAATGGGCTATATTCATAGCTTTTCGCTTAACAAACCCTTTTTGTTACATCCTGTATAAAGTATATGTATAGATGATTGGTTAGGTACCAGACAATTTAATATATGGGCAACAACAGCAACGGTAACCCAGTTTAAAACTTTTTCTTAAACCTAAGAAATAATAAAGAAATATTAACACAAATAAAACAAGCTTTAGGTATGTACTTAAATGATACCGGCCAAGTGCGAGTCAGACTCACGCATGGAGGGTTCCGAAACATACAACAAACCTATACTACAGGATGTTTTTCTCCTCATGATCACAAACAATTTTCTCAATGGAAGCATACCTGGGAAGTGTCTGGTTCCCTTGAGTTATCAGATTTTTTTGTATAAATGCATATACATGCATTTAACTACCTACTTATAATAATTTTTTTAAAACGAAAAACCGATTTCCTCCCAAAACTCGAGCTTACTAAAGTAAAATTTTACTAAAGGGAAAATATATATTGCGTTAAGCCGTGTACGACGTTTAGAAGGCACAATACTGTCAGATTTATATGCCAGCAAATGATTAAATAGGCCACATGACAAAAGAGAGAAATGACTAGGCTTCGAAACTTTACGTCGTACGTACATAAGTATCAGCTTTTAACTAATTAGGGGGTAAACATAGGTTAAACCGGTTCTAGAGGTAGTTATACTCAGAGACTAGTCTGTCTTAAGTTTTATGGTTTTATAAAGAACTAGCGGCCGCCCGTGACTTAGTCCGCGTGAGCTTTAGAGGTTTTCATCTATACAGGATGTAACAGAAAGAGTATGTTAAGCGAAAAGTTATGTAAATAGCCCACTATAGAGAACCTATTTCCAAAATTTGAGACTCGAAATCATATGTTTACTTTTCAGGATTGTATGAACATTCTTGAGTTATTTAGGAAATCTCCATACTATCTGGAAAAATAAACATGTGATCTCGAGTCTGAAATTTTGTAGGTAGGTTCCTTTTAGTGGGCTACTCGTATTTACATTGCTTTTGCGTAACATACCCCTTTTGTTACATCCTATATATGAAATAATGAAGTTGAAACTCATTAATATTTTGTTTATCTTCACTATGGGTGCGCCCACCACCGGGCCCTACACCCTCCACTGACCCTCGGATCTGATAACTCATAACTGCGAAAACAGGCACTTGCACTAACTACAATCGCCACGAGAATTTGAATGTTTGAACTTCCGAATTGTAACGCCTAATACAATTTCATTTATTTTTTTTGTATATCTTTTGAAATTCACGGGACTACATATTGGTTGGTTTTGTTCCAATAAGTACAGAGTCCCGGTCCTTTGAGAGGCGTGAAGATGTAGAAGAATTTTTTATATTTGTTCAGTTAAATATTATTGTAGCGTTTTTTTATTTATTTATTTTTATTTATTTAGCCCTTCCTCTGACATGAATTTACTTATATATTTTACAATTAATGATTTACTCTTCTTTGTCAGCTTGCCCTTTGGCAAAGGCCTCCCCCAGAATTCTCCACTTCTTCCTGTCCATGGCACATCTCCTCCAAGTACCTCCCGCTACCTTTCTCATTTCATCCTCCCATCTTACTCTTTGTCTCCCTTTGTTCCGTTTTCCATCCCGGGGATACCACATTGTTATGTCCTTAGACCATTTGTCTTTCTGACTCCTTATCATGTGTCCAGTCCATTTCCACTTTAGTTTGTTTACTGCCCAAGTCACATTTATTAATTTAGTTTTCTCTCTTATGTCTGTCAGTTTTATCTTGTCCTTAAGTTTAATATTTAGCATACTTCTCGCCATGTTGTTTTGGCATACTTGAAGTGTTTTTATTTGCTTGCTGGTAAGGGCCCAAGTCGTTGTAGCGTTATTGGTATGTAAAGCGAGCGATTATAATAGACAAGATTATAAAAGTATTCTTAGTTTTGAATTTAAAATTAAAGGGCCAAATTATTAGGGCTCTAAAAGTTATTAGTAGGTAAGTAAGTACATAGGTATTAATAAGTAACCATATTGATTTTTCTCGATTTCATGAACTTTTGAGGTCATAAACTTTACATTTATTGGCATTCGCACCAATTATTTTATATAGGTATTGCCTTGTATTTGGAAAAGTACCCAGCATCTTTTCAGTAGTGTAGGTAGGTACTTCAGATCTTTGGAAAAGTACCATCTTTTTAGTAAAAAAATATTAAAATAGTTTTATACCTTGATGTAGGTATGTACCTACTAAGCATGCAGATATTGCCAAAGGTATTAAAACTAACCGTTTTTTCCTATTGTCTAAACAAGTGCATTGCATAGGTGAATAGCACACGAGAAGCACCAAGACTCACCTGGCTCCTGGCTCCGACAATACACTACACTACACGGAGGAGCAATGACTGCGCGCGCGCTTGACCTTCGTAGGCTAGTGCACGCGAAACGGAGGCCATACTCGTTTTATACCGGCTTCTATTCGATACACACGGCCGTAGACGTACCTGAGCTTTTGTCTGAAGCTTTATTCCGTGCTATTACTTCTAGAGCTTTCAACGGTTTGTGAACACTCGTCGCAGATTAAAGAGTACGCGGTCGCTTGACAGTCGAACTTGCATTGCATGCTTAGCTAGAACTTGTGACACAGAAGGTCTTGCTGCAATGAAAAGAGAAAGACTATTAGGTATCCCGTGCTCACAATTTATCACTTATAAACAAACATACATAACCTAATGCCTATGTCCCATAGGGTAGGCAGCAGAGACTACAGATCTCCATTTAAACATAAGTACCTCTTTCGCCTAATTCACTCATTCATTCAGTCATTTATTATTACTTAATGTGCAATATTTTCAATTCTATTTAATTTTGTATTAAACTTGCTTTGCACTGGCTTCCAGTAAGTTTGTAAGAAAATTGCATTTGTGAACGCATAAGGTAGTACCTACCTATTTGCAACAACCATAGAAGACCTTTCGGCTAAGTATCATTCGTTGTATTATTTGAACAACAGACTGTGACCTATATAAATGTAACTTACTTACTTACTAATGACACGGGAAGGTAAAATTTTGCATACATGTATGTTCGTTTAGGAGTAGGTACCTATAGGCACATAACTACAAAACGATTTCCCAAAATTCCTACAGGAACGGGAAAAACGTGACAATTTCCCCGGGAACGGGAAAAACGTGAATGCACGTGCCGCCGAATGCGGAAATATTCCTAGTTATAAAGTAAGTAGAATGACTGTATACTTATTAGTTTCAGTTAGATCCACATGAAGATAAAGTGAAGTTTTTTGATCCGATTTGTTATTCAAGCTCACCAAACGTCCCAACCTTGAGTTACTCATAAAGATGCCCTGTCCAGTCTAAACTGAACTGCCGCTTCCCGCGTTGATTAAGCAAAATTGAAAAAAATAAGTGCATGAAGGTATCTGACATAACTGGTTATGTCCGACCAAGCGAGACAACATGTTGGTGCAATTTTTCCTAGACACATTGATGGAAAACGCAAAGCTGAGTAAGAAATTACGTAACAATTTCAAGAATCGCCAACTGCATACAATGTGTAGGCAGTTGAAAGCTTTACTACTTTGCAATGTTATTTACTTTCTGGTTGGTGATCAGGGTGACTATAAAAGGGCTGGTTAACTGACGACTTAATTTACCGTAGAATATTCTAGTAGTGTTAAAATAATTATATCTATCTCGGATATTAAGTAAAAATGTTATGGAAGCTAAATGTCCCATTATGTTTTGAGCAAGGAGAGTTAATTTGTAAGTAGGTAAGTTTTTAGCTACAGACTCTACTTACATATTAAGTTTTCCACAAATAATTGTACCTAGTTAAGTTACCAGTTAACTTTTGAAAGGGAGGCGTAAAAGCTTAAAAGCTAATTTTGTTAAAATAGAAAATTTTACTTACTTTGTAAGTAAAAGAGTTAGACATTATGTACTTAAGTAATAATATCCGTTTGGCATTTAGAATAATGTTATGTATACCTGTTATAGCGCTTATAGTTAATGAGAAGTTAAAGTTAACTGTATAGAGAGGTTGTTTCTTTATCTACGTTCTACCAAATATAAGTAGGTTATAATTGTATTTGGTTCTGCTCAGGGATCATAAACAATGTAACCCAAGTTAGCAAAGTAAGTAATCCGTAGAACGAAGTAATCGGAACATTTCCTGTAATAGGAAGCCTTCATTTAGCGAGTTCGATAAATGACGTGATGTTTGATAACTTTGCTGTCAAAGCAGATAACTAATTTTTGACTTTTTTCTTCTACCTAACCTAACTGGTAAGTCTGAATCTCAGCCCTCCTAGCATGACCACGCATCGTGGATATCGTTTCGTACGATATCGTATAGTCTCTATACAAAATTCAACATGGCGGCTATATTTATCGTATTTTGACAAACAGTTGTTAATGCTTTCATGTCGAATAAATGATTTTGAATTTGAATTTGAATATCATACCGTGTTTCGCAGGTCATGCTACTAGAACAGGTCTGAATATAGTTAAGCGAGCGAAGCTGCCAGTACGTCGGTATGCTAGTTTTAATATATTTTCTGAAAATACTAAAGAATATTTTGAATTTCTTATTCTTTGTGACTACAGGACTCCACCTGTCACTCTCCGGGCAATTTACACGCTACAAGCTATTTGTTTGGCATCTAGGCTATTTTCGGATCCACCGTCTGTGTGCAGTCCACAATAAATTTCCTTTTGTATCACTCCTTCCCTTATCCCTTTATTTATGGAGTCCACGCAATTATTTTCAAAACTCCTTTCTTCGAAATTGCCAAGGATTTGGCGTTTGTTTATTATGGTCAGCTGCCTGCCTGATGCCAACCCTCCTTGCCCATTGGTATAGGGCTGGATCAAAAATCAAGTTGTTAAGCGACTTACGAGTATCTGGTTCTACTTTCATGCCTAGTCTAGGTTCATACAATCTGCTGGAAGAATAAACATTTGCAGCTATTTGCTGAAATTTGTTTTTATACAAAAATTGGAAGTTGAAATCTGCGTAACTATCTCGATCTGAAGCATAGCAAAACAACATTTTTAAGAGGTGCATTTCGCCCAATATTCCGATACCTCTACCTATCATAATAAGAACTTTACAAGAAATAGAGGTTCCACCCATCCAGCCACCTTTGTTTCAAAAACCAACATAGTATAGGTAGTCCAGTGTGTCGCTTTCACTATGAGCGTGGCTAAAGAATTATCCCCGGTCCTTAGTGATATCTAGCTGTTTAGCGGGTTCATGTGCCCAATGTGTGATAGAGCAGACGAGCTGTCGCCAAGAACAAAACGCTTGTGGAGACTACTTATTATACAGGGTGTTTGTGACAGCCAGGCAAATATTGATACCATGATTCTGAGGCGGAAAACAGGAAACATTTTCGCAGGAAAATTCCAAAATGTTCCGACATTTTTTTTCATATTTTCAGAAAAAATAGTTTAGTTCGTTTATTTAGGCCTCAGATAAAGACTTAAGACTAAAATTGGTAGGTATTCATGAAATCTCATTATTTTATGTGTCTATTTTCTCCTACAAAGTGTCCGCTGTATTACGACAGATACCGCCATTGTAGACTTCGCAGTGAAGCGCAGTATGAAATAGAAGAGGATCACTATGAAATTGAAGAAGTCTAAAGAAGCACTATGGCTTGCAGTGAGTGGTTTAGGGCGTCTGTAACAAACGATTTTTACGCTCGTCTGCTCCAACTGGAGCGCATTTGCGCGCATTGAATTAGCGTAGCAAATCGGACCGTTTGTTCAAACAATAAAATTGTCTTATGTTTCTTTCTTATTCGGCAAAAAACGATTCTATGCGGTCGAAGTAGGTCCAGATTAGAAGTGAATTTATGTGCCAACAAAGTATGCCAATCAAGGTAGGTACTTATCACAATACGAGTACATGTAACATTTATTTGAAATATAAATAATGGTGGGTAATTATTTATATATTTTTTAATACTTAGTAGAGGGTAGTTAATTCTGTGTAAGTAATGTGTTGGGTTTTAGAGGTTCATAATAATTAGTGGTTTACTAATTTACTAATTTCTATAATCCTGATGATGCCACGGTTGTTGGCGAAACATATGTAGATTATTTATCTAGTTTTTCATTTCGGAATAGTGCAATGTATTGTCTTGCATGCTAGGTGCTCGGGTTTGGTTTCTCGTGGCGATTGTAGTTAGTGCAAGTGCCTGCAGTTATGAGTTATCAGATCCGAGGGTCAGTGGAGGGTGTAGGGCCCGGTGGTGGGCGCACCCATAGTGAATGTTTGAACTTCCGAATTGTAACGCCTAATACAATTTCATTCACAATACATGCGTCTAATGTCCCAAATTGTCTGAAAACGAAATTCCTAGGACAGCGGTGCCGTCATATAACGGCCGCGAAGGAACTTTTCACTTGTCGGCATCGTAAGGAAGGCGTGTTTTTTGTTTTTGTGTTCATACCTCCCTATGGTTCAAACGGTTGCTGATTGACGGCGGCGGCCGGCATCGTTATTCTAGGAAACCATAGCTGTACGATGGTCTAATATTAGTAAACGTTATTATTGTTGGTCATATTTTCATGAATAATAAACCCGATACAAATACTTTATGTTCGATTATATATCTCCTGTACATTTTTTTATACTACCTACTTTCGTGCTAAAATCATTCACAGAAGCGCTAATATGCATTATGGTTTGCTGGAGAGGATGCTCCGCAGCAGTACCAATTTCAAGTTTTTGTGTTTTTATACACAACACCACAGTTAAAATATGACTATCGTTTGAAGTACCACATAGAACAATAAATTTGCAGCGCCATCTATAAATAATATTTTAAAACTGCCAAAAAGTACGAACAAGGCGATGCTTGATGTTATTGACAAACTATTCAATTCGGTGGAACGTACTATGACAAGCAATTTATACTAAAGACTGCACATAACAGCTAGATGCCTATTAGTGTAGTGATGCGCAGAATGTGTCCTTTAAAAGAAAAGAGTGATATATATCATTTGAATGAAAAGATATATATCATTTAGCTCTTTAGCTCAGTGACGCGTGTGTGCTCACGTGTGACTTTCTTTCTATGATGCATAGTATAGAATGAACGAATTATTTCATTGCTGAGTGATCGAGATGTACCTACCTGCATTACGCTACAGAAATAATTTTAACCGATTAAACTGATTAATTTGTTCATACAATTTTACCGTCGTAAAACAAAAAATTTCTCTAAACAATTCAATTTCGCTTGTCCTGTGTTTAGAATAAATAACACTCCAATTAGATAAATTTTTGCATAAATTAATATTGTTTTCTCTCTTTTGCACGTGGGTCCCGGTCTGAGCGATGTCGGAACCTTCGACATTGCCCGATCGGATGTATGTATCTATGATATATATGATATATGTGTTCTGGTGGGGGGCCTGGCGTCCTGTACTACAGGCTTAATTTAGCCTACTTCAGGCGCCAGTCCTTGCACAACGTATTGAAGCCTATTTATGTATGCTTAAATGTTATTGTGTGAGGAAATTAAATAAAGTTATTATTATTATTATCTCTCTCCCTTATTCTCGCTCAGTAACTCAGTTCTACAATATATCGAAAATGTGTCCTATATCATACGGAGCTAGAGATATATTTGGAAAGCAAGTGACCTAGTAATATATTTGGAAAGCAAGTGAGCTAGAGAGTGATATAGCTCACTATAAAGATATGTTTCTTTTATATCACTCACTCATGAGCTTCTCATCTCTATATTAGTGTGTACTTACGTATTTACTGACGCACCTACTACATTGGACACAAAAACAATATTAGTTTCTGTTAGTTTGTATTTCAAAACCATCAAGAATCATTTCGGTGCTCATGTTTTTATTCAGTCACAAACATTAATTAAAACGCCCGTATTTTATTAAAAAAAGTTATACAGATGGCAGCAGCAGCCGTGGGAATGAATTTTTTGTTAAGTCACCTCCTTCGTCCCCCGCTGTCATCTGTCGCCAATTTGAGGTTATGTTGATGTTTGTATCATTTGTATGTAAATAATTAATTTCAAGCCGCTAGTAATTTAAGATCTGTTTAATTTTAATCAATTGTTGTATTAACCTGGTGTTATAATGACTAGTAAACCAAATTCCAAGAGAACTATCTATGTAGGTGGTTTAGCGGAAGAAGTAGATGAAAAAGTTTTAAATGCCGCTTTTGTACCATTTGGAGATTTAGTTGATGTACAAATACCTTTGGACTATGAAACAGAAAAGCACAGAGGGTTCGCATTTATCGAGTTCGAAAATGCTGAAGATGCGGCGGCGGCAATAGACAATATGGTGAGTTTTTACTCATAACCATAACCTAACTTTCAGGTTGAGAAGTAATTTTCTACTTACTCTGTGTAACATAAAACATATTAAACTAGTTTATTACTAACAAATGTTTTTGCTAAAGTGTGGTCAGACTGCCTGACCCTTCAAAACTAAAAGCTATCTCAATAAACTAATCTTCATTTGATTTGCTATTATCACTATCTCAGGCACTGTTATTCCGGTATCCATAATACTGGTAATTCTAGTTTAGGTCTGGATTAGGTGTTTATTTTATTATTTGAATGTTATTTTCAGAATTCTAAATTTACTGTTAGTACAATGAATAACAATAATATAACCGTCTCAAAACATTTATTGTTTTCTGTAAAATACTCAAATAATAGTATTTGTTCAAGTGACAAATTGACACACAAAGGAACATGCCACAAAAAAAAACATTTTGAATTTATAAAACCTAAGTGATTGTAAGAGGTTTTAACACTGCCCCTTACTCTAGCAAACTATGTACTGAGACTCTGAAAGAGCTACAAGCATAATGTGAGAGTACAGTATCTTAGTGACCGAATAAACAAAAGTATATTATTAAATTAAACATAAGCACTTAACAAAATATTTGTGTTTTACTTTGGGTAAAGCTTTTGTAAACAGGTCTGCCTCTAACTCAGAAGAAGGCTTATAATCTAAACGAATTAGTTTCCGATCAACACATTCTCGTATGAAGTGATGATGTACGTCTATGTGTTTAGTTCTACGAAAACATTCATTTTCCACCATTTTTAATGTACTACGATTATCATTGTAAATGGTGATGACCTTTGAATTTAATGGATTCATAAAATTTAGTTCCTGCAAAAAATTGCGAATAAATTTCGCCTCCTTTACAGCATTGCCAAGGGCGTAGTATTCGGCTTCTGTACTAGAACAGGCGACATTTTGTTGTTTGTGGCTATGCCAGTTTATAATTGAATCACCGAACCTACTTACAAAACCAGAATAAGATTTTCTATCACAAGTATCCCCCGCCCAATCTGCGTCGGATGAAATAATGACTTCATTACTTCCTCTTTTAAAATTGAGTCCGTAGTCAGTTGTACACGAAAGATACCGCAGAACTCGTTTAGCAGCGATCCAGTGTGACTCATTATAACAGGTGTTGTATTGACTGAGTTTACTGCACGCAAACGCTATATCTGGACGAGTGCAAACAGCGAGATACATCAAGCTTCCTATTAATTCTTGATATGGGAACCTTGGATCTATGGTATCTGCTTTTGGAACGTTAAAATTAACTTCCATTGGAGTCGCTATGCTATAACAATCGTTCATACCAAACTTGACTAAAAGATTTCTCACATATTCAGATTGACTTAGCTTCAAAGTGCCTTGCTTTCGGTTCCTTTCCACCTTCATACCTAAGGCTTGTTTTACAGGTCCAAGTATTTTTATTTGGAAGTTGGAACTTAGCAATTTGTAAAGCTGTTTCTTTTCATGTTCATTAGAACTGAATATGAAGAAGTCGTCTACATATAAGGCTATAATGACCTTATTTTTGGTATAAACACATTTCTCCGTTTTAATTTGTGTGAAGCCATTGCTAACTAAAACTTTATGTACTTTTTCATTCCAAGCTCTACTGGCTTGTTTGAGTCCATATAAGCTCTTTTTTAGTAAACAGACTTTGGTTTGCGCCTCAATTGCAAAACCAGTAGGTTGTTCCATATAAATGCGCTCAGTAAGGTCTCCATTAAGGAAAGCTGTATTAACGTCAACATGTTCAATGTCCATGTCATTTTCTACACCTATTGCCAAAAGTAAACGTAAGGTACAATGTCTAACGACAGGTGCAAAGGTTTCTTCAAAGTCAACACCATATTGTTGGGTAAAGCCCTTTGCAACTAAACGAGCTTTAAATTTTTCAAAGTTACCACTAGGATCAACTTTTTCTTTGAAAACCCATTTGCATTTAATTACGTTACTATCTTTTGGTCGATCTACAAGTTTCCAGACTCCATGTGATATGAGGGAATTATATTCTTCCTGCATAGCCTGTAACCAATCGTTACTTTTCTCAGACTTCATAGCTTGATTGTACGTTCGAGGTTCGTTCCGTCCCATTAAGCCTACTTCAGTGAAATAGTTCATTTCATAATCATCAAATCGTATGGGAGGACAGCGCGTACGTACAGGTCTAGAGTGTTCAGCTACCTCTAAGTCTGTACTACTATTACTTAATCTATGGTCTGACATAGAACTCATTGGTGCATACTCTATACATTGAGAAACTGGAATATTATTCAATAGTGAATCAGGAGCACCTTGTTCATCAAATGGTATCATTTCATGAATTATAGGTTCATTAATAATGGGATCCTGAATTTCAGAATGAATAGATAAAGTATCTCTTGTAGTGTATTCATCGACGGTAATATCAGGTTCAATAACAATCGGCCGAGGGGCGTTCGCATTACATTTTGAAACTTCAATAGCATTGCTCGAATTATTTGAATTGTCATTCGACTCACTTGTTTTAAATTGAATACCTCTGATAGTTTCTATAAACTCAATTGAACGAGCTTTTATCATTTTTCTGCCATCAGTTGGATCACCAAGTCTATAACCTTTCGAATGATCACAATATCCTAACATGATGTAAGGTTTTGATTTGGGATCAAGCTTTGTACGTTGACATTGCGGAGTGAGGGCGTATGCTGTACAACCAAAGACTCTAAGGTGACTAAGGTTTACTTTACAACCAGTCCAGAGTTCTTCAGGAGTAGCACCTTTTAAAGCAGTAGTTGGACTACGGTTCTTTAAATAGCAAGCAGTATTGGCTGCTTCAGCCCAATATTTTCTTCCTAAACCAGCGTCTTGCAACATTGCTCTAGCTTTTTCCATTAAAGTTCTGTTTAGACGTTCACTTACGCCATTTTGTTGGGGTGTATGTGGAACAGTGGTTTCGTGGATGATACCGCAATGCTTAAAATAATTAGCGAAACCTTTGTTACAATATTCTGTGCCGTTATCACTTCTAACACGCTTGATCTTAAGATCGGTTTGATTTTCAACAATATTTTTGAATTCGATAAAAGTATTCAAAACAGTAGTTTGATCTTTGCGATCTAGAAAATAAATAAACGATTTTCGCGTAAAATCATCAGTGAAAGTGATAAAATAACGACTACCACTCCAACTATTGACAGACATGGGTCCACAAATATCGGTATGGATTAAATCCAATTTTGTCACGCTTCTATGAGCCTGTCCATGGGGAAAAGATTTACTCTTTTGTTTTCCTTCAATGCACGGAGAACAAGAATTCAGTTTTCCATTTGGAAAATTAATACCGCGGGCTAAAGAATCACGAAGGGTTAACATACCTTTAAAACTTAAATGTCCTAGGCGACGATGCCAAAGCTCCAACAAATCAGTGCTGGATACAAAAGCTTTACCTTCAGTTGATGTCTTATGCTCATGGTCGTTTAATAAAGTTGAGTTACATTCCTCTTTTTGATCAATTTTATATATACCGCCCACATTGGTAGCTTGCAGCTCACAGAAACCAGTAACGGACACACTATCCCTCCTGTAAACATTACATTTATTAATATCAAATACTAAAACGTAACCTTTTGCTGCCACTTTACTTACAGACAAAAGATTCGCTGCTACTTTTGGTACATACAAAGCATCAGTAACAACTTTAACATTATTGTTATGTAACGTCATATTTACATTGCCTACACCTTCGCTATACATCGTATCACTATTAGCAGTAGTAATTTGAGATTTAACGCCAGAAGAATAATTTAACAACCAATCCTTTCGATTAGTCATATGACTTGTGCAACCTGAATCTATAATCCAGCTATCACGATCACAAACATTGCTAACTAAGGCAGTCTCAGTTGAAAATAAAGAAGCATTAATTCCCTTTTTAGATGATGAAGCATCTTGAGTTGAATCATTGTTTATATTCTTCTTTTTAATCTTCTTCAACTTCGGACATCTAGGCTTGATATGCCCTTTTGCATGACAGTTGTGACAGATAGGAACAAATTTATTCTTTGCCATTAGAATCTTTTCGGATGGTTCCAAATTTGAAAATGACGACTGTTTCTTGAATTCACTTTGAATTAATTGACATTTCACAAAATCTGAAGTCAGCTTTGTGTTTGAAGCTTCCATTGCTATAATCAATGGATCAAACTCAGTTGGCAAGCCAATTAACATCAATTCTGCCAATTCTTCGTCATCAATAATGCAGCCAATGTCGGCTAATTCTTGCGTTACGGAAATAATATTTCCAAGATAATGATCCATACAATCATATTCTTCATATTTAATTTGAGCCAATTTTCTCTTCAATGAAAGTCTACGACTTATGCCAGCATTCTCATAGGCTGATTTTAAGTAATTCCACGCTTCAAAAGCTGTCTTTGCATTTTTGACGTGAGGATAGCAGATGGGTTGAATATTCAAACAAATCTTTGCATAGGCTTTTTGGTCTTTTGTGGGATACATAGTCACATCACCAGTTCCATTAGCAAATTCCCATAAGCCATTGTCTATTAATAACAACTTCATTTGAAATTTCCAAGTGCCATAATTATTTACTCCTTCTAATTTACCGATGGACATATTAGAACCGGTACTTACTATGAGATTCTTTAACGAAATATTTTCCATTGAGCCGTTTTCAACCATCATGTAAAATAATATTTTACAATAGTATTTACTCACAAATATACACTGGCAATAATGTTCACTGAATTTGCGGTTATTATTAGCCCATAACCAATGTTAGTACAATGAATAACAATAATATAACCGTCTCAAAACATTTATTGTTTTCTGTAAAATACTCAAATAATAGTATTTGTTCAAGTGACAAATTGACACACAAAGGAACATGCCACAAAAAAAAAACATTTTGAATTTATAAAACCTAAGTGATTGTAAGAGGTTTTAACATTTACTCCTTATCATTAATGTTTTATTTTATTTTTAGTAGGGCTTAATAGGCCTAGAGATTTTTTGGTGTATTTTCATTTAATTTTAATGTGTTCTGAAATAAAGCTTTAATTGATTTCTTCAGTATCTGTTACCTCATTCCAGAATGATTCCGAGCTATTTGGGCGAACAATAAGAGTGAACATAGCAGCACCACAGAGAATAAAGGAGGGTTCCACACGGCCTGTCTGGTCTGATGATACCTGGCTACAGAAGCATGCTGGAGAGACCCTTACTTTAGACAAGGATGGAGAAGGAGATAGTAATAAGGAAAAAACAACTACGGCTGTAAGTAAAATTGAACATTTATTTTAATCTTTGTGTCATGGTTGCCACTGATTTTTGCTATGTATTAGCATACATCTATGTAATGAATACAAAATGTAACGAATCGCTGTTTGTACATGGAAGATATATGAGAAAAAATATTATAGGAAACCTTTACCTAAGAAGCCAAAACAATGATTTTTGGAATTTTTGTCTGTTTGTCTGTGCCTTTGTGCATGCAAATCTCAGTCACGGCTGAACCGATTTCGATGCAGTTTTCAGTAATATATTGTGACAGGTCCCATTTAACATATAGGCTACTTTTTATACCAGGAAACTGTTTTTATCCCGGATAATTTCAACATTTTGTTTTTTCTGTAGTCCACACGGACGGAGTCGCGGGCGTCCACTAGTAGATAATAATAAGTCACAGCCATTATCTCTCTCCAAAGAGGTTGGGTAGAATTGTGCAAATCACTCACCCATTTTTCAACAGTTTGCCTATTAAGTCCCAAGTCCCCTTACCGGCTGAGACTACCAATGTTTTCTGGGCATAAACACAACAATCTAGCCTGTCACTAGACTGGAATGACTCAGATAAGAAGTGTTGCCTTTCTATTCTAACAGTATTAGTATGTAAAGCTTTATGTCCCATATAGTTATGTCTGTATTTCAGTTTAGCATTAATAAAATCTGCTCCAAATCTGTATGGATATGTTTTTATGGCCTTTGGTCAAGCCAAAATTATAAAGTCAATATGTCATTTTGGAATTTTTTTTTATGTCAACATCTTTAATATGTAATTTTTTTGTTGAGAATTTCTCTTAAAGTTCTTTTTGAATAAAGATTTATTTAATGAGTAAAAATAAACAAGGCACTTTATCTATAACTTGCTGAAATATTGTATAACTTTATTGTGTTGTGGTATTCTCTGACGATTCAAATAATTCTCTGCCGATGGTCCCGGGAGGGGCTTTGCGTCGTAAACGTCGGCACCATGCCGGGAACCCACCGTCTCCCGACTCGACCAGTGTCGGCGGTGCCAGTATAGGCCGTGTAAGACTGTACATAATAGTATGTCGTCACTACACTAGTGATTTTCGAACTGCTATTGCTAGTGCTCAAAGACGATAGTGTGGATTGTCTGAATATTCAATCATTAAATGTCCATTGAAAACCTGGTGGAGGACCTTGTTAAAGCCCTTAATAGGAATGAAAATGTAATGTTAAATTAGCTGGGAGAAATGGAAATAGAACTCTCGTTAAGAGAAGGTCAAATGTTATGTAAACGCCAATGGTGCTAATAATAATCTCTTAAAATTTCAGGAGACAATAACTTCAAAGACGTCAGAGAAGCGAAACCCTCAAGTGTACTTCGACATAAGCGTGGGCAAGCAGGAGATCGGTCGCATCATCATGTTACTGCGAGCCGACGTGGTGCCGAAGACGGCCGAGAACTTCCGAGCGCTCTGCACGCATGAGAAGGGGTTTGGCTACCAAGGAAGCGTGTTTCACAGAATTATTCCGGATTTTGTATCCTTTTCATTGACAAATATTATATAATACCAAACTGTTATGTCATTCTAGCCATATACATACTTTATATACTGTATATGTCTAGATTTTATAACCATATAGGTATTTATTTATAACATTATTTATTTAAGACCATTAGAAGCGAGTTGGCGGATTTCAAGACTTCGCTTGAATTTAATAGCGCTAAGCTGGATGACTTTAGCGCACGCTTGGATGTGGTGGAGAGTCGAATTCCCGAGTCAAAGGACACCAAGAAAACCTTAACTGCAACTGTCAAGGAAATGGAAGTTATTAGGGCGGAGCTTGCAAGTCGTGAGCAGCGTAATCGCCTAAATAACATAGAGGTGAAAGGAGTACCACTGAAGAGTGGCGAGAACCTCTTCTCTATTATTGAGGAGCTAGGAAAGGCAGTGAACTGTGTCTTTGAAAAGTCCCAAGTAAATTTCATAGCCAGAGTACCTACTTATAATAAGGATAAATCTGTTGTTGTGAGCTTTTTAAACAGATATGTTAAAGAGGATTTCATAGCCGCGGCACGTGCTAAGAAAACAGTAGTGGCTAGTGAAATCGGATTTTCGGGAAGCACTCAGCGCATTTATGTTAATGACCATCTGACCCCAGACTCAAAAATGTTGTTATCAAAAACCAAAGCATTAGCGAAGGAGAGGGGATATAGTTTCGTTTGGGTTAAGTTTTGCAAGATCCACGTCAGGAAAAATGACACCTCAAATGTTGTCATTATATCCAACGAACGTGATTTAAACAAATTAGCCTAGATTGTTTTTTACTGCTGAGCTTACTAAAATTTCGTTATTGTTTATTATTTATATGTATGGTTGATTGCTTTTTATTATCTTGGATAATATTTAATAATATTTTTAACGTTCACTCGATACTCATAGCTTTGGCTTTGGATTTGCTACGACCAATTAAAAAAAGGTTTACGACCGCTGATCTTGTGGACGGGTTCGCACTATGCCATTGTTTGTTATCGCAACCGCATTCCATTCCTACTTATGGTCATTATTTGCAAGTTTTTAAACATATCGATATTGTATCTTATAGCATTAGTATTTACCGGTTGCCTACACTTTATTATAACCATTTATATGATTGTCCACATTTAGTTATTATTATCAATTATTTATGTACCTTTGCATTCCATACCTCTTTAACTCCTGCTTTCGATTGTAATTCTACTTTAGCAAAACGTTTCTACCTGCCCAAACTACTTCTATTTGAATGGTCTTTGCTTGTATCGTTTGCAAAATACATAGTTATCATCTTACCTATGTGTTATTATTGCTATTGGTTGGATTTGTTTACTCGCACGCCAATGAATGATACTGAGGAGCTTTTTTTTGTGGGAGTCGAGTACACGCTGCTCATTTTGTGCTACATGTGCAGGTTTTTACCTATATATTATTTATGTTTCGTATACCGAGTATTAATTATTATATTAATTGATTATTTTATTGCCATTGTGTGTTTTTCTGGTTATATCTGTGTATATTCCTGGGACTAATTTGAATAGTTTAGCGATCTATTATCAAAATGCGAGGGGTCTGCGCACTAAAACAACGGTATTTTATCGTAACTTGTCTATTTGTAATTATGATATTATCATTAT